>JANAVB010014796.1:43107516-43725016 GCA_029216955.1 Iris pallida
TACTACAATATATTAGATATATATATTGTTATGTGTATATGTGTTTGTGGTTTGGCTATGCATGATATAGCCTATAGCCTAGGGCTCTTAGCCTATGGTGTGTCTGTTTGCCTAGTGAGAGTTTAGTTAGACTTATTTAGTCTTGATTAGGCCTAGAATAGACTAGTTAGACTAGTATGATCTTGTTTGGTTTTGGTTTGACCTAGTTTGACTAGTCTAGTTGACTAGAGTTGACCAAATGTTGACTTTAGCCTAGATTGACCCTAAACTTCACGTAGATGCATTGTAGCAGTCTATTTCCTTATTTTAGACTTGTTGTGACTTGTACTGTTCTATAGAAGACAGACACCACTCCTCGGACAGTATATTCTCTTCGGACATTCAGGATACCAGGCGAGTACATTCTCTGATCTTTTCATACTTATCTGGATTATATTCTTGCTCTAGATTACTCTACTTGATGCTGACACGTATCTTCACGGATTAGTACTATATGGATCCTTTCCTGAGATGTTATCCCTCTACGGGTGCATCGGATATTTCATGTTCATGTACTTTATCATGTGCATCAGGTACTCCTTGTACTCGTACTAGTTCATGCTTTTACATGTTCTCCTGTGCTTTTATGTGCTTCATGTGCTTTCATGTGCTTTATCATGTGCCTTATGTACTACTCATTACATGAGTTCACGTATCTTAGCTGTATTCATGTGCCTATAACGTAACTTGAATGGATCCTTGTGTATTGATTGGGGCGGGGTGAGTAGAATTGGTTATGTGAACACTATCCCCAGTAGCTGTATTCATGTGCCTCCTTAGTTGTATTCATGTGTCCCTAAGCCGTTTACATAACCATATTGTACTCTAAATCACGTAGCCACTTACAGTCTCTACTATCATGTATTTACTTTCAGTTACAAAATATCTCCTATTTACTCGTACTTCCATTCAACACTTCCTGTATTTTACTCTATTGCATAATTTATATTCCTAACCTGCTATGAACTGTTTGAGAGATATGTGCTCGTTTCCGTCCTGACTGGACCTGTTGATAAATTTTACAGATAGCCTGGAGGTTGCCTGCTAGCCTAGAGGAGACACAGTAGAGGTTGTATAGATAGTTAGGATTTGATTATAGCTTATTTTCAGTTGTCTTGAGTTATATTTATTTTATGGATTACTGTATTTGAGCTTTAAGATATATTTCTGGGTTGGTGTATCTTAGACACTTAGACTTCTATCTGCTGTATCTTTTTTGGATTTCATATTCTATCTATCTTCCATTATGCTCTACCTTAGATGTGATTGAGTTTACATTCTGCTATGTCACCCCCATTCGGAGAGTATAAACTGTTTAGCCTTATACTGTTAGATGCATGAGACCTAGGACAACGTTCTACCGCCGACACTGTGGCGTAGGCTGGACGTACCCACTTCTCGTGCCCTTATTCTAGGGTGCGGGTCGTGACACGTTTTTAGTGGTGGCCCATGCAGGTCGAGTTTATGTAGTGGTATTCGAACTAGAGTACCACTACAGCCTGCAGTAGGATTAGGATATATTTTGAAGGTACTCAATCACCGTTAGGATCCCCTGAGAGATTCCTGGGACGACCCTTGAGAATTTTATTTTAACTTCGATTTGAAAACTCTCTTCCCTTGATTTGATTTATCTTTACTTTCTGTTGTTGAATTTGATTTTGAGGGATTATTGTTGAATTTGAGTTTGTATTTATTGATTTGGTGGAAGATTGTTGAATTTTGAATCTTGATGTACCTGTAGCATCCGAGTTTGTATTTATATGATTTGAATGATTTTTGTTCATTTTTTGAATCTTGATGTTCGTTGATAAATTTGATTTTTGGGTATTCATTGTTGATTTAATTTAATTTTTGTCAAGATAAAATTATATGGGCTAGGTCATCTAAGTTATGGAATCTAGTCTTCTATAGTCATATTAGCCAGCATGGTGAGGACATAAAGTCTGATTTTGGATATATTTATCGGGTGTGGGAATTTAAGGTTTTCGCAGCCAAGCTAGCGGCATCGCGAAAATGTTAAATACCATGATTCTAGAGGTATGTGCCTAAGTCGAGGACTCTGTGATTATCGTAGCCTTGCTTACTAGTATGACAAGGATTTAGAGTACCATGATTGTGGATAGACGCATATGATTATCAGATTGTACCTTAAATATTTTTGAACATGTTTTCTCTACTTTTTTTTCAGTCCTTCAAAAAAAGTTATTATTTGTTTTGTTTTGCTTCTCAATATTTAACTTAGGAGTAGCTTTAGCTATTTTTATGAACCTTGTACAACTTCTTACTATGAATTTCTTCTAAATACAATGAATCTAAGATTTTGCTAGACCTTATCTTGAATTTAATATTATAGCTATGGTTTCAAAATGGTTCTTCCTTTAAACAGATAAGCAGAATAGATTTTATTGTTATTTCTTCTTGCTATTATTATTGTATTAAATAATAATAATAATAATAAAACTGTCTTGATTTTACCAATCACCTACTTTGCAATCTTGGTAGGAATCTAAATGTTGGTCTTGATATAGAATTTGATTTTTATATTGGGACATGAGAATATATATATATTGGACACAGACTCTTTGCCTGACACGTATGCATGCTACACTTGATTTCCCACCTATCTAAATACATAATAATATGTTGTTGATGTTTAAATTGTCAAATTCCCAATATTTCTAGTTTCTGCTTTTCCAGTTTAAATTCGTAATTCAAATAAAGATTTCATGTTATTAGTCATGTTTACATCACTGCACATGTATGTTATACGTAGGGTTTCAATTCAAAAATTTTAGTTGAGTTTTGTGTTTGAATTTGTCAAATCTAAGACTGTGTGCATATTAATCCTTCATATTGGATTTTAAATACTAGTTCAAATTGTTGTTTTAAATGTGATGTTTTGAGTTATATACATTGTGGTATGTAGGGATATAAATTTAGGTTTCGTATTCTTACATGTTAGGTTGTGATAAACATTGGGTTGATTTGATGTTCGAATTTCTCTAAAATCCTAAAACTGAATACATGTTAACATTTTACATTGATTTCCATGTTTAGTTCACTTTCAGATTTAATATGTAGTATTGAACTGTATGCATAGATACATGTGTGGATAGTATGTTAGGGTTTTATTTCCATCATGTTAGGTTGTGTTAGGAGCATTAAGTTGGTTGTGATGTTCAAGCCCCTAGATTTTGAAATTGTATTATGTTAATATTACACTGGTTTAAATGTTGGCTTATTTTCAGATTTTGTATGTAAATGCTGAACTAAAACCGGTTTTAACCTTTCAATACTAAGCTATACCCTGTACAAGGACACACACACCCTAACTTAGTATACACTGCCATGTAAACCTAACCTTTCCTCTCTATGTTATGTTCATATACCTGTATAGATATATATAGAGTTTATGCATACATGTTATAATGTATATAGATACATAACTAAATCTCTACCTCCTTATGTATATATATGTATATGGTTAGCCATGCACGTTATGAGTAAATAGGTTGTGTGTTGTAGATTGTTTATCCAATATGCCATGAGTAGTGTAACTGGATAGCTATTGTTTTGAAACCCAAATCCTCCTATACTCTTCATGTATATTCCACATACACCCATGCCTACTATCTAACCATATGAACATGTCCATATATACCCATACACACACGAACCACATAACTTGTACATAATGCTAGCTTTTCCCTCTCTAACGCTATATATATAAATATATTGTGATTGAATTTCCATGCAATTGGCTTTCATTCTTTAACTTTTGATTTTTGATTTTCTTGAATAGTACCCCTTATTAGATAAATGGTAGTTAACTTTATTTTATTTTGATAAGTACCAGTTTTCATATAGGATGGTAGATTGCCTTACAGTCTTGATGATTGTTATTTCTGTATCTTTTCTAGTTTAGCACCCTAGATTGCTTGTGTATTTTGATACCCTATGACCGTTTTGGTTTAGCATGACTAGTATACCTAGATGAGACTTTCACTACCACCGTATGCCATAACCCTGTATGACGTCCCTTTTGATGGTATGCTTTGTTTAAGTTCTGGGACTTGATTGTGGGGGTTTGACCTAGAAGGAGTATGAACATTTTAATTTCGAGGACAAAATTTTTCTAAGGTAGGTAGACTTGTAACACCCAGTTTTCTAAAATGAGGGTAATTTTAAAATTTTGTAATTTTAATCATTTATTGATTTGACATTTAAATCATGATATGATTTTTGGTAATTTTTAAATCATTTTAAAACTATTTAAAACCATGACTTGTGATTTTGATATTTTGCTAGTGAAACCCTAGAGACTGTTTGACCTAGAGCCTAACCATGTGATTAGGATGTTTTAATGTCATTTCTGGCCTAAGAATATTTTACATTTGATCTCTTTGAATTATTTTGATATTTATTGCGTTGGTGATTGTTGATTTTGACCTTTGATAGGTGTAATTTTGTGATGGTTTTGTGTCCGTAGCGGACACGTATCAGTTTTTATTTACAAATGTTTGATGTGCCTCAAAGAGATTTTTTTTATTGTTGATTTTTTTTTGAAAAGTAGTTGAATGAGATTGTTTTCTGCATGTATTTTCTGTGATTGCTTTGTTTTAATTTCGAGGACGAAATTTTTTTAAGGTGGATAGATTTGTCACCCCCAGTTTTCAGAAATAGGGGTATTTTTGTCATTTTATATTTTTGAATATTTTTGAAATTTATTTTATTATTTATGATATTATTTTGGGGTTAAAATTTATTTTATTATTTATGATATTGTTTTGGGGTTATTTGAGTCAGGTTCGAATTTCAACTCAATCCGACTTGAAACGGGAGTCCGGGGGGTAGTTTGACTCTAGTGGAACCCAAACACTAGTTAGGCATGGCCCACATGATATTAATTTTAGTCCACATGATATTAATTTTAGTTAGTAGTTAGACTAATTATTTATGGATAGGTTTAGTTTAATTAGAGACTTAAAACTAGACTAAATTGACCTCAACCTTTAACCCATTCCTAATTTAAATCAAATAGATTAGTGGAGGGCATTTTGGGCATTCAAATAGGGGACACCTCACCCTTTTTGGGCAGCCACCTATGGGGGGGGAGATAAGGAGTGAGTCACTCCTTCATTCATTTATTTTCATCCACTTTCTCTCTCTTGTTCTTCCCCAAATTAATTTAGAGATGAACCTCTATTGATTTCATCTCCAAATCAACCCTTTCTTCTACCAAATCTTCTTCATTTCTCCTTTACTCCATGGTTAGAGGGTGCTAGCCAAGTTTGGAAGGATTCGGAGCTCATTCGTGTCCTTTTAGAATCTCTACGTGTCGGTGTCGTGTCGGAAGGATTTTCCTTTGAATCTCTCTCCCGGAAGGTATAATCTCTCCTCCAATCCATCCCTACATGCATATAGAAATATTTTGAACCCATAGAAATGACCCCCATGGTTGTATCTCTATTTGTGTCTATTTCGTGTCCATTTGGAGGTCATAGGAGTGTCCTTTGTGTTGTCGTTGTGTCCATGTAGGAAAACCCCAAATTTGGACACACTATGTGTTGTTGTTATGTATGAATGAATTATTACATATTTAATCTCATATTTTTGTATTGGAGATGTGTTCTATAGTGTCTCATATATATATATATTAGTGTAGAGAGTGAGTTCTTGATATATTATGTTATATACTTGTGTTTCTTTTGTCTCAAACTACCTAAATTCGTCATAATATTTATCCACGTTTTTAGTAGCAATAGCAACTTAGAAATGTCATAACTTTTAGCTTAGAACTCCGATTTATTTCTCTCTTTTTTAAAAGAACCGTATCGAAGTTAGCTTTCCAAATATATATTTTAATAAGCCAAATTCTTTCTGTAACGTTCTGTAGAATTATTTGAGTGTCAGCTGTACGAAAGACGAACGTGTTTCGATATTTTCGTGATTCCGGGAGCTTCCGGAAACGAAAATGCGATCCGTTTGAAGTTTCGGAAAGCTAACACGAAGGACTACGACATACTTTAATACTAGAATTTAGTGAATGCCCAATTAGTACAGTATTGGTTTTAAGTAGAAGAGTGACTATACGATATATGCATTTTGTGTAACCTATGAGCCTATGTAGTATGGATATTAAATGAATATAGAGTATGTAATGCATGATATATTAGATGAATGAAATAATATATATATGATATATATTCTGTTTACATTAATGTATATATATGGTTGAATGCAAGCATGTAGGAATACAATTAATATAATGAATATGAGCAATGTATGAATGAAAGAATGATATACAATGTATGCATGAAAGTATATAATGAATGCTAGATATGAATGCAAGATATATATGTAATGATAGATATGAATGCATATTGTATAAATATTGTAATACAATATATAATGATAACATGTATGGTAATGTAGAGTATATGATGCAAGCATGAATGAATGGAGGAAATACATGTATATAGGTAATATAGAATGTAATATATGAATGCAAGCATGCAAGATAATATATTGTATCCATATATGATGTATTCAACTTAAAGATAATGTAATATATGAAAGGAATGATAATATATAACATGATATGTAGGGTAATACAAGGTATGAAATATATGATGTGTGTATGTTTGTATGTCTCTATGTTAATGTATGAAATGATATAAATATACAATATATGCATATGTATAAAATATGTAGGTAATGCATAGATGCATGAATGAAATGAATGTTTGCAATATGTTAATAAAAATACAAGTATCTAATATGCATGGATGTAAGTATAATATAATACAAGTATACATGTATGTATCATGTAAATATAATGTACATAATATGTATGTATGCATGTATACAAGGTAAGTAAGTATGTATGTATTTCTATAAACTGAGTTAACCTATAACCTTTTACACACATGCATTCATACACCCTTTGACATCATGTATCCCATGTCACATACACCTACCTATCACTAAATTTTAGAACATTAACACAAATCCTTTCACACACATGCCAAACACACACATACTCACTTACTCTTTTACCTCTCTTTCTCTCTCTCTCTATATATGTATGTGCCTATATATATAGCTTTCCTATATATATCTATGTATATGAATATGTGAATAGTGATATATATATATATATATATATATATATATATATATATATATATATATATATATTTATATATATATATATATATGTGGGATGTACATATAGGTAGCCTATATGTTATGAGTGTACTACAATATATTAGATATATATATTGTTATGTGTATATGTGTTTGTGGTTTGGCTTAGGCATGATATAGCCTATAGCCTAGGGCTCTTAGCCTATGGTGTGTCTGTTTGCCTAGTGAGAGTTTAGTTAGACTTGTTTAGTCTTGATTAGGCCTAGAATAGACTAGTTAGACTAGTATGGACTTGTTTGGTTTAGGTTTGACCTAGTTGACCTAGTTTGACTAGTCTAGTTGACTAGAGTTGACCAAAGGTTGACTTTAGCCTAGATTGACCCTAAACTTCATGTAGATGCATTGTAGCAGTCTATTTCCTTATTTTAGACTTGTTGTGACTTGTACTGTTCTATAGAAGACAGACACCACTCCTCGGACAGTATATTCTCTTCGGACATTCAGGATACCAGGCGAGTACATTCTCTGATCTTTTCATACTTATCTGGATTATATTCTTGCTCTAGATTACTCTACTTGATGCTGACACGTATCTTCACGGATTAATACTATATGGATCCTTTCCTGAGATGTTATCCCTCTATGGGTGCATCGGGTATTTCATGTTCATGTACTTTATCATGTGCATCAGGTACTCCTTGTACTCGTACTAGTTCATGTTTTTACATGTTCTCATGTGCTTTCATGTGCTTTATGTGCTTTCATGTGCTTTATCATGTGCCTCATGTACTACTCATTACATGAGTTCACGTATCTTAGCTGTATTCATGTGCCTATAACGTAACTTGAATGGATCCTTGTGTATTGATTGGGGCGGGATGAGTAGAATTGGTTATGTGAACACTATCCCCAGTAGCTGTATTCATGTGCCTCCTTAGTTGTATTCATGTGCCCCTAAGCCGTTTACATAACCATATTGTACTCTAAATTATGTAGCCACTTACAGTCTCTACTATCATGTATTTACTTTCAGTTACAAAATATCTTCTGTTTACTCGTACTTCCATTCAGCACTTCCGGTATTTTACTCTATTGCATGATTTATATCCTAACCTGCTATGAACTGTTTGAGAGATATGTGCTCGTTCCCGTCCTGACTGGACCTGTTGATAAATTTTACAGATAGCCTGGAGGTTGCCTGCTAGCCTAGAGGAGACACAGTAGAGGTTGTATAGATGGTTAGGGTTTGATTATAGCTTATTTTCAGTTGTCTTGAGTTGTATTTATTTTATGGATTACTGTATTTGAGCTTTGAGATGTATTTCTGGGTTGGTGTATCTTAGACACTTAGACTTCTATCTGCTGTATCTCTTTTGGATTTCATATTCTATCTATCTTCCATTATGCTCTACCTTAGATGTGATTGAGTTTACATTCTGCTATGTCACCCCCATTCGGAGAGTATAAACTGTTTAGCCTTATACTGTTAGATGCATGAGACCTAGGACAGCGTTCTACCGCCGACACTGCGGCGTAGGCTGGACGTACCCACTTCTCGTGCCCTTATTCTAGGGTACGGGTCGTGACATATGTAAATGCACAAGACCGTAGAAAAGTACTTGCCTTGCTCCGGGTGATCAAGGGTAGAAAATAGAACTGGATGTCCACGTGATTTAGTTGGTACAAGTTGGTTAAGCTCTAATCCATTTAACAATTATTTAGTCTTCTTCTAATCAATACTAATTATAGAAAATCTATAATGGTGTTCTTAGATATCCTCAAAATCTAGCTAGCTATAAAATAGAAAAATACTTAAACAACATTCAAAGCATTTGCATGACCATCTTAGTATTTTGAAAAATGATTGTTAACCATGTATCTGATAATAACAAAATCATTTGGTACAAGAATACTTGACAGTAGTCATAATAGCAATAACTAAACTAGCCCTTTATGGCCAACCTCCTAACAGACTCAAGGTGCTTCCCTCAAAACCAGAGACAAAACAACCACTCCAGAATATTTGCTTAGCCCAACTTTCCATTTTTGAAGTAAACCACCATAGATCTTATATGAACCCATCCTAACTCAATGATGGGTCTAGTCACAATTTAAACAATCCTTTATACTTGCACTCCAACGGAGTTACTACTACTACTATCAACCTTACAGAACCCAGACTATGCAATGAACTCCCCCACAGTAACTTCAAAATGAAATTGAAGGTTAGAAAGGAAAATATACACAACTAGTGAGAAAATATACACATATACAATCCCAAGCTCTCAACATAATATACAACCATATTGAACTAATGTAGGAAATTATACAACTAGATTCTAAATGAAAATTATTCAAGCTAAAGGTTCAAAATGTGCAATCTCTACTGTTTACTCCAACCCAGCCGCCTATACAAGGTACAACCATTCTCCAATCCGAAAATTCACCAATCCGACCTCCTCATGAATGTACACACTAAACTGACAGCAATTGCAACCCGATACGAACCAAAAGACACGAGCCATAGGTCACGAATCGAAGCAGGACACACAATTAACCCAACACGCACGCGAACTGGACACGAACACAGGTATACCCCGAACACGGACGAAAAATCCAGACACGGACGAGTACTGATCACACACAACACTAATTCAATAATTCAATTAAGTCTGAAAACATAATCAAATATAGAGATGTACCTGGAGAGTGTTCTGACTGCAAGTAGGATCCAAATTGAAATACCAGGTACCGCTATAGCAATCCAAACAATTCTTTGTGTCCAAAGGAAGTAGATCCCACTGAAGCATTCCAACGAACTGACACCGTACAAACAGAAAAAAGTTCTTTTTAGAAGAACTGTCATCGTTCTTCAAGAATTTAAAGGAAAGAAAGACTTCGAATCAAAGTACTCACCGTTTTTCTCACTGCCGAGTCGATCTCTTGACTCAATCCACTCGATCAACCTCTCTCCAATCTGTTCGATCATTTGAAACCAGTACAATACTAAGAATTTCACAAGTAGAATTTATAGAGCGCATAATTTAAATTCCAGATCTGATAGGTTGAGATAAAACACTTACCGACAAGGATCGATAATCGAACTGATCGTCGGCTACTCGAGAAGAAGACGGAGTCGATCTTGCTCGATCTGGAATTTTAGATCGAGAATGAACAATTCGTATCGAAATCCAGAAAAATTGAAAGACAAGGGAGATCGAAGAAATCACCGAGAATTGGCTCATAGATCGGAGAGGACACGGACACGCGGCTATGTTGAGCGATCCCTGGAGAAGAAACTCGTGGAGGAGATGGCAAGTCCTAGCCATCGCAGGAGTGAAATCGCCTTGCCATCGCTACGGTCGTCGTCGTCGTCGTGCTCAGGGAGGAGGGAATCGAGCAGAGTAAAAAATTTTAATTCTAGAATGAAGAGGACTGAGAACTCTCTGTTCTCACACTCACATAAATAATAAAAGTGCACATTTGCACTTAGCCCCTCCCGCTCCAGGTAGTTTACACAACAGCCCCTCCCGCTATTAGACAATTTTCACAAACCCCCTCTTCCTTTTCACTATTTACAGGATCTGTTATAAATCAGTTAGAAATTTGTTTAAAAAATAAGTGGGGACCACTAAATTAGTTGTAACAAACTTTTGAATTTCAAATTCCTGCTCCTAATTTCCTTCCCTAAAAAAATATTCATAATTTATAGTAAAAAGGAATGAAATATTATTATTAAAAATTTTAAATTCTACTAAAAATGGGAAAAGTGGAGTTACAAATCTCTCTCCCTTAAAAAATTTCATCCTCGAAGTTCGAAGACCCACAAAATAAATCTCAGTAAATCACAAAAGAGATTCAAACACAAGTCATTTATTGAAATCAGATTTTGAATACTAGAATACAATCAAGAAAACAAACTAGGAAAGTACTCTCGCATCTCATCCTCACGCTCCCATGTGGACTCTCCTAGAGAGTGATGTCTCCACATGACTCGAACAAGTGGAATAGTCTGATTTTGCAGGCGCTTCTCCCTCCGATCAAGGATCTACACTGGCTGCTCTTCGTAGGTCAAACTCGGACCTACCTCTAGCTATGAATAGTCTACCACGTGGCTCGGGTCTGAAATGTAGCATCGAATCTGAGACACGTGGAAAACATCGTGTACTCCCTCCAAGCTAGCTGGAAGTGCCAGTCGATAGGCTACCTCGCCAATACGTGCCGTCACGTCGAAAGGCCCGATATACCTCGGACTGAGCTTCCCGCCTCTGCCAAATCGAATGACGCCTCTGGTCGGTGAGATCTTCAGGGACACTCTATCTGCAACTGCGAACTCCAGTGGCCGTCTGCTGCTGTCCGCCCAGTGCTTCTGCCGATCTTGTGCAACTCTGAGACGCTCTCTGATCAATCTGACTTTCTTAGCTGAGTCTACCACCATCTCTGGCCCAAGAAAATCCCTCTCGCCAACGTCGTCCCACGATAAAGGTATGCGACATCTCCGTCTATACAGTGCCTCGAACGGTGTCATCTCGATGCTAGCCTAATAGCTGTTGTTATAGGAAAACTCTACTAGATGCAAGTGATCCTTCTACGAACCGTCGTAGTCGAGTGTGCAAACCCGCAGCATGTCCTCTAATATCTGAATGGTCCTCTCGGCGTAAAATCCCTAAATTACTACTGATTTTTTTATATAAATTTGGTACCGATTAATTTTTTTGTATTTGTACGTCTCAATAACATATTGTGTCACGACCCGTACCCTAGAGTAAAGGCATGAAACGTGGGTACGTCCAGCCTACGCCGCAGTGTCGGCGGTAGAACGCTGTCCTAGGTCAAATATCTAACAATATAAAGGTACCTGTACAGTATATACTCTCCGAATGGAGGTGACATAGCAGATACAGTCTCAATCACAACTAAGGTAGAGCAAGATAAAAGATCGGTAAAACATGAAATCCAAAAGAGATACATCAGATAGAAGTCTAAGTGTCTAAGATACACAAACCCAGAAAACATCTGAAAGCTCAATACAGTAATCCATAGAATAAATACAACTCAATACAACTGAAATAACTAACTATACAACCTCTATTGTGTCTCCTCTAGGCTAGCAGGCAACCTCCAGGCTATCTGTAAAATTTATCAACAGGTCCAGTCAGGACAGGAACGAGCACATCTCATCTAGAAAACCCAAGTAAATGACAGAGAACTATAAAGCAGTTATAGACAGTTGTATTGATGAAAATGACAGTTTATATTCAGGTGATGGTAAGAAAGACAGATAAAGTGCAAGGAAAGTAAATAACTAAACAAGAGAAGAATCATAGCAATGAAGACTGTAAAAATAGAACTAGCTGAACCAGAGTAACATGATATAAGTCCAGACAGTAAATATAAACAAGTGTAAGACCAACGTAAATCCAGACAACATGAATCTTATACCAGGTGATTCCAGTACAAGATGAGTCCGGTATGAGATAATTTCAGTCAGTGATCAAAGATTCCAGGGTGAGTCCAGCCTATACTCTAGCAGTGTATTTTAAAATACCGAGTTTGACATGTAAATGGCTGTAGGTAATACGGCACATCACACACCTGGCCGGGTGTGAGATGGCTATCATTCCAGTAGATTCCAGTTGGAAGATTCCAGATTGGGGTATGTCTACATGTCTTACTCTAGTATTTCCCCTCCCAGTAAGTGAATCCAGAATTTCGACACAATAATTCAAGATGAGTCCAGCCAAAATATAATGATACCAGTAAATGATTCCAGTAAATGATTCCAGTAAATGATTCCAGTAGGTGATTCCAGTAATAGAAGGCAGGAATGATGATACCAGTAATAGAGTCCAGAAAATAAATGTGTCGTATACATGAATCCAGAATATCCATACGTATTGTAACAGAGAATCACATACAACTAACTAGAACTGAAGTACAGTAATTGACAAATAAATGAGAGAACTATCAGAGAATGTACTCGCCTGATGTCTGAATGTCCAAGGTAAATATACTGTCTGATGAGAGGTGTCTGGCTCCTAATCAGAACAGCACAAGTCACAACAAGTCCAAAATGACAATATAAAGTTCTACTATGCATTCTACATGATTCTAGGTCAATCTAGACCAAAGTCAACTCTTGGTCAACTTGGTCAACCCTGAAAGTCAAACCTAGGTCAACTATGGTCAAACTAGGTCTAACAAGTCTAAATTAGGTCAAACAAGTTATTCTAGGTCTAAATAAACTAAGTATATGCAAATCAAGTATCCAAGATAGTTACTAACTCATAGCCTAAGTCACTTGCTAAACCAAGCACAAAACTAAACCATAAGCTAACAAGGCACACAAACTTAGTCATATAATGTATATATACTATTCACATTCACATATTCATATACATAGATATATATAGGAAAGCTATATATATAGGCACACACACATATATATATATATATATATATATATATATATATATATATATATATATATTTATATATATATATATATATATATAGAAAGAGAGGTAAAAGAGTAAGTGAGTATGTCTGTGTTTGGCATGTGTGTGAAAGGATATGTGTTAATGTTCTAAAATTTAGTGATAGGTAGGTGTATGTGACATGGGATACATGATGTCAAAGGGTGTATAAATGCATGTGTGTAAAAGGTTATAGGTTAACTCAGTTTATAGAAATACATACATACATACTTACCTTGTATACATGCATACATACATATCATGTATATTACATTTACATGATACATACATGTATACTTGTATTATATTATACTTACATTCATGCATATTAGATACTTGTATTTATATTAACATATTGCAAACATTCATTTCATTCATGCATCTATGCATTACCTACATGTTTTATACATATGCATACATTGTATATTCATATCATTTCATACATTAACATAGAGACATACAAACATACACACATCATATATTTCATACCTTGTATTACCTACATATCATGTTATATATTATCATTCATTCCTTTCATATATTACATTCTATATTACCTATATACATGTATTTCCTCCATTCATTCATGCTTGCATCATATACTCTACATTACCATACATGTTATCATTATATATTGTATTACAATATTTATACATTATGCATTCATATCTATCATTACATATATATCTTGCATTCATATCTAGCATTCATTATATACTTTCATGCATACATTGTATATCATTCTTTCATTCATGCATTGCTTATATGCATTATATTAATAGCATTCCTACATGCTTACATTCAACCATATATATAAATTAATATAAAGAGAATATATATCATATATATCATTTTATTCATCTAACATATCATGCATTACATACTCTATATTCATTTAATATCCATACTATATAGGCTCATAGGTTACACAAAATGCATATATCGTATAGTCACTCTTCTACTTAAAACCAATACTGTACCAATTGGGCATTTATTAAATTATAGGATTAAAGTATGTTGTAGCTCTTCGTGTTAGCTTTCCGAAACTTTAAACGGATCACATTTTCGTGTCCGAAAGCTCCCGAAATCGCGAAAATACCGAAACACGTTCGTCTTTCATACAGCTGACACTCAAATAATTCTACAGAAAGTTAAAAAAAGAATTTGGCTTATTAAAATATATATTTGGAAAGCTAACTTCGATACGGTTCTTTTAAAAAAATAGGAGATAAATTGGAGTTCTAAGCTAAAAGTTATGACTTTCTAAGTTGCTTTCGTTAATAAAAACGTGGATAAAAATTATGACGGATTTGACAAAAGAACACATATAGGCCAAGATACTTGGATACAAACATAGGTATCCAAATGAAACTCATTCTGACCATCCTAACTAAGATCAATCCCCTCTCTAACCATCTAACCACACACACAAATATATATATATATATATATATATATATATATATATATATATATATATATATATGCACACAAGTGTCCAAAATAGGGGTTTTTTTCTACTAGGACACACAATCACAACACAAAGGACACTCCTATGACCTCCAAATGGACACGAAATGGACACGAAATGGAGATACAAACATGGTGGTCATTCCTATGGGTTCAAAATAGACCTATATGCATGAGAAAATGAAAAGGAGAAGGGATTTATACCTCCCGGTAGATCGAATCGAAGAAAAGCCTTCCCGGAGCGACACCGACACGTAGAGATTCCAAAAGGACACGAACGAGCTCTGAATCCTCCCAAACTTGGGTAGCTTCCTCCTTGGCTAGAATGGAGAAGGAAAGAAGAAGATTTGGTGGCGAAATGGAAGGATTTGGTGGAGAAATTGCTAGGGATTGCTCTCTAAAAATTTGGAGAAGAACAAGAGAGAGTGTGGATGAGAATAATGAAATGAACTTGAGCCTATCCTCTCCCAAAGTGGCTGGCCATATGGGGCTATTTGTCCTATTATGGTAAGGTCCAAAATGCCCCCACTAACCTATTCTATTAGTATTAGGAAAGGGCTAATTGGTTGGGGCTAAATTAGTCATTCTAAAGTCTCTAATCACACTAACCTTATCCATAATAATTAGTCTAACCTCTAACTAAAATATTTCTATCATGTGGGCCATGGCTAACTAATGTGCGGGTCCACTAAAGTCAACACTACCCCCGGGTCCCCGTTTCAAGTCGGATTGAGCTGAAATTCGAACCCGACTCAAATAATCCCAAAACAATATCATAAACAATAAAATAAATTTCAAAAATATTTCAAAAATATAAAATGACAAAAATACCTCTGTTTCTGAAAACTGGGGGTGACAAATTTCTCGAAATTAAAACCAAACAATAGTAAAATGTCAAAATCACAAGTCATAATTTTAAATAGTTTAAAAATGATTAAAAATTACCAAAAAATCATAATATGAAATAATAATCAATAAATAATAATTATAATTACAAAATTTCAAAATTACCCTCATCTGGAAAACTGGGTGTTACATATTGTACCTCATATGGAAAAATTTCAAAATTACCCTCATCTGTGCCTCCCCTTTCCTCTCCGCCACCGCGTCCCTCAGCCAAGCCATCGTGCCCGACCCAGCCGTCCGCAACCATCGCTCTCCTTGTGATCCACCCGCGCATCCGCCGAGCGCCCAGCCCGCGGTCGCCGACGAGCTTGGCCGGACCCCTGCTGGTAACCTCCGGCCGCACTTCCCCCTATTCTCCTCCTTCCTCCTCGCACCGCCGGACGAGTCCGCCGAGCTCGCCTTCGATCATCCCTTTCCCCACTCCTTCTCCCTCTTCCCTCTCTAGAGCTTTCTCTCTAAACCATGGCTCTCTCTCTCTCTCTCTCTGCTCCCTTCATCCTCTCTCTTCCCTTGTCTAAATTTTTGTTCTCTTTCTAACTTGATTGTTGGTCTCCTCGAAAGAGGAGAACCACTCTACAGTACGTTTAGTTTTATCATTTTACTTTATTTTTGTTAATTATTACTATTATTATTATTATTATTATCATTATTATTATCATTATTATTATGAATGTATGTATGTACTGTATATGTAAAGATATTATTAGTATTTTGTATTTTTTTGTTTAGTTTTATTCATTAATTATTTTCTTCTTCTTTTTAGCATTTATTATTACTATTATTATTAGAATTATTATTATGTATTAATATTATTTTTACCTTTACTAATTACTTTGACCTAAGTACCAGAGTGTTTTACTATATAGATGTATTAGTGTAATGTATGTAATTAAATAATAAAAAGAATTATTTTATTTTCTCTTATTATTAATATTATTGTTATATAAAAATATATATATAGTAATTTTCAAAATTATTTTTAGCAAGAAAAAAAATATAGTATGGGGTTTGTGCCCATATATAATTTCTAATTTTGGATTTGATATATTTCCAGCCATTTTTAAAAATATAGATTTGTCTAATAAGATATATTTTTATCTAGAAATCCAATATTTAACAAACTTAGAGTTTGCCTTAAAACATTTTCATTTTTCAAGTATATATATATCTAAAAACTATTTTAGCTAATAAAAATATATTTTCGAGTATTATAAATAGTTTTTCTAAATCATATATATATTATTTATCTAAATTTCTTTCGACTATCCTTCCGTCCGTAACTACGCCCATTATTCCTATCCTCCTACCAATTCTGTCCTTCCTCCTATCGACCCTAACCAATTTCACCGTCCTGGACCCGATGGAACTGTTCGGGCCACCATCAGAGGTCACCTTGCATAGTTGTCGTACCAAAGTCGCAGTTCGTGCCACCGTGATTATCGCAGCACACCAGACGTACTACCAGGTAAGACACCTTGCCATTTGCTGTTTATTTATTTTAGCTCATATTTCATGCATTATTCATTATTTTCTTTATGCAAAATAAACTGTGATACATGGCATAACCTGTTAGAACTTACTGTTCAGTTATATTTTTTGCTATGTATTATTTTTCTTCTTACACATTGAACTTAGATTTAAGGGACCACCCTTTGTGAGTTGCATTCATTGGCCTTGACACGTTGTACCACGAAGTTGTGTGTCGCATGTAGAACACGGACATGCGTGACTGGCTGGCCACCGGTACGTATAAGCCATACGATAGGAATAACCGTTAATAGAGGTTGCATGCTTAGTTTGACTTAGCGGTTATAGAGGTTTACTGTTGTGGATACAACATAGTAGGCATTGGGCGGGAAGGACAATTCCTTAGCATATGGGCTTCGATGCACTTTCCTTTTTTGTAACCCGTGAGCTCCGCCGGAGATGCGGGTCAGATTACCCATGATTACTGACGGCCAATGACGTTCTGCAGAACGTTATGCTCTTACTAATTGGACCTCTGGTGTCCCAAGGGGGGACTATGTCGATCCTATTTATCCAGGGCCTATGCGTAGGAAGGATTGTTCTTAACTATATTTCACTTAGAACGGTTGGACACCTTTATCCGTTAGGTACGAGTACTTTTGGTTTGGGTACTTGTATCTGACCGCGAGTTGGAACAATAGCTTGTCGCGGATTAGTTCGTCACATCTTATCCTTGTTTGGTTGTAGATGTGACTTACTACTTCGATGAGAAGGTATTGAACCTTGTTGGGGTCTGGATACCATATTAGATTCATAGCATGGAAAGATACATCACCGTGAATTAGTTTACCATCTCCTATCCTTGTTTAGTTGGGGGGATGGTTAGCTAGTTCAATAGGTGTGTATTGGATCATGTTATAATTCAATTGACTTATTTATTTGAGCAATATTTATTCAGTTTATATGACATGGTATTATATGTCTTGTTACGTCCCTCTGAGGACCTGGTTATCTCGCCAGGTGTGTGCTCTTGTCTTTCGCAGGTGTTCTAGTCGTGGCCATGATCGTCACTATTTCTTCGAGGATGATTGCACTTAGATCGTCTTCGCTTCGCTCGCCAAAATCATTCTTTTGTATATCATGTATTTCTTTTCATAGTTGGTATTGGATTTGTCTCCGCCCAACTACATGTACCAAAGACAATTCATTATCATTATATGATATCTTTTATTCATTTATTTTGTGTGGATGAGATTAGTTATGGTTCTACTGTATTTTACAGCTTATGTATCCATACAAGGCCTATGTACTTCGTATGAATACAACTAGCATGTCTACGTTCCTAGTCCTTCGTATTTTGGGACTGGAGCGTTACATATTTTTGTTGTTGCCCATGCAGGTCAAGGTATATTATTTGGTTACTTTACCGTACCAAGCAAGCCTGCGTATAGGATTAGAAGTCTAGGATCTCATCCACATACTTGACCTCTTTCCCAGATTTTATCTACCGTTTGACTCATCGATTTGCATCTTGCTTGATTCCTTCTATCATTATTCTTATCTTCCGTTCGTGTTTGCTAGAGGCTAAACAGGTGACCCCTACTAGTTGGACATGTTTCTTTTGTCCCAAAATACCATTAGTTTAATTCTTTTAAGTTGGGTAGAATGCCTTGTGACCTAGTAATCCATTTGTCCTAGTGACCTATATTAGCAAGTTTACTTAGATTCTAGAATCTAGAGACCCTAACTCGTCTAGCCGACCAAGGACTTGGACAAGAAGACTATAGGACGACTGTATAAAGACCATCACAGGACATGACTTAGACCCTTTAGAAGTTCGACTATACTCCCTCTCAATTTTAAACTCTCATGCCTATAATTTCACTCTCTTGATAAATATTACTACTATAACCTAGATTTGCAAGTTTATTGATTTATCGAGCTTGTTCACGACATATGTTATTGGAAGAGCTCGCACTAACATATTGTCTAATCAGAACCGGTACATAATGGTCTGATCAACCAAGTGCACTTTGGTTCGCTTTTATCTATTATTCTACGTGGATGAAACATAATTAAACTTGGCCTTTAGAATCCCATCCACGACTGCCTTGACAATTCCTTTGAAATTATTCGGCCGCCTTTGAACCATGTATTCGTAATTGATAACGTCGTCATTGAACTCCTTATATCGTTTTCGCCTTCACCAATTTTGGAAGGACGAA
Organism: Iris pallida; assembly: GCA_029216955.1. Lineage (NCBI taxonomy): Eukaryota > Viridiplantae > Streptophyta > Magnoliopsida > Asparagales > Iridaceae > Iris > Iris pallida. Next base: position 43,127,249 of record JANAVB010014796.1, read on the forward strand.
GGCACTTATTTCCTCCAGCTATCCTACCAATTATGACCATTATCACTCAATGTTGCTATATCTCCATCCTAAACTCCTCGTCCTCTTTCTCGGCCCTATACTTACTATCATAACTTTCAAATTGCTGATTTAATTGTGAAACTAACTCGCTCTCTTAAATCGTGCCCTCAACCTACTCTCCAAACCTATCTTTTGGTACCATATTACTCCTTTGGATGTTATCATTATTAGCCCATTGGTCATGGTCAAACCTGATTTTAATAATTGATCAAACTCTGTCTCGATATAAATGCAAGTCAACTCAGATATTTACCTACGACGTTTTGGACACTGCTCAACAATGTTCAAGACTGAAGCTGTTTGCCATTCAGAATGTACTTCCTGTTAAGTAATATAATTTATCATTTTATTGAGTTTAGAAATACATTGTACACCGAGTCGTACTGGCAAATAGGCTATCCGAAAACGTTTTACAAAACCTTCCTACTCTTTTACAAAAGACCTACGTTTTTGAAAAACATTCTTTTTACAATAGCTTCTGAAGGATTGTTCAAAAAGCCAAAATTCATTTTCTCCAAAAATGAACTGGCAGAACCCCAGGAGAACTCGGGCCGAGTTCGGCCAGAGTTCGGCCATTTGGAACATTAGTGAACGTTGGGTATTTGAACTTGGTCATCCTTCAGTTACGGTTTGTTACAAAGAGTTCTGTCCGAATTCTGCCCGAATTCTGTCAGAGTTCTGTCTTTGGAAAAACTATAAATAGAGAAGTATTTTGATCATTTCAGATCACCAATTCACTTTCAATCTCTTCTCTTCCTGAGCTTACATTCTTTCAAAAAGTTCTTAAAAGCTTTCATTTTCAAATCCCAAGCCAGTTACAATCCTCTAGTCGATTTGCCAGTGTGGTACGGTCTAGATGTTTCAGAGAGATTGTAATCAAAGGCTTGATAGAAGATTCAACTCTTCACAATTGAAGTTGGTCGAGTTCTTCGTATCAAAGCTCGTATCTGTAGAAGTTGCAAGGACTTCGTATGAAAACTTGCGGGATTTTCCAATAGTGGATTTAACTGGAAGCTAGAGTTCTTCCGACTGGACTAGTCCTCACAAAAGGGAAACCAGTATAAATCTCGGTGTTTGCGTTTGCCTTCTGATCACTTTTAATTTCTGTCATTTATTTTTGTGATTATTATTTTATCTATGATCTAACTGCTAACAAGTTTTTAATTAGCAATATTCTGCTGCCTACTCTATTCACCCCCCTCTAGAGTATTCTGCTTTACGATTTCGTTCCTACAATTGGTATCAGAGCGGGTTCTCTATAAGCAGGCTCTCCATCTAGAGGTATACCAAAGCGGGTTATACAGGTAAAGCAAGGTAAAATTGCAGTTATATTCAATTGTTATATAGATCACAACATTACACATGGCAACTGTGAAATTCACAAGTGAAGGCCAAGCCACAAATAGACCTCCACTGTTTGACGACACAAACTACACTTATTGGAAAACACGTATGAGTTTCTTTCTGAAATCTCTTGATTTTGACTTATGGTCTATGGTTATTGATGGCTATAAAAAGCCACCTCGTATAAATGTTGATGGAGTTTTAGCTAAAAACCCCATGACAAATATACAGAGGAAGAAAAGAAAAAGGCCAGTCTTGACGCACGTGCTATTAACGCTTTATTTTGTACTTTAGACAGAACTGAATTCAACAGGGTGTCTACTTGCACAACATCAAACGAAGTATGGAAACTTCTCGAAGTAACCCACGAAGGAACAACACAAGTCAAGGAGTCAAAGATCAGCAGACCTACTCAGGAGTATGAGGCGTTCAAAATGAAGCCAAGTGAATCAGTCACTCAGATGTTTACAAGATTCTTGGATATTGTAAATCTTCTGTCCTCACTAGGAAAGGATTACAGTAACCATGAGAAGATTCGTAAACTTCTACGAGCCCTTACAAAGAACTGGATTCCAAAGGCTACAGCAATCATTGAAGGGAACGACCTCTCAACAATGTCTCTAGAAACACTCATGGGTAAGCTACTCACTCACGAGTTTGAACTTCAAGACTTTGAAGATGCTACACCAAAGGAAAAGTCAGAGAAGACGATCACTCTCAATGCTCAACATAGAAGAACCATCGAAGATGATTCCGACGACAGCGACTCCGACTCTGAAGATCAAGCTCTTCTGGTAAGAAAGTTCAAGAAGTTCATGAGATTTAACAGAAGAACAAAGGACAACAAAGACAACAACAACAATGAGGAAGATCCTATTTGCTACGGATGCAAGAAGAAAGGACACATGAAGAAAGATTGTCCCTCAGCATCATCATCAAAGAAAAACATCAAATATGACAAAGGCTACCTGAAGAAATCAACATCAAGAAAGTATGCCAACACAAGCATATGGCATGAAAGTGAAGCCAGCGACTCAGAAGATGAACAATCAGATGACGCTGTAAATGTGTGCTTGATGGCTTGCGATCAGGTAATCACTAATCCTCTATTTGACCCTTATGATGATTTCACCTTTGAGCAACTAGGAGAGGCTTTCAGTGAACTGTTAGATGATTACAGGAAACTGTGTAGTAAATATGAAACCTCTAAGAAGGTACTCAAAGAGTACAAAGGTGAAATAGGAAGACTTATCGACCTAATAGATCAGGTTAGAGATAATGACTCTTCAAATGAGTCTGGTGAGCTTTCTTCTATTAAATTGTTGTTACACGAGACTGTTAAGCTATCTCAAGAAAAAGACCAAACTATTGTCCTGTTAAAGGAAGACCTATCTAAGAAGAGAAAGAGTCTCTAGTGTGCACAGGTCAGATTAGATTCACTTACATCTGACTATACTAGATTATATGACACTTCCAAAAAGTTGGAAATTAGTTTAGGAAAATGGCCTGAAGTTGCTACTTCCTATTCTACCACGTGTCAATTACCGAATCATCGGAACACGCCCAATACTGTCAGACCAAACCATACCAAGACTATGCCCAAGAAGACTAATAGGTATGCATTCTTCTATACTAGAAAACCAAAACCTACCAATCATGTACCTCACACTCAACATGCTAAATGTCATTATTGTGGCCTCATTGGTCATATATCTTCTGCATGTAGAATCAGAAAGCTAGTAGATTTAAATGTTTATGCATGGATACCGAAAACTAACCAGTCAGGACCCTACAAGAAATGGGTACCAAAAGTTTCATCTGCAAATTGTTTTGTAGGTGGGACGCCCTTCACATGCTAGGAGCAAATAGATCTTCGACAGCGGTTGCTCACGGCACATGACCGGTGACGCTTCATTATTTACAATACTATCGAAGAGGAATAAAGAAGGATACGTCTCCTTCGGTAATAATTTGAGAGGGTACATAATCGGTATCGGTGACATTGGTTAGGCTCCCTATCCAGTGATTAAAGATGTTTGTCTTGTTACCGAGTTAAAACATAATCTGCTCAGTATAAGCCATTTAGCTGATCACGGTTATGGCATTAACTTCGTAAAAGATAAATGTACTATTATTGATAGTTCAACTGGCAGTACTATATTTGAAGGTATTAGGGAAGACAATATATATGTATTCTATTTGTTGGAAGATGCTAACACAACAGGTAGATGTTTGATGGCCAAAAGTATTGAGAGTCAACTATGGCATATGAGACTCGGTCATGCAAACATGGATACAATTTCAAGATTATCTACGAAGAAGTTGGTACGCGGCTTACCAGATATTTTTTTTCAAGAAGGATACGGTATGTAGTGAATATGAAAAGAACAAAGCTACCAAATCCGTATTCAAATCCAAGAACGCTGTAAGTACTACTAGACCTTTACAATTGTTGCATATGGACTTATTTGGACCCAGCAGAATTGTTAGTCAAGGTGGTAAGTTATATGCATTTGTCATTATAGATGATTTTTCTAGATATATATGGATTTATTTTCTTGCACGCAAGAATGATGCATTATCAGAATTCGTCACCTTTTGTAAGAAAGTACAGAATAAAAAATGGTTCATGATTACTCGCATTCGTAGTGATCATGGCGACGAATTTGAGAATGCAGAATTCAAGCAATTTTGTGACATATACGATTATCTGCATAAATTTTCTTGCCCTAGGACTCCGCAACAAAATGGAGTTGTGGAACGTAAGAACAGAACTCTATCTGAAATGGCTAGAGTTATGTTAAACCAGTTTAGTCTACCTAGATATTTATGGGCTGAAGCTGTAAATACAGCATGCTATATTCTCAATAGGGTTCTAATTCGACCTATATCGAAGAAGACTCCCTATGAATTATGGTTTGATAGAACACCAAATGTTTCTTATTTCAAAATCTTTAGTTGTAAATGTTTTATTCTTAATACCAAAGATAATTTGAGTAAATTTGATGAAAAGGCCGATGAAGGTATATTTTTAGGTTATGCAGCAAAGAGCAAAGGATATAGAGTCTTCAACAAAAGAACCATGATCATTAAAGAATCTATCAACGTCAAGTTTGATGAGCTAAATCAACACTTAGATGATGATGACAATGAAGACATAATCACACTAAGTACAACTACTACAAAACCTTCACACAAAGATACAGAACCATCACATCAGGCATCAGATGAACCTCCAAGCAAAGAAGCCGGAACTAGCAATCCTGAGACTATACCAAAAGAGATAAGATTCTTGGCTAGTCATCCAAAGGACTTGATAATTGGTGAGATTACCAAAGGTGTAAGTAATCGTTCCTCTAATAAAGATATAGCTTCTTGTGTTGCTTTTGTCTCGCAGTTTGAACCCAAAAATATTGATGAAGCATGTAGTGATAATTTTTGGTTAGATGCTATGCAAGAGGAATTAAACCAATTCGAACGGAATCAAGTTTGCGAACTTGTTCTCAAGCCTATTGATCATCCGGTCATTGGCACCCGATGGGTATTCCGAAATAAACTGAACGAGAATGGTTTAGTGACTCGTAATAAGGCTCGACTCGTAGCTCAAGGATACAATCAGGAAGAAGGTATCGACTACGATGAGACTTATGCCCCAGTTGTGAGATTAGAATCCATTCGCATGTTATGTGTCTTTGCATGTTTTCATAATTTTAAGTTATTTCAAATGGATGTCAAAAGCGCATTTTTAAATGGTTTTTATAAAAGAAGAGGTTTATGTAGCTCAACTACCCGGTTTTACTGATTTCAAATTTCCTGAATATGTTTTCAAGTTGAAGAAAGCTTTATACGGTTTGAAACAAGCCCCTCGTACTTGGTACGATCGTCTAAGCACTTTTCTATTTGATAACGATTTTTCAAAGGAAAATGTTGACACTACTTTGTTTATAAAGTCTTTGAATAATAATATTCTTTTGATTCAAGTCTATGTAGATGATATTATCTTTGGATCTACTGATGAATCTCTTTGTCAAGAATTTTCAAAGTGTATGCAGAATGAGTTTGAGATGAGCATGATGGGAGAGCTGAAATTCTTTCTCGGACTGCAAATCAAACAAACCAACAATGGGACGTTCATAAATCAAGCTAAGTACACGAAGGATCTATTGAAGAAGTTCGACATGGAAACAGCAAAACCACTTAGCACTCCAATGGCGACTTCAACCAATCTTGATATTGATGAACAAGGCAAACTTGTCGACATACGTAAGTATCGAGGTATGATCGGTAGCTTACTATATTTGACTGCTAGTCGACCAGACATTATGTTTAGTGTTTTCTTATGTGCACGTTTTCAAGCTAATCCTAAGGAATCACATTTGTGCGCAGTTAAGCGTATTTTTTGATACCTTAAAGGCACTTCTTCTGTTAGCTTATGGTATCCCAAAACCACGTCGTTTGACCTAACCGGTTATTCCGATGCTGATTTTGCTGGATGCAAAGTAGATAAAAAAACACTAGCGGCACATGTCATTTCTTAGGAAAAGTTCTAGTCTCTTGGTTTAGTAAAAAGAAAAATTTTGTTGCATTATCAAAAACCGAGGATGAGTATATCGCTGCAGGACATTGTTGTGCACAAATTTTATGGATGAAACAAACCTTAGAAGACTCTTGATTGCATTTTTCACACATACCCATTTTTTGTGATAACACTAGTTCTATTAATTTGACTAAGAATCCTGTATGTCATTCTCGTACTAAATCTATCGAGATTCGACATCATTTTCTTAGAGATCATCAACAAAATGGAGATATAGATCTTGTATACATAGACAGACAGAATCAATTAGCTGACATACTCACAAAACCATTAGCGGAAGATCGTTTCAACTATTTACGTCGAGAATTAAAAATTTTAGATATCAATAATATCAATTAATTTTGTTTTATTAATTATTTATTCGATACTCATAAACTGTTTTCGAGACAAGCCTAAAAAGAGTCTGTCTGTCACCACGACTACGGTCGAAGCGAAGCGGTATTTAAGAGTTCCCCGGTGAACCTCCGTTAGCTGGAACAATACTCCTACAGCTAATCTGAGACAGATGCTGAGTAAAGAATATTAATTTGTAAAATAATATTAATTATATTACTTTGAGATTTAAAATTACTAAACTTTGAATTAAGCATTTGAAACGAATTAATGAAAAAGAATGTGGCCTCATTTGAATTATTTTTTATATATATATATAGCCAGGCAACCCTTGGCGAATTCAGCCCGAGTTCAGTCCGAATTCGGCCAGAGTTCGGCTGGATATTTATATATACCAGCACCAACCCGAGGCTTCCTTCTTCTTCATTCTTTCCCACATCCTCATAACAGCAGCAGTACGCCTCCGAAACCCTAGCTTCTTCTCCCTCATTATTCTTCCAATCCTTGTGGAGTTTTTCGTCAAAACTTTGGATTCGTGCAGAGATCGTCATCCTCTACAATATATCCAATTCTTAGAAGTTATAATCCCTTCTTTCCTCCACGTTTTAATACTTAGGGTTTCTAGAAATATTTGGAAAAGAATGCCTAAGTTCAATCCCTTCAAGAGGAAGAAGACCAATGCCAGTGAAGAGGCATCGTTTTCAGATCCGCATACGGATTGCCTCTTTTCTCCGGTCCAATCAGACGATGGTGCGTCGGATGAGTTTTACTTTAAAACTTTCGATCAAGCTTTATTGTGGTACGCCGATTTTGTCATACGTACTATTTGCACCAGATCACCGATTAAGTGGACTATCTTTCCGGATCACCGCCCTTATTTTGAGGCATTAGGATTATAATATTTTGTCACCTTACAATTCTCCATTGCCACTAATGCCATTAGATTATCCTATTGTAATTTCGTGTTAGACACTTTTACAGCAAGGATACGTGTCGGAGGAATTGATATCGAATTCACTGATGAAACATTAGCAAAAATCCTTGGTATCCCAAACGAAGGTGCCCCGCTAGATGACATCACTGATTTTGATTTCCCCGATGGCACGACACTCGTTAGTTTCAAGAATGAACTTTGTGCGCCCGCACGCGTTCTTCCTGGAAAGTTCAAGGCTAATAACTTGAACTTGTTTAACTACGAATTACATCGCATCATCTATTCTACCTTACTTCCAAAATCTACTTCTAAAGATGATGTTACTGTACTTGATCTTTCTGCTCTCTATCATATCCTTAAGGGGATTCCTTTTTCTGCCCCTAAGACTATCATTCAGATGATGGATAGATGTCGCGGGAGAGACCGCAACTTATCTTATGCGATGCTTATTCCTCGCATTTTTCAGAGATTTGATATTGACTTATCTACTTGTGCTGTCGACCCCGAGCCCAAGTTTCTCAAACTCTCTCGTCGCAGTATTGTAACTGTTCCTCCACCTACTGCACCTACTCCTCCTGCACCTACTCCCACTGCTTCCACAGCACCTGTTCCTCCTCATTCTTACCCTATGTCATTTGAGGGTACCCATCAGCACTTATCAGATCTGCAGTCTTTTTATGTTGAGACCTCTAGGGAACACGAGTTCCGTAATGTGACTCGGTTCCAGGCGATTGCCAACTCCTTCGCCGATCTGAGGTTTGCGCAGACAGGTCATTCTGCTAGCTCTCTACCTCGAGACCCTTCTGTTTCTGGCTACCGTATTGACGACAAGGCGGTTCACTCTCTGTTCTAGCCAGGGAATACCTATGATTGGTATGGTACCACTGGCGCCACTCCTCGCACTTCTGGCGCTGGTACTTCTAGATCTGGTCCTTCTGGACATGCTGGAGCAGCAGCTGATGACGTTGATGATGATGATGAGTTTTGAGATGTTAGATTGTTGAGACTGTTACTTTTGTCTTATGTTTACTTGGAAATGCTCCGACATGCCAAGATTTTATCAGTACTTTTTAGTTTTTATCAGTACTTTATGTGACTATTCATGGACATGGTTTTTGGTTATGCCTCAGTTTTGGCATCTTAGTCTATTATTCAGCACGTTATTTTTTTCAGTTTTATGGTAGCACTATCTATCTTTGTTGCTTCCTTCTTTATTAAATACTGCCTGTAACAAATACATGCCTGTGTTATGTTCTCTAGACTATCTGTTTATCTTACTATGTTTACTGTTTATACCATACCTGTTATGATTATTTATGTTATTGTGTTTCTTTACTGATTGTTACTTATACATTTATTGCGGGGGAGCTTTCTCTTTTGTAATTATTTTGCTAAGTGACAACGGAGGAGAAATAAGGATCTAACATTTTTTTCGTTCAAGTAAAATGCAGGTTATAAATAATTTCTTTGATTACTATTTTGAATTGATTCCAAGCTTAAATGTTATATCGGCAAGGTTCGTTAATTAACAAAATGGGGGAGATTGTTGGCCCATTGGTCATGGTCAAACCTGATTTTAATAATTGATCAAACTCTGTCTCGATATAAATGTAAGTCAACTCAGATGTTTACCTACGACGTTTTGGACACTGCTCAACAATGTTCAAGACTGAAGCTGTTTGCCATTCAGAATGTTCTTCCTGTTAAGCAATATAATTTTTCATTTTATTGAGTCTAGGAATACATTGTACACCGAGTCGTACTAGCAAATAGGCTATCCGAAAACATTTTTTAAAACCTTCATACTCTTTTACAAAAGACCTACATTTTTGAAAAATATTCTTTTCTACAATAGCTTCTGAAGGATTGTTCAAAAAGCCAAAATTCATTTTCTCCAAAAATGAACTGGCAGAACCCCAGGAGAACTCGGGCCGAGTTCGGCCAGAGTTCGGCCATTTGGAACGTTAGTGACGTTGGGTTTTTGAACTTGGTCATCCTTCAGTTACGGTTTGTTACAAAGAGTTCTGTCCGAATTTTGCCCGAATTCTGTCAGAGTTCTGTCTTTGAAAAAACTATAAATAGAGAAGTATTTTAATCATTTCATATCACCAATTCACTTTCAATCTCTTCTCTTCCTGAGCTTACATTCTTCCAAAGAGTTCTTAAAATCTTTCATTTTCAAATCCCAAGCCAGTTACAATCCTCTAGTCGATTTGCCAGTGTGGTACGGTCTAGAAGTTTCAGAGCGATTGTAATCAGAGGCTTGATAGAAGATTCAACTCTTCACAATTGAAGTTGGTCGAGTTTTTCGTATCAAAGCTCGCGTCTGTAGAAGTTGCAAGGACTTCGTATGAAAACTTGCGGGAAACCAGTATAAATCTCGCGTCTGTAGAAGATTCAATCATCTAAGGACCTGGTTATCTCGCTAGGTGTGTGCTCTTGTCTTTTGCAGGTGTTCTAGTCGTGGCCATGATCGTCACTATTTCTTCGAGGATGATTGCACTAAGATTGTCTTCGCTTCGCTCGCCAAAATTATTCTTTTATATATCATGTATTTCTTTTCATAGTTGGCAGTGGATTTGTCTCCGCCCAACTACATGTACCAATGACAATTCATTATCAATATATGATATCTTTTATTCTTTTATTTTGTGTGGATGGGATTAATTATAGTTCTACTGCATTTTACAGCTTATGTATCCATACGAGGCCTATGTACTTCGTATGAATACAGCTGGCATATCTACGTTCCTAGTCCCACGTTTTTTAAGACTGGGGAGTTATACTTGGACTGCCCGTCCGTCTGTGGATGATAGGCGGTGCTGAACTTCAATTGTGACCCCAAGCTCATCTGTAGACTCCTTCAGAAGTGTGATATAAAGCGACTGTCCCTGTCTGAAACAATGCTCACCGGTACCCCGTGAATCCTCACGATCTAACGCATGTAGAGGTCTGCAAGCTTCTCGGTCGACAGCCCTACCTTGAACAGAATAAAATGAGCAGATTTTGTCAATCTGTCCATGATAACCCAAATAGCATCCTTGCCACTGGGCGTACGCGGTAAACCAGAGACGAAGTCCTTGGTGATGTGCTCCCACTTCCATTCCGAAATAGGTAAATGCTGGAGTAATCCTGCTGGTCAATGGCACTCTGCCTTGACTTGCTTGTACACAAGGCATCTGAAAACAAATCTGGCAACCTCTCGTTTCATCCCATACCACAAAACATACTTTCGAAGATCCTTGTACATCTTGGTAGACCCAGGATGAATAGAATACTGCGACTGGTGGGCCTCCTGTATCACCTCCTCCTGCAAGTTCTTGGGCACAAACAACTGGTTCCCGTACCTTAGTTATCCATCCGCTGCAATGGTGAAGTCGTCGAGCAATCCTGCCTCTGCTTGGCCTTTGAGACATCGGAGTTCCTTATCTAGAAACTGAGCCTCCTTGATCTTCTCCAACAGTCCTGACTGTATCTGCATGTGCATCAGCTGCCCTCCGACTCCTGAAAGAATAATCTCGATCCCCAGACTCTCAAGATCCTCCAAAAGATGTCGGTCCATAGTGAGAAACATAGCCACAGGATATCGACTAAGAGCTTCTGCCACTACATTCGCCTTCCCAGGATGGTACTGCAGATTGATGTCGAAATCCTTCATGAGTTCCAGCCATCTGCGCTGCCTCATATTCAGCTCCTTCTGAGTAAAAATATACTTCAGGCTTTTATGGTCCGTAAAGATGTCCACTCTCTCCATACAAGTAGTGCTTCCACAGTTTCAAGGCAAAAATGACTGCTGCAAGCTCCAAGTCATGTATAGAATAATTCTTCTCATGAGGCCTCAACTGTCTAGAAGCATAAGCAATGACCCTCTTATTTTGCTCAAGCACATATCCCAAGCCTTTCCCTGATGCATCGCTGTAGATGACGAATCCTCTCGATCCTGATGGCAAGGCTAGAACTGGCGTTGTAGTGAGTCTTCTCTTCAATTCTTCAAATGCTGACTGGCGGGCGTCACTCCAGATGAACTCCTCATCCTTTCGTATAAGCTTCGTCATTGGCTCTGCTATCCTGGCAAAATCTTTCACGAACTTCCTGTAGTAACCTGCTAGCCCCAGGAAACTACGAATCTCAGCTACTGACTTGGGAGGTACCCATGCTTCCACAGCTTCAATCTTCTTGGGATCCACAAAAATCCCCTCTCTAGTCACCATATTCCCCAAGAACTCCACTCTGTCCAAGAAAACTCATACTTCGAGAGTTTCCCGTACAACTTCTCCTTTCGTAGAATCTCCAACACAATCTGCAGGTGCTCCACATGCTCCTCCTCGGTCTTCGAATGTATCAGAATGTCGTCAATGAAGACTACGACAAACTTGTCCAAATACTTGTGAAAAACCTTATTTAACAAGTTTATGAACACTGGTGGGGCATTGGTGAGTCCGAACGGCATCACCAAGAACTCATACTAGCCATAACGGGTATTAAAAGGTGACTTCGGAATATCCTGCTCCCGAACCTTCATCTGATGATATTCCGACCGAAGGTCAATCTTAGAAAAGACCTTCGTTCCACTAAGCTGATCAAACAGCTCATCAATCTGTGACAAAGGATATTTATTCTTGATGGTGATGTTATTGAGTGCACGGTAATCGATACACATCCTCATAGTCCTATCCTTCTTGGGCACGAAGAGTACCGGTGCTTCCCAGGATGAAGCACTGGACCGAATAAAACCCTTGCCTTCCAACTCATCAATCTGGGCCTTCAATTCTGTAGCTACCTTCGGGTTGATCGTGTAGCAATACTGGGACTCCGGCGCTGATCTGGGCACTAAGTCGATGCTGAACTCCACATCTCGATCTGGCGGTAATCCTGGCAACTCCTCGGGAAAGACGTCGAGATACTCTACAATCAGCGGGTATGGCAACTCCTTGTCTTCTGCAACTGTCCCGAAGTAGACTCCCTCTGGCCTCTCAGCAATCCGTTTGCTGATCTCGAATGGTAGAACTCCTGGCGGGCTAAAAATTACCTTCCTTTTATGGCAGTCTATTACGGCAAACCGCTCGCTTATCCAGTCAATGCCGAGGACTATATCAAATTCGGGCAATGGCATCACTAGAAGTCGAGCCCTAAGCTCCCTCCCAGCTATAGTGATAGGGCAATCTACCATCTCACTAACTGGCACTACCCCTCATCCTATCATGATCCGACAGTTCCTCCTAGTGGGCTTGGGTGTGAAGCCATTTCTATGCAGAAACTCATATAATACAAAGCTATGTGTGGCTCCGGAATCAAACAATGCAATGGCAGGAAATGAATGTAAAAGAATAGAACCTGTGACCACATATGGCACTGCCTCATCCTACTCAACTGCGGTCATGACGTAAGCACGTCCCTGCTGTGGTGGTCCCCTCTGCTGCTGGTGTTGTGCAAAACACTGCTGCTGAGTAGGTAATGCCTGAACCCTCTGTGGTACAGCTGGTAGAGCTCTGGGTGATGCAGGTGGTGGTCCTCCAGCTCCTCGAGGTCCTTCTGTCAGTCGAGCTGCAGCATGTAGGCAGTCCCTTATCTGGTGTGCGTCTGATCCGCAGAATAAGCAGAGCCCGAGCCTCTTGCGGCACTCGTCGAAGTGATGTCCCGGCCGGTAATAGAATACACAAGTAACTGCCTGCTGCTGTCTCTGAGGCTGATGTGCAGGAGCTCTGGCTGGACGGTGACGCTGCTGTGCCGACTGATGTGGCCTCGCCTGAATCTGAGTCTGGGCCCTCTTCGCTGGTGCTTGGAAACTGCTGCAGCCAATATCCCGGTCCCTCTTCGGCTTCAGCTCTGCCTCCTTCTCTACAACCTGAGAAATCTTGAGGATGCTCGCATACGTCATTGTAGAAGCATGGAAAATAATAAAGAAAGAGCCATGCGGCCAGGAAACCCCATGCGGTTCAGAAAGCCCATGCGGCTCAGAGGACCCATGCGGCTCAACGAGCCTATGAGGCTCTATGATCTCCATGCGGCTCAGAAGAGAAGACACGTGGCTTGCAAACATTTCCCCCCTCTGCCCTATACTGCATTAATTATTTTGACGGCTGACCGCTCCGACGAAACGACAGGCCTGACACAAAGAGACAATTATGACTCTGTCATAATGACAGAATCCTAGGAAATCAAAGAAAATCTCTGGCACAACCCCCCAAGATCCAGAAAATGCCACGCAGCTTAGACACGTGGACGGTCATATGCGGCTTGAGTGGAGACTCCCTTGCGGCTCAGGCTGAAGTTGTCCTATGCGGCCCAGATCGAAACAACCCTATGCGGCTCAAACAGATGCAGCCCTATGCGGCTCACAAGGATCATCTCCATGCGGCTCAGATTATCATGCGGTTCAGAGATTCAGAGGCCACTCCCCAGGCAGCCCTGCCACGTGGCCAGGCGTATGCGGCTCAGCCCATATGCGGCTCAACCCTTATGCGGCTCTTCCCTCCTGCGGCTCAGTGACTCCCGGACACGTGTCATAACGCCAATCAATTTCCCAGATTTACTGTAATCAAAGATTGGGTCAAATCCTAATAATTCAGGACACGTGGCAGGAGAATGAATTAAATTTATTCATTCAGATTCGTAGACATCAGCAAATCATCACCACGGAGATTTATTCCAATCAGCATTAATTACTGATAGGATTTGGGGCAATCTACACTAAATGGCCTAGATTTATCACACTCAAGATTAATGGCCCAGATTGAGTGATCAACAGGCCGCCGCCACTTTAAGGGGCAATCATTGTGAACCCTAATGAGGTCCCTCCATTCTTATAAATAGCAGGGTGCCATTCCCTTGCAAGATATACATACGCACACATACATACAGAGAGGACTTTCGAGATCAGAGAGAGCACCACATACTTAGAGAGAAAAAGCAGAGAGAGAGAGCAAAAAGAGCATTTCTTCAACGCCAAGCAATCTTCTGGAGCCAAGGCGGCATACCGATCGTCCAAGGAGTAAGGCAGGGCTGCCGTAGCTTTCCCGAGCCTCTATCGTCACCCCCCAGAATCTAAAATAAACAATTGTACTTAGACTGCTGTACCTAGGCTTTCGTCTCTAGGCTTTCTTTGTACAAGCGAGTTTGTAACGTGAAGTAAAAGTCCAGTCCTCCGATAATTATTATGCTCTTTTATATTTCATGGCAAACAGTCATCGCCTGACTAATCGCCACCATGTGCCGCAGCTCCCTGGTGAGTCCCTTCTTGAATCTCCAAGCTCTGTCCTCTGGTGCTTTGACTAGGTTCTTTGCGAACCTGCTGAGTCGAGTAAACTCTGAAGTGTACTCCGCCACTGTCATGGTCCCTTGTTGTAGTGTCTCGAACTGCATCCGAAGCTCAACCCGCTCTACATCGGGGAAAAACTTTTTCTTGAACAGAGTTTAAAAATCTGTCCAAGAAACCTGGGGCTCCGCCAACTGGGCTCCTTCCGGTACCAAGCTCTGGACAAATCAAAGAGTCGCATGCTCGCTACCTCCACTTTCAGGTCATCCAGGATCCGTGCCATCTTCAATGTCCTCTCCGCATTCTCCAGCCACTCATCCGCATAGACAATCCCCTCGTTGCCCCAAAAGTCCATCGGGCAGAGGTTCTGGTAGTCCCTGGCCGTCCCTGGTCTCGATGCTGCTGGTGTTGTAGGTGCTACTGGAGCTGGTGCTGCCGGCTCCCTGGTCCTGAGCGCATCTACAATTGTCGCCCGAAATTGCACGGCCTGGTGGTTCTGGGCCTCCATGAACTGCTGGAACATGGCTATCACCTGAGCGCCGTCGAAAGTCATCGTTGGGGGCAGCGGAGGAAAGATAGGAGGTGGTGGCGGAAGCTGATCTAACAGAACGTTCGAGGTAGACTGTCCCGAGCTGCCTGCAACTCCCGGCTGATCAGCGGTCTTCCTCGTAGCGACCATCCTGCAATCAAAAAGAAACTTCATAATTGATAAAAACCTAACCTACAAGTTAATGTAAATATTTTATAATATCCATATATACCCGATGTATCCGATTTCCTATGCTGTGATTCAAGTTTCCGTAGTTTAAATCAAGTCCTCCAATAGTACTTTAATACCTAGATACTATTAGGATTGACCTGCATGGGCCACCACTAAAAACATGTCACGACCCGCTCCCGAATAATCGGACACGAGTCGGACACGCCCAGCCATCGTCGTTAGACACGACGAAGTAGGTTGTACCAATTCTAGGGAAATCTAACAAGATAAACATGAACAAGTACATATCACAACATCTATAAACGTATCCCAGAATCAAAGTACATGTCTCAAAGTTATTACATTCCAGCAAATGAAAGTAAAGTCTAATAGTCTCAAATACAGAAAATAGAAACTACTAAAGGTAATGCTCTAGGTTTCCTCAGCCTCTAAGTCAAAAGAAACTCCAGCTGGCTCTACTGCATCTAATGGCTCTCGGCCATAATATGTATCACACAAAGCCTCCATCTCACCTGCAACATATCCTAGTCAGGAGCGGAGCAAAGTACAGTTCTAGGTAATGAACAAGAATATCATGATATGGAAAATAAGTACGGGAGAACATGAACAGGAAGTACAGGAAATGAACATGAAAGTACATAAATAAAAGTACAGGAAGTAAAATATAGGAATGTAAAGTACATGAATATAACTATGAACCTGAAGTACAAGACATGGCAAGTGCACCATATTTGAAACACAACTAGCCTATGTGACCGGCTGGGGTGAGTACAGGAGCATGTACAAAAGTACATGAATAAGGTACGGCTTAGAACCTGCGTGCACGATGCGAGGCCTAAGCTATCTACATGAATATAGTAACTGGGGTTTGGTCACATAGCTAATATATTTCCCTACCCGATACAAGTAAGTACAAGAACAAGCAATACAGGAGTACAGGATATCGTGTCATGACGTGTCGCAAGAAGAGTACAAGATATGTAAATGCACAAGACCGTAGAAAAGTACTTGCCTTGCTCCGGGTGATCAAGGGTATAAAATAGAACTGGATGTCCACCTGATTTAATTGGTACAAGTTGGTTAAGCTCTAATCCATTTAACAGTTATTTGGTCTTTTCTTCTAATCAAAACTAATTATAGAAAATCTATAATGGTGTTCTTAGATATCCTCAAAATCTAGCTAGCTATAAAATAGAAAAATACTTAAACAACATTCAAAGCATTTGCATGACCATCTTAGTATTTTGAAAAATGATTGTTAACCATGTATCCGACAATAACAAAATCATTTGGTACAAGGATACTTGACAGTAGTCATCATAGCAATAACTAAACCAGCCCTTTATGGCCAACCTCCTAACAGACTCAAGGTGCTCCCCTCAAAACCAGAGACAAAACAACCACTCCAGAATATTTGCTTAGCCCAACTTTCCATTTTTGAAGTAAACCACCATAGATCTTATATGAACCCATCCTAACTCCATGATGGGTCTAGTAACAATTTAAATAATCCTTTATACTTGCACTCCAACGGAGTTACTACTACTACTATCAACCTTATAGAACCCAAACTATGCAATAAACTCCCCCACAGTTACTTCAAAATAAAATTGAAGGTTAGAAAGGAAAATATACACAACTAGTGAAAAAATATACACATATATAATCCCAAGCTCTCCACATAATATACAACCATATTGAACTAATGTAGGAAATTATACAACTAGATTGTAAATGAAAATTATTCAAGCTAAAGGTTCAAAATGAGCAATCTCCACTGTTTACTCCAACCCCAGCCGCCTATATAAGGCACAACCATTCTCCAATCCGAAATTCACCAATCCGACCTCCTCGTGAATGCATACACTGAACTGACAGCAACTGCAACCCGATACGAACCAAAAGACACAAGCCATAGGTCACGAATCGAA
Organism: Iris pallida; assembly: GCA_029216955.1. NCBI lineage: Eukaryota > Viridiplantae > Streptophyta > Magnoliopsida > Asparagales > Iridaceae > Iris > Iris pallida. Next base: position 43,144,424 of record JANAVB010014796.1, read on the forward strand.
GCAGGACACACAATTAACCCAACATGCATGCGAACTGGACACGAACACAGGTACACCCCGGACACTGACGGAAACTCCAGACACGGACGAGTACTGATCACACACAACACTAATTCAATAATTCAATTAAGTCTGAAAACATAATCAAATATAGAGATGTACCTGGAGAGTGTTCTGACCGCAAGAAGGATCTAAATAGAAATACCAGGTACCGCTATAGCAATCCAAACAATTCTTCATGTCCAAAGGAAGTAGATCCAACTGAAGCATTCCAACGAACAGGCACCGTGCAAACAGAGAAAAAGTTCATTTTAGAAGAACTGTCATCGTTCTTGAAGAATTTAAAGGAAAGAAAGACTTCGAATCAAAGTACTCACCGTTCTTCTCACTGCCGAGTCGATCTCGTAACTCAACCCACTCGATCAACCTCCCTCCAATCTGTTCGATCATTCGAAACCAGTACAATACTAAGAATTTCACCAATCGAATTCATAGAGCGCATAATTTAAATTTCAGATCTGATAGATTGAGATCAAACACTTACCGACAGGGATCGGTAATCGAACTGATCGTCGGCTACTCGAGAAGAAGACAAAGTCGATCTTGCTCGATCTAGAATTTCAGATCGAGAATGAACAATTTGCATTGAAATCCAGAAAAATGGAAGGACAAGGAAGATCGAAGAACTCACCGATAATTGGCTCCTAGATCGGAGAGGACACGGACACGCGGCGATGTTGAGCGATCCCTGGAGAAGAAACTGGTAGAGGAGATGGCGAGTCCTAGCCGTCTCAGGAGTGAAATCGCCTCGCCATCGCTACGGTCGTCGTCGTCGTCGTCGTCGTGCTTAGGGAGGAGGGAATCAAGCAGAGTAAAATATTTAAATTCTGGAATGAAGAGGAATGAGAACTCTCTGTTCTCACACTCACATAAATAATAAAAGTGCACATTTGCACTTAGCCCCTTCCGCTCCAGGTAGTTTACACAACAGCCCCTCCTGCTATTAGACAATTTTCACAAACCCCCTCTTCCTTTTCACTATTTATAGGATCTGTTATAAATCAGTTAGAAATTTGTTTAAAAAATAAGTGGGGACCACTAAATTAGTTGTAACAAACTTTTGAATTTAAAATTCTTGCTTCCAATTTCCTTCGCTCCAAAATTATTCATAATTTATAGTAAAAAGGAATGAAGTATTATTATTAAATTTTTTAAATTCCATTAAAAATAGGAAAAGTGGAGTTACATCTCTTATAGAATTTGTCAATTCTTATGGAACTGATGTTAGTATTTTGTACTTGCTCATTTTTTTGATATGATACCTTTGATATATTACAGATGATTCTGAGGCAGACTGCTCGACCTACTATGGGGTTGAGGCAGATGAAGACTTAGGCCAGGACTGTGACATGGTAGTTGAGACACTAGACTTTGCACACCTGGACTAGTATAGCTTAGTTAGGTTTGCCTGGACTGTGATCCAGCTAGTGCTTTTAAACTGTAGTATTTTATATTATATTTTGTGACTCTGTGATGTTGTTTATATCTCTGAGCTTGTGTTGGATCTTGAACTCTTTTCCCCTTTTCCCTTCTATCATATTTCCATTTCGTGCTATCTATCCTAGTTTGCCTTGTGATTGAGTTATGCCATATTATACCTTCGTATGGAGATGACAGGTACCCATATATTTTGTCTAGTTATAGTATTTATAGACGACCTATGCAGCATTCTACCGCTAATTCTGTGGCGTAGGCTGGACATACCCACGTTCTTGTGCCCTTCCTCAGGGTGCGGGTCGTGATACTAAATAACTTGACAACCGCAGAAACAGCAGGACAGTGCTTGCTACGACTTCGATAGCCCATCATTACTTTGCCTAACTTAATCGAGCCTACAACTTAACTCGTGGGACGAGCAAAGGCTATGCCAATCCTTGTATCGTGGAAGCGTGCATGCTTTATCAAGCATTTACACGGGCAACACCTATGACTTAGGCTAATTCACAGTCTGTGTCGAAGACCAACTTCGCTTCTCCCAAGCCACGGGATGAAGGACCAAATGTCAATTTTGAAAGCCATCGTACATCATTTCTAAGCCGATCGTGGGACCTTTTCCATGTTCTAACTCAATCGACCCAACTTGGGATTATTCTCTTAGCTATGTGGATTCGTCTCTTTTATTATCAAGCCTACTTGTACATTTAAAAACTTTCGTTTTATTAGTGTGAAGGCCAAGCTGAGGCAAGTTCATCGAAACCACCCACCTGAGCGAGGGGTCCTCTCGATCGAGCGATGTCTCCGAGCAAGCCATTGCAAGGCTAAGTCTGAACGTCGTCGGCATTTCGATTTGTCCGATTGACTGAGCGGGATGGGACACTACATCATACACCACTCAGAAAAAGTTTCGTCCTCGAAACTAACAGAGTACTTACTCATTGACTTATCACTTTATTCAACATTCAAGGACTCTTGCACACATTACTCCTATGCGTTCCCTCAATCCGAGCCACGCTTGTGCTACCCACAATCATTTCTTCAAAACTCATGACCTTAAAATTCTTGACACTTTCCCATTCCTCAAGTCTCACTTGAATTCAACATATCACTTAGCTGTATCGTGCACATATTTTAGGCGTCCCCAAAATACATGCATTTTAGCCAAGCCACGTGATAGAGAATCCGCCATCACCACTCGAGTCAGATCGTGCACATATTCAAGCGTCCCTGATATACGTGCATGTCAACCATGCCTCGTGAGCGGTGCCTCCATATTTTCTATCTCTTCGCGCCGGAACATCTGCCTAACTGCTAGGCTATGTCTTTGGGCTAAGGTCATCCGTCAGTATTGGAATCATAGTTCAAAAGCAACAATATCAACACTGACCCCATCCTAAGGTCAAACCAAATTGATAGTATGAGATCTTCTACCCAAGCTCGCATCACTCCGATTTCTAAAATTCGAGCATAGATTTCCTACACACATCCCAACATTCGTCGCACGGGGTCTGAGTCATTCAGCAAAGCCGTCCTATCGTAAGTTCGCTCAACCAACATTTCAACATATCAATTTCGTTCATCTAACGACCCATTTCACATAGTCTATCTTTTCGAACACGTTCGATATAATTCACCTATCAATCCTTCTCAATCAAGCACGCTACGACACTAATTCATCGCTAAACCATAATTCGTATTCTATATTCCCTAAGTCATTTATCCTAACTCACGTAATTGATTATGAGGTCGTCTGACATAACAATGTGTCATGCCCTAATCTCATGCGAGTCCGATTATCCACGGTGGACACAAAATTACCATGCAATGCTCCCGCTGAATAATTATTCTCATCGGGACGTAACTCTTGTTTGAGTCTAGACTAGTTCATTCTCGATACGTAGATTGGACCTACTCAATCCTCGATTTTTTTACTCAATCGTCAATCACCAATCCGAACAATCCACGAACACACCTTTGCTTCAAACCACAAGTCGAAGCAATCCAAATTGCCACGTCATGATTTTCTGAGTTTGATCATTCCCGCGACATGAATCACCATGCCAGCGCTCACGCGGAACGATCGCCCCATACCCGACACGACGCATGTGCGAGGCTAGAGTTGTGCTCGCGCAAGACAAGAATTTCGACGCTGTGGCTATTCGCGTAACCATCAAGACACTTCTGTTTTCATCCACATTTATTTCAGTCAAAATCCTAAGTATAGCATCCGTCAGAACAATAACACTTGCACGATCGTCATTCCTCGAATTAGAGTGCCCCCGAGTTATCGCATATCGATCTTTGATACGCCTCAATACCATCGATGGTATGCGTAACCTGACGATCTTCCTTTGCAATGAATTTCGAGTCGTACGAATGATGCTATCATCCGACTGGATAATCTCCTTGACATTTAAATTCAAGTTCTATCATTATCCCTCGAATCATTCACAACATCAATTTTCTCAAACCCAAATTCATGTATTGTTCATCCGTCTATCTTAAGTCATCGAGCAACATTTTTCTTCAAATCGTATTATTTCTTGCTAACTCAAATCATCTAGTAACATCCATCCCGATTCGTTAAAGTTATTCTTAAATATTTGAATCATTTCCATGCACGCTATCATCTGATCATGCTAACTTTTCGTATATGATTCTTATCGATTTTCTCGATCGAATAATCCATTCGTACACCTTAACTTTTCTTCGATTCAGTTTCACCTACTCAATCATTTTCGTATTTCATACTCACGTAATCCTCAATCCCGTTCACGTTCCGTCCGTGTCAATTTCTAGGTTGTTCGAATCAACTCATCAAATCTTAAGAATACAACTTATTCAATGATACTCAATCAATGGCTTTACATACACGCGATGCTTGCTGATAGACTCATCGATACCCCACATCTTCAATCGATCTATATCCCTGAAGCTTTCGCTACACCACTCAGGGATGAAGTCATTCGACAAATCCTCAAAACTATCATTCGAATCAAAATCGACTTCTTTAAATTTTTTTGGTTCGAACCATTCCTCGAATTTCAAGCATGCTCATCTATATCGCATTGATGATAACATTGTCATTCGATAGCACCCCTATCGATAGTCATCTTACTTTACTCAATGGTGTTCAAATCATTCTTGCTCGACACATTTTCAATCCCACATACTACTTCTCTAAGGTCGACCTAATTTTGGTGTATATGCCTAACCTGACTTAGCCAACCGTGCTTACGCGAACCATCCTTTATTTTGTCAAAAACTATTTTCCTACATTTTCAAATTAGATAGACTTATTGTATGGACATCCCGTAACATTTGAGAGAGAGCGCACCGACGATATCAATTTGGGGAAGCAACATAGTTAAAGAATTCAATCGAAAGTCTAAGGACGTAAAGCCGTGCCCTGATACCACTATGTCATGCCCCGCTCCCGTAGGAGCGATCGTCCTCGATAAGGCATGATGCCGCACGAGCCTAGATTGCGCACATGCAAGACGGGTTCCATAACGACCGATTAGAGCGGCTGCAATGGGGTCGTCGCACAGAAGTCCCAAGTAGAGACATTAAATAATAACAACGAAAATTTAGAACAAAACACAAGTCATTCAAAAGATACATTTTAATGATATTGAAGCAAGGATTACAACGGGATGCAAGGCCAAAATTACAATCACTCAAGCTCACTCTTTCTCACATTATAAGTCACCCAGCTCTCTCTCATCTCTCAATACAAGTCTTGAGCCAGCGGATGCTTCGGAAGGCGACGTCCATACATTATGTCCCATATAAGTCCAGACTCCACGCGGTCGCACGCCTCAAATCGCCAAGGAACTCCGTGCCTCGACGCATCCAAACGAGCTCTGCGCCACAAGCTTCAACCTGTGCCTGCACATAAACACTGTGTGGATGTCAGTACTCAACTGTACTAGTGGAATGAGCTCCTCGCCTAACCATACAAAACCGACACGTTCATTTACTTTATGCAACATTATCCCTTTATGATTGTCTTTCTACTCTTGCCTTAGGATCGGTTTTAGGATAGACGCCTTAGCCTATTTTGTGTCTCAAGACCATGTCATGCTCGCAACAACGTTAACCTATCAAGTCGTGCTTGCCTTTCGGCCCGTAATCAAGGCTCAACTACTCGGTAAAATTCTATTTCCGTGTGACCGTGCTACAAGTCCATTGTGCCATGCCTCGTAACTCAGTGAGGCTTAACCGTATTGTCATCTCGCGGCCCTTGCTACTTAATCATCAACTGACCCAATCAAGACTTGTGAACTGAGTGTCACTTGACCAACTTTGCCTTGCGGTGATTCTTGACTTAAACTTGAAATGACCAAAATCTAACTTATGCAACTTACATGTCCACAATTAAGACTCGATGCCACATCTCGTGCCAAAGCATGTCGCCTACGTTGCAGCCAATCTTAGGCCCAAATATTGTGTTCTAACCGTACACACATTCAACTAGACTCAATCCAAAGGCTCACACGCGGATTGTCGCCCGTGTCGGCCCATCTATATGAATTGGTCACTAACATCACAAGCTATCTTGGACTATAGCCTTGCTATTCGGCGACCCTTTCAATGCAAGTAGATATCCCTGTTGAAAGTTTCTGAATAACCCAAGCGGTTCGTCTAGCTTCGGCTATACCGTATTTCTCCCCAGGATGACGCGGTCCCATGGCGCCTAGGGTTGCCGCTCGTGGAAACTCCTCCTTGTCGACAAGTTTTCCAATGACCATGCAAGACTCGACTCGAACTGGCGTCTTACATAGTCATTCTTTATCTAGTGTTACCATCTCTTTCAGGACCAAGTTCAATACTTCTCACATCTAAGACCGCCTCGATGACCCATGGTCGTGAGCAATTCTTCTTTCTTGCCCTATCATTCCATTCAACTTAGGAATGCCTATTTGAAACCCCTTTTTTTCGAACTAAAAGAATCAACCGTGACTCGTGCCTTAAACACTAAGTCCATGCATTGTGCCTTAAACCGACTTGTATTCTACGTGATGCTATCTCCCAAGTCATACTTTATATGATGGGTCTTAAGATCGTGGGACTAAATAACTTGACAACCGTAAAAAGTGTGGGACAGTGATTGCTATGACTTCGATAGCCCAGCATTACTTTGCCTAACTTAATCGAGCCTACAACTTAACCCGTGGGACGAGCAAAGGCTATGCCAAGCCTTGCATCGTGGAAGCGTGCATGCTTTATCGAGCATTTACGCGGGCGACACCTATGACTCAGGCTAATTCATAGTTTGTGTCGATGACCAACTTCCCTTCTCCCAAGCCACGGAATGAAGGACCGAGTGCCTTTTCTAAGCCGACCGTGGGACCTTTTCCATGTTATAACTCAATCGACCCAACTTGGGATTATTTCCTTAGCTATGTGGATTCGTCTTCTTTATTATCAAGCGTACTTGTGCATTTGAAAACTTTTATTTTATTAGTGTGAAAGCCAAGCTAAGGCAAGTTCACCGATACCACCCACCTGAGCGAGGGGTCGCCTCGACCGAGCGATAACTCCGAGCAAGCCGTTGCAAGGCTAAGTCCTAACGCCGTCGGCATTTCGATTCCTCCGATTCACTGAGCGGGACGGGGCACTACACATACTCCCATTGCAAATGTTCAGTTAGGCTTCAGCAGCACTGACTTATAAACTCCATTACTAAACTGCTCTAAACTACAACATCACTTGCACGTTTGATCCTAAGGAAGAAGACAACTACGTTTACAAAGGAATGGAGGGAAATTGTAGAGAAGAGACATACCAAGGGGATGTAGAAGGGGTTCTCAGAGTAGGAGTTCGACAGTAGTGTCGTCTGCCGCTGCCCTCGTGCGATCGATGTAAACTGCTACGCACGGCCAGAAGGAAGAACGCCGAGCACCATGCCCACACGTCGGGATCGTCGCCGCCGCCAGGGATTAGGCACGAGAGAGGTTCGCCACACATAGAACTTGAAATATGGCTCCTCCGAACATTGGCAGGAAGCTAGTCTAGGGGACTTCGACAGGAAAGAGGAAGGGATGGCTACTAGAGCTTAGCGGCTAGGTTTTCTTGGAGGAATGGAGAATAGGAAGAGGAGTGTACAAACATGAGGAGAAATGAGCGTTCAAATAGGAAGGAAGTTAGGGTTTCCAAACGGAGAGGCATGTGGCTATTCCGTACAGGCATGGGCTTGCAGGCTGCAGTCGTCTTCAACAGTGTAGGAAGGTATACGTGGGGAAAAAAGGGAAGAAGCACAGTAACTTTTTTAAAAATGCGGATGCGGGTTATGGGGTTTTCGGGTAATGGGTTAGTGTGATTCGCCCGCCCAAATCCAAGATATCAGCTGTTGTTTCTCCCTACTCATTCTTTGGCTTGGGACAAGGAACTTGGTCATGCTGGGCCAATCAATCTATAAGTGGTTGAGAAATAGGTTTCAATTCAACACTTATGGGTCAACCATCGTTGGCTTAGACCAAATAATAATAGGCTGGCTAAAAATTAATATATAAAAATAGTAATAAGTTACAGATTTTAAGACATTCTTAACTAGCCTAAACTATTTTACCATTTGCCTATATTAAACATATTATTAAACTAACACTTAATTATAACTAATTTAGAATTTGGGCCATGGGTTTGTCATTAAGGGTTGGATAACAATAAATAAACATAAAACTTATGTGCTAAGCCCATAATAGATGTATTCCTTCTATTTTCAAAAGTAATATCAACACAATTTGCTAAAAGTTTTCTTAGTAACCAGGTATCCCACAACACCTGATAAATAAAAATAAATGCTTAATAACCACCATTAGTTTCATGACTAACTATATTAATATCTATATAACTATATGTAACATAATATGTGATAAATTTTAATTTTTAAATTAGTAACAATAGCATATATTGTTATAATATATAGGTTAGAAAATAATAGGGGGCTCACATCCTCTCCCCCTTAGAAAATTTTGTCCCCAAATTTAAAAGTTGTGGCACGATTAGAAAAACGAGTCTTAAGGGAATATTACAATATTGAAAAAGGTTATACACAAATTCGTACTTCGATCCTCGAACAAGCGAGGAAAATACCCTCGGATGGAATCCTTGTGCTCCTAAGGGGTCTTCCCCGAAGAATGATGCTTCCATGCAACCAGGACAAGTCGAATAGACTTTTCCCTTAATATCTTCTCGCTGCGGTCAAGAATCGCAATAGACTGCTCTACATACGACAGACTAGGCCCAACTATAATATCTGAATGATCAAGTTCGTGACTAGGGTCCACCATGTACTGCCTCAATTATGATATGTGGAAAGTATTGTGCACACCCTCAAATGACAAGGGTAATGCAAGATGATAAGCCACCTCACCAACTCGCTCCAAATATCGAAGGGCCCGATGTACCTCAGACTCAACTTGCCTCTGCTACCAAATCTAATATTCCCCCGAGTAGGTGATATGCTCAAAAATACGTGATCGCCTTTCTTAAACTCTGAAGGTCGGCGATACATATCAGCCCAAAGCTTCTGCATGTCCAATGCCTCTCTAAGGTGCCTTTGAATCAGCTTCACAATCTCCTCTGTCTGCATCACCAACTATGGACCAAGTATCTGACGCTCTCTAATGTCACTCTAATAAACTGGAGACTTGCACTTCCTGTCGTACAATGCCACAAACGGTGTCATCGGTATGCTCGCCTGTGAGCTGTTGTTGTAGGAGAATTTCACCAAATAAAGATGATCCTCCCATGATCCTCTAAAATCTATCATGCATGTTCTCAGCATATCCTTGAGTGCTTGGATCATGCGTATTGACTGTCCATCTGTTTGCGGGTGATAAGCCATGCTGAATTTGAGGCGAGTCCCCAAAATCTCTTGTATACTCCTCCAGAAATAAAATATAAATCTGGAATCTCTATCCGACACAATACTGACCGGTAGTTCATATAGGCACAATCTCTGCCTCATGTATAAATTAGCTAGAATCTCCATAGGTTGCCCAACTCTGAAGGACAAGAAATGAGTCGGCTTGGTGAGTCGATCCATGATGATCCAAACTGCATGCTTCCCGCTGGGGCTCCTCGGGAATCCAGTGACGAAGTCCATCGTGATGTGTTCCTACTTTCACTTATGAATGGAAAGTGGCTACAATAGTCCTACAGACCTATGGTGTTCGACCTTGACCTGCTGACAGATCAACCATCTTGCTACAAATCGAGCGATCTTCCTCTTCATCCCTTGTCATCAGTAATGCTGCTGCAATCCTTGTACATCTTCGTACCTCCGGGATGAATAGAATAAATCGAGCTATGTGCCTCGGCTATCAACTCCTGGCATAGCTCTCCACTCGAAACGTATAGGATATCTCCATACCTCAACGTTCCATCCTCGTGAATCCGTAGCCCTGTCTGTATGCCAGCCTTTGTCCTCTCTCAGAGTCTCCTAAAACTCGCATCTGTTGGTAGAGCGGTCTTGATCGTCTCAACCAAAGAAAACTGTACCTCAAAGGTAGATAACTGCCTGTCTATACTCGACAATACGACCTCTATCCCCAACTCCTTGAGATCCTTCAATAAATGATGCTGAGTCATCAAGAGATATGACATGGGCTTCCCGTTTAAAGCATCAGTCATGACGTTCGCCTTGCCCGGATGGTATTGTAACTCAATCTCAAAGTCTTTCATCAACTCTAGCCAACGTCTATGTCTCATGTTTAGTTTCTTCTGGGTGAGACGTACTTCAGGCTCTTGTGATCTATAAATATCTCTACCCGCTCGTCGTAAGGATAGTGCCTCCATAGCTTCAGTGTGAATATCACTACAGCTAGCTCTAAGTCGTGTGTCGGGTACTTCTTCCCATGGATCCTCAACTGCCTCGATGCATATGCCATAACCTTATCATGCTAGTTCATAACACATCCTAATTTGCTCCCGGATGCATTATTGTAAACCATAAAGCCTCCAAATCCTGAAGATAGAGTCAAAATAGGTGTTGACATCAGACGCTTCTTCAACTCATCAAAAGTCGTCTGACACTCCTCAGTCCAGATGAACTCCTGATCATTACATGTCGAATGCATCATAGGCTCCAAAATCCTTGAGAATTTTTCTACGATCCTCCGATAATATTCAGTAAGTCCGAGAAAACTCCTAACCTATGATGTAGGGGTAGGCTAAGTCTTCACTGCTGCAATCTTCTCTGGATCTACTACTAATCTATCTCCAGTAATGATATGCCCAAGGAAAGGTATCTTGCTGAGAGTCTCAGACAACTCATACTTACTGAGCTTGGCATACAGTCTTTTTCTCCGTAATGTCTCCAGTACGATCCTGAGATGCTCCTCATGGCTCTTGGAGTACACCAAAATGTCATCGATGAATACCACCATGAACTTATCCAAGTACTGGTGGAACACCTTGTTTATTAGACTCATGAATACTGTTGGTTCGTTGGTTAAACCAACGACATCACAAGGTACTCATAGTGCTCGTACATCATCCAAAAGGCCATCTTCGGGATGTCCTTCTCCCGCACCTTGATCTAGTGATAGCCTGGTCTAAGATCAATCTTTGAAAACACATAAGCACCGCTCAAATGGTCAAATAAATCATTTATGTGGGGGCAGGGAATACTTGTACTTCACCATTACTGTATTTTATTCTTGTAATCAATGTACAACATATCAATCCTTCCTTCCTTCGACATGAGCAAGTCTGAAGATTTCTATGGTGAAACATTCAGCATGATAAAGCTTTAGTTCTCTATCTCTGCTATCTGGACCTTCATTTCATACAACTTATGCTCCTACTCCCTCTCAAGCCTGGTTATCCATGTCCTAGTTCTCCTAAGATACCGTCTTGAACAACACAAATCCTAGCATCCCTTACTACTATATCTGACATAATCCATGTTTATGGTTCCCAAGTTTATAATTCAACTCTCTCATAGGTTTCTCCAGTATTTGTTTAAACCTCAAGTTAACAATCTATCCCTCTCTTGATCTTGTAGCTTTTACCTACATCTTGTGTTTATCCTATTTTTCTCATGTTAAGCATAGCCATAGGTTCAAACTCCAATATAGATTATCCCGTACTTAATTTATAATAGTAGCTTGTCTGCACCTTACATTACTATTTCCTTGTCATGATTCCTTTTCTCATCGTACACTTAATCTGCTCTCAAATGACCCCTTAAGCTTTAATCGACATTCTTAATTCTCGATTCTATTTTCTTAATTAGTCCCTCAATCTGATATCCTTAAACATGCTATTCATCATTCTTTTATATTCTGTCACGCCCCAGTACCGGAATACTGAGACAGACTAGGCCAGCTATACCATATGAGGTATATAAACGTCATACGGCGATCGTAGCTGTCAAGAGACAAGGGGGTGTATGCTACAATCAAGTCTCCATGGTCTCACAGAGCATCTATGTCTCAATCAATCAAAACAAGAAGCAGTAAATAATGATCATATAAGACAAAGCAGTAAGGCGTCCCCGACGCTTCATCAAAATGATTCATGAGCCTAGCTATACAAAATGATCAGCTAGTACCGAGAGTCAATAGTACATAACCGTGGTCAGCTGTAGTCTGATTTAATTACAATTATATAAAGGAAACGAATGTCCAGAACAGCCGGCTAAACAGGTGTCGGTGGCTAAACGCCAAGTACAAAATAGAAGATATAAGAACGGTGAAGAAGAAACCCACTCATGGTCCCTGGCGCCCATACTCCTGGTGTGCACCATTGTTCGGGTGGAAGGCTGGATCCTCTGGAGCTGCTACGAGATCTGGCCAAACAAAACCAGCGGGGTCAGGCCCCGAATAACAAATACCACAAGGGAGCACAAAAGAGTGAGATAAATCCAATAAGTTAAATAAGACTTGATTCACGAGTTATAGTCTTATACCATATCATCGAGACAATACGACACCCTTACAACCAAACAAGGACAAATGGTGCCAATATCGTGCCAAGATAAGATATATCCTATAACCATGGGCAGGTGAAGGGCTTCTGATTCGTGACTTCGGTCCATAGCCTATCGCAGCACAATAGCCCAACCCAACAACCAAACAAGGACATGGGTTGGACCATGTACTACGATAGTCCATGTTCCTCAGTTGCTAACAAAAGAAAACATATCACAAACAAGTCAGCTTACAAGCGGCCATTCAATCCTCCGGCTTTCTATAATTTGTCTGGATTATCCCAGTAATACAATATATATAGGAATCCTCAGATCGTATCGCATTCCAGCAGGGCTAGCCAAACCATTATATACAAGCAAGTACGAAATGCACCGGTCCCTCGAAAGGCCACTGTGCTAGAATAAGCAGTAACGGTTCCAGCTCTCCTATAGGAAGAGCTGGCTCGGCAGTCACAAATCAGATACTGCACTCCACTAGTGCGGATGGCTATACAGTATCCGAGGCGGCCAACCCGACGCGCCAGGATGGGACCCAGGGCGGCCGGTGACGTACGATCTCGAGATTCTGTTCCCTCCCAATGCTTCTACCAATTTAAGTTGCTTAGATTAACCCTATCTCGATATTGGAATTACATGTCGTGGTCACATGGTCATTCTCCTATATGTCGTACCATAGTACGTGTACCCTAAGGATGAATCCACATCGGCTCAATCTAGATCCATGCTTAGTGTAATGCTTCAAACAACAATCAACATACCACAACACTATTACTCACCAATTACCATGACTGTGCTGGAAGGTACACATGTATTGACATATAACACGGATGATCACTTAGCACGTAGAGTCACACCTCAGTGCACTAATTAAATAGCACCGCAGTGCATACTAATATTGTATCTCAATACATACTTAGAACATGTACCAGCACGTATACAGGTAATCAGGTCAGGAACATGGTCAAGTCAGGAAGTCACTCGGACTTCTCGTGACATAAAAGTCACTTATGAATTCTGGTTAAAATGAAACATGAGGGCCCTTGAAGCCAATACAAAGATCTACAACTTTCATGTTGGGAGTTGGAAGAAATTCTGGCCATAAATCAGTCAAATAGGGCATAAAACAGCCAAAAATAGCCAAAATAGGCACTATGCGGCACTATTCAAGCCATGCGGCACTATTCATCCTACGGTACTATTCATCTCATGTGGCTGCGGTACTATTCATACGGCTACGGTACTTTTCATCTCATGCGGCTGCGGCACTATTTATGCGGCTGTGGTACTATTCAAGCTCATGCGGCTGTGGCACTATTCATGCGGCTGCAGTACTATTCATGCTCATACGGCTGCGACACTATTCATTCCTGCAGCTGTGGTACTATTCATACGGCACTATTCATCATCCCTGCCAAAATCAGGACAGATGAACAAAAAATAGCCAAAAATACTTTTGGCCATAACTTCCTCAAAACAAGTCAAAATCTAACTTTTCAAAGGTCAAAATTGGATAGAATTGAATTCCCTACAACATAGAACCATTAGTTTTCAAAAAAACTAAGTTTGATAGATCAAAACCATGGAAATCCATAAAACCCTAGTTATAGAAACTTAGATCTACACTAAACTAGCCATTAAAATCAAAAACTCCAAGAACTAAACTTGTAGAGAATGAAGAGAAGAACAATATAGACAAATAATATCTAAGAAAAATAAAGAAATAAAAAATACAGGAATCTCTCCATTTGGTGCAAGATGTACTTGCCTATTGGTTGAGAGGAAAAGAAATGAAAAGAGTGAATGAGGAGAGAGAGAGTGAGGAAGAGAATATATATAGGGGTTGGGTTGACTCAAAGAAACCCTAAGCTTAAGCATGCTCTTAACCATGTGACTAATGACATGTTAAATGCTACATGATACAACTAATTAAATTAATTAAATAAAATCATAACCACAACACGGTTCAGAAATCCTATCCACGAAACAGTGAACCACGCCTACAACCAGACAAGGACAAGGGGTGGCACACTAATCCGCGACGAGATACTGTTCCATGCCATCGCCAGTTATAAATATAGGATATATGCAATAAAGATACAGGTGCCAGATACCATATACATGAAAAATCAAAATTTTACGTATTTCGGGAATGGGGAGTGACATATTCTATGAATACAGTCTTAATCCGATGCTATCTTGTAAATGTTTATACCCAGTAACAATTTTATAATTTTATCCTAGGTACATGTCACCAACTATTTCGTCCAGGTTGATCCTCACCTAATTCTTATCTCAACCTATGCCATGTATCAGTTCATATTCCTTAATTTTTCCTTTCTATCATTATTACTCTGTGTTATCTATATATAAGAATTGGTATCACCCAAACATGAGTTTACTAAATCCTAATATCAGAAAACTTCTTCTAAGGTTAGTACCTCAAGTTTCTTCCTTTCTGTCCATTTTTTAGTTACTCATTCAACAATGGGTTATATGTAGCCCTAATATATAGTTTTACATTTCCTATAACCATTTCGTGAAATTTTGAATTGTTATCATCAAACAATCCTTCTAGCCTCCAATATTTTCAATCATAATATTTCCAAATCATACCTAACTTAGGCTATTGGTAGGGTCCATTTCATTCTAGGTTCCTACTGCTAGGTTCAAACCTTACACTAAGCCTTATACCTTCAATCTATCCTAGCTCAAATATCTATCATAATCTTCCTTACTCAGGTAACCATCTTCTTACAATTATTTCGTCAAGTTTGCCTTCTTCATCTTGATGAGGTTTTACTTCTGGAGGAAATCACCACGCATGAGAGTTTGTCTCTTCAAAATAGGAAAAGATGAGGAACAATGTCAAGGGAGTTTTATAATGTTATGATTGAATACAAATACGCGGTTCAAGGATGATAGTAGAAGTTAAGGAATTTTCAATAGCAGTAGATTGAGATTCTAATATATTGAGATTCTAATACATTGTCATACAATTTAAGTCATTTATGGTCATTGGATCACCATATGACTCAAAATATGTTCTTCTTTAATCATGACATTGCTTTCCATACTTCCTGAGAGACTCCCAAGCCACGGGACCGGTCTCAGCGACAAACGGTCGCGTGAACTTCTGTATTCTTTTGAAACCCTGGGAACGACTACTGCATAGCCTTCCAACTTAACTTGAACAAAATATGTTCCATAGACCGTTCATACTTATCCTTGAACCAACCGTGGCTCGTGCCTTAACCCAACTTGTGTTCTATGTGACACTACCGCCCAAGTCATACTTTATAGGACGAGCCTTGAGTTTGTGGGACTATATGACTTGACAACCGCATAAAATATGGGACAGTGCTTGCTATGACTTTGATAGCCCAGAAAACTCTTGTCTAACTCAATCGTGCAAAAACTTTGTAGTGCCCCGTCCCGCTCAGTCAATCGGAAGAATCGAAATGCCAACGACGTTCGGACTTAGCCATGCAATGGCTGCTTGAAGACCCGTTCGGTTGAGGCGACTCCTCGTTCCGGTGGGTGGCTTCGGTGAACTTACCTCAACTTGGCCTTCACATTAATCAAATGAAAGTTTTTAAATGCATAAGTAGGCTTGATAATAAAATAGGTGAATCCACATAGCTAAAGGAATAATCCCAAGTCGGGTCGGATTGAGTTAGAATATGGAAAGATCCCACAGTCGGCTTAGAAGTATCGCACGTCGTACTTTTAAAATGACACTCGATCCTTCGTCCCATGGCTTGAGAGAAGTAAGTTGGTCTAAGTTGCCTCAAAGCTATGAATTAGCCTAAGTCATAGGCGTCGCCCATGTAAATGCTTGATAAAGCATGCACGGTCCCATCGTCCAAGGCTTGGCATAGCCTTTGCTCGTCCCACTGGTTAAGTTATATCGCACGGCTTGTGGCATAAGTCTAGGCACCCAAAGAACTTGGTTGTTCAAGTCGAACGCGTGTACGGCACGTTCCTTCGAGGCAAAGCTTGACGTAGCCTTTGTTCGTCAAGTTGTAGCATAATTAAGTTAGGCAAGTTATGCTGGTGGATCGAAGTCATTCTAAGCACTGTCCCATTTTTTCTGCGGTTGTTAAAGTTACTTAGTTCCACGATCTCATGGCTCATCGTATAAAGTACAACTTGGCTGATAGTGTTGCACAGAACGTAAGTCGATTTAAGGCACGAGCCAAAGTTGGTTCAGTGGAAAGTTAGCCATGGTCTATT
Organism: Iris pallida; assembly: GCA_029216955.1. Taxonomy (NCBI): domain Eukaryota; kingdom Viridiplantae; phylum Streptophyta; class Magnoliopsida; order Asparagales; family Iridaceae; genus Iris; species Iris pallida. Next base: position 43,161,096 of record JANAVB010014796.1, read on the forward strand.
GACACATAAAGAACACATTTTGTGCAAGTTATGCTTGAAGGCTATGAATTAGCCATTCATGAGTTAAGTCAATAAGAGTATGGAAATACTAAAAGTATGTCAGGACTGTAGGTCAGTCGCCGAGAGTCGGGACTGTAGGTCAGTTGCTGAGAAAGAAATATGTCAAAAATGTAGGTCAGTCGTTGAGAGTTGGGACTGTAGGTCATTCGCCGAGAAGGAAACATGTCAGGATTGTAGGTCAGTCGTCGAGGCAACCCAAGTTTGGGCTCTGCAAATGAAGTATGATAAGTAAAAGAAGTAAAGCTAAGGAAGCTAAGTTGTGACGGTTAGGCCATGCATTTACGTTGAGTCTAGTAGTTCTCGTAGGTACGTGGTCATGGACAACTTGTCGACAAGGTTTCGTGCCCTCGATTCGGAAACCTGGGGCCACAATACCGTATCAGCTTAGGAGGGAAGCAAGTTAGTTAGGCAAGAACACGCCGTCGGTGATTCGAGGACTTGAGTAGGACTAGCTACCCTTAGCTACAAGGGCCTCGTCTTGCACCACCTACATGTCCAAGATGGCTTGAATTGCCAGTGACCTTTCATATAGTCAAGTTGACGTGCTGAGCGACAATCCACATACACGATGTCGGTCAAATCAAAGAAGGAGCAAGCATAACACGAAGGAAGTAAAGAAGGTATGCATGATTGCATCACAAGTCTTAAGAGGCCTAAGATTTGGCTATAGCATAGATACGTGCTTCGGCACGAATGTGGCATGGAGTATTAAGTCGATAATTAGAGTTACATATGGCAGACTTGAGTCATTTTGAGTTAAGTCGAGAAGGACCATATGACAAGTCTGGTTAAGTCATGCTATGTTGTGAGGCACAACCTCAATATTGAAGCTCGAACTAAGTCGATGACACGAATCATGTTGTTGCGTCCCACGGTATGGGCCAAAAGACAAGTACGAGTTGGTATAGGCAAGGATAAGGAAGTTATCGGTGCAATAACACGGTGATGGTTTAGAGTCTCAAATTAGGCCAGGTGTCTGTGTCCTAAAATTTGATCCTAAGGCAAGACTAGAAAGACAATCATAAAGGAATTATGTTGCATAAAGTAAATGAACATATCGATTTTGTATGGGTGGGCGAGGAGCTCACACCACCAGTACAGTTGAGTACTGACACCTATACAGTGTTTACGTACAGGCACAGGTAGAAGCTCATCGGCGCAGAGCTCACTTGGATGCGTCGAGGCACGAATTTCCTTGGTATTTCGAGGCGTGTGGCCGCATTAAAGACTGGACTTATACGGAACATAATATATAGATATCGTCTATCCGAAGCTTCTACTGGCCTACTTAAATTGCATTAAAAGATGAGAGAGAATTGACTGACTTGTAATGTGAGAAGAGTGAGCTTGAGTGATTGTAATCTTGGCCTCGTGCCACATTTTAATCTTTGTTTCAATATCAATAAAGAGCATTTTGAATGACTTGTGTTTTGCTTTAAATTTTTGCTACTATTATTAAATGTTTTTGCTTGGGACTTCTGTGCGATGACCCCGTCGCTTAGCCTGTAATCGGCCGTTATGAAACCTGCCTTGCATGAGCACAATCTAGGCTTACAGGGTATCACGCCTTAGCGAGGACGAGCGGCCCTTCGGGACCGGGGCATGACATAATGGTATCAGAGCGCGGGTTTATGTCCTTAGACTTTCGATTGAAATCTTTAACTCTGACGCATTGCTTTCGTAAATCGATATCGTTGGTGCGCTCTCTCTCAAATATCCCACGGGATGTCCATACAATAGTCTATATTATTTGCCATAAAAAAATTAAAGCCAGATATTACAGAACACTAAATTGATTGCAAACTTGCTTGTACAAAGAGAGCCTAGAAAGAAATTCTAAGAAACAATCTAAGTACAATTGTTTAGTTTTGATTCTGGAGGGTGACGGTGGAGGCTCGAAAAAGTGCTATCAACTCTGCCTTACTCCGTGGACTATCTGATGCAGTCCTTAGCTCATGAAGAAATTGTTTTTTTCTTGAATGTTGCCAACCTTTTGCTGGGGTGTGGCACCCTGCTATTTATAATAGAATGTATATTGAGCCGCATAGATGGCTTGCGGCCATGTGGCTGATTAACACGCGAAGACCCGCTCTTTGGTTGCCATGTGTCGATTTATTAGGATTTTGTTGTAGCAAATTTGGGTAGTTAAGGACTTGGTCAGATTGTCACGTGTCCTGTTACGGGGATCATTATTTTTTAGCCGTATAGTTTTCTCAGTCTTCGATCATGTGGGGTCGTATGAGACTCATGCGGCTTGGATCACAGTTACTCTTGGCTGCATGAAGTTTGGAGACTTTGGGGCCGCATAAATCTGAGCCGCATAAGGTTCATACGGCTTAGATGACACTCTTTTGGCCGCATGAAGGCGTACAAACCCTACTTTTGGGTGACGTCTCACGTCTTATCTTTTTGTTGAAGTGTCAGAGCTGTCATTTTTGTCAATTTTGTCAGGACTTGTCAGCTTTATCAGTCAAACTGCTCCTCTTGGCCGTATATTTTTCTTCTGCAGCTGTTTATCGACGGGCCGCATGTGTCATTGAACCAGTCATGCGGCTTTTCTTCATGTGGACCTGTTTGGCCCAAAGTACCTATGCAGCAATTTATAATCCGTATGAACCATATATTTTTTATGCTTCTATAAGATCTCCTTCAAAGTTTTTAAATTGCAAATTTGGAATACTTTTGAATAAGATGCATGAAAATATGTCAAGCCGTAGGGAGTCTTCAAGTCACAGGAAATTTTTTGAACTTGCAGAGAGATCTTGCGTCGCAGGGAAATCCTGATCCGCAGAGAGATCTTGAGTCGCAGGAAAATATTGGGCCGCAGGGAAATATTGAGCCACAGGGAGATCCCATCAGCCTGCCAGCTGTCACTGCTGTATTTAATTTTCCTGATTCGATTTTGGATTTGGGTTCTCTTTTTTCGAGATAAAGTCGACGGTTACTAGGGATAAAATTCCCAACGTTATCTTTATCTTTAATGATCTCGAGAATCGAAGCGGCACCCTTTTTAGAAACTCTATAAATAGGGGTAATTTTGAAGGGAAAAGTTTCTCTTTTACCTTCTTCTCTTTCATCTTCGTCTTCCTGTCTTCAATGGCTACCAAAGCGTCCAAGTCGACTGCGGCCAAAGGAAAGGGGATTGCTTCTCCGTCGAGAGCGGCGGACTCTCCTTCCATTCTTTCCGACGTGTACCCTCCCATCAAAGGTAAGGACAGTGGGAAGACGATGGCCATGTCGTATGTTTTTATGCGCAGGCCCGTGCTATATCGCTTTCTGTGCAATAAGCTTGGTCGGTACGTGTCCTATCTCAGTTGGACCACATGTGTTCTGTATGATAGGGCCGTATAAGCTGAGTCGCATAAGCATTGCATAAATGACCCAGGACTAATCTGCATAAATACTGCATAGTTGTGCCGCATAAGTGTTTCATTACTGAGTCGCATGAATACTTTGTGACTGAGCCGCATAAGTGCCTCATGAGAATCTTATGACTGAGCCGCATGAGCACCTTTTTTGATTTAGCGGCCTAAGTGTCCCCCGACTACGCCGTATGAGCATATGACCTAACCACATGCCCCCATGCCGCATAGGTCTTGTTTTGTCTAGGTCGTATGGTTGAAAGGATGAACTTCCAACTTTTTATTTTTCTGTCTTTTGTAGTAAACTTGACCCTGTGGACACACACAAAAGAAGAAGAAGAAAATGCTGTCTTTTCTTTTATTGGCGCAAGGTACCACAAATCGAGCACGCTTGAGAGATCCTCCGCTAAGGATCCCCGAGTACAAATTTTTTTTTAGGGAATAGGATGATGGAGGTCGAGCGGCAGTTGCTCCTTTACTCCGTTGACACTCCAATTACAAAAGTGGGAGAAAATCTAAGAAACTTGCAAACTCTCGGCTCACTGGCAAGAAGTGCAACAATTTGGCTCTTGAGAATGCTCTCCATTCTGTCTTTTGAAGAGGGATGAGGCCCCCCTTTTATAGACATTCTTGAGCAGGAATGATGTTATGCGCCTGCATGAGGAAACATGCTGGTTTTTATGTGGGCACATGGTCCTTCTTTGGGCGCATAGGATGTAGGCGCGTACAGGCTGCGAGATCGTAGGTTGGTCGTGGTGTTGACGTGGCCACATGCTTCGGTGCACGACTGCTCGTGGAGACTGACGTGGCCGTACGCTTCGGTGCACGTTTTTATCATGGCTTTGACTGGGTCAGGCTTAGGCGCATAGCCATGTCTCAGGCTATGCGCCCTCCTTTCGGGGGAGCAAGTCTTGGGCGTATAAAGCTTCACTGACTTGGTGCAAGGAGCTCCACTGACTTGGGCGCATTGGGCTTCATTTGCTGAAATTTTTTTATGCTTCTACAAGACACCCTTCAAAGTTTTCGATACTTGAACAAGTTCGAAATACTTTGAAAGAAGCATGGATCGTCTTCTCGTGACGCAATGGGCGCATAGCACAGCTCTCTCCTTGGGCGTATAGTGTTTGGCCAGTCTGTCAGAAAGATACGACTGTTGAGATCTTCCTCGAAATCCGAACTGTCATATTCATCGGAACAGAATTTGAAGCAGTCCATCATTCATACGTCGTCCACGTCAGCAAGGGACGTTCGCATAGTATACAGAGAGCTGATCCTTCACATGGGCGCATAGGCTGTTATGGGCGCATCTAACACAATGGGCGCATACAACAGGTGGGCGCATAGGAAGTGGCCCGTGCCTATAAATAGACCCTGGAGGAGAGAGAAAGTTCATTATTCATTTCTCTTTAAATTTTTTAGAAAACTCTTCGTCTTCTTTCTTTGAGAACTATGTCTCCCAAGGTCGCCAAGAGATCCGCGAAGGACAAGTGGGCTGCGTCGAGTAGCTCTCCTCCTGCGGCAGAGACTTCGGTAGTCCAGGACCCGATTCTGGGTGAGGGCATGCTTCAAAAAACAAAGTCTCAAGCGTTAATTTACGACGCTCGGTGTGAAACCCGTAAAATTTAGCTTGGATATTTAAATTATAATTGTGTTGTTAAATAAAATTTTGCTAAAATAATAATATTATTAATTAATTAGTGAATTTATGAAAAGTATTTTTAAAATAAAATAATTGGATTTTTGGTTTTATTTCGAACCCAGACCCGTTCCCATTTCCGAAACCCGGTTCGGAATTAATTTCGAAACCGAACTCGATTTCCTATATAATTCATAAGTTAATTATTTATATAATATATATTTTTTCCTAATCCTTTCATTAATATTCTTCCCACTCATTTGATTCCTTACACACCAGCACATTTCAGCACAATTAGTATTAAAGGAAATAAAATCCTTTCTTTTCCACTTACTTAACTCTCTGTACACTCATTCTTTTAAATAGGAATGGATCGTTCCATTCAATACTCATTACTCACTCAACTCATTTATTCCACTCTCACATCACACTTTCGTTTATTTTTGAGCTTTTAATGATAAAGCTCTCTCTCTCCCTGGAACGTTTCTGACCGAGCCGAAACGACCGCCTCCTCGGCTCTCTTCCGCCGGCGCCCCTTCGGATTCTGGTAACCCCCGTTTCCCTTCACCTATATAATCCCCATCACCACCATTCTTCCAACACCACCATCCCCACTCTCATCTACCATCCGTGCCCTAATTTTCCCCAAACTCCCGGAGCTTCCTACCGTTCCCGTCGACCTCCGTCGACCTCGGCGACCCGGCGCCCAGCCACCCAGGGCCCAGCGTCGCTCTCCGGTGCCGTTTCCGGCCGACCCCGCGTGGCCGACCCCCTGCGTGCCGTTTCCCGATCGCGTCCAGCTGCTGCCCGGTGAGTCCCCATGTGGCTCCGTGACCCGAGCCCGAGACGCTGTCCGTGTGTTTTTTTTTTCTCTAATATTAATATCTGAGAGCTCTAGCCGAGCAACCCAAGGTATAATTCGATTTCCCCGTTTCCATTTTTCATAGTCTATGATGAGATTTGGTCCCCGATTTTCCTCGGGAAATCGGTAATTCTTAGACTTGGCATTTTCGGACTTTCCAAAATCTTTCGGAAATGTTCTGTCGTTTTTGAAATAGTTTCTGTGGATTTTTCTTTGTGTTCTGTTGGTTTTGGTTGGTTCTGTGGATTTAAATTTGGATTTTCCGAATAATAGTATTCTGGTTATTTATGCTGTGGTATTTTTCTGAATTCGTTTCGAAAATATTTTGGGAATATAATTTATATATATAAATGGGTTTCCCGGGTATGGGACTTATATTGGTGATTGTGACACATTTTCTCAGTTTTGGGTTAACCCAAATATAGAGGAGGTGCTGTCCAAATTTTTATAAAAATTATACAAATGGATTTCAAATCGGTTTTTGAAAATATTTATAAATTAGATTTTTGGGCGACGACCGTACTGGTCCATGGGCCCTAGCTAAATGCAAACGAAATCGGTGTTTCCGGACGTTGAGGCATTAGCTATTTTGACGATTGGACCAAAGTCTGAGACTCGAAATTAATTTAATTTAGTTTAATTACTAGTTTTATTTTGTGATTAATTTGTAGGATAATTTTTAGAGACTAACAAATATTTTCTTCTTATTTAAATTTATGTAAAATGGTCTGTAAGGGCATAAGCCCATTTATTTCTGTTGTGTGCAATTTGTAATAGTTTAGTATTCTTTTATTTTGTTTTCTGGCTAATGTTCTGTCGTGAATGCTTAATAAAATATAATAAATTATTTATTTTACAAAAAGAAAATAATAATGTTTCATCATATTATAATTTCAAGTTTGTAATATTTAATTCATGCTTTTCTCATTTAAAGGAAAAAAAGTAGTTTTATTATATAATTATAAAAATACCAAGTTTCGCCAATAAATCGATAAATAAAAAGTTTTCCCGAAATTAAATATAAAGTGATTTTTCCTTCATAATTAAATGTAACGCACTAGAAAATCGAGTTTTTGCTTGTGATAGTATAATAAAGATTAAAAATCGACTAGGACAAATTTAGAGATTGTAACTAGCACATGTAGCATGGGAACTTTGGAAATCTAAGGCAGACTTCTCGATTGTAGGATTTTGAGGACAAGTTTGATTCCAATCTCGGAGATATTCCCCAATCCAGTCAAACCAAGGCAAGTACATTTTGTGTTAGTTTACCAATTATTTAGTAATCATTTTATTGCAAGTTTAAACCACGATGCAACACGAAACTCTTTCTGAGAGCATTTACTGATTAACTGTTGGGTACTGGGGGAGTAGTGTAATGAGTATAACCACATCCAAAGTAGTATAATGACTGTGTTAGCTTACCCCTCATACACACGGAGATAAGCCATATCGTATCAATAGGATACAACTGTACAACCCAATCCGGTCATATTCATTGCCTATTCACATACAATGTTTTAACTGCTGGAAAACTATTTATTTCAAATTGTTTAAAAGTGCATAACTCTATTATTATTTCAATTGTTGGATTATCATGAAGTGTACTTTGCTCCTTTCCTGACTGGATTCCCCGTAGGTACTATGGACGATACTGAGCTATTTATAAGTAGCTACTATGACCCTGAGCTGTACCCGGCTGTTCTACCAGAGGATGATGATGAGGAGACTGCTAATTAGATTTATTTCCAGTTTATGATTATGTGGAAAATAAATATTTTATTTCAGTTGTGGTTTGTATTTAAAACTTTGTGTTGGACAAGTCTTTAATTATCAAAGTATTAAAAGTTATGGCAATTAGAATTGTGTTGTTGATTACCTGCATGAGTGATACAGCTTACTGCTGCCGTCTCAACAACGGTGCAGGCTGGACATGATCCGATTCGACCCAAGAAATTGGAACCGTGTCGTGACATGTTTTTAGTGGTGGCCCATACAGGTCGAACAATCAAACAACTTAGGAAAACCTATCTAGAGAAAATTAGAACACTAGAACCACAACATAGGACTAAAATATATATATTAAATATTTTGTTTGATTATAGACTGGTAGGCTACCTTGCTTATGTTTATATCCTAAACCTTCCATAGAATGGCCACTGACAAGACCAACCCTACTGGCGATGAGGTGTCATCCCCCGATCATACCCCACCTCCTCAACCAAGTTCGAGTTTTATACCCCATCAGCTGACTGACCATCCCCATAATGCACCCCGTGGGATGTATGCTGCTACAACGGCGAATCCATCATCTTCCCAGACTGAGCTGCAGCCTCCTGTGGAAGTACCCACTCCAGCTGCCCCACCGGTGCCTGTGGACCCCATCGACCTCGTAGGTCTGCTACGAGGAGTGCTAGAAGCCCAGAGAGCTCAAACGGAAGCTCATCAAGAGCAAACCACGATTATGAGGGAAAACATAGAGAATGCTCATAACGTGGCTATGACTGCTCTTGGGAGAGGAGAAGCAGCTCAAATTGAACCAAGGCCTGCCAAGGTAAACATAAATCTAAGGGATTAATTTATGTAACATTAAGGCCATTTAAATTAATGGGGATCATATTGCTATGGTGGGCGATATTGAGAGTTCCAAGAAGCAGAACCCTCGACCCTTCAAGGGAACCGAGGGAATCGTTTATGCCGACGAATGGCTCAATAGCTTGGAGCGTCTCCTAAGTGTCGCTCGACTTCCAGAAGACCTCAAGGCCGAAGCAGTAGGACTCCAACTGCAAAATATAGCAAGCACCTGGTATCAGAATGAACCCCGACTTCTGGACAAGCAGCTTGACTGGAATACCTTCAAGAGGTTGTTCCAGAGGAAGTTCTTCCCAACATCAGAGTTGCGGGAGATAGAAAGACAATTTCAGAACCTGAAGCAAGAAAATATGACTGTTGGAGAATATACGGCAGAATTCGGCCAACTCAGCCATTTTACCAAAAATTTGGTAGCTGACCCTGATGATCGTGCTGAAAGGTTCAGATATGGTCTGAGAGAAGAGATCCGCACCCATGTGATCTCAGGCGGTGCTAATACTTATGAAAGGATCATGGAGCGAGCTCAGAATATAGAGAAGAGTCAACCCGCTCGCTCAAAAAGGGATTATCCTGGAACTAACAACTTCCAGGGTAATCAGAAGAAGCCCAACAACAACAACAACAACAACAACAGGCTTTCACACCACCAGCAGACGAGAAATAATGATAGAGCACCTCAGAGGCAGATCCATGTCTGTGATTTTTGCAAGAGGCCAGGACATCAGTCGAACATATACAGGAAGAGACTAGGACACTGTCTAGTCTGTGGGTCTGCCACCCACCAAGTGAAAGACTGCCCCTCGTCGATCCACCAGACTGGAGCAACTCAACAGAAAGGTCCTCTACCCACTCAACAACAACAGTTTGGGCAGCATCAACAGAAGACTGGACGAGCTTTTGCCCTAGCAGCAGATGAGGCAGAGCCGGAGCAGGAACCAACTGCGGATGTTATAACAGGTTCCATTTATGTGCATTCCTATTCTGCCTTAGCTTTATTTGATTCAGGTGTATCATACAGTTTCATAGCAACAAAATTTATCTCTGCACCCCACATAGTTACGGGTTTTAGCAAGAAGATATGTAGGGTTATGACCGGTGGTAGACCCCTACCCATCACGGAGACCTGTAACTGTCCCATAAATATATCAGGCCACCAGTTCATAGCACCCTTGCTTGTGATGCCCTTACCCAACTATGATGTAGTCCTAGGGATGGACTGGTTCAGTAAGCAGCATGCGCTGATAGATTGTCACAGAGGATGTGTAGTCTTCAGCCCACCTGGAGAGCCAGAGTTTGAAATCTCTCGAACTCCGAAGGATATGGAGTGTGTTACCTACACCTCTATCACAGAAGAACCGGATCTCCCCATTCTATCATAGCAGAATTTATGGACATCTTCCCTGATAGTCTTCCCGGGTTACACCCAAATCGAGACATAGAGTTCACCATTGACCTAGTCCCCGGCTCTTCCCCTATTTCTAAGGGATGCTACAGAGTCAACCCGAAGGAGGCAAAGAAGATGAAGGATTAGATCAATAAACTGAAGGCTTTAGGATTTATCCGAGACGGAGCTTCACCCTTGGGAGCACCTGTCTTATTTGTGCCCAAGAAGGACGGAACAGTGCGAATGTGCATCGACTACCGGGCGCTGAAAAACTACACCATCAAAAATAAGTACCCTCTACCCCGGATTGATGACCTGTTTGATCAACTGAGTGGAGCTAAGGTATTTTCGAAAATTGACCTCAGATCTGGTTATCATCAAATCAGGGTCAAGAAGGAAGATATTCCCAAGACAGCGTTCAACACCAAGTATGGGCAGTTTGAATTCTTGGTCATGCCGTTTGGGCTAACGAATGCTCCTGCTGTATTCACGAACCTTATGAACAAGGTTTTCTATGAATACCTGGATCAGTTTGTTATTGTCTTCATCGATGACATCCTGATCTACTCGAAGACTGAAGAGGAGCATGAAGAGCACCTCAGAAAAGTTCTGGGAACTTTGAGGAAGGAGAAGCTGTATGGTAAGCTTTCCAAATGTGAATTCTTTCTAAAAAAGGTGGATTTTCTTGGCCATGTTGTCACAGGAGAAGGAATTTCGGTGGACCCTAAGAAGATAGCTGCTGTTGAGAAGTGGACTACCCCAAGCTCAGTTGCTGAAATCAGAAGTTTTTTGGGCTTGGCTGGCTACTACCGGAAGTTTGTGAAGGATTTTGCCAAGATTGCTGAACCGATGACGAAGCTCACTCGGAAGAATGAAGAGTTCATCTGGACGAAAGCTTGCCAGGCATCGTTGGAGGAACTGAAGAAGAGACTTACAACAGCACCGATACTTGCGCTACTCGCAGGTACCGACGGTTTCTCAATCTGTAGTGATGCCTCTGGAAAAGGACTGGGTTACGTTCTTCAACAACACGGGAAAGTAATTGCTTACGCATCTAGGCAATTACGGACTCATGAGAAGAAGTATCCCACACATGATCTGGAGCTTGCTGCAGTCATCTTTGCTTTGAAACTATAGAAGCATTATCTCTATGGAGAGAGAATGGAAATATTTATAGACCACAAAAGTCTGAAATATGTTTTCACTCAGAAAGAGCTGAACATGAGACAAAAAAGATGGCTGGAGCTGATGAAGGATTTCGACATCGACCTGCAGTACCATCCAGGAAAAGCTAATGTGGTTGCAGATGCACTTAGTCGATACCCAGTGGCGATGTTCTTAACTAAGGAGCGGCACTTGTTAGAGGACATAGAGAAGCTTGGTCTGGAGATTGTACTACCTGAGGAAAAGATGAAGGAACTGGGGCGAGAAGCTATTGTACCAGGAGCTGACTCAACCATGATGTAGTTACAATTGCGTTCAAGTCTGATGGACAAAGTCAAGGAGACACAATTCCAAGACGAGACGCTTTGCAAACTCAGAGATCAAGTGCTGGCAGGAACACTTTATGGAAGGACTGGACTTTTACTTCACGTTACAAACTCGCTTGTACAAAGAAAGCCTAGGGACAAAAACCTAGGTACAACAATCTAAGTACAATTATTTATTTTTTATTTTGGGGAGTGACGGTAGAGGCTCGGGAAAGCGACGACAGCTCTGCCTTACTCCTTGGACGATCGGACGTAGCCTTGGCTCCTGTAACGAGATGCTTGGCGTTGACGAAGAAATGCTCTTCTTGCTCTCCTCGTATGGCTCTTCTGGCTTCTCTCTCTCTGGATTGATCTCTGTGTATTTTTCTCTCTGATTATTGGGGGAGCATCCTTTTGCAAGGGAATGGCACCTTGCTATTTATAATAGTGGGGGACATCATTAGGGTTTGTATTGATTGCCCATTCTCAAAGTGGCGGCGGCCTGGTAAATGATCAATCTGGGCCATTAATCTTGAGCGTGAAGGATTTGGGCCCTTAATGAGGATTATGCCATATCATGTCAGTAATTAATGTTGATTGCAATAAATCCCCATCATGATGATTTACTGATGTCCGCAAATCTAAATGAATCAATTTAATTCATTCTCTTGCCATGTGTCCCAAATTATTGGGATCTGACCCAAAATTTGATTATCTTTAGGATACGTGTCCTGTCATCCTTGTTGAGCCGCATGAGGAGCGTTCATATTTAGGCCGTATGAAGGTTGTCATGACCGAGCCACAAGAAAGATTTTATGACCGAGCCGCATGAATAGTCTCTATACTCGAACCGCATGAAGGTTGTCATGACCGAGCTGCATGAATATGTTTATGACCGAGCCGTATGGGGGTCTTTATGGCCGAGCTGTATGAGAGTCTTCATGGTCGAGCCGCATGGATTTCTTCATGGCCGAGCCGCATGGGGGTCCTTCATGATTGAACCGCATAGGTTTCTCTGTACTGGCCGCGTGAACTCGTCTAGTCTGGCCGCATAAACTTGCCTCGAAGCTGTGAAGATTTTCTCCAGTTTCCTAGGAAGACAGTGCTCTTGTGTCAGTCATCATGACTACTTTACGTCAGGGCTGTCAGCTGTCAGCTGTCAGCCGTCAGAGCATTAATTGTGTTTGAATGACGCTGGGTACAGCCGTTCTAAAAAGACACGTGGCTTCCCTCTGCGGGCCGCATGGAGTCCACTCGAGCTGCCTATGTGTTCGAGCCGTATGGGACTCCTGAGCCGCATGCGGCTCCTTGGCCGCATGGATCATTTTTTCTCTTCTTTTTTATGCTTCTACAAGACCCCCTTCAAAGTTTTCAATTTGTAAAATTAAAATACTTTGAATAAGAAGCATGATTATGCCAGAGTCGCATGGATGTATTCTGTCCTAGCCGCATGGATTTGACCAGCCGCATGATTACCTCAACCGCATGACTCTCTGAGCCGCATGGGCTGTTTTGGCCGCATAAGCTTCTTGCCACGTCTTCCTGCCACGTGTGCAAATCTTTTGTAAATCTTCTGCATTTAATGCTCTTGATTTGCTGTCAGATTTTAAAAGCTGCTTTTTGGGCCAGGATCCCAAGAGTCAGGCTATTATTAAGCCGTTTTGCCACGATGACCGAAGAGTCGGACATCATGTTGTACACGGATCGAGGCGTTCCTTCCTTGTCTATAAATAGGAACACTTTCGTTCTAGGAAATCTCCTTTTGCTCTCTTCGATCTTTCTAACTCCTTTCTCTCCCAAGTACCTATGCTTCCCAAGAAGGTTGCTGCGTCGAAGGCTGCGAAGGGCAAGGCGGTCGCTTCTGCGGCGACTGTGGCGACGAACGTGGCCACTCCTCCGCCGGCCGCTATTCACTCTGTTCATTCTGACGTTCATCCACCTATTGCTGGTAAGGGCATTTCCTTAGAACCCTAACTGCCATGGCTCTGTTGCATAATTTATGCACAAGCCGCATGTACAAGGTTCGTCGATATGACCGCATAATTTATGCACAAGCCGCATATATATTTTCGGTTTGGGCCGCATGAGCGTATTCACTTTTGAACCGCATAAGCTCATCTGCTTGTAGCCACATGTGTCTGTCTGTTCAGGGCCGCATGAGTCCGCGTGGACTTTGAACCGCATAGTCCCACCTAAATTCGAGCCGCATCAGCGCCTAGGTTTGTCTGTTGAGTCCATGTGAACCTTGAACCGCATAGGCCCACCTGAATCTGAGCCGCATCAGCGCCTAGGTTTGTCTGTTGAGTCGATGTGAACCTTGAACCGCATAGGCCCTTCTGACCGCAGAAGCTTCTTAAGCTCATCTGAACTCGATTTGTATGGACTCGTCTGACTCAGAGCCGCATGAGGCTATGATAGACAGGACCGCATGGACTCATCTGGTTCTGAGCCACATAAGGCTGTGACGACCCGAGCCGCATAGACTCAAGTGATCTTTCAAATGCTTCTTTGTTTTGACTATCCTCTAATCTTATTTCTTTTGTCTCTTTTTCAGTGAATCTGCCAGTAAATCCTGCAGAGGAACTCCTAGTGGGCTCGAATCAGTTTGCCTTGGGCGTGCGTCTTGATGACTTAGTTAAGTACGTACTGAATCAATTTCCTGCTAATGAGCCTTCGGGGAGGTTGAACGCCATCGAGAATCAGACCCTCCATTATCTCCGTGCCATGATAAATTCTGGAAAGTTGGATGGATCATACCTGAAGCCCTCATTCCTCTTCGGAGACGCTTTAATCATAAAGAATCCCCAAGTATTAGAGATCTCTGAGAACTGGGATTTTACTTTGGATGGGATGGCGATCCATATTCCTCTCATGGAGCGTCATTATCCTCTGTCGTGGTTCAATATGGTATTGTTGGACAGGACGATGGTGTGTAACTTAACTCCTATCCAATCAGGGATGTTGATGGGCGACATCCATTATAACCCGAACATTGGGTCAGCGTACGCGGGTAAGGATTCTGTCCGCCGGTTTATGATGGGACTGGCCCCAGGTACTTTTATGAACGTCTACGGTCCCAACTTCACATTCACTTAAGCTGATACATTCCTGAATCGGCTCGTTCGCAAAAAATCTTATCCCGTTGGCAGACTGGCATTGCTGAACTGGATAAACCCCACTTCTACGTGGGCCCACTTGACCACTTGGGTTCTGCAGACCTACGGGACATTCCTGCGGGAGGTGGGACTCTATCATGCCATCCGGGGCACCTATCACGGGCTTCCTATCAATAAGCCATTGTTCGTGGCGCTCCTGGAAATGTATAACCGGCGAACGGGGACGTTCTTCACACCCGGAGGGGAGTTGGGGCTTGCTCTCCACGAGATGTATACTGTCTCCAAGCTTCCGTGGGGGAACGAGCCTTTCGAGGTGTACACCCCGTCGAACGAGGAGTTCGAAGACCTGAACCGACGACTCCCAGGTTTTGTTGCGGTGTACCAGGAGTTGCTATGCCATCATAGTGCTTATCACCAGATGGCTATAAAAAAGGAGGATAGCTCAGAAGGGAACGCTCCCCACACCACATCCTGGGTCAATTATCTTTTTAAAGTTAGCCCTTCTGGCGAGGTTATTCCTCGAACCCCTCAAACCTTGGAGAGATAAAAGACCTGATGTTGAGCGTCAAGAAGTCGCGGTCTAATAGCGACATATTCGGGAGTCAAGCTGGCTCTCTTAGCTATTTTTACTACGGTACCAGGCAGATGTCTGAGAACGCGCTCATGGCTGGATTTTTGATGATACGGCTACGGAACTGCGTAGTCTCGGGGGGGGGGCAGGTTCTATTGAGAGGATCAGCGGCCACTTCATTCTCCCTGCCGTTAAGCTGGTATTTGGAGTTAGACTGGCTCTTCTCCTGGCTATGGTGTGTAGCATACACCATGGTCTTCGAACATTCTCGTCCAAGGTTATTGCCCACAAGAAGATGCTGGACTTTGAGCGCATAGAGCTACCTTTCCACTATTTGATGGGGTGGTTGTTGATGCACTACAAGTCTTTGATGGGATCTGGAACAGCGGAAGATGCTACAGACGAAGTCGCTTTCCTTTTCCAATGCCATCACCAACCTTGGGAATACAGTACTATGCCAGCTTGTCGGAGGACGCTGACGAGGGTGGATGGGTGTGGCTTTTTCGTGTCTGTTCCTCATTTTTCCGATGAGGAAGTGAGGGATGTACACCTTGATGGTACCGGACCTCCTCACTTTCTGTCTACGAAGATGCTCACCTGGTTGCGCAACATTCGCCCTGCACATTTGGTTTATCATAACCGCGATAATGTGTACTTGGAGCCCTACCTGCCTGGTAGGTTTTCCCGCCAATTTGGCTATAGCCAGTTATTCTTTGACTGTCCCAGCCCTTGCTTGGGCTTTGAAGGTAGCGTTCTTGATGGTGTCAGGGCGTGGAATTATTATGACACTTATCATACTCGGGCCAGCTTCTCGGTCCCTGATACTGAGGCGCCGAGGGAAATTTTGTACGTGGCTACCTTGTATCATGTTATGGCGAACAAGCCTCCTGTAAATTTCGATCCGAGTACCAGTTTCGTCGTAGGTACCGATTTAGAGGAAAAGCCCAAGGGGGCTAAGGCTAGAAAGCAACTAGCGCTCCAGACTCCCCTCCCTGAATCAAAATCTTCCGAGGCGGCTGAGGAGGATGATGATCATGATAGCGAAGACTCTCTTTCTTTTGGGGGTGAAGAAGTAGCGGATCAACCGCTTGCCACACCAGACGAACTGGCGGAGGATCCGTCGCTTGCTACACAAGAGGAAGTAGTGAGGGAAGGACAGCCTCCCGCTGTGCCTGGTCCCTCACGCAAACGAGTCAGACGTGAGTCTTTTGACGACAGAATGACCTTTTCTGTGAAAAGAGCCGCCGTTAGGTCTCGTGGGTTGCTTATTACCTAGAGGGGTGAAAATGCTGACGATGTTCCGGAGGTAAGACTATGTTGGAGCTATCTCCTTGTTGTGGTTTTCTTTTTCTTGGAGATATGACCTAATCATTTTTTCTTTGTAGGCGTCTGACGAACCAGGCTCTCATGAACCGTCTGCTGCCCCTGGAGTTGATCCGGCCCTTGCTGCTTTGATTAGTGGCATGTGTGCCGCAGTCTTTTCTGCGGGGGCTCTCTCAGCGGCGGCTGAGGACTCCCAAGTTGCTGAGGCCTCGGTCCGGGGTGACGAAGGTTTCCTCGGGCCTGTCTTCGAGATTGCTAAATTTCAGCAAGGCGATGCCGATCTCGTCGCATCTCCTCCCGAGGGTGCCGGGGCGGAGGAGTCTATTATATTCGACTCGGAGGCCGCTGGTGGAGAGGTTGTGGTGGCCGTAGGTGAACCTCAGCCTCCACACTCTTCTGCTGGTAAGATAAGCCAAATATTGACTAGTGAGGGGGCTTATTTGCTCTATCATCATATCCTCCAGGTTAAATCGATTCATGGTTGTCTTGGCCCTACAGGTCCTGACCCTTTACTTCCCACAGCGGATGTTCTTGGGGAAGGCTCGGCCTGCTGCGATCTGGAGGAAAGGAGCGTTTCTTCTCCTTCACCGACTCATGTCGAGGGGCCTCCCGCCAGCTCCGAGCAGATGGGAGTGGAGCTTGTTCCGGGAGCAATGGTCTCCGCCTCATCCTCTGCTGCTTATACGGCTTCGGTGATTGACTTCTCGGCCCTGCCGAGCATTCAAGTTTTGCGGGCTGCTGAAGAGGAGTTGGCCGCTGTTCAGGCGTCCTTCCGCACGGAGTTTGTTTCCCTCGTGGCAGGAGCGGCAGATTCTGCCACGTCTTCTTCAGTGTTGCCAGCTACACTCCCGTTGACGCCGGCTTCTTCGGAGGCTCTGGACGAGGTGTCGCAGGATGTGGTCGACAGCTTCTATCGCCATTTAAAGAGGGGCGTAGATGCTGCCGTAGAACGGGGGATCCCTTTTTCTCTGTCCCTGCGGTGCGCTCGCGGTCAGATTGAAACTTTGAAGACTCTTCCTGGCGGGGTGGGGTTGGCTGCGCTCCTGGAGCCCAAGTTGGCAGAGGCTGATCAGCTTGTGATCCGATTGCTGCTGTTACTGCAAGCTGATTTGCCTGCTGTGATTGAACGGGAGCGGGGCTTCCTTATTGCCGCCCGGGATAGGATAAAGCTCGTTCGAGACACTGCCGGGCCAGTTGTGAAGGGGGACCTTGACGAGCTTTCCGCTTCGTATGACAGGCTGGGTCGTCGAAGTCAAGCTTGTAGGGCTCGGAAAGAGGCTGCTTCTCGTGGAATAGCTGACATGAAGGATCGAATTCTCGTACTTCAGAAGGAATTGGCCTTCCTAGAGTCGGAGCTGAAGGCTGCACATGCGAAACATGAGTCAATCGTTCGGGAGGCCGAGAAGGTTTCCCGATCATCTGTTAACCTGGAGCGGGCTTTCAAGAAATTTGAGGACAACTGGCAAGCTCATGTTCATCTGGAGGACGCGGCGGTGCTGGCCCAAGGGGCGGAGTGTCGAGCTAAACAGAGGTTTGAGCGGTCGGTTGCCTTGCTGACGGACCGTCTCACGGCACTATATGCCTCGGAGCAGTGATCGGTTTTCTATTTTTTTTTGCTCTCTTTTTTTTTCTTTTTTTTGTTTTCATTTTGTAAGGGATGTGATCCCAAATGATGTAGCACTTTGAATTCTGAATAAATGAGCATGTTTCAACTCATCTTCTCTTTCTTGTACTCGTGGTGTTTGTGGAATTGAACCTGCTGGAAGATTATTTGTGGACCTGTTACCCTGGGCGTACCTTGGTTTTAGGTACGAGTAACAAGTTTTGGAGAGGGATACCTAGAACAACTTTGCGATAAGACAGCTATAGAAGTTTTTGGTATTCGAGAGAATGCCAAGGAGCAACTAGGCTCCCAGGCATGATAGGGAAGGGATGGGCGTGTACTGGAGACCCAGTACAGCATCTGTGGTCGACTGAGGACATTTATGGTCATCAGAGGACATTTGTGGTCAACAGAGGACATTTGTGGTCAACAGAGGACATTTGTGGTCAACATAGGACATTTGTGGTCAACAGAGGACATTTGTGGACCTATTATCCTTGTCGTACTCCAGTTGTGGGTACAGATAATAGGTTGAAAGGGAACCGACATACTTACTCAGAGGTAATGAGGACATGGCAAGTATGAAGGTTTCTTCTACGGAGCCTTCCCACGCAGAGGTAATGAGGACATGGCAGGAGTGGGCTCAATGAAGAGGGGGTACATAAAATGACTCAGAGGTAATGAGGACATGGAAGTTTTATGTAGGGGGTGATTTGTTTTTGGCGGAAGTGAAATGACTCAGAGGTAGCATCGACATGGTCGTTTTGGAAGTTTGTGGACCCGTTACCCTTTTTGTGCACTGGGAGTGCAGGTAGTGGATCATGAGGGAGGATCTCTTATAGGAAGAAAGTTCAGAGGTATGATCATACATGACTTACTATCTGAAAGAGTGACCGGGATGTGAGTTCAGAGGCACCAGCGGGTACATGACTCGATATTGTGAAAGTGTGAGTTCAGTGGCACCAGCGGGCACATGACTCGATAATCTGGGATTTTGTGGATGTGAGTTCAGCGGCACGAGAGGGTACATGACTCGGGAATCTAGAGAATGGTGAGTGTGAGTTCAGCGGTACGAGCGGGTACGTGACTCGTTGATCTGGAAAATGTGAGTATGAGTTCACCGGTACCAGCGGGTACATGACTCTTATGACTGAAAAATATGGGAATGAGTTCAGAGGTACCAGCAGGTACATGACTCGTATGATTGGAAAATATGGAAATGAGTTCAGAGGGACCAGCGGGTACATGACTCTATGTATGGAACCAGCATGTAAGTTCAGTGGTACGGGGAGGTACATAACTCGACACTCTGAGATGTCTCGAGGATTTTGTTTCAGACATAATACTTCTTCAGGAACTTGCCGTTGATGGGCAACATGAGCAAGTCTCTATTTTGTTTTGTGAGGCGGTAGGCACCGTTGGAGAATACAGCTTCGATGATGAACGAGCCTTCCCATTTTGGTTGGAATTTACCGACGGTTTTATGCGTCATAACCATCGGCCTCCGAACCGCCAGAACGAGATCGCCTACTTGGAATGTTCTGACCTTGACCTTCTTGTTGAAAGCTCCGGAGATTCTGGCCTGATATAGTTCGATTCGCTGTTGAGCTAACAAGCATTTCTCGTCTAGGGCCTCCAATTCCTGTAGTCGACGATGGTGGTTTTCGTCTGTCGTCAACTGATGTGTGAGGGCGACGTGGAGTGAGGGGATCTGAGTCTCTAATGGAAGAACTGCCTCACTTTCGTACACCAGGGAAAATGGTGTATTCCCGATGGCTGTTCGAACTGTGGTATGATATGCCCATAAGCATTCGCCGAGCTTCTTGTTCCAGTCGCGCTTGTTAGAGGACACAAATTTCTTGAGTAGCTTGATTATGGTTTTGTTGAATGCTTCTGCTAACCCGTTGGCTGCTGGGTTGTAGGGTGTCGAAGCAATGTTCTGAATTCGGTGCTTGTCGCATAACCGATAAAAGCGTGGCTTACGAACTGTGGCCCATTGTCGTGAATGATCCTTCAGGGCAGTCCAAAGCGGTAGATGACATAATACTTAAGGAAGCTGATCACGTTTGAAGTTTTCACCTCTGCCAATGGGATGGCTTCCGTCCATTTGGAGAAGTAATCGGTGATTGTGAGTATGAATCGGTGTCCTCTAGACGAAGGTGGGGTAATTGGGCCGACGATGTCCATACCCCATGCTTCGAATGGCCAGGAGGCCACAGTCGGATGTAGGTATTCAGATGGCTGGTGGATGAAGTCGGCGTGGATTTGGCAGGCTTTGCACTTTCGTGCATAATCTATTGCGTCTGCAACCATCGTGGGCCAGTAACAGCCCATTCGGCGAAGGCAGTCTTGCAGTTTCGGGCCAGGTTGATGGGCTCCGCAGACACCATCATGGGCCTCGCACACGGCTTCCTTGGCTTCTGTATTTGATAGACACCGAAGCAGCAACCCATCATAGGATCGACGATACAACATTTTTGTCTCCGTATCATAGAAAAATCTGAGAGAACGTCCTCTGATAGAAGTAGCTTCCTTCGGATTCTCTGGCAGGATGTCGTATACTACGAAGTCAATGAACGGTTGTCTCCAGTCTGGTGCTTCGTCGACTGAAAGGGCGAAGTAGCTTTCAATGCATCGAACGTTATCCTTAGGACAGACCAGTTCATGGCCTATTATGTCGACCTGATGACGAGCGTAATTTAGCACAGCTAGGGAAGCGGCCAAACCAGCTAGGGCATCAGCCTCAATGTTCTGGAGTCTGGAAACATGTTCTATAAGGAATCCTCCCAGAGACGAGATGATGTCGATTGCTATTCGATGATACGGGATCATGTCTTCGTGGCGGACCTCGTACGACCTCCGAATCTGATTGATGATTAACTGTGAGTTGCCGTATGCTTCAAGATACTCTACCCCCAGCTCCTTCGCAAGCCGGAGGCCAATGACCAAGGCATTGTACTCGGCCACATTATTTGAACAGGGCTCTGTGAGTGAGTAGGCCCGATTGATCACCAAGCTGGAGGGAGAAATCAGCACCACTCCAACTCCAGCGACGATATTGCCTTTGGGTCCAGTTCTTGAAGTGCCGTCGAAGAACATTCGCCAGATGGCATCATGGGAGACTGCATTTGAACTGGTGACCTCATCCGGTATTTCTTCATATACCCTAGTCGTCTCTGAACCTGGATGGACTGCTAGAAAGTCTGCCAGAGCCTGGCCTTTAACAGCCTTTTGCGGGACGAAGATCATGTGGTATGGTGATAGTAATATCGCCCAGGTAGCAAGGCGAGAGCTGAGTGCCCCAGGTTTAGTCATGAGGACCCTGAGGGGGTTGATCCGTGATATCACGTGGATGGTTTGTCCCGTGACGTAGTGTCGCGTCTTCTGGATGGCGAACACGAGAGCAAGGCATTCCTTTTCTACGGCCGTGTATCGGTATTTTGGCCCAATCATCTTCCGACTGAGGTAGTATATAGCTTGTTCGTGGCCCGTATCATTGTTCTATGCCAACAGGTTACCAAGAGAATGTTCCATCGCTCGCACATAGAGCAGGAATGGCTTCCCAGCAACAGGAGCTACCAGAACTGGAGGATTTGACAAATATTCTTTGATGCTGTCGAAAGCGCGCTGGCATTCCTCATCCCATACGAAAGAGACTCCCTTCTTCATGAGATGGGTAAATGGTTGACATCGTCCGGAGAGATTAGAGATGAATCTCCTGATGTAAGCTAGCCTGCCTTGGAGGCCTCGGAGTTCGCGGAGATTTCTCGGAGGACCCATCTTCATGATTGCCTTTATTTTCTCGGGATCGATGTGAATGCCCTGAGAAGTGATGACGAAACCCAGGAATTTCTCGCTGGAGACACCCAAGAATGATTTTGTAGGGTTCATCTTTAAGTTGTGTGCTCGCATTAGGTCAAACACTGTCCTGAGATCTTGCAGATGATCTTCCTTCGAACGGCTTTTGACGGCGATGTCGTCAACATAGAATTCCACTGTCTTGCGCAAGTGGTCTCTAAAGATGACGCTCATAGCCCTCTGGTAAGTAGCGCCAGTATTCCTTAAACCGAAAGGCATAACGGTGTAGCAATATGTACCAATCGGTGTTCGGAATGATGTGTGCTTCTCGTCGTCAGGGAACATCTTGATCTGGTTGTATCCTGAGAAGCCATCCATGAAGGACATACGTTCGAAGCTGCAGGTGTTGTCGATCATAATATCTGTGATAGGGCGAGGGAATTCATCTTTAGGGCATGCCTCATTCAGATTCCGGAAGTCAATGCATATTTGGATCTTCCCGTTCTTCTTGAGAACTAGTTCTATGTTGGCTACCCAGTTTGGATGCTGCTCTTCGTGAATGAAGCCATTGGTTATCAATTTGTTGACCTCGGCTTCGATAGCATTCACGACATCGGGACGAAACCGTCTTTGCTGTTGCTTGACAGGTTTTGCATCCGGACGAATATTGAGTTTGTGGAGTGCGATCTCGGGGTCCAATCCTGGCATATCTTCATAGCTCCAGACGAACACATCGATATACTCTTTGACGAGTTGGAGCAGCGACTCTCGCTCTTCATCTATCAGACTCTGGCTAATGAAGATTGGTTTCGGGGAGGCTTCATCACCAAGATTAACTTGTATGACCTCATCCTCAGTGGGAGGTTCTCTTTGCTCGAAACACTTTTTCTATTGTTCATCTAGCTGTTGGGCCCACGGCTCTAGCTCGAGGATTTTCAGAATGTCTTCATCTTCTTCATAAGCGTCGGTGAATGCCATATTGACTGACAAAACTTGTCTGAATACGTCTCTGATGTTGGTATCGGAGTCAGAAGTTGGTGACCCGGTCGAATGTGAATGCCAGTCACATTCTTCATCTGAACTTTCAGGGGTCATCGTGGGTGTTACATACCCTAATCCATATCGAGTCTTGCTATAGTAGTCCCGTGGTTTGCCAACCGGGACCGGGGGCTTCAAAGGTAATCGTCGTCTCGTACCGTAGTTTAAATCGGTGTCGTTTCCAGATTCTACCCCTGTTTCTGCATGAGATATTTAGATTGGGGGCTATAAAGATACAGAGGTAGTCTCCCGGCATCCGATCCAAGGTCGACTTCTTCTATGGTGAAGGGATGCGTCCTTCCGACCGAAGATGATTGGATGGTCCCCTCCCTCGATTATTCGGTAAGCGTCTTCTGCTGGAGTAAGCTGGATTGTGGTGTAGACATTTGTCACCTGTGTGTGTAGGTGAGTGCCTATACCGTGTTCCATAGCGTACATCGTACAAAGCTTATTAAGCTCGAGGTAGTTCAAAGATAGCCCTTTATTGATGAAGTAAGGTATCTTTTCTAGGGGGATTACATCATCTACGGAAGGAACATCAGTGTGGGCAGCCACATACTTGGCTAGCTCCGGTTCCTCTTCGGCTACCCCCTGTGTGAATAAAGACTGAGAGGACGACCTGGGGAGCTTGATCGTCAGCGGTTCAGTTGATGGAGCTGAGCATGGAGTTGTCGGCAGACTAGCGATCCCCAGTTTGGTACTCGATGTGGAACGAGGAGTAGCTGGTTCGCTAGAAGTGTCAGACCTTGCATCGGGGTGACGACCCTTCTTGGGAAGGCGTATCGTCAGTGGTTTGTCGGAGGGATTGCGCTTCTCCGTTTGGCGTCTAATGATCCACCTTTGAAGATGCTTCTTCGATTTTTCGTACAGGCAGGAGTCTGAGTAGTAAGATTCGACCCCTTTGAAGGGATCCATATCAGCAAATTCCGTCCTCACGAAGCCGTATTTGTCGACATATTTGAAGCACTTGTACAGCGTGAAAGCACGATCATATAATCGTGTATCCATGGGCGCCCCAAGAGGATGTTATAAGAAGTGTCTGCATCGATGACGTAGCAGATGACTTCGGGTTGGAGGTCGCCAATTTAACACTTCAGACGAATCTTTCCAATAGGGTAGCTCCTGTCCGAATTGAAACCGCTGATGGCGGTACTTGTAGGCGTCAGGCGGTACATTGGGATGCGGAAATGATGTAGCAAACCCTTCGGGATGATGCTTATGGAAGAGCCAGGATCAATGTGCATCCGATCCACCTTTACGTCGCCGATGTATCCAGTGTAGTATAGTGGGCGATCGTGCAGATTAGTTTTAATGAGCATGTCCTGCGGAGTGAAGACGATGTTGGGCATTGCTCCCGTACAGGCGCTGCCTTGGAGATCTGCAGGTGGGTTTTCTCTCGTGAGGTTAACTTGAGCCAGGTATGCGTCGGCGTTTTGGAGTGCATCGCTCAAAGCCACACGAACATCCTTGGAGGGTCTCAGGAGCTCGTATAATGACAACTTGGCCGGTGGGTTGGCCAATTGTGCCAAGATGTCGAAGTTGTAGGGTCTCTCCAGCCCTTAGGCTGCCTCTTTTCGGAGGGATTTGTCGAAGCGAGTCTCCCTCGGCCTAGGCTTGTCGGTCGTCGAAGGCTGAGCCGGTCCCGGAGCATCAGTTGTAGTGGGTTGATGATCTTCAGCTGGATTGTCAACCACAGGTTGGGATTGCGCCCCAGATCGCGTGACGACGGCTGTAGCTTCTTCGATGTCTGCCGAGATTGTGCGGCAGGATCTAATTTTTCTATTCTTTTTCTTGCAGATAGAAGACGATATGGGCCGAGTCACTTCTGATACCAAGTCTGGATGGATCCACATGACCTCCCCTCGTGATGTGGTGAGGGGCACTAGACCAGCAGCCTGATCTCGGGGAGGTAGAAGATTAGCAATCTCCATCGTCGCCAGAGGGATGGGGACCACCCCGTCTTGAGTTTCCGTCGGAGGGAAGCTGCTGAATTGTACCGACACCATATTGGCTGCCACCGTTATCTCTTCGAAATCGATGGCCAAAGCGTTCGAATCGATGAGGTTTTGGATGTACCGTTTCAGCTGGTAGCAGTCGTGTGTAGCATGATGGACGTAGCGATGATAATGGCAGTACTTTGGGTTCTCCATCTCTGCCGGCCGCGGTTCCTGTCTTGGTGGAGGAAGTTGAATTCTGTCCCCTTGTATGAGCATGTCCAAGATGGGCTTTACGTGACCGTCTTCGAAGGAGTAAGTGATTTGCGGCCATTGTTTGTCTGTCGGCTTTGGCTCAGGTTTCTGGGCCGTATTGGCCACCATAGCCTGCTTTTCCCTGCTGTCCCGATTGTTGGAGGGGCTACCCCCGTTATCGTTGTTGGGACGCTTGCCCTTGTTCTCTCCGTCCGAGATGTGCAATCCCAGTTGGCGAGCCTTCTTCAGTCGTTCTTTGGCTCTTGTGGAACTGATGATGAACGTCTTCCAATCCTTGAATTGACTTTCGTCCATCCAGAGACTGATTGTTGGAAGCAGTATTTTTTGGAAAATTTCAATTAAGGAGGAATTCGGGTTTCCAGACGACAATTTTATGGCGGTTTGGCGGAACCGCTCGATGTAGTTCCTTGTCAGCTCTTTCTCCCCTTGGACGACGTCCATGAGGGTGGACATGGTAATGTCCTGCCCTACTTCGTAGAATCTCTCCAAGAACATGCGCTTGAAGCCGACGAAGGAGTGGATGCAGTTGTCCGATAGATTACGATACCAGTCGAAGGCGACTCCTTCCAATGCCCCGATGAATAATCGTGTGAGAATGGCATCGTCATGGGGCAGATGGTCGGTGGTGACTTCGAAGTAAGTGATGTACCGACTTGCCGAGGCCTTGCCATCATAAGGATTGATATTGAACGGCTTATATCTTGGTGGGAATGGAACATCCCTCCATGCAGCAGGATAAGGTTGCCGTATTCGGAGGTCATGAGAGTTTTCTCGAGCGTGGAACATGGCTCGGAGCTCCTGGACCTCTCTTCTCGCTTTGCGTGCTTCGTCCACGGTGGTAGGGGCCGTTGTTTCCGGAGGATTGTTGTCCGGGTTTGGTGCCGCCGAATTCGAGTCCGTATTGACCGCGGGACCCGCGCTTGTTTGGCCAGGCGTCCCTCCTTGCAGAGTTGGAAGGACAGCTTTAATCTCGTCTACAGACTTGACCAAAGCAAGTAATATGGCTTCGAGACTGTCGATACGCTGGCGATCACTGGAACCACCTTGGTTGCTGTCTGTCATGAATACCGTCTTCATACGAGGAGAGATAGACGGAGCGGTGGAGGAAGCGCCCTCCAAATCGTACCCCTGTAGTGAGAAGTCATCGGGGTATGTGGGTATGTTCCCTTCTGATTCAGACTCGGAAGGAACAGTACCCCCAGTCTCCAAGTTCGCCTCGTCTTGGGAGTTGTGGATGTCGTCGGGGACGTCGAGGGTTGCTGTGCCTGAGGGGAGAGTTGTCTCCCCTAGCTCGTCTTCTTGGAACATCGGATTGCTGTGGAGGCTCGGAGGGGTGCTACCCCCAGCCCCAGCAACCCCCTGTATTATGGACGACAAATCTCCCACTGTAGCAAATTTTGTCTTAGAGCGAGTACCTTGAAAAACTTCGGTGGTGGGCACCCGCTTAGACGACAGACTTTTAGTCGCAGTGGTTGAGATCTTCGGGCTGGGAACATTCATCTTCTTCCCCCTTCCATCAGCGGGGACTTTTCGAGCAGAGTTGCAGGAGACGACGGGTAGTGCCTCGTCTTCTGAAGATGGCTGTTGTAGTCTTTGAAAGATGGACTGCCGGTCTTCTTGCATCGTCGTGCTATTGCAGCAGAAGTTGATGATGACTTGGGTGCAGTGACGTCCGTGGGAGGACTCTTTGCACTTCGATGCATCTTTTCTTTCCTTGCATTTGTGGAGGATGGCCTCACGCAAGTCACTTGCTTTGTCGGCCCGGGAATTCCGAGCACGCGAGTGTGTAGGCCTCCCGCCTGCTCCCTGATTCGAAGGTAGCTCGTATACTTGCCTTCGTTCGTTATTGGGAGATGCTTGATGACTATCCCGCCCATTGGCCGCAGGGGGCAGGGTTAGAGTAGCTTTATACAACTTTCCATTAGAGGCCCGCGTGATAATCAGCAGGACGCTCCGATAGTCAGAGGTTGGGGCAGCTAACTGGGCTTGGTGAGCCCGGGCTGCCCTAGACTTCTTCCTTCTAGCACCTACGGGTGCGTAATAGGAAGAGTCCAAGTTGGATACCACCGAGTCTGGCTTATCATCCAGAGAACCATCAGGGTCAGGACCGCATGAGAGACGGTCGAAGACTGATCGAGAGAAGCGTGGAACAGACGCTATGCGGCTAGGAACGAAAACCGTGCAGGCTGTCTGCATGCGGCTGTCTTTAGCTGTCGGATGAGTTGTTCTTGTGCGACTAGGAGTCACGACCGTGCAGGCTGGCCGCATACGGTTGGCAATTGTGGCCGCATGGGTTTTCTGCAAGCGATTGACTTCAGTAACCGCATAAGTTTCATCCATGCGGTTGGCAGCTGTAGCCGCATAAGCTATGCGGCTGACAGATGTGGCCGCATGAGTTTTCTTTATGCGGCTGGCGGATGTAGCCGCATGAGCTTTCTCCATGCGGCTAGTACCCTTATGCGGCTCGGATCGCATAGAGTTCCTCTTCGCCCCTGTAAGTCCAGCATCATAATGTTTTCTTCTGCCGGACTTGGTGACAGCAGAGTCGTCTATGGTCTGAAGTGGGGCCGCAGGAGAGTCTTCCTCGCCGTCTTGAGCAACAGAGGGTATCTCTGCAAGAGCTTCAGTAGGAGCGAATGATCGGGGTCTCCACTCCTTGCGGGCCTTCTTCGTGCGGGCTTGCTTCTGGACCGGGCCAGCGCTCTTGTCGGAGAGCATTTCTTCAAACGCCTGTTGGTCGAGACGGACGACCATCTTCTGTTGCGTGGAGCCAACGTTGGCTGCATCCGACTGCGTCACCAACTCCTCAGCCGTAGAGAAGTTTGTCCCCAGCAGAGCCGCCATCGTGTTTGCCATGAAATATAAAAGAGCAGAACAGTTTTATGGGAGGACTGGACTTTTACTTCACGTTACAAACTCGCTTGTACAAAGAAAGCCTAGGGACAAAAACCTAGGTACAGCAATCTAAGTACAATTATTTATTTTTGATTCTAGGGGGTGACGGTAGAGGCTCGGGAAAGCGACGGCAGCTCTGCCTTACTCCTTGGACGATCGGACGTAGCCTTGGCTCCTATAACGAGATGCTTGGCGTTGACGAAGAAATGCTCTTCTTGCTCTCCTCGTATGGCTCTTCTGGCTTCTCTCTCTCTGGATTGATCTCTGTGTATTTTTCTCTCTGATTATTGGGGGAGCATCCTTTTGCAGGAAAATGGCACCTTGCTATTTATAATAGTGGGGGGCATCATTAGGGTTTGCAGTGATTGCCCATTCTCAAAGTGGCGACGGCCTGGTAAATAATCAATCTGGGCCATTAATCTTGAGCGTGAAGGATCTGGGCCCTTAATGAGGATTATGCCATATCATGTCAGTAATTAATGTTGATTGCAATAAATCCCCATCATGATGATTTGCTGATGTCCGCAAATCTAAATGAATCAATTTAATTCATTCTCTTGCCACGTGTCCCAAATTATTGGGATCTGACCCAAAATTTGATTATCTTTAGGACACGTGTCCTGTCATCCTTGTTGAGCCGCATGAGGAGCGTTCATATTTGGGCCTCATGAAGGTCGTCATGACCGAGCCGCATGAAAGATTTCATGACCGAGCCGCATGAATAGTCTCTATACTCGAACCGCATGAAGGTTGTCATGACCGAGCCGCATGAATATGTTCATGACCGAGCCGCATGGGGGTCTTTATGGCCGAGCTGTATGAGAGTCTTCATGGCCGAGCCGCATGGATTTTTTCATGGCCGAGCCGCATGGGGGTCCTTTATGATTGAACCGCATAGGTTTCTCTGTACTGGCCGCGTGAACTCATCTAGTCTGGCCGCATAAACTTGCCTCGAAGCTATGAAGATTTCTCCAGTTCCCTAGGAAGATAGTGCTCTTGTGTCAGTCATCATGACTACTTTACGTCAGGGCTGTCAGCTGTCAGCTGTCAGCCGTCAGAACATTAATTGTGTTTGAATGACGCTGGGTACAGCCGTTCTAAAAAGACACGTAGCTTTCCTCTGCGGGCCGCATGGAGTCCACTCGAGCTGCCTATGTGTTTGAGCCGCATGAGACTCCTGAGCCGCATGCGGCTCCTTGGCCGCATGGATCATTTTTTCTCTTCTTTTTCATGCTTCTACAGGAACAAAACTGAAGTTCAACACAGCCTACCATCCCCAGACTGACGGACAATTAGAGAGGACAATCCAGACGCTTGAAGACATGTTGAGATCTTGCGTCTTAGAATTTGGAGGGTCTTAGGAAGACCATTTACATTTGTTAGAGTTCTCTTACAACAACAGCTACCAAGCTAGCATCGGTATGACACCATTTGAAGCTCTTTATGGACGTCGTTGCCGCACTCCACTTGCTTGGGACGACGTAGGAGAAAGAGTACTGCTTGGACCTGAAATGGTGACTGATGTAGCAGAGAAGGTAAAAGTGATCAGGGACAAGCTCAGGATTGCCCAAGACAGACAAAAGCATTGGGCAGATAGTAGTCGTCGACCACTGGAGTTTGAAGAAGGAGATAGTGTCTTTGTGAAGATTTCACCTACCAGAGGAACTATCTGATTTGGCAGAGCTGGGAAGTTGAGTCCCAGATATATCGGACCATTTAAAGTTTTGAGTCGAGTTGGAGAAGTAGCATATCGGTTAGCTCTACAAGCTAATCTTGAGGGTGTGCACAACGTCTTCCATGTTTCGCAGCTCAGACGCTACATCCCGGATCTGAGTCACATCTTGGACCATTCAGAGCTAGAGATTGGACCCAGCCTCACCATGCCAGAGAAGCCAGTGGCAATTTTGGAAAGAGCCGAGAAGAGGACCAGAACTTCGGTGACTCCCATAGTCAGAGTTATGTGGAGGCACAACTCTCCAGGCGAGTCTACCTGGGAACGAGAAGATGAGATGTGGGAGCAGTACCCGTACTTGTTTGAGACCTGAGGTAATTCCTAACCCTATCTTTTAATTTCGATGACGAAATTTTCTAAGGAGGGAAGGTTGTGAAACCCGTAAAATTTAGATTGCATATTTAAATTATAATTGTGTTGTTAAATAAAATTTTGCTAAAATAATATTATTATTAATTAATTAGTGAATTTATGAAAAGTATTTTCAAAATAAAATAATTGGATTTTTGGTTTTATCCCGAACCCAGACCCGTTCCCATTTCCGAAACCCGGTTCAGAATTAATTTCGAAACCGAACTCGATTTCCTATATAATTCATAAATTAATTATTTATATAATATATATTTTTTCCTAATCCTTTCATTAATATTCTTTCCACTCATTTAATTCCTTACACACCAGCACATTTCAGCACAATTAGTATTAAAGGAAATGAAATCCTTTCTTTTCCACTTACTTAACTCTCTGTACACTCATTCTTTTAAATAGGAATGGATTTTTCCATTCAATACTCATTACTCACTCACTCATTTATTCCACTCTCACAACATACTTTTGTTTATTTTTGAGCTTTTAATGATAAAGCTCTCTCTCCCCCTGGAACGTTTCTGACCGAGCTGAAACGACCGCCTCCTCGGCTCCCTTCCGCTGGCGCCCCTTCGGATTCCGGTAACCCTCGTTTCCTTTCATCTATATAATCCCCATCACCACCATTCTTCCATCACCACCATCCCCACTCTTATCTCCCATCCGTGCCCTAATTTTCCCCAAACTCCTGGAGCTTCCTCCCGTTTCCGCCGGCCTCCGTCGACCTCGGTGACCCCGCGCCTGTATAAGCATGGAAAAGAATAAAGAAAGGTTCATGCGGCCAAGGATCCCCATGCGGCTCAGAGAGCCCATGCGGCTCAGCGATCCATGCGACTCAAGTCTATGCGGCTCGATTAAATTCCATGCGGCCCAGAGAGGAGACACGTGGCCTTCAAACAGCTCTTCCCTTCGTCTTTTGCTGTATTTAATGACCTGACGGCTGACAGCTCCGACAAAAGACAGCTCTGACATAAAGGCGCAATGATGACTGACATAAAGGCGTGTTCCTAGGGAAGAGGAGAAAATCTTTTTACAGCTGGCTGAATCCACCGAGACCCGAGGCATGCGGCTGCTGTATTTATGCGGCCACCCACTTTATGCGGCCGCCCCCTTCATGCGGCCACCCATCTTCATGCGGCTGCATCCTTTATGCGGCCGCCCGTCAGCATGCGGCTGCCCTCTCCCATGCGGCTGCCCATCGTCATGTGGCTGTTCATCCCCATGCGGCCGTTCATCCTCATGCGGCCCACTCTTATGCGGCTCTGCCGAGATGACCCAGTGGAGACACGTGGTGCTTTTCACGATGATTGAGACATGTGGCAGTTTTATCTTCCTGGAATTATGGATGCTAACAAATCCTAACAAAATCAGATTTGTTGCAATCACCATAAGTGCCCAGATCAAATCAAATCGAGCAAATTAGACACGTGGCAGGCCATTACAAGTCGCGAGTATTCATGGGAATCAACATTTATTGTCCACAGAGAGTTAATGCAATCACATTAATTGCTTAAATCTATTATATTCGAGATGGACGGCCCAGATTAATTAACTCTCAGGCCGCCGACTTTTGAATGGGCAATCATTGCAAAACCCTAATGATGCCCCCCACTCTTATAAATAGCAAGGCGATATTCCATTGCAAAGCCCCTCCCCGGGATCCAGAGAGAATCAGAGAGAGAATATACAGAGATCGAAAGGACAGAGGAGGATATACAGAGAGAACAAGGAGAGCATTTCTTCATTAACGCCAAGCAGTTCTTCTCCAGAGCCAAGGCTATACCCGATCGTCCAAGGAGTAAGGCAGAGCTGCCGTCACTTTTTCGAGCCTCTACCGTCACCCCCAGAATCTAGAATAAACAATTGTACTTAGATTGCTGTACCTAGGTCTTCGTCCCTAGGCTTTCTTTGTACAAGCGAGTTTGTATTGTGAAGTAAAAGTCCAGTCCTCCGATAATTGTTCTGTTCTTTTATATTTTATGGCAAACATGATGGAGACTCTGCTGGGGACAAACTTCTCCACGGATGAGGAGTTGGTGATGCAATCGGATGCAGCCAAACTTGGCTCCACACAACAGAAGATGGTCGTCCGCTTCGACCAACAGGCATTTGAAGAAATGCTCTCCGACGGAAGCGCTGGCCCGGTCCAGAAGCGAACCTGCACAAAGAAGGCTCGCAGGGAGTGGAGACCAAAGTCATTTGCTCCTCCCCAAGATCTGGACGGATTACTCTCTGCTGTCCAAGACGGCGAAGGCAACTCTTATGCGGCCCCACTTCAAGCCATAGAGGACTCTGTTGTCCCAAAGTCCGACAGAGGAAAGCACTACGATGCTGGACTTGCAGGGGCAAAGAGTGATTCTATGTGCTCCAGGAAGAAATCGAACAAAGGCACTAGCCGCAAAACGAAGACTCATGCGGCCAAGATTGCCAACCGCATGAATGATGTCCATGTGGCCGAAACTGCCAGCCAAATGCATAACACTCATACGGCCAGGATTTCCAGCCGCATGGAGAAGACCTATGCGGCTGAGACTTCCAACCGCATGAAGAAAGCCCATGCGGCTACGACTGCCAGCCGCATGAAGATTATTGATTCCAGCCGCATGCCGCCTGCTCCACGCGGCTCAGTCTTTGACCGCCTCTCCTATGGTCCTGATCTCTCGTGCTCCCGAAAAGACACGTCTGACTCTCTCCAGCACCACTTAAACTCTTCCTATTATGTGCCCCCACGCACCATAGTGAAGAAGTCTAGGGCAGCGCGAGCTTGGCAAGCTCAGTCCGTTGACCCGACCTCTGACCATCCGAGCGTTCCATATACTGTTATGCGGGCCTCTGATGGGAAGTTGTACAGAACCACTCGAGTCCAGTCCCCGATGGCAGACGGACAGAGAGGTTCCCAAAAGTCTCCTAAAATCCAGGGAGCAAACATGGTCGCTTCAGACCCGTCTGACTTGCGTGAGGCTATCCTCCACAAGCGCAAGGAAAGAGGGGGCCTCGGGATGCAAAGAGTCCTCCCACGGACGTTACTGCACCCAAATCATCGTCAACTGCTGTTGCAATAACGCGACGGTACGAGAAGACCGGCAGTCCGTCTTCCAAAGACTGCAACAACCATGTTCAGAGGATGAGGCACCTCCCGTCGTCTCCTGCAACTCTGCTCAGAAAATCCTTGCCGATGGGAGAGGGAAGAAGACAAACGTATCCAGCCAGAAGATTTCAACCACTATGACTAAGAGACAGTCGTCTAAGCGGTTGCCCACCACCGGAGTTTTCCAATGTACCCGTTCAAAGACAAAATCTGCTACAGTGGGAGATTCATCGTCCACATCACTAAAGGTTGCTAGAACTAGGGGTAGCACTCCTCCGAACTCTCCCATCAGATGCAGGAAATCCCGACGTCCCCGAGGACGTCCACAATTCCCAAGACGAGACAAACTCGGAAGCTGGGGGTACTGTTCCTTTTGAGTCCAAACCAGAGGAAGACATTCCCACATACCCCGATGACTTCTCGTTATAGGGGTATGATTCGGAGTGTACGTCATCCACCGTCCCTTCCACTTCTACTCATGTCAGGATGACATTCATGACAAACGACGAACAGGATGGTCCCAGTGATCGCCAACGCATCGACACTCTGGAGGCCATACTGCGCACTTTGGTCAAATCCGTGGACGAGATTAAAGCAGTCCTCTCTACTCTACAAGGAGGGACGCCTAGCTAAACAAACTTGGGTCCCGCGGTCAACGCAGACTCAAACTCAGCGACACCAAACCCGGGCAATATTCCTCCTGAAATGATGGCTCCTACCGCTGCAGACGAAGCCAGGGAGGCAAGAAGTGAGGTCCAGGAGCTCCGGGCCATGTTCTACGCTCGAGAAAATTGCCAAGACCTCAGGATACGACAACCGTATCCCGCTGCGTGGAGAGATGTTCCCTTCCCACCAAAGTATAAACCATTCCACATCAATCCATATGATGGGAAGACCTCCGCAAGTCGGTACATCACCTACTTCGAGGTCACCACCGACCATCTACCCCATGACGATGACATCCTTACACGATTATTCATCGGGGCATTGAGGGGGTCGCCTTCGACTGGTACCGTAACCTGCCAGACAACTGCATCCACTCCTTCGCCGGCTTCAAGCGTATGTTCTTGGAGAGATTCTACGAAGTAGGACAGGACATCACAATGTCCACCCTCATGGACGTCGTTCAAGGGGAGAAAGAGCTGACAAGGAACTATATTGAGCGGTTTCGTGAAACCGCCATAAAGTTGCCGTCCGATAATCCGGATTCCTCCTTAATTGAAATTTGCCAAAAGAGACTGCTTCCAACAATTAGCCTCTGGATGGATGAAAGTCAATTTAAGGACTGGAAGACGTTTATCATCAGTGCCACTAGCGCCGAAGAACAGTTGAAGAAGGCTCGCCAACTGGGATTGCACATCTCATAGGGAGAAGACAAGGGCAGGCGTCCTAATGCCAACAACAATAATGGGGGTAGCTCCACCAACAATCGGGACAACAAGGGCAAGCAGGCTATGGTGGCCGACACAGCACAGAAACTTGAGTCAAAACTGGCGGACAAACAATGGCCGCAAATGACCTACTCCTTCGAAGACGGCCACGTCAAGCCCATCTTGGATATGCTCATATAAGGGGATAGAATTCAGCTTCCTCCACCAAGACGGGAACCTCGGCCGGCGGAAATGGAGATCCCAAAGTACTGCCATTACCACCGCTACGTCCATCATGCTACACATGACTGCTACCAACTGAAGCAATACATCCAACATCTCATCGATTCAAAGGCTCTGGCCATTGACTTCGAGGAGGTGACCGTGGCAGCCAACATGGTGTCTATACAGTTTCGCAGGTTCCCTCCAACAGAGACTCAAGACGATGTGGTACCCATCCCTCGGGCGACAATAGAGATTGCTAATATTCTGCCTCCTCGAGATCAAGCTACTGGTCTGGTACCCCTCACCACGTCACGAGGGAAGGTCATGCGGGTCCATCCAGATTTGGTATCAGAAGTAACTCAGTCCGTACCACTCCCCATTGGCAAGAAGAAGGATGGAAATGTCAGATCCTGCCACACGATTTCGGTAGATGTCGAAGAAGCCACAACTGTCGTCACTCGGTCTGGTGCTCAATCCCAACCTACACCAGATAACTCGGCTGAAGAGCATCAGCCGGCTACTGCTGACACTCCGGGACCTTCCCAACCTCCGACGACCGACAAGCCTAGGCCGAAGGAGACTCGCTTTGACAAATCCCTCCGAAAAGAGGCACCTCAGGGGCTGGAGAGGCCCTACAACTTCGACATCTTAGCGTAATTGGCCAACACACCGGCCAAATTGTCATTATACGAGCTCCTAAGACTCTCAAAGGATGTTCGCGCGGTTTTGAGCGATGCACTCCAGAATGTCGACGCCTATCTGGCTCAGGTCAACCTCACAGGAGAGAGCCCACCTGTAAATCTCCAAGACAGCGCTTGCACAGGAGTGATGCCCAACATTGTCTTCACTTTGCAAGATATGCTCATCAAAACCAACCTGCACGATCGACCGTTATATTACACTGGATACATCGGCGACGTAAAGGTGGATCGGATGCACATTGATCCTGGTTCTTCCATAAGCATCATCTCAAAGGGTATGTTACATCATCTTCGCATTCCTATGCATCGTCTGACGCCAACAAGCACTGCCATCAGCGGTTTCAATTCGGGCAGGAGCTACCCGATCGGAAAGATTCGCTTGAAGTGCCAAATTGGCGATCTCCTGTCAGAAGTAACCTGTTATGTCATAGATGCAGACACTTTCTACAACATCCTTTTGGGTCACCCTTGGATACATGATTACATGATCGTGACTTCCACGCTGTACCAGTGCTTCAAGTATGTCGACAAATACGGCTTCGTGAGGACAGAATTTGCCGACATCGATCCCTTCAAAGGGGTCGAATCCTACTACTCAGACTCCTGCTTATACAAAAAGTCAAAGAGGCACCTTGGTGAAGGAGATGTGCAAGCTCGTACCGAGACAGCCACAGGATCAAAAGAACCTCTGATGATCCACCTCCAAGCTCGCAAACCTGGCAAGTCCGCACCCCTTACAGCCACTCTGCGTAAGGACGCAATCAGCCTCTCGGCACAAGAAGAGCAAATGATAATCCGGCTGCCAAGGTCCGGCCAAGCGCCAAGACCCACAACGGAGCCACTGACAATCAGACTGCCTAGAGTCGGCCAGCCACAATGGAGAAGCTCAACCCCTCTGACAAGTCAATGACGATACGCCTTCCCAAGAAGAATCGTCACCCCGATGCAAGGTCTGGGGCTGCTAGCGAGCCAACAACTCCCCGCCCAGCATCAAGTACCAAACTGGGGGTCGCTAGTCTGCCAACAACTCCATGTTCGGCCCCACCAACAGAACCCCTGATGATCAAGCTGCCCAGGTCATCCTCTCAGTCTTCATTTATACAGGGGATGGCTGAAGAAGAACCGGAACTAGCCAAGTATGTGGCTGTCCACACTGATGTTCCCTCCGCAGATGATGTAATCTCGCTAGAAAAGATACCTTATTTCATCAATAAAGTGCTATCTTTGAACTACCTCGAGCTTAATAAGCTTTGTACAATGTATGCTATAGAATACGGTATAGGCACTCACCTACACACACAGGTGACAAATGTTTACACCGTAAACCAGCTTACTCCAGTGGAAGACGCTTACCACATAATCGAGGGAGGGGACCATCCAATCATCTTCGGCCGAAAGGATGATCCACAGCCCTTCACCATATAGAAGGTCGATCTCGAATCAGATGCCGGAAGACTACCACTTTATTTGTATAGCCCCCAATCCAAATATCTCATGCAAAAATAGGGGTATGATCTGGAGGCTACGCCAGGCTTGAACTACGGCACTGGTCGACGATTACCTTTAAAGCCCCCAGTCCCGGCTGGCAAACCACGGGACTACTATAGCAAGACTCGATGTGGATTAGGGTATGTTACACCCGCAACGACCCCTAAAAGTTCAGATGAGGAATGTGACTGACATTTACATTCAACCGGGTCACCAACTTCTGATTCGGATGCCATCATCGGAGACGTATTCAGACAAGTCCTGTCAGTCAATATGGCATTCACCGACGCTTACGAAGAAGATAAAGACATTCCTGAAATCCTCGAGTTAGAGCCGTGGGCCCAACAGCTGGACGCACAATGTTAAAGCGGTTCGAACAAAGAGATCCCCTTCTGAAGATGAGGTTATACAGGTCGACCTCGGCAGCAAATCTTCTCCTAAACCAATCTTCGTCAGTAAAGGCTTGACAGACGAAGAGCAAGAAACGCTACTGGAACTTGTCAAAGGATATATTGATGTGTTCGCTTGGAGCTATGAAGACATGCCAGGATTAAATCCCGATATTGCTCTTCACAAACTTAACATTCAGCCCGATACAAAGCCAGTCAAACTGTCACGCCCCGACCCGGGAAATCGCTCGTCCTCGCTAGATTTTACCCGAATCATCGTCATCGCTGGGGCGTGATGCCGCACGAGCCTGGAGTTGCGCTCGTGCAAGGCAAGATAACAGGTTCACATAGAACTATCTCAAGTCGATAACATAAGCAGCGGAAGAAAACAAGTGAAACATAAGAATCTCTTTTATTTATATTGAACTGAAGGTTACAAAGGCTCTGAATAGCCCAACATAAAATGCCAATTGGCTACAACGCTCATGATCTCTCCTAGCTCACAAAGGATTTCATTGTTCCATACATCATGCCTCTTTATAGCCACCAAGTAGTCCTCGGCCGAACATCTCCATGTCGCAAGTCCGAACGCATATGCGGAAGCTCCTCTTGAACGCCAAGGACTCCATGCCTCGGCATGTCCAAGCCAAGCTCTGCCCCGAGCTGATCATAACCTGAACCTGCACATAAACTAGTGGGGGTTTAGTGCTTTCGTCCTCGCTTCGCACTGATCAAGACCCGCTCGCACCCAAACCAAACACTTATTCATTTAGAGAACATGCATCTTACTTTGTGGTCTTTCTATTTAGCCTTAGGATCGATTTCATGGCAAAACTTATACATAGCACATATTCCTAAATGTGTCCCACGCCGTGTTCCTGCAGCAGATACAGTTAGCCATAACATAAACGTAAACATAGTGTTTGTGCTCATGCCGTCCCATTTTCCTTAGCCTGCAGTGGTTAGAACTTAACATAAGCAAACATATGATTCACGCAACCGCCCATTCATAAACATAAACATATGCATAATGGGTGGCAGGC
Source organism: Iris pallida (assembly GCA_029216955.1). Classification (NCBI taxonomy): domain Eukaryota; kingdom Viridiplantae; phylum Streptophyta; class Magnoliopsida; order Asparagales; family Iridaceae; genus Iris; species Iris pallida. Next base: position 43,199,417 of record JANAVB010014796.1, read on the forward strand.
CCTGCGCCTGCACCCAGCTCTCATCTCAGCCCACCGGCCCTATCTATATGAAGGTCACGGTGTGTCGCACCGTAATGGACTTGGCATCTCATATGTGTAAGCCTACAATCGCTTCGATACGGGTTGCTAGCCCAGTATCCGAAGGATCCCAAACTTACGGATATCATAGCTTATCACAGCACTGGACGGTCGCAATCCGTCCGAATGTTGTGCACCATGAATACCACACATAATTCCCTCCTAGGCCGAACGGTCCCGGCGCCCCGGCGTAACCGTTCGAGGGAAGCCGCACCCGTGCACGGGCAATCCGAGTCCATTGACCATGCAATACGTTCCATAGCATACAAGTCATACATTTCCAATCCATCTCGTGTTCCATAACGTAATCCACCATTCATATGGGGAGCTCCGTCGGCGTTATGCCCCAACACATCCATATTGATGCACGACGCCCAACGGTTTTGTCGTCTCGTACTCATAATCATGCGTCTCGTTCATAATGTTATTCGCATAGCCTACCTCCGTATTTACTTAGTCTTTTCGTAGCTTAAGTGCACAAAGGCACGCTCAGCATCATAATCAATGTTTTACGCCTAGAGTTCAATGTTCTCGGAGCCGTGCACCTGATGCACATCTCAATGTTGTCTTTCAATGTTCTACCATCATGCCCTATCGCGACTCGTACACTTGATGCACGTCGCTTCAATTGTTCGATTGTTCAATGTTCTACCTTAGTGTTCTACGCATACTTAGACACTTACTCGTCGAGCCACGCTCGCTATCTCGATAACATATTACGCATACCATAATACATTTTATTAGACGTGAAGGAATAGGGAGAGAGAGTCAAGAACCCGCCCACCTTAAGCCGATACGCCTTGCCGCCTCGCCGATTGAAGCGTCTCGCTTCCATAACTCGATCGCATAGCTAACTCCCAGACTTAGCCATTCCTTTGCTCTATTCGGTCGATTTGGCCTATCGCGCCCATGCCACAATCCGTGCAGGGCCTCGATTTGGTTTCGCGGATACTTTATTGCATAAGGCAAAATGCCGACCTCTTATCGTCCAGCGTAGAAGCATAGCCTGCACACCAGATCAACTAAAATCAGCACTTGCTCAAGCGGGACTTACTCTTTGCATCGATTCGATTCATAGATTCCAACCGACTCAAAGCTTACCTTTGGCCAACGCAACACTTGTATCGATTCGCATCGATACCTCATCGGGTCAACGCAACTCTTCGAGTCAACGACTCATCGTAATGCACCGATGCGGAGCGGGGCATTACATAATATACCACTCAAAATCAGGTTCGTCCTCGAACCGAAACCAACACTTAATCTAAGTGTCTCGCATAGATCGCTTCACGATCTCGTGCTACTATCGTTGAATCATACAACTTAGTTTGGATCATACACATATTTTAGGCGTCCCACCAATATATGCATTTCAGCCAAGCTTAGTTGTAGGATATCGGGACAACTAACAAACTCAACTTAAATCCTCAAGCATCCATCGGTCCGTACTCGACTTAGTCATATCTTAGCGCCTATTCCCAAAATACTCTTCGTATGCATCATCCCATAACATGCGATCACCTTCCAATATCTTGTACATAACTTAATTCAACCATAACTTCAATCTCGTAAGTTTCTCGCCGGCCACCTAACACTCGTATTGCATCAACTCATTGCGCATCCGATCCAACAATTCTCCGCAATGCCTACTCGTCCAACCGTTTCCTATCTCTCGCATAACTCAAGTCTTTCATCCAATCATCCATAACGCTTGGCCTTAATGACATGGACTACGCCCACATGTCACAAATTCTCTTTGTCTACAATCCGTACTAAGTCTCGACGCAACTATCCATACGTGATCCACATTCTCTCGCTCTATCCATACGTTGCGTCTGGGGCTACCCCCGCTAGGTAACTTATCCAGACATCGTGCTCGCACTCTCCCGACACAAGAGGTCGACTTGAGTCTACGATGCTCAAAGGCAACAATCTTTCTGACCCAAGTTCTCTTACGTTACGCCTATCTCTGATACTCGACCGAGTACGAATCCTTTACTTAGTCCCCGATTCAATCCCGACTAGTTCGTTTCGTAATATCGATGGTGCGCTCAACACACATGGCCTAACCGTGTTATTAAAACCGATCTACGACACAACTCTTAGGGTCATTCTACCATTCGTTGCTCTCGCGCATTGCAATCCTTACAATCGCCTTACCGCGTCACTACGCTAAGCACGTTCCTCAACATACACTACCTCATTCCTTATCCTTCTTACGCGACTTCTTTAGGGTCATCCTATGGGACTTCAACATTCACTTGATTTGGCGGTCAAGTCTTCTAGGGTCATCTGCCCCGAAACTACGCTCGATAATTGAAGATCATCAACGAGGGACAGTTACAACGAACCATGCTATATCCTATCGCGGAGCCAAATCAATTTCTGACACTTCCTATGGGACTTTACCCAATCCGACATACCAATCCGTAATTTCTCTACTCCCGCGCAACTGATGCGCCGTTACTACTCGAGTCACTTAGGCACTACCGTTGACAATATCGCACAATCCTCAATTCCACCTTCGCATCAAACCACAAATCCATATCCAAATTGCCACGCCTTGCAAGTTCGATCATCCCCACTGGATGAATCACCATACCAGTGCTCACGCGGAATGATCGTTCTAATTTCGACGTGACGCATGCGCGAGGCTGGTGTTGCGCTCGCTCAAGACAAGAATGTCGACATAGTGGTGATCCGCGAAGCAATCCAGACACTTCCGATTTCATCCGAGCAACATCCATCGACTCTCAAATTCTCCGAAGCGTTCCTATCATCGTCATCCAAATCGACATCAACTTAACTTGCATCTTATTCATCCAACAACAATGCTCAACATAATTTTCGTTCATTCGATCAGAGTATCCTCGAGTTATTGCATATCGTCTTTGATACGCCTCAATACCATCGTCGATATGCATAACTTGAACATCTTCCTTTCTCATAAGCTCAAACCTGTTGCAATCATTGCCATTAGCCGAACTCGAATACGAATCAAGTCTCGCACTTATCCCGATTCATTCCGTTATAACTCACTACCATCATCGAGACACGATTGCCAATTCATATATCCATTCTCATATCCCTAACTCGTAGTTCCAATCGTGCTACCGATTCCTTCGCGTTAACCCAAATTCGTTCGTACAGTTTCTCCGTACCTACTCAACGTGTTCCGAAGAAGTCTCCGTACTAACTCAACATAAGTTCGACCGGGTCGACCATTTCCTCAACGTAACATTCATTCGCATATGCTCGGCCTATCGTTCGACTTATACTTAGCGAATCCTCGTCCGACGTATCCTCCGTAGGCACGACTTCACGCATACTCATATAACTAATTCACCAAAGCATACTTATATCGACTCCTATCATATCATTTCCACTCGAGTCTCGGTACCATTCCATCCGTTGCGGACAAACATATCGTAACAACATAATTTTCTCGACGTAACCTATCACAAGTCACCAACCGGCTTAACATAGCTATCGCTAAGTGGTATTCCATATACCACTCAGGATCGAGCCTATCGTTATCGACACAATACTTCACTACGCTTGCTCGCATAATTGGTATTGCATATACCACTCGGAATCGAGTCATTACTCGACATCATACTTCGCATAGGTCCGACTTCTATCTCAACTTAACCGTCCCGTATGGCGATCCTTCCGATCCCAGCTCTAACGTTGGCTCAAGTTTGGAACTCATTCAATCTAACCTGTACCATGGCGATCATCTCGATCACACCCGCAACATTCGCTTATTCAAAGCTCAACGCAACATATGGCCAACATACACGTTCGCCAACTCAAACTCGACTTAGCGACCATCTCGACTCGTACTATCGCATCCGCGATCTTCGAATCCCGTTCGTTGCAGCTCGTGCAACAACTTAGTCTCGATACTTAAGGTCTTTACTCAATCTCGCACAACATATCGCTATCCACCCGCATAGCCATATAACACGCATCATACCATATCGACTCGTTGCACCGATGCAACGAACGATCCACGACTCGCTGCACTCCGTGCAACCGATAACACATAACCATATCCGTAGTCACATAACACGCATCGCCTCATATATTGACTCGTTGCACCTTGTGCAACCAATAACACATATCCCCTCGCACTGCGTGCGACCAATAACACATAACTCATCGCACTGCGTGCGACCCACAACACATATCTCCTCGCACTTCGTGCGACCGACAACACATATATCATTGCACTTCATGCAACCAACATCGCCATATTCGTTGCACTTCGTGCGACCAGCACTCTCCGACGGCACCCGGAGATAACGTAATAGTCACGACATACTTGTGGCAGACGTACGCAACTTAATATAGACTTATTGTATGGAACATCCAATGTAGCGTCGAGCAGATCCATGAGCCATGCGGTTGCGGAAACAACTTAGAGTCAACTGAATTTTGATATCGAAGCAACTGAGGGTCAAAGAGATTCACGCACGGTCCAAAGGATGGAACCGCTCTGATACCAACTTGTCACGCCCCGACCCGGGAAATCGCTCGTCCTCGCTAGATTTTACCCGAATCATCGTCATCGCTGGGGCGTGATGCCGCACGAGCCTGGAGTTGCGCTCGTGCAAGGCAAGATAACAGGTTCACATAGAACTATCTCAAGTCGATAACATAAGCAGCGGAAGAAAACAAGTGAAACATAAGAATCTCTTTTATTTATATTGAACTGAAGGTTACAAAGGCTCTGAATAGCCCAACATAAAATGCCAATTGGCTACAACGCTCATGATCTCTCCTAGCTCACAAAGGATTTCATTGTTCCATACATCATGCCTCTTTATAGCCACCAAGTAGTCCTCGGCCGAACATCTCCATGTCGCAAGTCCGAACGCATATGCGGAAGCTCCTCTTGAACGCCAAGGACTCCATGCCTCGGCATGTCCAAGCCAAGCTCTGCCCCGAGCTGATCATAACCTGAACCTGCACATAAACTAGTGGGGGTTTAGTGCTTTCGTCCTCGCTTCGCACTGATCAAGACCCGCTCGCACCCAAACCAAACACTTATTCATTTAGAGAACATGCATCTTACTTTGTGGTCTTTCTATTTAGCCTTAGGATCGATTTCATGGCAAAACTTATACATAGCACATATTCCTAAATGTGTCCCACGCCGTGTTCCTGCAGCAGATACAGTTAGCCATAACATAAACGTAAACATAGTGTTTGTGCTCATGCCGTCCCATTTTCCTTAGCCTGCAGTGGTTAGAACTTAACATAAGCAAACATATGATTCACGCAACTGCCCATTCATAAACATAAACATATGCATAATGGGTGGCAGGCCCTGCGCCTGCACCCAGCTCTCATCTCAGCCCACCGACCCTATCTATATGAAGGTCACGGTGTGTCGCACCGTAATGGACTTGGCATCTCATATGTGTAAGCCTACAATCGCTTCGATACGGGTTGCTAGCCCAGTATCCGAAGGATCCCAAACTTACGGATATCATAGCTTATCACAGCACTGGACGGTCGCAATCCGTCCGAATGTTGTGCACCATGAATACCACACATAATTCCCTCCTAGGCCGAACGGTCCCGGCGCCCCGGCGTAACCGTTCGAGGGAAGCCGCACCCGTGCACGGGCAATCCGAGTCCATTGACCATGCAATACGTTCCATAGCATACAAGTCATACATTTCCAATCCATCTCGTGTTCCATAACGTAATCCACCATTCATATGGGGAGCTCCGTCGGCGTTATGCCCCAACACATCCATATTGATGCACGACGCCCAACGGTTTTGTCGTCTCGTACTCATAATCATGCGTCTCGTTCATAATGTTATTCGCATAGCCTACCTCCGTATTTACTTAGTCTTTTCGTAGCTTAAGTGCACAAAGGCACGCTCAGCATCATAATCAATGTTCTACGCCTAGAGTTCAATGTTCTCGGAGCCGTGCACCTGATGCACATCTCAATGTTGTCTTTCAATGTTCTACCATCATGCCCTATCGCGACTCGTACACTTGATGCACGTCGCTTCAATTGTTCGATTGTTCAATGTTCTACCTTAGTGTTCTACGCATACTTAGACACTTACTCGTCGAGCCACGCTCGCTATCTCGATAACATATTACGCATACCATAATACATTTTATTAGACGTGAAGGAATAGGGAGAGAGAGTCAAGAACCCGCCCACCTTAAGCCGATACGCCTTGCCGCCTCGCCGATTGAAGCGTCTCGCTTCCATAACTCGATCGCATAGCTAACTCCCAGACTTAGCCATTCCTTTGCTCTATTCGGTCGATTTGGCCTATCGCGCCCATGCCACAATCCGTGCAGGGCCTCGATTTGGTTTCGCGGATACTTTATTGCATAAGGCAAAATGCCGACCTCTTATCGTCCAGCGTAGAAGCATAGCCTGCACACCAGATCAACTAAAATCAGCACTTGCTCAAGCGGGACTTACTCTTTGCATCGATTCGATTCATAGATTCCAACCGACTCAAAGCTTACCTTTGGCCAACGCAACACTTGTATCGATTCGCATCGATACCTCATCGGGTCAACGCAACTCTTCGAGTCAACGACTCATCGTAATGCACCGATGCGGAGCGGGGCATTACACAAACAACAACAACGACGCTTTCGCCCAGGCATCATGGATGCTATTGAAGCCAAAGTCAACAAACTCATAGCCAGCGGCTTCATACTTGAGGAGCAACATCTAGACTGGGTCGCCAACATAGTACCGGTCCTCAAGAGGAATGGAAAGATTCAAACCTGCATCGACTTCCGCAATCTGAATGAGGCATGTCCCAAAGATGAATTCCTCCTCCCTATCACAGACATCATGATTGACAACACCTGCAGCTTCGAACGTATGTCATTCATGGATGGTTTCTCGGGGTACAACCAAATCAAGGTGTTCCCTGATGACGAAAAGCATACATCATTCCGAACACCAATTGGCACATACTGCTACACAGTCATACCTTTCAGTTTAAAGAATACTGGCGCCACATATCAAAGAGCTATGAGTATCATCTTCAGAGACCACTTGCGCAAGACTGTGGAGTGCTATGTTGATGACATCGTCGTCAAGAGTCGCTGTAAGGGAGACCATCTCTAGGATCTGAGGACGGTATTCGACCTGATGCGAGCACACAACCTGAAGATGAATCTCACAAAATCCTTCTTGGGCGTATCCAGCAGAAAGTTCTTGGGTTTCATCATCACCTTCCAGGGTATCCACGTAGACCCTGAGAAGACGAAGGCAATCATGGAGATGGGTCCCCCGAGAAATCTCCGAGAACTTCGAGGCCTCCAAGGTAGGTTAGCTTACATCAGGTGGTTCATTTCCAACCTCTCCGGGCGTTGTCAGCCATTCACCCATCTCATGAAGAAGGGCGTCTCATTCGTAGGGGACGAAGAATGTCAGCGTGCCTTCGACAGCATCAAAGAATATTTGTCGAACCCTCCAGTCCTGGTGGCCCCGGTTGCTGGAAAACTATTTCTGCTCTATGTACGAGCAATAGAGCATTCCCTCGGCGCTCTGCTAGCACAAACAATGATGCAGGCCATGAGCAAGCTATATATTACCTCAGTCGAATGATGATCGGGCCAGAGCACCGATATACCGCCGTAGAGAAGGAATGCCTCGCCCTGGTGTTCGCCATTCAAAAGACGCGGCACTATGTCACAGGACAAACCATACATGTGATATCACGAGTCAACCCTCTCAGGGTCCTCATGACTAAACCAGGGGCACTTAGCTCTCGCCTCGCTACGTGGGCAATATTACTGTCCCCCTACCATATTTTCTTTTATTCTCCTGTAATGGAAAGAAAGAGTGGCTCCCCATTTGCTCAAGACGAAATAGAGTACGAAGCTTAGGATGTCGAGAAGTAACCATTACCTATTGAATGAACCACCCAATCATCTGCTTTAGCTAGAAAAGAGCCCCTCTCTGAGGTCACTTCGTAAGGTAAGAGCGCGGCCTACGCTGCAACCTAATATACATCTCCGTCAGCAAGCAATGTCAAATCGATCATTCGGAAGGGGCGGGACACTGCGGGGTGGGTAGTTTATCTGGGGTGGATGCCTCCTAAAGAGTAACGGAGGTGTGCGAAGGTAGGCTCAAGCGTTGATTCTGCTCGTGAGCGTAATAGTATAAGCCTGCCTGACTGTGAGACCGACTGGTCGAACAGAGACGAAAGTTGGCCATAGTGATCCGGGAGTCCCATGTGGAAGGGCTCTCGCTCAACGGATCAAAGGTACGCCGGGGATAACAGGCTGATGACTCCCAAGAGCTCTTATCGACGGAGTCGTTTGGCACTCCCACAAAAGGCTGTTAAAGGTCAATCCCTGGCAGACTTTTTGGCAGCCCACCCAGGCTCGGAGTTGTCCAAAATATATGAAGGAATCCCAGATGAGGTCGCCGACTCGCATGGAACCTCTCACGATGATATATGGTGAATGTTCTTCGACGGTGCCTTAAGGATCCGACCCAAGGGCAACATCGTCGTCGGAGTCGGGGTGGTGATGGTTTCTCCTTCCGGATTGGTGATCAATCGTGCTTACTCCCTCACAGAACCCAGCTCTAACAATGTGGTCGAGTACAACGCTTTGGTCATTGGCCTCCAACTTGCAAGAGAGCTGGGGGTAGAATATCTTGACGCATACGGCGATTCGCAGTTAATCGTCAATCAGATCCGGGATTCATACGAAGTTCGCCATGAAGATATGATCCCCTATCACCAAATAGCAATCAACATCATCTCATCATTTGAGGGATTCTTCATCGAACACGTTCCCAGACTCCAAAACATCGAAGCCGATGCCCTAGCAGGCCTTGCCGCTTCCTTAGCAGTGCCAAACCATACTCATGATTCGGTGGATATGATAGGCCACGAACTGGTCTGTCCTAAGAACAACGTTCAATTTGCGGTGAGTTATTCCGCTCAGACGATCGACAAAGCACAAGACTGGAGATAACCATTCATTGACTTTGTAGTCTACGACATTCTGCCGGAGGACCCAAAGGAAGCCACCTCTATCAGAAGGCGTTCTCTCAGATTCTTCAACGATACAGAGACGAAAATGCTGTATCGCCAATCCTACGATGGATTATTTCTTCGATTTCTGTCAAACGCAGAAGCCAGAGAAGCCGTACGCGAAGCTCATGACGGTGTCTGCGGGGCCCATCAGCCCGGCCCAAAATTACAAGGTCATCTTCGCCGAATGGGCTACTACTGGCCCACGATGGCAGCAGATGCGATAGACTGTGCAAGAAAGTACAAAGCTTGCCAAGTCCATACGGACTTCATCTACCAACCATCCGAATTTCTACATCCGATAGTGGCGTCCTGACCATTCGAAGCATGGGGAATGGATATCATCGGTCCGATCGTCCTACCTTCTTTCCGAGGACATTGCTTCATACTTGCCATCACAGATTACTTCTCTAAATGGGCAAAATCTGTTCCGCTTGCAGAAGTAAAGACTTCAAACATGATCAGCTTCCTCAAGCATTACGTCATCTATCGCTTTGGACTGCCCCGAAGGATCATCCACGATAATGGTCCACAGTTCGCAAGCCACACCTTCTATCGGTTCTGCGTAAGCACCGCATCCAGAAAATTACTTCAACGCCATACAACCCAACGGCGAATGGGTTGGCAGAAGCATTCAACAAAACAATCATCAAACTTCTCAAGAAGTTTGTATCGTCTAACAAACGCGACTGGAACGAGAAGCTTGGCGAATGCTTATAGGCGTACCGCATTACAGTCCGAACAGCCACAGGAAACACACCATTCTCCCTGGTGTACGGGAGTGAGGCAGTTCACCCATTGGAGACTCAAATCCCCTCGCTCCGCGTCGCTCTCACTTACCAATTGATGACGGACGATAACTACCGTCACCGGCTATAAGAGTTGGAGGCCTTAGATGAAAAATGCCTACTGGCTCAGCAACGGATCGAGCTATACCAAGCACGCATCTCCGGAGCCTTCAACAAGAAGGTTAAAGTCAGAACATTCCAAGTGGGCGATCTCGTTCTGGCAGTTCGGAGGCCGATGGTCATGACTCACAAAACTGTCGGCAAATTCCAGCCAAAATGGGAAGGTCCATTTATCATTGAAGCCGTATTCTCCAACGGGGCTTACCGCCTCGCAAAACAAAATGGAGACTTGCTCATATTAACCGTCAATGGCAAGTTCCTGAAGAAATATTATATCTAAACGACATTCACAACACTCCAGATTATTGAGTTATGTACCCGCCAGTACCGCTGAACTCACATTCTTCGAATCCCAGATTATTGAGTTATATACCCGCCAGTACCGCTGAACTCACATTCTCCAAATCCTAGATTATCGAGTTATGTACCCGCCGATACCGCTGAACTCATATTCCAAATTTCACATTATTGAGTTATGTACCCGCCGGTACCGCTGAACTCATATTCACAATATCCCAGATCGCTAAGTCATGTACCCTCCAGTACCACTGAACTCACATTCTCCAAATTCTAGATCGTCGAGTCATGTACTCTTTCGTGCCGCTGAACTCACATTCCTCCAAATATCTCAGATTATCAAGTTATGTACCCGCAGGTGCCTCTGAACTTATATTCCGGTCACTCTTTCAGATAATAAGTCATGTATGACCATACCTCTGAACTTATATCTCTGAAAGAGCTCCTTCCTCGTGATCCACTACCCACACTCTCAGTGCACAAAAAGGGTAACAGATCCACAAAATTTCCAAAACGACCACGTCGATGTTACCTCTGAGTCGTTTCACTTCCGCCAAAAACAAATAACCCCTCTACATAGAACTTCCATGTCCTGATTACCTCTGAGTCGTTCTATGTACCCCTTCATGAAGCCCACTCCTGCCATGTCCTCATTACCCCTGAGTGGGAAGGCTCCATCGAAGAAACCCTCATATTTGCCATGTCCTCATTACCTCTGAGTAAATATGTTGGTCCTCCCTCGACTTATTATCTGTACCAAAAAATAGACCCCAGGGTACGCCAAGGATAATAGGTCCATAAATGTCCTTTGTTGACCACAAATATCCTCTGTTGAGTCCACTCCTGCCATGTCCTCATTACCTCTGAGTAGGAAGACTCCGCGGTAAAACCCCCATACTTGCCATGTCCTCATTACCTCTGAGTAAGTATGTTGGTTCCCTTTCATCCTATTATCCGTATCCTAAGCCGGGGTACGCCAAGGATAATAGGCCCACAAATGTCCTTTGCTAAGTTTTTTAGTACAGGCCCATCATTTCTCATCATGCCCCGGGAGCCCAGCTGCTCCATGGCATTCTTTCTCCCGATAACAGGAGCGTCCATGACCACCTTACCGTGGAACTGTTCTAGGTATCCCCAATCAAACTTGTTATCCGTACCTAAAACCAAGGTATGCCAAGGATAACAGGTCCACAAACAAGTCCCCCATGCGGGACAAACATCACCATAACACCACAAGCACAACAGGCAGTACAAATAAAGGGTAGAATAAAGCAAACTCTTTTATTTGGAGGACAACAAGTACTACATGTTCTAGGGACAATGTCCCATTTTAAAAGAAAGGAAAAAAACAAAAATAAAAAAGGAGAAAAAGGCCGTCTATGGTTTGGCATTACATAATTCCAGGAGACGGTTCTTCACCAAGGTGGTCCCCTGTTCAAGCCACTGTTTAGCTCGGCGCTCCGCTTCCTGGGACAAACACTCCGTATTATCCAAGTCCATGTGTTCCTGCCAGTCGTCCTCCAATTTCTTCAGGGCAATTTCCAGACCAGTCGAAGGTCGATTCACTATGTCAGCCTCCTGGATAATTAGCCCCCTTTCGGTACGGGCAGCCTCAAGCTCAGACTCCAGGAAAGCTAACTTCCTTTGAAGCTCAAGGATCTGCTCCTGCGTGTCAATGATCCCACGGGAGGCAGTCGCTTTCCGAGCCGTAATATCTTCACTCTTGCGGCTCAACTGATCATATCGATCAGACAGATCGCGGAGGTCCTTCAGTATGGCCGGCCTGGTCTTATCCCGAGCAGCCCTTATCTTCTCTACAGCAGCTGTAAGGAAACCACACGATTGATCTATAGTAGCAGACAGATCAGCCTGCCGCAGCACCTGAAGCTGGGCCACCAGCTGATCATCCTCTAGCAATTTTGCCTCCAGAAGCGCGGCTACCCCTGCCCCACTGGGAAGAGTCTTAAGGATATCAATAAGACCCTGGGCGCATTGCCGGGCCAAGACAAAAGAGGTCCCTCTTTCCACAACAGCCGCTACCTCCCTCTTTAAGTGACGATAAAAGCTGTCAACCACGTCCTGTAACGCTTCATCCAGAACCTCTGTAGAGGACGGCGTCAAAGGAAGCGTGGCCGGCAACTACGAAGGAGGTGCGCTAGAACTTGCCACCAAGGAGACAAATTCCGAGCGGAACGATGCACGGATAACGGCTAACTCTTCTTCCGCCATCCGAAGAGCCTGGATACTTGGCAGGGCAGAGAGGTCGACTCTCGGAGCCGTCTGAGCAGAAGAGGACGCAAGGACCATTATCTCCTGTCCCGGCTGTCCCACCACTTGACTTTCCGAACTCGAGACAGCGAGAGGCCCCTCAAGACGAGCCGGAAGGGGAGGAGGTACGGTCCTCTCCGCCAATGCCCCTTCGGCAGAGACTGTCTCAACAATATCCATCATCGGCACTGGAGAGGCAGGACCTGTATGTCCAGAGCAACAATCAATCGACGTAACCCGAACGATGTGATGATAGAGCAGATAGGCCTCCTCGCAAGTTAAAATTTGACTTATCTTACCGGAGGAGGAGCATGGAGGCTGCAACTCGCTCGCAGCTGACGTGGTCTCCTTAACCTCGACCTCCAAGTTAAATTCCGCTGGCTCTTCTGTCCCAGCCACCCCGGAGGGAGGTACGACTTGATCAGCGTTATCTTAATAAAATTCAGTAATTTCTGGGACATGTTCATAGGAACCCCCGTCATCTTGAGTCATGACCTCGGCAACCTGAGATTCCTCTTCTTCTGACACCTACGGGAGGGAACGAAAATGATTAAAGATCAAAACTGGAAGAAACGAAGAACTGAATAAAAATGTCGCTTTACCTCCGAAGCGGGGTCGACCTCCTCACCTATCTCCCTTATAGTTAGCCTACGACATCTGGTCGTAGCCAACTTTCATGAGTGAGGAATACCGCCAACAGGGAAGATTTGTCTGCTATGCCTTCGTACAGAACCAGATACGACGGGTGGCTGATCCGCCACTATCTTATTTAACGAAACAGGCGGCGGATCCGCCCCAACATCTTCCACCGGAAAGGAAGTGTTATCTGCATCACGCTCCTCGTACTCATCATTCGCAGTGGTGGAGTCTGAGTCTGGCATTTTGACTCTATTCTTCTTCTTCTTCCTCGTCTTGGCCCCTTGGGGCTTCTTATCCAAGCCAGTACCAACAATAAAACTGGTACCCGGGCTAAAACCAATGGGGAGCTTGTTCGCCATGATATGGTACAAGGCCGCCATATACAATATCTCTACCGATGCCTCAATGGCAGGAACCGAGAAAGTGGCACGGGTATGGAATGTATCATAGTAATGCCAGGCCCTGATGCTGTCAAGGAGGCTACCTTCAAAACCCAGACAAGAGCTGGGACTGTCTAAAAAAAGTTGGCTGTACCCAAACTGACGAGCAAACCTGCTGGGCAGGTAAGGTTCCAAGAAGACAGCATTACGGTTGCGGTATACCAGGTGGGCGGGGTGGATATTATGCAACCACAAAAGCATCTGGCCGTCTAGAAGTGAGGAGGACCAATACCGTCAAGATGTACGTCCGCTATTTCTTCAGCAGTAAAACGAGGGACGGATACGAAAAAGTCGTACCTATCTGCTCTCGCCAGTGCCATCCGACAGGCACGCATGGTATCATACTCCCAAGGCTCGTTGCGATAACGGAAGAAAAAAACGTCATCAGCAATCACGCCATCTTCAGAACCCAGTCTCATCAAAGACCGGTAGTGCATTAATAGTCACCCCATCAGATAATGATAGGGCAGCTCAGTCCTTTCAAAGTCTTTTGTCACATCGCGGGCGATAACCTTGGACGTAAAAGTACGGAGGCTACGGTGTATGCTACACACCATGGCCGGGAGAAGAGATAATTTTACTCTAAAAACTAACTTCACAGCAGGGAGAATAAAATTATGGCTGATCCTTTCAATAGAACCAGCTCCTCCTGAGACTTCGCAATTCTGTAGCCATACCATCAAAAATTCTGCTAGGAGCGCCTTCTCTAACAGCTCTTGGGTCTCCTGATAAAAAATAACTAAAAGAGTCGGTCTTGCTCCCAAATCTGTCGCTGGTGGAGGCCACCATCTTTGTCGACGACATCAATGCCTGAACCGCCTCCCGGGATTGAGGACTTCGGGAAGTAACTCGGCCTGAGGCTCCCGTCGAGAAGAGATAGCTCACCCAGTCCTTCGTATGGGGAGCATTCCCTTCCGAGCTGCTTTCCTTCTTGGCTATCTGCTGGCACGTACTATAGTGGCACAATATTTCCTGATAAGTAGCCACGAAGCCCGGATATCGTTCTTCCAGCTCTTCGAACTCCTCATTCGTAGGAGTGTATAATTCAAAAGCTTCATCCCCCCAAGGAAGTTTGGAAATCACGTGCATCTCATGGAGTGCAAGCCCCATTTCCCCTACAGGGGTATAGAAGGTTCCCGTATGGCAGTTGTACATCTCCAGCAAAGCCATAAATAATTTTTTGTTTACAGGTGAGCCGTGGCTGGTGCCTCGAATAACGTGATAAAGACCAATCTCACGCAAAAAGTCTCATACTTTCACGAGATCTACATAGACAGATTGATCCATGAGGGGATGGGGTGTATCCAACATGGGAGTGCCAACCGGCCGATTGGATAGGAGCCTTTCCGAGCAAGTTGGTTCAGGAAAGTATCGGCTGAAGAAAATGTAAAATTGGGACCCGGCACATTCAAGAAAGTACCCGGGGCCAATCCCATTACATAACGGCTGGCATGCACCTTGCCCGCACACACTGACTTCATGCTGTTGTTGTAATGGATGTCGCCCACAAATATCCCATTCCGGGTAGGAGTCAAAGACTCTTGCATCTTTCTGTCCAGCGGGAGGATATTGACCAAGATAGTAGGAAATGATGCTCCATTTGAGGGATGCGGATCACAATCCCGTTAGAAATGAAGCTCCAGTTCTCCGATATATCCAGAACTTGACTGTTCTTCACAGTCAAAGCGTCTCCAAAGAAGAATGCAGGTTTCAGGTATTTCCCTTCCAATTTTCCCGAATTCATCATGGCACATAGGAAGTGGAAGGGTTGGTTCTTGAGGGCATTTAACCTCGTCAAAGGCTCGTCACTAGGAAGCTGGTCTGCCACATACCGAACTATCTGGTCGTACCTGTAGCCCATAGCGGCTTGAGCACGACCCACTAGAGGTTCTCCCGCAGCATTAACTGGGAAATTTACTAAAAAAGGGAGACAAAAGAAAATAAGTTAAAAAAGATACACAAAGAGAATTGATGGGTGTTTTTGAACTTATGCGGCTCCAACTTAATAGAGCCTCATGTGGCTCAATTCAGAAAAATACTTATGCGGCTCCGTCCAGCGAAGGTTCATGCGGCAGCGCTCTCATATGGCTCTCAGAGTTCGGATAAGTTTATGCGGTTCACGTGACAAACAAATTCGTACGAGTCTATGCGGCTCAGTGCAGCTTATGCGGCCTCGTTGACGAAGTGCCTATGCGGCCACAGTAATGATTCTCATGCGGCTCGCGGCTTGACCATGAGATGTACATGCGGCACACATGAAGATGAATGCTCGCGCATAAAATATGCAACGTAGCTATGACAGTTAGGGTTCCAAACTCACGCAAAAGTCCTTACCAGCGATAGCGGGGTGGACGTCGGGGTGAACTACGGGCACGTCAGCTGGCGAAGGAGCTGCCACATTCGTCGCCGCAGAAGCAGCTTTCTTACCCTCCGCCGCCGACGAAGACGCTGCCTTCTTACCCTTCGCCGCAACAGTCTTCTTGGGAGCCATTACTATGATCAGAGAAGGAGGACGAAGACAAGAGAGCTAGGGCAAGAGCAGAAAGTAAAGAAAGTCTTCTTTCCAAAACACTCTGCTATTTATAGGCAGAACCCCCATGGACCGACGCATCGATCCATGTGCAGTATAACCGACTCTTCGGTTATCAAGGCGATCTGATTATTTAAGGCTAAACTCTTGGGATCCTGCCCCAAAAAACAGCCTTAAATCTGACAACAAATCAAAGGCAATCAATGCAAAAGATTTGCACACATGGCATGAAGACGTGGCAAGGAGCCCATGCGACTCAGATGGCCATGCGACTGAGGGGGCCATGCGGCTGAGACACCCATGCGGTCAGAATATCCTATGTGGTCCGAAGAGTTGTTACATGGCCATGCTTCTTATTCAAAGTATTTCAATTTTACAAATTGAAAACTTTGAAGGAGGTCTTGTAGAAGCATGGAAAAGAATAAAGAAAGGTTCATTCGGCCAAGGATCCCCATACGGCTCAGAGAGCCCATGCGGCTCAGGGATCCATGCGGCTCAAGAGTCTATGCGGCTCGAATAAATTCCATGCGGCCCAGAGAGGAGCCACGTGGCCTTCAAACAGCTCTTCCCTTCGTCTTTTGCTGAATTTAATGACTTGATGGCTGACAGCTCTGACAAAAGACAGCTCTGACAGAAAGGCGCAATGATGACTGACATAAAGGCGTGTTCCTAGGGAAGAGGAGAAAATCTTTTCACGGCTGGCTGAATCCACCGAGTCTCGAGGCATGCGGCTGCTGTATTTATGCGGCCACACACTTTATGCGGCCGCCCCCTTCATGCGGCCACCCATCTTCATGCAGCTGCATCCTTTATGTGGCTGCTCGTAAGCATGCGGCTGCCCATCGTCATACGGTTATTCATCCCCATGCGGCTGCCCATCTTCATGCGGCCGTTTATCCTCATGCGGCCCACTCATATGCGGCTCTGCCAAGATGACCCAGTGGAGACACGTGGTACTTTTTACGATGATTGAGACACGTGGCAGTTTTATCTTCCTGGAATTATGGGTGCTAACAAATCCTAACAAAATTAGATTTGTTGCAATCACCATAAGTGCCCAGATCAAATCAAATCGAGCAAATTAGACACGTGGCAGGCCATTACAAGTCACGAATATTCATGGCAATCAACATTTATTGTCTACAGAGATTTAATGCAATCACATTAATTGTTTAAATCTATTATATTCGAGATGGACGACCCAGATTAATTAACTCTCAGGCTGCCGACTTTTGAATGGGCAATCATTGCAAAACCCTAATGATGCCCTCCACTCTTATAAATAGCAAGGTGCCATTCCTTTACAAAGCCCCCCGGGATCCAGAAAGAATCAGAGAGTGAATATACAGAGATCGAAAGGACAGAGGAGGATATACAGAGAGAACAAGGAGAGCATTTCTTCATCAACGCCAAGCAGTTCTTCTCCAGAGCCAAGGTTGTACCCGATCGTCCAAGGAGTAAGACAGAGCTGTCGTCGCTTTCCCGAGCCTCTACCGTTACCCCCCAGAATCTAAAATAAACAATTGTACTTAGATTGCTGTACCTGGGTCTTCGTCCCTAGGTTTTCTTGGTACAAGCGAGTTTGTATTGTGAAGTAAAAGTCCAGTCCTTCGATAATTGTTCTGTTCTTTTATATTTTATGGCAAACAGTGCCCAGTCACGCAGGGCCAAGCGCCGCTCTCCGGTGCCGTTCCCGACCGACCCCGCGTGGCCGACCCCCTGTGCGTCGTTTCCCGGCCGCGTCTAGCTGCTGCCCGGCGAGCCCCCGTGTGGCTCCGTGACCCGAGCCCAAGACGGTGTCCGTGTGTTTTTTTCTCTAATATTAATATCTGAGAGCTCTAGCCGAGCAACCCAAGGTATAATTCTGTTTCCCCGTTTCCATTTTTCATAGTCTATGATGAGATTTGGTCCCCGATTTTCTCCGGGAAATCGGTAATTCTTAGACATGGCATTTTCGGACTTTCCGAAATCTTTTGAAAATGTTCTGTCGGTTTCAGAATAGTTTCTGTGGATTTTTTTTTGTGTTCTATTGGTTTTGGTTGGTTCTGTGGATTTAAATTCGAATTTTCCGAATAATAGTATTCTGGTTATTTATGCTGTGGTATTTTTCTGAATTCGTTTCGAAAATATTTTGGGAATATAATTTATATATATATATGGGTTTCCCGGGTATGGGACTTATATTGGTGATTGTGACACATTTTCCCAGTTTTGGGTTATCCCAAATATAGAGAAGGTGCTGTCCAAATTTTTATAAAAATTATACAAATGGATTTCAAATCGGTTTTCGAAAATATTTATAAATTGGATTTTTGGGGGACGACCGTACTGGTCCATGGGCCCTAGCTAAATGCAAATGAAACCGGGGTTTCCGGACGTTGAGGCATTAGCTATTTTGACGATTGGACCAAAGTCTGAGACTCGAAATCAATTTAATTTAATTTAATTTAATTTAATTAATAGTTTTATTTTGTGATTAATTTGTAGGATAATTTTAGAGACTAACAAATGTTTTTCTTCTTATTTAAATTCATGTAAAATGGTCTGTAAGGGCATAAGCCCATTTATTTCTGTTGTGTGCAATTTGTAATAATTTAGTATTCTTTTATTTTGTTTTTTGGCT
Source organism: Iris pallida (assembly GCA_029216955.1). Classification (NCBI taxonomy): domain Eukaryota; kingdom Viridiplantae; phylum Streptophyta; class Magnoliopsida; order Asparagales; family Iridaceae; genus Iris; species Iris pallida. Next base: position 43,218,253 of record JANAVB010014796.1, read on the forward strand.
AATGTTCTGTCGTGAATACGTAATAAAATATAATAAATTATTTATTTTACAAAAAGAAAATAATAATGTTTCATCATATTACAAAGTTTGTAATATTTAATTCATGCTTTTCTTATTTAAAGGAAAAAAAATATAGTTTTATTATATAATTATAAAAATACCAAGTTTCGCCAATAAACCGATAAATACAAAGTTTTCCCGAAATTAAATATAAAGTGATTTTTCCTTCATAATTAAATGTAACACACCAGAAAATTGAGTTTTTGCTTGTGATAGTATAATAAAGATTAAAAATTGACTAGGACAAATTTAGAGATTGTAACTAGCACATATAGCATGGGAACTTTGGAAATCTAGGGCAGACTTCTCGATTGTAGGATTTTGAGGACAAGTTTGATTCCAATCTCGGAGACATTCCCCAATCCAGTCAAACCAAGGCAAGTACATTTTGTGTTAGTTTACCAATTATTTAGTAATCGTTTTATTGCAAGTTTAAACCATGATGCAACACGGAACTCTCTCTGAGAGCATTGACTGATTAACTATTGGGTACTGGAGAGTAGTGTAATGAGTATGACCACATCCAAAGTAGTATAATGACTGTGTTAGCTTACCCCTCATACACACGGGGATAAGCCATATCGTATCAATAGGATACAACTGTACAACCCAATCCAGTCATATTCATTGCCTATTCACATCATAATATTTTAACTGCTGGAAAACTATTTATTTCAAATTGTTTAAAAGTGCATAACTCTATTATTATTTCAATTGTTGGATTATCATGAAGTGTACTTTGCTCCTTTTCTGACTGGATTCCCCGTAGGTACTATGGACGATACTGAGCTATTGATAAGTAGTTACTATGACCCTGACCTGTACCCGGCTGTTCTACCAGAGGATGATGATGAGGAGACTGCTAATTAGATTTATTTCTAGTTTACGATTATGTGGAAAACAAATATTTTATTTCAGTTGTGGTTTGTATTTAAAACTTTGTGTTGGACAAGTCTTTAATTATCAAAGTATTAAAAGTTGTGGCAATTAGAATTATGTTGTTGATTACCTGTATGAGTGATACAGCTTACTGCCGCCGTCTCAACAACGGTGCAGGCTGGACATGATCCGATTCGACCCAAAAAATTGGGACCGGGTCGTGACACTCGGACTTCTCTTCTGCCTGGGCGCTTGCGCCTAAGGCAACATACTTCTGTGAGCATCATTATGCGCCCATAGAAGTCATACGCTAACACTGTGGTGTGCTATGCGCCCACATTTTGCCATGTTATGCTTCCTTTAAGCTGAGGCATGTTATGCACCCATGTACTATCCGTGTGTTATGCACCCACATGTCTTGTTTTGGGTGCATATCCCTTTGGGCGCATAGAAGCCCTTCAGAACATAGTTTTTCCTTTGGTTTTCTAAGTCTGACTTTCTTTCTGCCCCTTTTCATATTCTGTAGGGATCTGGCTAGCAAATTTCTCCAGGACCGGTATCGGTGATTTTGGGCATGGTGAAGATACAACACTTGACACCTACATCAGAGAGCTCAGGACTCTTCGTATTTTGGAAGGGTTTTCCTCAGATGGTAGGAAGAACCTTTATACATCAAAGAGTCGGACGGTTGTTGGGCGTTACCGTGAAAGTTCTGCTTTCACGTTTCTTCAAGTAGGCAAAAGCAATAATAGAGATATTGTTTTGAAGGTATGGTCTCTTGAAGAAATGGGCCCACGATGTCCACAATATGGAGGAGAGGAGATCACCATTTTTAGATGTTTTAGCATACTATATTTGCCCTCCTCCGTGTAGCTTCTGGAAGGTTCAACAGCCTTGTTTGCTTGCTCAACAATAAAACATAATCTCCTTCGACGAAAGTGTGGTACTGCCAAGCTGACCAAGCTATGTGTTGCTGATGAGTAGCGGGTTCTCCCTTCTTTTGGACATCAATGTAATCTTTTACTTCTTATCCAGATGAAGAGATGAAGAACCTTTTGTTTTGCTCATGAGATGTAGTCCTGTGAATGTAACTAATCTTGAATAAACAGAATACATTCGCTCCACTTTTTGCTTGTAATATATGTGGTGCTTGTATTAGAGAGTCGAATACCGCATTTGTGTAAAGGGTATCCTGCTGGGGGACCCCTCCTCTTTTTTTTGGACGTCACGGCTCTTGTACTTTTATGTATATATATATATAAAGACTCTTTCTAGAAGTGAATGTGGTTTTGTTGAAATATCGATGCTAGAGGTAATGTGGACGTAGCAGAGATATATCTGGTGGGTATTCTGCTGGAGAATTTTTATGTGGACCTATTATCCGTTTTACATTCAAATTATTCGAATATAGATAATAAGTTAAACGAAGCTGCTAGTAGAGGTAATATGGACGTAATAGCAAAGGATGTTCTATATCTGACCAGAGGTAATATGGACATGGAAAGATATATAACATTAGGTGGGAGTGGATAGTTCAGAGGTAGTATGGACATGACTATCTTTGATGAATGCTTTGCTCAAAGGTTATGTGGATGTGGCAAAACATTTGATCATTTCGCTGGAGAAATAATTATCGGAAAATAATTTAGAGGTAATAGGGACGTGATTTGTTTTCGTCAAACCGAGTTTGGACGGAGTCAAAAACGAAAATGATTCCACTGGAGAAATATTTAGAGGACCTATTATCCAGGGCCTATTCAAGACTCTTGAAATACGGATAATAGTTAGATAGTTTTTTCGAATCATATAAACATCGCACTGTACATTTACAAGATTGAACATATGTGAACATTATCTAAAAGAGGTTACACATAGTATTTCTTCAGAAACTTGCCATTGATAGGCATCATAAACAAGTCACCATCGGGCTTGGTTAGCCGGTACGTACCGTTAGAATACACCGATTTTATGATGAAAGGACCTTCCCATTTAGGCTAGAATTTCTTTTTTGTTTTGTGCGTCATGACCATCGGTCTTCTCACTGCTAGGACCAGATCGCCGACTTGGAAGATCCTTTCCTTCAATTTTTTATTGAAGGCTCTGGAAAGGCGTGCTTGGTATAGCTCAATGCGCTGCTGAGCTAACAAGTATCTTTCGTCTAGTACGTCGAGCTCTTGGAGTCGCAGACGTTAGCTCTCTTCAGTAGTCGGCTCGCTGGCTAGAGCTACCCGAAGAGAAGGAATCTGTATTTCTAGGAGAAGAACTGCTTCGCTCCCATAAACCAGAGAGAATAGCGTACTGTCTGTTGGAGTCCGGGCCGTTGTGCGATAGGCCCATAGGCATTCATCGAGCTTCTCGTTCCAATCGCACTTATTTGAAGACACGAACTTCTTGAGAAGTTTTATGATGGTTTTGTTGAAGGCTTCTGCTAGCCCGTTAGCTGCTAGATTATAGGTAGTAGAGGCTACGTTCTGGATTCGATTTCTATCGTAGAACCGATAGAATGCATGGCTTGCAAACTGTGGGCCATTATCATGGATGATCCTACGAGAAAGGCCGAAGCGGTAGATGACGTAATATTTGATGAAACTGATCACGTTTGACGGCATCACTTCGGTGAGCGGTATAGCTTTCGCCCATTTGGAGAAGTAATCGGTTATATCTAGGATGAACCGATGTCCTTTGGTGGATGGCGGGCGGATTGGTCCTATGACGTCCATGCCCCAGTCTTCAAACGACCAAGATGTTGTCGTCGGGTGTAGAAACTCTGAAGGTTGATGGATAAAGTCGGCATAGAACTGGCAAGCTCTACACTTTTTTGTATATTCAACAGCATCTGCTATCATTGTGGGCTAGTAATAACCTATTCGTTTGAGACGATCTTATAATTTGGGGCCTGGTTGATGTACACCACAAACTCCATCATGAGCCTCCCGGAGTGCATGCTTGGCTTTTGTGTCAGATAAGCATCGTAACAGTAGCCCATCATAAGAGCGTCGGTAAAGCATCTTGGTAGCTGTGTCGTAGTAAAATATGAGGGATTGCCTTTGGATGGATACTGCTTCCTTTGGGTCCTCGGGAAGTATTCCATAGACAACATAGTCTATGAAGAGAAATCTCCAGTCTTTGACATCGACGTTTGTTTTCGCTGCGTAACTGTGATGAATTTGTAAGGCATCTTTTACACAGAATAGTTCTCGACCAGACACTGTGATCGACTGCTGTGTATTGGTAGGAACAGTTAAGGAAGCAGCTACACTGGCTAGAGCATCTGCTTCTATATTCTGTAGTCGAGGCACGTGCTCGATGAAGAATCCAGCGAAAGTGGACGCCAGCTCGATTGTTGCTCTGTGGTAGGGGATGAGATCTTCGTGGCGAACTTCATAATCCCCTCAGACCTGACTAACTATTAGCTTGGAATCGCCGTAAGCCTCTAGATAGTCAACTCCCAGTTGCTTTGCTTGTTGCAGGCCGATTAATAGGGTATTATATTCGGCCACGTTGTTGGTGCATGGTTCTACGAGAGAATATGCACGGTGTATAACCAGATGATTAGGTGACACGAGCACGATACCTACTCTAGCCACGATATTCCTTTTGGGTCCTGTTCTTGATGCACCGTCAAAAAACATTCGCCAAATGCGGATTTCTTCAGTTGTAGTGTTAGACTCTACCACTTCGTCGAAGATTTCGTCGTAGAGTTTGGACGACTCCGACACCGGATAAGCTGCTAGGAAATCAGCTAATGTATGGCCTTTTACTGCCTTCTGAGGAACAAAGATCATATCGTATGAGTCAACAACATTGCCCATATAGCTAAACGGGAATTGAGAGAGCCCGGTTTAGTCATGAGTATTCTGAGAGGGTTGACTTTAGATATAATGTGGATAGTTTGCCCAGACACGTAGTGGCGTATCTTCTGTATGGCAAATACTAGTGCAAGGCATTCCTACTCCACCGGTGTGTATCTGTGCTCGGCACCTACCATTGTGAGGCTGAGGTAGCAGATTGCCTGTTCATGGCCGCCTTCGTTCTTCTGAGCTAAGAGGGCGCCAAGGGAATGATCCATAGCACGGACGTATAGTAAGAAAGGCTTTCCCATTATTGGAGCTACCAATACTGGAGGGCTTGTAAGATACGCCTTGATGTCGTCGAATGTGCGTTGACATTATTCAGTCCAGACGAAAGATACGCCTTTCTTCCTGAGCTGAGTGAATGGTTGACACCTTCCAGAGAGGTTCGAAATGAATCATCTGATGTAGGCTAGCCTTTCTTATAGTTCACGTAGCTCTTTGTGGTTTCTTGGAGGATGCATGTCGAAAATAACCTTCACTTTCCCCGGGTCCAGATGTATACCATTTGAAGTGATGACGAAACGAAGGAACTTGTCGCTGGAGACTCCCAGAAAAGACTTGGTTGGATTCATCCTGAGTTGGTGTGCACACATTAGTTCGAACACCGTTCTCAAGTCTTGAAGGTGGTTGCCCTTGAGACGACTTTTGACTGCGATATCGTCTACGTAGCACTCCACAGTTTTGCGTAAATAATTACAAAAAATTGTGTTCATGGCTCGCTGGTATGTTGTCCCTGTATTCTTCAATCCTAAGGGCATCACCGTATAGCAGTATACCCCCAACGGTGTTCAAAAAGATGTGTGCTTCTCGTCATTGGGGAACATCTTGATCTGGTTGTAGCCTGAGAACCCATCTATGAAGGAAATCCACTCGAAGCCGCAAGTATTGTCGATCATTACGTCAGTGATTGGTAGAGGGAACTCGTCTTTCGGGCATGCAGAGTTCAAATTAGGGTAGTCGATACAGACTCAAACTTTACCGTTCTTTTTCATGACTGGAACGATGTTGGCAACCCAGTCTGGGTGTTGTTCCTCGCGAATGAATCCACTGGCGATGAGCTTCTTGACTTCATTCTCGATGTCTTCCATGACGTCTGGTCAGATTCGTCGTTGTTGCTGCTTCACTGGCTTAGCTTTAGACGAAATGTTCAGGCGGTGCATGGCGACTTTAGGGTCCAAGTCTGGCATGTCTTCATAGCTCCATGTGAAGACGTCGATGTATTCTCTTATAAGCAGTATAAGAAATTGGCGTTCATCGCCAGATAGGCTTTTGCTGATAAAGATTGGTTTGAAGGATGCTTCATCTCCTAGATTGACTTGGATGATTTCGTCCTCGGTAGGTGGTTTTCGTTGTTCGAAGTGCAGCTCCCACCTGGTATCCATCTTTTGAGCCCATTGTTCGAGTTTGATTGATTGGACATCGTCTATAATTTGGTCGACGGAAACCATATTGACGGACAGAGTTGCTTTGAATATGTCGTCGATGCTGGAGTCTGAGTCCCAGAGGGAGGAATTAGAAGAATGAGCTGCTTCATAATCTGATCTTTCTGGAGTTGTTGGAGGAGAGACATAGCCCAAACCAACACTGCTTCGTTGATAGTAGTTCTCAGGTTTGCCGGGGGGAGGAAAGTGTCGTATTGGCAACCGTCGTCCTCGGCAGTAATTTAGCCCTTTGTCGCTTTTGATGTCATATCCCATATCTGGATGATATTCTTGGCCTGCCAACTATACCGAAAAAGTTGTATTTTCTAGAGTCATAGTCAACTTTTGTGTTGTGCTTGGGAGAAGTAGAGTCTGGAACGAACTTTCTCTTGCCAATTATACGACCGAAGATGATTAGCTCTTCATCTTTCTTTCTGGCTGGAACGATGAAGTAGAGGATATCTTCTGGGAAAACTTTTTCCCGCAGGTGAGGTATTGTGACCAGCTTGCAGAGGTGTGGTCCTATGCCATTCTCTAGAGCGTATATCGTATCTATGTAGTGGTTTACAGATTGATAGACATCGGAGTAATTCAAAGATAAACCTTTACTAAGAAAATACGCAAGTTCTTCTTCAAGGATAACATCATCCGCTGAAGGTACATTATTATGAGTATTGATATATACATTGAGAGGATCATTATCTGGAAGAGGAACCATAGTCTTGGCCGAGTTCACCATGTAAGGTAATTCTTTAGGATTGGGGGGATGGGCATCAGTAGGTTCCTCCTGGGGTGTCTTGCTGAGAGTGATGGTCAGTGGCTTGACCATTTCTGGGTTCTTCTTTTTTACCCAGATTATGAGAGGCTTCGGAGTACTTTTTGGAGTAGTACGTCCTTTGACTCAGATAATCAGGGGACCATCATTGGAGGATGGACTTGCTTCAGCTTCATTGTCAGCTTCATTGCCGTCATCCTTGGGGGGTTGAGATTGGTAAAGTACCGAATCTCCATAGTAAGCTTCGATGCCCTTGAAAGGATCGACATTGGCAAACTCCGTCTTCATGACATCGTCGCTGTTGACGTACTTGAAGCACTGGTGAAGTGTGGAAGGAACGATCTTGTTCTCGTATATCCATGGACGTCCTAACATGATGTTGTAGGATACATTGGCATCGATCACAGAGCAGAAAACCTCCGTTCGGAGATCACCGATCTGGCATTTGAGACGGATCTTGTCCAGCGGATGGCTTCGACCAGCATTGAAAGCTATGATAGTTGTGTTGGTTGCGGATAGCTTGTGCAGAGGGATTCCCAGAATTTGAAGCAAACTTCTAGTAATGATGCTGAGGGAGGATCCTGGATCGATGTGCATGCGGTCCACCTTGATCGTTGTAGGAGCGTAAAAAGTACTTCATAGACCGAGTCAAAGAAGTTGAGAGCTTTACGTAAGTCAAACAGAGTCAGACTCAAATTTTACGCAGAAATCAAACAGAGTAAAACTCTACGCGAGCTACTTTACGCGAGAGACATCCTCAAAACTTTACGCGGGAGACAAGCTGTCCACATCGCATTTAATGCATGTGATACTATTCTGAGGTAATGATTTTCTAACAGCGGACAGCACAGAAGTCGAGAAGATTTAATTTACACCAAGCCTAACACTTGTCGTTTAGTGTGCAGATGGGCTACTTTACGCTCAAAAGATTGCTTCTTTTACGTACGAAAGCTATTCGAGCTTTTTACGCTCAAGGGTGTTGTGCGCGTAAAGTTTATTTGAGCTAATTTTACGCTCAAGGCTGTTTTTCAGCCACTTTACGCGGGAAGTCTATTTTGGGTTATTTTACGCCCAGTCTGCTACTTTACGTAGGATGTCTATTTTGGGTCATTTTTACGCCCAATCTTTTCTGGCTACATGAGAACGTGATTTGCTTACGTGGCTTTCATGCCACACTTATCGAGGAACGTGTGTACGTGCTCTCTCCATTTTGTTGAAGTAGTGGAACACATGTCACCATGCGTAGGGATCAAAACTCTACATGGGACACGTGTCATCATGCGTAAAGGTTAATTTTCATCGTGGGTGACAGTTACGAAACTTTGTTGCTTTTTATGCACAGAGGGTCTAGTCTATAAATAGACTTATTTTTAACATAAGACAGAATCAAGAGAGATACAGAGGAGGAGATTCTAAGAAAACTCATACTTTCAGAGTGATATTCCCAGAAGCATTTTTTCAACTTTTTTTTCAAGAACAGGGTGAAGCAAAGCAGGAAAGCATTCGACTGTGCCATCAATGCCGTTGCTCGATACCTTTCTGGTGACTTAGTTCTTCCAATTGTTCGTCTCCTTCAAACAGTTCTCTTCATCATCATCTTGTGGTCCAAGGAACAAAGTGATCGCTCTCAGATCAGACTTCCATAGCAATACTTCCTAGAAATAATTTATACTTTTGTACTTTTTTTAGTTTTCTTTCAAAAGCCAATTTTAGGCATTTTGTTAAGTGAAACAAAATGACGACTCTGCTGGGGAAGACTTTTTCCTCATACGAGAAAGTAATTGCTCAATATGATGATGTGTCGGTCGGATCGACAAAGAAGACTCTGGTTGTTCACTTCGACCAGACTGCTTACGAAGAAATGCTCCGAACTGGGGGTAGTACTTGTTGCTCCAATGTTCAAAAATCGCGAAAGGCGCAAAAAGTTTGTATTTCTAAGTCCAAAGCATCCTCGTATCTCCCTATTGTCTCTGAAGGCAAAGGAATCCTTCCCACTCCTGTTGTGGAGGAACCCGTCTGTGACGAGGCAGTCTCTACTTCAGTAATGCACCCTGGGAGTAAAAATCAGTCTTCCGTCTGTGACGTGGTAGACTCCCAAGTTTTACGCTCTGTGCGTAAAAATTAGTCTATCGTCTGTGACGTAGTAGACTCTCAAGTTTTACGCTCTGCACGTAAAAATCAGTCTCCCGTCTGTGACGTGGTAGACACCCAAGTTTTACGCTCTACGCGTAAAGGAAAATCTCCCGTCTGTGACGTGGCAGATATTCATGTTTTGCGCTCTACGCGTAAAGGTAGATCTCCTGTCGGTGAAAGAGTAGATAAAATTCACAATGATGCCTTTGCATCTAAAGTGAATTTTTCTGCACGCATGCAGCATAAAAACAAGAATTCTATTGTTGGTAAAACTTCAGTTTTTCACCAACAACTTTCTTACACTGCTTTACGTAAGGTACCAAACCTTCAAATTATGCGTAATGCTGATGGAGTCCTTTGTGCACAAAAATCTTAGGATTTACGCACGCAACTCCAAGCGCGTAAAAATGCACAGTTTGGCTCTGCTAATGCAGCAAGTATTCTTCTTTATACACAAGGGACTAAACGTTTCTCTGTCCCAAATATAATAAAGAAGACTACTCCCTCTACTCCTTCTAATTTATGCAAGTTGCTTGTACAAAAGCGTAAAAACAGAAAATCTCATGTGACACTCCTCCAAGAAAATTACCATTGTGAGTGTCACCAGATTGTAATCAAATATTGCTATTCGGCTTCTAAACGGTCAGTTTTTGACCGATTAAGCTATAATGTGCCTCAGCAACAAGTTGATGACCAAGAATATGAGTTGTCATATGCATCAGTCAACATAGCATCTCATACCAACAGAGGACGACGTCCAAGACGCAATTCGTCCCGGACTCCAAGCCAACAACAGTTCAACCGACTCCTTGATACTTTTAAAAGGGTATATCAGAATACTCTATCAAAAGTTCAAAGATCGTTACAATCTTCAGATTCAGAAGCTGGGGGTACCCAGTCGTTGGAGTCAGAAACTGATAGCGTTGATTCATACCTCTACACCAATCCATCTGTATATTCAAGGGAGGTCGAATCCTATGCTATCGGAGATGAACCGGAGACGTCAACTGCTAATACAGAACAACGTCTTTCTGCAGTTGAGCAATCACTGAAGGACATGCTTGCCATGATGCAAAGTATGCATCAAATAATAATGACTCAGCAAACGGTTCAACCGGCAGTGATAGCACCAGTTCAGGTAGCAGCACAAACTCAAGATAGTCAAGGGATTGATACACCTTTGAATAATCTTAGTCAAGAGCCTGCTATTAATCAAAATTCTGAAGCTCCAGATCCTATCATTCCAGAAGATGTACCACCTCCGGTGGGGGTTACGGTACATCTGGCAACTATTCAATCGAATGTGCTTCCTTAAACTAGTGAAGCTATTCAAGCAGTGCGTGTGCTAAAAGCACAGTTTAAAGTTCTGAAGCACAAGGATCAGCTCCAGAGGTTAGAGATTAAGCAACCTTATCCTCCTCATTAGAATGATGTGCCTTTTCCTCCAAAACTCAAGCCACAATCGATGGAGTTATTTGATGGAAAAGCCTCTCCTAGTCAATATATTAATTATTTTGATATTATGACTGTGCATCTGCAGAAGAATGATGCTCTTCTCACCCGAGTTTTCATTAGGTGTTTAACTGGTTCAGCTTATGACTGGTATCGTAGTCTATCCAATAATTGCATATCGTCCTTTGACGAGTTTAAAGCAATGTTTCTCTCCTGCTTCTATGAAGGAGGCATGGACATGAATATATCCTCCTTAATAGAAATCAAACAAAAGGAGAAGAAAGATACTCGGACGTTTATCGAACGTTTTCGACAGACAACTTTGAAAATGCCTCCTGGTATGCCAGATTCAGCATTGATTGATACATGCAAAATGAATCTGCGACCAACTATTGTTGTCTTCACGGGCTCTCAATTCACAGATTGGGCCTCGTTCATTATAGCAGCAGTTTCAGCCGAGACCAATGGTAGATTGGCTCGTGAACATGGGATAATTTTTGCCTCAGAAGACAAAGGAAAGAAAGCCTCTTCAGGTAATAATTCCGGCAATCGTAATAGAAAAGGGAAGGAAACCCTAGTGGTTAATCTTTCAAAACCCAAAATGACGCCAAATAATCAGGAGTCTTCCAAACCAAAAGAAGAGTACTCTTTCGATGACAGTGATATCCCAGGGATATTCTAATATCTTGTAAAGAGTGGCAAACTCCATATTCCAGAGCCAAAAGACCTAATGAGGTGAATCTGACTGACAATCCCAAATATTGTATCTATCATAGATGCATAAATCATCCTACCAAGGCTTGCTATGTCTTAAACAAGAAAATCCAGGAGTTGATAAATGACAATGCCATCGCTTTAACCAATGATGAACATACGGTCACAACTAATATGATTTCTTTTTAATTTGGAGGTTTTCCTCCACAACAAGTTCCAGATGGGATTGTCCCAATTCCAAAGGCGACAATGAAAATTGTGAATCTCCCGCCTGCTAGAGAGCAAAATGAAGGATTATTGCCTCTCACAATAAAAAATAGTGAAATCATGTGGGTACATCCTGACTTAGTACCTGAAATGGAAGATGAAGGTAAAACTTTAAAATCCAAGAAAGGTAGGAAAGTCAAAACCTATAATATGATTTTTCATGTTGTTACTCCAGATCATGATGATTTGGATCATCTTTGGGATGGCATTCCTTTGGAGGATAGGCTAAGGGGTTTGAAAATATGCCCTCCAAGTTTGGCTCCTCCTACTAAACTCAAACTTACTCATCGGAAATGGCTAGCATTGAATAGTATCCCCTTATACAGGGCACAACAAGTCTTTGCTGCTTATAAAAAAGCTCCTACAGGGAATTTTTCCTTCTGTCCCGAATACTCCTACTCCTGTGGTTACAGAAGTTTTTGTTCCTCCTTCTTCTGTTGAACCATCTATCGAAAGTCTGCTATCCACACACATGTATAGTCAACAATCAGTCCATCTCATAAAAAAGATAGGCTATGACTTTCAAAAGACGGAAGGCTTGAACTATGATAAAGGAATGCGACTTCCTTTACAAATTCAAGTTCAGAAATCTACTGTTGGATTGGATTTTGAGGTCCCTCATAAAAATTCTCGCAAGAAGAAGACTAAGGAAAAGAAGAACAAAACCTGTAATATGGTACTTCATTCTCCTGAGTCTGAAGAAGAAACCTTTGCTGGTATGAGATCTGGTAAGAGTACCACAAAGATTATGAGGGAACTTCTAAAGAAGCAGAGGACATTGTTGAAACACTTCCAGCTCAACCATCTCCTGTTCCTGTCGAGGCAAGGCCCTCTAAACCATCTGTGGTTGAGAAAGGGAAACAGAAAGCAGTATGCTTTGACATCCTATTGAAATCTTCTTCAAATCAAAGGGTAGTGATGAAACCCTACAAGTTCGATATTCTAGCCTAATTAGATAATACTCCGGCTAGACTTTCGATCTTTGAGCTGCTTCGTCTTTCTAAAGAAAGTCGAGAAACTTTGAGCGAAGCTTTGCTACAGGCAGACTCATGCTTAGCTCAACTCAAGGGTCCTAACAATATACCAGTGTCATGTCCACAATGTCATAGTGTGATGGAAGCAATTTCTAACATTACCTTCATACAAGAAGATATGATGTTGAAGCATAATAAATACGACAGATCTCTGTGTTATACAGGGTATATTGAATCTACTGAAATTGACATGATTTATATTGATCCTGGGTCTTCTATTAGCATTATTCTTTAGAGTATGCTACGACCCTTAAGGATTCCTACTAGTGATTTGACTTACACTAGAACTATAATAGTTGGTTTCAACTCTGGAAAGAGTAAACCATTGGGAAAGATTCGTATGAAGATTCAGATAGGTGATCTTCGAACTATGGCGACCTTTTATGTTATCAACTCAGATATATCTTACAACATCCTTCTTGGAAGACCGTGGATACATGAGCATAATATTGTGCCTTCAACTCTCCAACAATGCTTCAAATATATAGATTCTCAAGGGATTGTGAAGACTGAATTCGCAGATATCAATCCTTTTAAGGGCGTTGAAGCCTATTTCTCTGACTCAATACTCTACAAATAGGAGCAGGTAAAAGAAATATCTGATATGGCTGAAGATCGGTCGCCTACAGAAGATCAGTCTGTCAATGAAGATCCTCCAGAAGATCAACCTTTGAAGATTAAAGTCAAAAGACGAATCCAACCCTAACCTGTCAATGATCAACCTCTGATGATCAAGGTTAAAAGAAGAACTCGAGCTTCGTTTGAGGAGTCTGTGAAAATTCCAGTCAAGAGCCAAGTTCAACCTCTCATGATCAAGGTCAAGGGACGTACTTCTTGTAAGAATGAGGCAGAACCACTGATCATCAACCTTGGCAAGCCTACGCAGAAGACGGAGGATGGTCCGTTAATGATCAATCTAAAGCGTAGTAGTTAACTTGTAAATGATGTAAATATCGATCATTCTGTACTTTCTCATATTAATAAAGATTTTCTTTTGGAGTACATGGCTGTCAAATTTATTGAAAGAATAACTTTATCTGCTGATGATCAAAGTCATCAACATAAAAATGACATAAATACAAAGAAAATCTTATATATTAATCATAAAGAAAATTCCTTTCCTCCTCATGTCGATGTTGGACCTTATGCTCAAAGGTTCTTAAAAACTTCTCCATATCTTCTTCCTGTAGCCTCATCATCACAAGCTTGTGTAACTTATAGACGTCACGAAGAATCTTATTTTGTGATTCCGCCTAATAAGAAAAACAAGCGCCAAATTGTGTTTGGCCTGGCTAGAAATATCCCGGTTACTCAGATAGATGATCTTAGAGAGAAAGACAAAGGAAGAATCCGAATTGACAAATATAGTCAACAATCTCTTAAGATTATCCAGAATATGGGATATGATTTAAAGACTATGCAAGATCTCAATAAAGGCAAAGGTAGACGGTTACCATTATGTGGTGATCCATTTTACCAGAAAACTCGTCATGGGTTGGGATACGATCCATCCCATATGTTTAACAAAGATATACAAGAAGAATTTTTTTTTCAAATTCTTCACAATCCTCAGATTCTGAAGAAATCCAATTCATCGAATCGGATACATCCTACATTTACAAAGAAGATATGGAAGAAGAATGTTCTTCCAGTTTTTTACAATTTTTATATTCTGGAGAAAACTATTATAATGAATCTGAGTGTGTCTTCTCAATCAATATGGTTCAAACTGATGGTGAATCTGAGCCATTTGAAAATGACCCTTAGGCACAACAAATGGACACTCAATGGGAGCTTCGTTTCGAACAGCGACAGCCGCCTACAGAAGATGAAATCGTCCAGATTGACGTTGGAGACGGAACTACGTCTAAGCCGATATTCATCGGTAAAAACATTTCTGAAGATGAAAAGAAAGAGTTGATACAGCTGATTAAAGAATATATCGATATCTTTGCATGGAGTTATGAGGATATATCGGGTCTAGATCCTAAAGTAGCTACTCATAAACTCAATATCCTTCCTAATGCCAAGCCTGTAAAACAACAGCAGCGGCATTTTCGACCAGATATGATGGATGCAATTGAAGCAGAAGTCAAAAAGCTGGTCACATGTGGCTTTGTTCGTGAAGAACAACACCCAGACTGGGTTTCCAACATTGTACCTGTCATGAAGAAGAATAGAAAAGTCCAAGTTTGCATAGATTTTCGAGATCTTAATGCAGCTTGTCCAAAAGATAAATTTCTACTTCCAATTACTGATGTCATGATAGACAATACATGTGATTTTGAACGCATGTCTTTCATGGACGGATTTTCAGGATACAATCAAATTAAGATACATCCAGAAGATGAAAAGCATACCGCTTTCCGTACACCCCTTGGAGTTTACTGCTATACGGTTATGCCGTTTGGTCTGAAAAATGTCGGTGCTACGTATCAACGGGCCATGAGCAATATTTTTCAAGAGCATCTACGAAAAATAGTTGAATGTTATGTGGATGATATTGCTGTCAAAGTCGATCAAAAGATGATCACATTCAAGATTTGAAGACATTATTTGAATTGATGCGTCAACATCAACTGAAGATGAATCCTACTAAGTCTTTCTTAGGGGTTTCCAGTGGCAAATTTTTGGAATTTGTCATCACCTCTCAAGGTATCCATGTTGATCCTGACAAAATCAAAACGATTCTTGAAATGCGTCCTCCACGCAATCTAAAAGAACTCCGTGGCTTCCAAGGTCGTATTGCTTATATCAAAAGATTTATATCAAATCTTTCTGGGAGATGTCAACCTTTCTCCTGTCTATTAAAGAAAGGTGTATCATTTGTTTGGGATAAAGCATGTCAAAAAGCCTTTAATGACATCAAGCAAAAACTTATAAATCTACCTGTTTTGGTACCTCCAGTGGTGGAAAGACCATTTTTGCTCTATGTTCGAGCCTTAGATCATTCACTTGGTGCTCTTCTTGCACAGAAAAGTGATAAAGGCCATGAACAGACAATTTATTATCTTAGCCGAATGATGGTTGGAGCTGAACACAGGTATACTCCTGCGGAGAAAGAATGTTTGGCCTTGGTTTTTGCTGTTCAAAAGATACGACATTATGTGTCAGGACAGACTATTCAAGTCATCTCCAGAATAAATCCTATTCGAGTATTAATGAGAAAATCGAGCATTCTTAATTCCAGATTAGCAACCTGGGCAATGTTGCTTACTCCTTATGATATGGTCTATGTACCTCAAAAATCAGTGAAAGGTCAAGCATTAGCTGATTTCTTAGCAGCTCACCCTATACCTGAAATATCTAAACTATATAAGGACATTCCAGATGAAGTCGTGGATTGCAATATGACTTTGAAGGATGATATTTGCTAACTATATTTTGATGGAGCATCGCGGGTTGGACCTAAAGGCAATATTATCTCTAGAGTAGGCATCGTCTTGGTCTCTCCTGATAAAATGGTCATATACCGTGCTTATTCTCTTAATGAACCATTCTCCAATAATGTGGCAGAATATAATGCTCTGCTAATTAGTCTCCAAGTAGCAAAACAATTGTACATTGAGTTCCTAGAAGCTTGTGGAGACTCTCAACTGATTGTTAATCAGGTCAGAGGGACATATGATGTCAGAAATCCTGACCTCATTCCTTATCATCAAGTGGTAATCGAATTGGTCATTTTATTTAAAGGATTCTTCATTGAATTTGTACCACGTTCTCAAAATTTGGAAGCTGATACTTTTGCTAGTTTAGCTGCAGACTTAGCTGTTCCAATTAGAAGACAAAATACCATTACTTTGTTGGATAGAGATCTATTATGTGTAAAGCATAACTTGCATATTGAACAAAGTTATACTACAAAATCAAGTTCTCAACAAAGGGATTGGAGATGTCCATTCATTGATTATGCGGTTCATGGGATTTTACCTGAAGATCCAAAAGAAGCTGCATCAATCAAGAGGATCATTTCGATTCTACTACGATTCTTCTTTATATATGTTATATTGTCGTTCTTATGACAGACTTTTGCTGCGTTGTCTCTCTGAGAGTGAAGCTAAGCTAACACTCCGTGAAACTCATGACGGTGTCTGCGGTGCTCATCAACCGGGTCCAAAATTACAGGACCGTATTCGAAGAATGGGGTATTATTGGCCTTCCATGATAGCAGATGTTGTGGATTATGCCAGACGGTATAAAGCATGTCAGATTCATGCTGATTTTATTCACCAACCTTCTGAATTCTTACATCCTATAGCAGCTTCTTGGCCTTTCGAATCTTGGGGCATGGATATTATTGGTCCGATTAACCCTCATTCTGTCAAGGGACATTGGTTTATATTGGCTATAACTGATTACTTTTGTAAATAGGCGGAAGCGATTCTCCTTGTTGAAGTGAAAATATCTAATGTGGTTAGCTTCATCAAACACCATGTCATTTATCGTTTTGGGATTCCCCGAAGAATAATTCATGATAATGGACCCCAATTTGCCAGTCAGGCATTTTATCGATTCTGTGACAAGAATCAGATCCAAAATCTGGCTTCTACGGCTTATAATCCAGCTGCTAATGGTTTGGCTGAAGCTTTCAACAAGACAATCATTAAACTTTTCAAAAAGTTCGTCTCTTCTAATAAATGTGATTGGAATGAAAAACTTGGAAAAATTTATGGGCTTACCGAACGACAGTCCGAACTCCTACTGGTTTTACACCATTCTCATTGGTTTACGGATGTGAGGCTATTCTTCCACTGGAAATCCAGATTCCATCTCTTAGAATAGCCATTGCTAATGAGCTAACTATAGAGAATAATGATCGGTTGAGACTTCAAGAACTTGAAGGTCTAGACGAGAAGCGTCTTCAAGCACAACAGCACATTGAGTTATATCAAGTCCGCATATCTCGAGCTTTCAATCGTAAAGTTAAAGAGAGGGTATTCAAGGTCGGTGAGCTAGTTCTAGCTGTTCGAAGACCGGTGGTGATGACTCATAAGAGCAAAGGGAAATTCTAAGCAAAATGGGAAGGTCCTTATGTAGTCGAGACAGTCTTCTCTAATAGTGCCTATAGGTTGTCTAAACCTAATGGAGATTTGCTCATGATGCCAATTAATGGCAAATTCATGAAGAAATATTATGTCTGAATTTCTTCTTTATTCCCAGCTTCCAATGTTTGGTTAAGCTGATTATTTGTCTCCTAAAAGAGAATTTTGATCTTCTGTCCTACCAGCTGATTAAAAAAATGGATTTATTATTTATCATGTTATTATGACCTTTGAATAAATATTAAGTCTACTTTTTTTCTTATCTATCATGTCCATATGGCCTCTGAATAGATATTCATCTATTTTTCTTTGAGTTGTTATGATCTGTCACGTTCATATTACCTCTGATAGTATCGTATACTCTGAACAGAGAACGAGATTCATTATCTATCATGTCCACATTACCTCTGGATAGATATAATTTATTGAGTTTAGAAGACTTATCATGTCCATATTACCTCTGATAAGTGTTTTCTATCTCATACCTATTGTTTAATTTCAAAATAAATAATAGGGTCACAAAACAAATATTTCATTCATTTTTTGTAAATATTACAGAATGAAAAAGACAGAAGAATATAAAATTCTTTATTGATGATAAAAAAAGAAGAATACAAAAAAATTTATATGCCTAAGGCGGAGCAGAGACATCTTCAAGCAGTTTTTGTAGCTCCGCTAGACGCTTCTCACGAGAGCTCAGCACAGTTGCAGTAGCTATAGTGCGTCGAGCTTCTGGAGTACAAAGATGGGAGAATTCGACGAAAGTAGCTATCATTTTATCCTTGGCATCATCAAGGGTTTTAATGACAGTTTCAACACCAAAAACCTTCTCTTCCAAAATTGAGCTCTGCGTTAGATGCTGGTCTCGAGCCTCAATCATCTGCTCCCTTTCAGCTTTCAAGCGAGCCAACTCTGCCTCAACTTCATGAATTTTATCATTTTGCTGATGAATTCTTATGTTTGAAGTATCATAGGCTTCTTTAAGTAGCTCTAGCAGAGGTTTGGTTTCATTCAATAAATCTCTTTCTCTGGCAACTTCGCTGCTATAGTTCTGGAGAGCTTCATTGAAAGTAGTCGCCCGAGCGATGTATTCAGCTGATAAAACATCGTACTCGATTTGAATGAGACTTTCAATTGTTTCGCTTGACAGCCTTAGATATTCTCTAATAGGCTATTCAAGTCCCTCGACCACCTTCTCCAGCGCTGTTACTCTCTCAGTGTCATTGAACATGGCAACGTTTCTGATTGTGAGAGCGATCGTAGCCTTCAAACTTTCATAATTAAGGCCCTTCTTCAGGACCATCTTGATCAGAGCCGCCAGCGTTTTGTAGAAAGTTTCAGTATGAATCTCAACTAAGAGATTCATTTCTGTATTTGAGCTCGGCGTGGCGGCAATCTCTGCCAAGTCTCTTTTCTGAAGGCTGGGAGTGGGTATTGTTGTTGCCTTGGCAGCAAGTTGAGTTAAAGCCATTGTTGATGCTGCTACCATGGCTAACTGATCCCCAGGAGCTTCTGAGGCCATATCTTCAGCACTTTGTTGAATTGTTTCTCCAGTCGTTTCTGGAGCTGAAACTACTTGAGTTTCAGTGGCGGTGATTATTGTGGGAGGAATGGTGGTTATAGTGACTGATTCAGGTTCAGACATTGTCTTCTCAAGAACCTGTACTGGATCAGTAGCAATAACGAAGGATGCTATTACAACGTCTCCAGCTTCAGTTGATGATTTGACCATGTCTTCATCACCTTCATTGGTTACCGGCTCTTCAAGTATTTCAATTGTAGTGGGTTTTTCTACAACTGGTTCTTCGTTGAAGTCTGTCAGTTCTGCTGCAGCTGCTTCTTCATCTGCAGTTGGTTCTTCTGCAGTTTGTTCTTTTTCTCCGCTCTCAGCAAGAGAAGGCAATTCTAGTTGAGCCTCCACTGTAAGCTCTTGTGGTAATTCTATAGATGGAGGACATTCTTCTTGAGCAGAGTCTTCTTTTAAAGAAGAATCCTCTTCCTCAGACTCTGTGTTTTCCTTATAAATAGTTTCTTGAGGAGGAGGGGCCACAGGCTTTGATGCAATGATAACACCTACAAAAATTAAGCAAAATAAGCTAATATGCAAAATTATAATACATAATTTTGTATAGATTTTGTGTAATTTAAATTTACCTAGAGTAGGTGCAGGACGTTCCAAAAGTTCATCATAATCTTAATCCCAGTCCTCATCATCGAAGGCAAGAGCCGGTTCATCTGATAGGATGAGTCCTGGATCAACAGTATGTGTCGTAGCGATATTCTCAAAAGCTTTTGCTTTTTGAGGCAAAGTCAGATGAAGTGAGGAGCTGAGGCGTCCAGGAGATAGGACCCCCATACCTTCTGTCGATGCTGCTGATTGAGATACAGAGGACCCTTCTCCAGGATGAGCTGAAGATGATGTAATATTTTGAGGCTCTTCGACTGCAGTGTCGCTCTCTGGAGTAGCGGCTCTCTGTCTAGAAGGCCCTTTGACAGTAACTTTCTTCTTCTTCTCTGGGAGAGTCTTTTCTGGGAGGGTGACAGCTGCACCTGATTTTCGCTTCCGGGTTTTACTGATAATAATTGGTCCTGCTGCTGCTGCTACTTCTCCATCTTCCATAGGGATTACTTTCAGATACTCATCTGGAACAGCAGCATCGTCGGGTATGTTTGAAGGTACCCTGACTAGTTATTCGACGTTCCCTTCCTTGGGCCATCGAAGACTCTCCTTCATATTATAGCCATGCGCGAAGGAGCGAATGGATGCATAAAAGCGAGCATACGTATGAAGTATCCATAGCTCGATTGTGCTTGTAGCAGTCGATACTCGGAATTTGGCATTAGTACAAGCAGTGCTAAAGTATCTTGCACCATCAATTAGCTTCCCATAATGGTAGAAGCTGGTGGAGGGATTACCAACATAAAGTTGGTCATATCCAAACTGGCGAATGAACCGACTTGGTAGATACGGTTCGAACGCACAGTTGTCTTCATTCCTGTACATCAGACGTGAGGGTCTGATGCACATTAGCCATTTGAAAACTGGCACAGGTAATGAAGTCCTCCCTTCGCCTCTATCTTCAAATTGTACACCGAGGCAATCGGCTGGAACTTGTGGCCTTGTGCAGAAGAAGTTCCATCCATAAGCATAATTCAGTACTGCCCGAGTATCTGCCACAGTAGTTGCAGTCCATGTGGCTTTATTGAATTTTTGGAGGAAGACCTCCGCATCATCGCTGTAGAAGCATGGAAAATGACCTATGCGGCCAGAAAACCCCATGCGGCTCAGAAAACTCATGCGGCTCAGGAAGTCATGCGGCATAAGGAGCTATGCGGCCCGAGGCATTCCATGCGGCTCAGAAGACACGTGGCTTGACAGTGCTCCCCTCCGACCCATGCTGTATTAATTGCTTTGACGGCTGACCCCTCTGAAAAGTTGACAGCCCTGACACAAAAGCAGGTAATTATGACTCTGTCATAATGATGAATCTCTAGGGAAGAGAAAAGAGATCTCTGACACAAATCCCCCGAGAGCCATAAAAATGCCACGTGGCCTTGCCACGTGGGCGTTTGTATGCGGCTCACTTCTCATGCGGTTCAGAATGAGTCCTATGCGGCTCAGGCCAAGAAAGCCTCATGCGGCTCGAGCGAGGACTTCTCATGCGGTTCAAGAGGATCATGTCCATGCAGCTCAGGCAGATATGTACCTATGCGGCCCACAAAGATTACTCCCTTGTGGTTCGAGGGCTCAAGGGAGGGCCACTGTCCAGGCAGCCCTAATACGTGGGCTTAATCATATGCGGCTCAAATTCATATGCGGCTCACTTGTCATGCGGTCCAGACCCCCCAGCAGCTCCTAGGACACGTGTCCTAAACCGATTAATTCCTCAGATTTGCTGCCATTAAAGATTGGGTCAAATCCCAATAATCTGGGACACGTGGCAGGAGAATAAATTTAATTGTCAGAAGATCATTATAAGGAAGATTTATTCCAATCAGCATTAATTGCTAATGGGATTTGGTGTAATATACACCTAAAGGCTCGGATTCGTCACAATCAAAACTGAACGGCCTGGATTGACCAATCTATGGGCCGCCGCCATCTCCAAGAGCTAATCATTGGCAACCCTAATGATCACATCCCACTATTATAAATAGCAAGGTGCCATTTCCTTGTAAAAAAAGGATATATACAACAACAGAGAGAAATACGTATATACAGAGAGACTCCCCCCCATAGTCAGAGAGAGAATACACACAGAGAGAGAGAGAGAAGCCAGAAGAGCAACAGAGGAGCAAGAAGAGCATTTCTTCATCAACGCCAACCATCTTTTCACAGGAGCCAAGGCTGCATACCGATCGTCCAAGGAGTAAGTCAGGGCTGCCGTCGCCTTCCCGAGCCTCTATCGTCACCCCCCAGAATCTAAAATAAGCAATTGTACTTAGACTGCTGTACCTAGGTTTTCGTCCCTAGGCTTTCTTTGTACAAGCGAGTTTGTAACGTGAAGTAAAAGTCCGGTCCTCCGATAATTGTTCTGTTCTTTTATATTTCATGGCAAACACGATGGCGACTCTGCTGGGGACTAACTTCTCCACGGCTGAGGAGTTGGTGACGCAATCGGATGCAGCCAAACTTGGCTCCATGCAACAAAAGATGGTCGTCCGCTTCGACCAACAGGCGTTTGAAGAGATGCTCTCCGAAGGAAGCGCTGGCCCGGTCCAGAAACGCACCCGCAGCACGAAGGCTCACAAAGAGTGGATGCCAAAATCATTTGCTCCGCCCCAAGCCCTCGATGGGATATCCTCTGTTGCTCAAGACGGCGAGAAGGACTCTCCTGCGGCCCCACTTCAGACCGTAGACAACTCTGCTGTCCCCAAGTCCGGCAGAAGAAAACACTATGATGCTGGACTTGCAGGGGCAAAGAGGAACTCTATGAGATCCGAGCCGCATAAGGGTATTAGCCGCAGGAAGAAAGCTCATGCGGCTACATCCGCCAGCCGCATGGAGAAAACTCATGCGGCCAAATCTGTCAGCCGCATAGCTTATGCGGCTACGGTTGCCAACCACATGGATGAAACTCATGCGGCTAAGAAAGTCAATCGCTTGCAGAAAACCCATGCGGCCACAATTGCCAACCGCATGCGGCCAGCCTGCACGGTCGTGACTCCTAGCCGTATAAAAACAACTCATCCCACGGCAGAAGACAACCACATGCAGACAGCCTGTACGGTACCCAATTCTAGCCGCATAGCGTCCGTTCCACGCTTCTCTCGATCAGTCTTTGACCGTCTCTCATGCGGTCCTGACTCTGATGGTTCTCTGGATGATAAGCCAGACTCTGTGGTGTTCAACTTGGACTCCTCCTATTACGCACCCGTAAGTGCTAAAAGGAGGAAGTCTAGGGCAGCGCGGGCTCACCAAGCCCAGGCAGCTGTCCCGACCTCTAACTATCGGGGAGTCCCGTTGATTATCACACGGGCCTCTGATGGGAAGTTGTATAAAACCGCTCGAGTCCAGCCCCCGGCGGCAAAAGGACAAAGCGGTTCCTCTGACCTGCGTGAGGCGATCCTCCACAAGCGCAAAGAAAGAGAAGGAGCCTCGACGTGCAAAGAGTCCTCGCTTCGACATTACTGCGCCCAAATCATCGTCAACTGCTGTTGCAATAGCACGGCAGCGACGGAGGATCGGCCGTCCGTCTTCCAAAGGCTACAGCATCCGAGCTCAGAAGATGAGGCACCTCTTGTTGTCTCCTGCAATTCCGCTCAGAAGGTCCCCGCCGAAGGGAGAGGAAAAAAGACAAGTATATCCAGTCCCAAGATATCAACCACTACAGCTAAGAAACTATCATCTAAACGGTTGTCCTCTACTAGTGTATTCCAACACACCCGTTCAAAGACGAAACCTGCCATGATGGGAAATTCATCATCCACATCGCTGGAGGTTATGGGAAATGGGGGTAGCACTCCTCCGAATATGCACAATAACCCGATGTTTCAAGAAGTCGAGCCCGGGGAAACCACTCTCCCATCAGGTACAACAGACGCTGATGTTCCCGAGGATATCCATGGCTCTCAAGACGAGGCAAGCTCCGAGGCTGGGGATACCGTTCCCTCCGAGTCCAAACCCGAAGAGAACATTTCCACCTACCCCGACGACTTCTCGGTGCATGGGTATGACTCGGAGGGCACATCCTCCACCGTTCCTTCTATCCCTCCTCATGTAAGGACGGTTTTCATGACGGACAGCAATCAAGGCGGTTTCAATGATCGCCAGCGCATCGACAATCTCGAAGCCATATTACTTGCTTTGGTTAAGTCTGTAGACGAGATTAAAGCGGCCCTGCCCACTCTACAAGGAGGAACGCCTGGTCAAACAAGTACGGGCCCCGCGGTCAATATATATTCAAACTCAACGACACCAAACCCGGGCAATAATCCTCCCAAAATAACAGTCCCTACCGCGACAGATGAGACCCGAGAAGTAAGGAGAGAGGTCCAGGAGCTCCGAGCCATGTTCCATGCCTGAGAAAATGCTCAAGATCTCAGAATACGGCAACCATACCCTGCTGAATGGAGGGATGTTCCATTCCTACCAAGATATAAGCCGTTCAATATCAACCCGTATGATGGCAAAACCTCAGCGAGTCGGTACATCACTTACTTCGAGGTCACCATCGACCATCTGCCCCATGATGATGCTATCCTCACACGGTTATTCATTGGGGCATTGGAAGGAGTCGCCTTTGATAGGTACCGCAATCTACCGGACAACTGCATCCACTCTTTCGCTGGCTTCAAACGCTTGTTCTTGGAGAGATTCTATGAGGTAGGGCAGGATGTCACAATGTCCACTCTCATGGACGTCGTCCAAGGGGAGAAGGAGTTAACAAGAAACTACATCGAGCGGTTCCGCCAGACCGCCATGAAGCTGCCTTCCAAAAATCCAGATTCCTCTTTGATTGAAATTTGCCAAAAAAGACTGCTTCCAACGATCAGTCTCTGGATGGGCAAAAGTCAATTCAAAGATTGGAAGGCGTTCATCATTAGCGCCACAAGCGCCGAAGAACGACTGAAGAAGGCTCGCCAACTGGGATTGCACATCTCAGAAGGAAAAAACAAGGGCAAGCGTCCCAACAACGATAATGGGGGTAACCCCTCCAACAATCGGGACAGCAAGAGAAAGCAGGCTATGGTGGCCGACACGGCCCAGAAGCCCGAGTCACAACCAGCAGACAAACAATGGCCTCAAATCACTTACTCTTTCGAAGACGGCCACGTCAAGCCTATCTTGGACATGCTCATACAAGGAGATAGAATTCAGCTTCCTCCACCAAGACGGAAGCCTCGGCCGGCTGATCTGGAGAACCCAAAGTTCTGCCATTACCACCGTTATGTACACCACGCTACACACGACTGCTACCAACTAAAACGGTACATCCAAAGCCTCATCGATTCGAACGCTCTGGCCATCTACTTCGAAGAGGTAACCGTAGCAGCCAATATGGTGTCCGTACAATTCGGCAGCTTCCTTCCGACGGAGACTCAAGACGGGGTAATCCCCGTCCCTCTGGCAACGATGGAGATTACCAATCTTCCACCTCCCCGAGAACAGGCTGCTGGTCTAGTACCTCTCACCACCTCACGAGGAGAGGTCATGTGGGTCCATCCAAACTTGGTGTCAGAAGTAACTCGGCCCACACCATCTCCCACCAACAGAAAGAAGAGTGGAAAAATTAGGACCTGCCACACAATCTCAGCAGACAACTAGGAAGCTACAGTCGTCGTCACGCGGTCCAGAGCGCAATCCCAACCTGTGGTTGACAATCCAGCTGAAAATCATCAACCCACTACAACTGATGCTCCGGGACCGGTTCAGCCTTCGACGACCGACAAGCCTAGGCCGAAGGAGACTCGCTTCGACAAATCTCTCCGAAAAGACGCAGCCCAAGGGCTAGAGAGGCCCTACAACTTTGACATCTTAGCACAATTGGCTAACACACCGGCCAAATTGTCACTGTACGAACTCCTAAGGCTCTCCAAGGACGTTCATATTGCATTAAGTGAAGCACTCCAAAATGCCGATGCCTATCTGGCTCAATCCAACCTCACCAGGGAGGACTCACCCTTGGATCTCCAAGACAGTACCTGTACGGGAGCAATGCCCAATATCGTCTTCACTCTGCAGGACATGCTCATCAAAACCAACCTACATGACCGCCCGCTATACTACACAGGATACATCGGCGACGTGAAGGTGGATCGGATGCACATTGATCCTGGCTCTTCCATAAGCATCATCCCGAAGGACCTGCTACATCATCTCCGCATCCCAATGCATCGCCTGACACCTACAAGCACCGCCATCAGCGGTTTCAATTCGGACAGGAGCTACCCTATTGGGAAGATTCGTCTGAAGTGTCAAATTGGCGACCTACAATCCGAAGTCACCTGCTACGTCATAGATGCAGACACTTCTTACAACATCCTCTTGGAGCGTCCATGGATTCACGATTATCATCATTGGGAAGATTCGTGCCTTCCACGCTACACCAGTGCTTCAAATATGTCGACAAACACGGCTTCGTAAAGACAGAATTTGCTGATATCGATTCCTTCAAAGGGGTCGAATCCTACTACTCGGACTCCTGCTTATACGAGAAGTCGAAAAGGCACCTTGATGAAGAAGACGTACAAGCTCATACCGAGACAGCCACGGGATCAGAAGGACCCCTGACGATCCACCTCCAAGCTCGCAAACCGGGCAAGTCCGTACCCCTTACCGCCACTCTGCGGAAGGACGCAATCAGCCTCTCAGCGCAGGAGGAGCAAATGATAATTCGACTGCCAAGGTCCGGCCAGGTGCCGAGACCCACAACGGAGCCACTAACAATCAGGCTAGCAAGAGTCAGCCAACCACAAGCAGGGAGGCTCAACCCCTCGGACAGGCCCATGACGATACGCCTTTCCAGGAAGGGTCGTCACCCCGATGCAAGGTTTGACACTTCTAACGAACCAGCCACTCCTCGCCCCACATCAAATGCCAAACTGGGGGTCGCTAGTCTGCCAACAACTCCACGCTCTACTCCATCAACTAAACCACTGACAATCAAGCTTCCCAGGTCATCCTCTCAGTCTTCGTTCACACAGAGGGTAGCCGAAGAGGAACCGGTGTTAGCCAAGTATGTGGCTGTCCACACTGATGTCCCCTCTGCTGATGATGTAATCCTCCTAGAGAAGATACCTTATTTCATCAATAAAGGGTTATCTTTGAACTACACCGAGCTTAATAAGCTATGTACTATATACGCTATGGAACACGGTATAGGCACTCACCTACACACACAAGTGATAAATGTGTACACCGTGATCCAGCTTACTCCAGTAGAAGATGCTTACCAATATTCGAGGGAGGAGATCATCCGATCATCTTCGGCCGGACGAACAACCCGCATCCCCTCACCATAGAAGAAGCCGACCTCGGCTCAGATGCCGGGAGACTGCCTCTGTATCTCTATAGCCCTCAATCCAAATATCTCATGCAGAAACAGGGGTATGATCTGGAGACAACGCCAGGATTGAACTACGGCACTGGGCGACGATTACCTTTAAAGCCGCCAGTCCCGGCAGGCAAACCACGGAACTACTATAATAAAACTCGATGCGGGTTAGGGTATGTAACGCCTACTACGACCCCTGAAAGTTCAGATAAAGAATGCGACTGGCAGTCACATTCAACCGGATCACCAACTTCCGACTCAGATACCAGTATCGGAGATGTGTTCAGACAAGTCATGTCGGTCAACATGGCATTCGCCGACGCTTACGAGGAAGACGAAGACATCCCCGAAACCTCGAGCTAGAGCCATGGGCCCAGCAATTAGACGTATAATGGGAAAAGCGGTTCGAACTGAGAGAACCTCCTACTGAAGATGAGGTCATACAAGTGGATCTCGGCAGCGAATCTTCTCCAAAACCGATTTTTATCAGTAAAAGCCTAACTGACGAAGAACGGGAGTCGCTGTTAGAACTTGTCAGAGATTACATTGATGTGTTCGCCTGGAGCTATGAAGACATGCCAGGGTTAAATCCTGACATCGCTCTTCACAAACTCAATATTCGACCAAATGCGAAGCCGGTCAAGCAACAACAGCGACGCTTCCGTCCAGGCATCATGGACGCGATCGAAGCCGAAGTCAACAAACTGATAGCCAACGGCTTCATTCGTGAGGAGCAACATCCCGATTGGGTCGCCAATATAGTACCCGTCCTCAAGAAGAATGGGAAGATTAGAATCTGCATCGACTTCCGCAACCTGAACGAGGCGTGCCCCAAAGATCAATTCCCCCTTTCTATCACAAACATCATGATCGACGATACCTGCGGCTTCAAACGTATGTCATTCATGGATAGCTTCTCGGGGTACAACCAAATTAAAATGTCTCCTGATGACGAAAAGCATACTTCATTCCGAACACCAATTGGCACGTACTGCTACACAGTCATGTCTTTCGGATTGAAGAATACCGGTGCCACATATCAAAGAGCCATGAGCATCATCTTCAGAGACCACTTACGCAAGACAGTGGAGTGCTACGTTGACAATATAGCCGTTAAGAGCCGTAGCAAAGGAGACCATCTGCAGGATCTAAGGACGGTATTCGACCTAATGCGAGCGCACAATTTGAAAATGAACCCTATGAAGTCCCTTATGGACGTATCCAGTGGGAAGTTCTTAGGCTTCATCATCACTGCAAAGGGTATCCATGTAGACCCTGAGAAGACAAAAGCAATCATGGAGATGGGTCCTCCGAGAAATCTCTGCGAACTCAGAGGCCTTCAAGGGAGGCTAGCTTATATCAGAAGATTCATTTCCAACCTCTCCGGGCAATGCCGACCATTCACGCACCTCATAAAGAAAGGAGTCTCATTCGTATGGCACGAGGAATGCCAGCAGGCTTTCGACAGCATCAAAGAATATTTTTCAAATCCTCCAGTTTTGGTGGCCCCGGTTCCTGGAAAACTATTCCTGCTCTATGTACGAGCAATGGAATACTCCCTTGGAGCTCTGCTGGCACAGAACAATGATGCAGGCCATGAGCAGGCCATATATTACCTCAGTCGAATGATGATTGGGCCAGAGCACCGATACACCGCTGTGGAGAAGGAATGCCTCGCCCTGGTGTTCGCCATTCAGAAAATGCGGCATTATGTCACCGGACAAACGATACATATGATCTCACGAGTCAACCCTCTCAGGGTCCTCATGACTAAACCAGGGGCACTCAGCTCTCGACTCGCCACATGGGCAATATTGCTGTCCCCTTATCATATGATCTTCGTCCCCCAAAAGGCAGTCAAAGGACAAGCCCTGGCAGACTTTTTAGCAGCCCACCCAGGCTCAGAGTCCTCCAGAATATATGAAGAGATCCCAGACGAGGTCGCTGACTCGCATGCAACCTCTCACGAGGCTATATGGCGAATGCTCTTTGACGGTGCTTCAAGGACCGGACCTAAAGGCAATATAGTCGTCGGAGTCGGGGTAGTGCTGATCTTCCCTTCCGGATTGGTGATTAACCGTGCTTATTCCCTCACCGAGCCCTGCTCTAACAATGTGGCCGAGTACAACGCTCTGGTCATTGGTCTCCAACTTGCAAGAGAGCTGGAGGTAGAATACCTTGAAGTATACGGCGATTTCCAACTAATCGTCAATCAGATCCGGGGCTCGTACAAAGTCCGCCACGAAGATATGATTCCTTATCACCAAATAGCGATCGATATCATCTCGTCATTTGAGGGGTTCTTCATCGAGCACGTCCCCAGACTCCGAAATATTGAAGCCGATGCCCTAGTCGGTCTGGCCGCTTCCCTGGCAGTCCCAAATTATGATCGCCAATCAGTGGATGTGATAGGCCACGAACTAGTCTGTCCCAAGAACAATGTGCAATTCGTGGAGAGTTATTCCGCCAAGGCGATCGATAATGCCCCAGACTGGAGACAACCATTATCGACTTCGTCGTCTATGACATCCTGCCTGAGAACCCAAAAGAAGCCACTTCCATCAGACGACGTTCTCTCAGATTCTTCTACAATACAGAGACAAAAATGCTGTATCGCCGCTCCTACGACGGATTACTGCTTCGGTGTCTGTCAAATGCAGAAGCCAAAGAAGCCGTACGAGAAGCTCACGACGGTGTCTGCGGGGCCCACCAGCCCGGCCCAAAACTACAAGATCGCCTTCGCCGAATGGGCTACTATTAGCACACGATGGTGGCAGATGCGGTAGATTATGCTAGAAAATGCAAAGCCTGCCAAGTCCATGCGGACTTCAATCACCAACCATCCGAGTTTCTACATCTGACGGTGGCGTCCTGGCTATTCGAAGTATGGGCAATGGATATCATTGGTCCAATCACCCCACCTTCCTTCCGAGGACATCGCTTCATACTTGCGATCACTGATTACTTCTCCAAATGGGCGGAAGCTGTCCCACTCGCAGAAGTCAATACTTTAAACGTGATCAGCTTCCTTAAGCATCACGTCATCTACCACTTTGGACTGCCCCGAAGGATCATCCATGATAATGGTCCGCAGTTTGCAAGCCACGCATTCTATCAGTTTTGCGATAAACACCGTATTCAGAATATCGCTTCGACGCCGTACAACCCGGTAGCAAACGGGTTAGCAGAGGCGTTCAATAAAACAATCATCAAACTCCTTAAGAAGTTTGTCTCCTCCAACAAACGCGACTGGAACGAGAAACTCGGCGAATGCTTATGGGCTTATCGTACCACAGTTCGAACAGCCACTGGGAATACGCCATTCTCCCTAGTGTACGGGAGTGAGGCAGTTCTCCCATTGGAGACTCAAATACCCTCACTCCGCGTCGCCCTCACTTATCAATTAACGACGGATGACAACTACCGACGTCGACTGTAAGAGTTAGAGGCCTTAGATAAAAAGCGCCTCCTAGCTCAGCAAAGGATCGAGCTGTACCAAGCACGTATCTCAGGAGCCTTCAACAAGAAGGTCAAAATCAGAACATTCCAAGTGGGCGATCTTGTTCTGGCAGTCCGGAGGCCAATGGTCATGACTCACAAGACCGCCGACAAGTTCCAGCCAAAATGGGAAGGCCCATTTATCATAGAGACAGTATTCTCCAACGGTGCTTACCGCCTCGCTAAGCAAAATGGAGACTTGCTCATGTTGCCCGTCAACGGCAAGTTCCTGAAGAAATATTATACCTAAACAACATCCCAGATTATTGAGTCACGTACCCGCTGGTACCACTGAACTCACCCCATAAAATCCTAGATTATCGAGTCACGTACCCGCTGGTACCACTGAACTCACCCCATAAACTTCCAGATTTTTGAGTCATGTATCCGCTGATACCACTGAGCTCACCCTCATAGTTTGTCAGATTTTTGAGTCACGTACCCGCTGGTACCGCTGAACTCACATCCTCCATATCTCCGATCATCGAGTCATGTACCCGCTGGTGCCGCTGAACTCACACATCTACAATATTCCAAATTATCGAGTCATGTACCCACTGGTGCCTCTTAACTCACATCCCGGTCACTCTTTCAGATAGAAAGTTATGTATGATCATACCTCTGAACTTTCTTCTTGAAGGAGATCCTCCCTCATGATCTAACACCCGTACTCCCAGTACACAAAAAGGGTAATCGATCCACAAATTTCCAAAACGGCCATGTCCTCATTACCTTTGAGTCGTTCCACTTCCGCCAAAAACAAATCACCCCTCACACAAAATTTCCATGTCCTCATTACCTCTGAGTTATTCTATGTACCCCCGTCAAAGAAACCCTCATGCTCACCATGTCCTCAGTACCTTTGAATCAGTATGCTTGGTTCCTTTCTTTTAAACTTGTTGTCCGTATCCAAAACCAGGGTACGTTAGGGACAATGGATCCACGTAAAATATCCCAATAAGAGGATTATTACAAAGCAAAAGAGTGAAGCAAATATATATTTCATTCATTCAGAAATCGGTTACATCCATACGATTGCAAGCAAGTCAAAAGAGTTTTTCATGAAGACAAGAAGAAAGGCGAAACAAAAACAAAGACTACAGACAGACATCCACGAGAAGCCCCTACATCCTAGTTACATGAACGCATATACCATTCCCTCAACCATCTCACGTATGAAGGATGCAAGTGAAGAGCGTCCTCGTCCAGAATAGGAGAAAAAGGGTTCCCAGCACTGTCACCCTTAACAGTCTCGATATTTGGAGGGCTGCCGTTCCCCTCAGGCGCAGGTTCTTCTTTCTTCACTTCCTCCTTAACAGAGGGAGATCCCTGGCTGATGACAAGAGGCTGCGGCTCCTCTGACGCCGCAGTCTCAATATTCGGTGGAGATACTGCGAGAACAAAAAACGAAGAAAATGAAAACAGTCAGAAATGTTCATGCGGCTCGTTCTAGACAAGTCTCATGCGGCTCAGACATGGGGTACATCCTCATGTGGCTCAGTCAAGGGACGTGTATGCGGACCATGTAGTTTGAGAAATTCACGTCAAAGTCGTGTATATGAAGCATGCAAGCAGGCTCTGCTATGGTTTCAAATCGACTACCTAATCCTTACCTTCGATGGCAATATGAACGTCAAGACGAACGGGGGGCGCGACAGTCGAGGACAAAGCCGACTTCTTACTCCTCGTCGCAGCCTTCTTCACAGCCTTAGAAGCCCTGGGTGCCATTGTTATCTGATGATCAGAGGAAGAAAATAAGACAAGAATCTGAGTCAAGAATAGTCTAAGAGAGAAGACCGTCCAAATGCCCTTCTATTTATAGACAGAGAACTGTGGACCGATGCCTCGTATAAACTCGATCGACTCTTCGGCTATCGAGCCAAACCAGCCATTTAAAGACTGAGCTCTTGGGATCCTATCCCAAAAA
The DNA here is from genome assembly GCA_029216955.1 of Iris pallida. Classification (NCBI taxonomy): domain Eukaryota; kingdom Viridiplantae; phylum Streptophyta; class Magnoliopsida; order Asparagales; family Iridaceae; genus Iris; species Iris pallida. The sequence continues at coordinate 43,250,806 of JANAVB010014796.1, forward strand.
GATCTACACGCATGGCATAATGACGTGGCAAAGAGCCTATGCGGTTCAAATGGCCATGCGGCTGAAAGCAACTATGCGACTCAGATAGTCATGAGGCAGAAATGTCTATGCGGCTGGACCATCCATGTGGCTGAGACGCCCTTACGGCAGAACTTTCCATGCGGCCAAGATATCCACGCGGCCAGGACTTTATATGCGGCCAGAAGAATATACGGCCAGGCTTCATATTCAAAGTATTTCAATTTACAAATTGAAAACTTTGAAGGAGGTCTTGTAGAAGCATAGAAAATGACCTATGTGGCCAGAAAACCCCATGCGGCTTAGAAAACTCATGCGGCTCAGGAAGTCATGCGGCATAAGGAGCTATGCGTCCCGAGGCATTCCATGCGGCTCAGAAGACATGTGGCCTGACAGTGCTCCCCTCCGACCCATGTTGCATTAATTGTCTTGACGGCTGACCCCTCTGAAAAGTTGACAGCCTTGACACAAAAGCAGGTAATTATGACTCTGTCATAATGATGAATCTCTAGGGAAGAGAAAAGAGATCTCTGACACAAATCCCCCGAGAGCCATAAAAATGCCACGTGGCCTTGCCACGTGGGCGTTTGTATGCGGCTCACTTCTCATGCGGTTCAGAATGAGTCCTATGCGGCTCAGGCCAAGAAAGCCTCATGCGGCTCGAGCGAGGACTTCTCATGCGGTTCAAGAGGATCATGTCCATGCGGCTCAGGCAGATATGTACCTATGCGGCCCACAAAGATTACTCCCTTGTGGTTCGAGGGCTCAAGTGAGGGCCACTGTCCAAGCAGCCCTAACATGTGGGCTTAATCATATGCGGCTCAAATTCATATGCGGCTTACTCGTCATACGGTCCAGACCCCCCAGCAGCTCCTAGGACACGTGTCCTAAACCGATTAATTCCTCAGATTTGCTGCCATTAAAGATTGGGTCAAATCCCAATAATCTGGGACACGTGGCAGGAGAATAAATTTAATTGTCAGAAGATCATTATAAGGAAGATTTATTTCAATCAGCATTAATTGCTAGTGGGATTTGGTGTAATCTACACCTAAAGGCTCAGATTCGTCACAATCAAAACTGAACGGCCTGGATTGACCAATCTATGGGCCGTCACCATCTCCAAGAGCTAATCATTGTCAACCCTAATGATCACATCCCACTATTATAAATAGCAAGGTGCCATTCCCTTGTAAAAAAAAGGATATATACAACAACAGAGAGAAATACGTATATACAGAGAGACTTCCCCCCATAGTCAGAGAGAGAATACACACAGAGAGAGAGAGAGAAGCCATAAGAACAACAGAGGAGCAAGAAGAGCATTTCTTCATCAACGCCAACCATCTTTTCACATGAGCCAAGGCTGCATACCGATCGTCCAAGGAGTAAGGCAGGGCTGCCGTCGCCTTCCCGAGCCTCTATCGTCACCCCCCAGAATCTAAAATAAATAATTGTACTTAGACTGCTGTACCTAGGTTTTCGTCCCTAGGCTTTCTTTGTACAAGCGAGTTTGTAACGTGAAGTAAAAGTTCGGTCCTCCGATAATTGTTCTGTTCTTTTATATTTCATGGCAAACAATCGCCAGGGCCGGATGGCAACAAACTGCAGTTATGATGTAATAGCCAGCCCATTAGATAAGTGTAGGACATCTCCACCCTTGGGAATTCTTTTCGGTGAGGAGCATTGTTGATTAGTTCCTCACCAAAGGTCCACAAACTTGCATTTATTAGACACACCATGGCCGATAGCAGGTTGATCCTGACCTTGAACACCAAACGTACTGCCGGCCACAATACATTTCGGTAAATTCTGTCAGCTGTGCTTATCCCTGGCACGATCCATCTTCGCAGCCACAAAGACAAAAAGCCTACCAACAAGGCTTCCCTTGAGATCTTCTGACTACCATGCCTCAGGTAGCTCAAGGTTTCAGTCCCTGCAGGGATGTCTCCAGTCTTAGTGGACAGATACCGGTCCGGAGACTTATGTGAGATCATCAAACTATGGATCAGATCTGAAGGGATAATTGAACAAGGGTTGATGGTTAGAGCCTTATTTTCGTAGAATCTTCCCTTCTCGTTTTTGGGTATCCTATTCTCGTGATAGAATAAATAGGTTGTCCATTTATTAGTATATGCCAAATGCGACCCACTGTCATACATAGTGGTGCAAATTAGGTAATGGCACATCAGTTTTTGGTAGACCTCAACCAATTGAGGATTTTTCTCCCTAATTTCTGCTAGTTTCCGGTTAGAGGGAACATACTCTTCATAGGGAGCTTCATCCATCGACAGCTTAGAGATGAATTGCATCTCGTGCAGGGCAAAACCTATCTCACCTAAAGGGGTTGCAAAAGTTTCTATTGAACTCATATACAACTCCATCAAAGCCAAGAACAGGTTACTGTTCATCAGTATACCCTGGCTCGTAGAGGCTACCGCTTCATAATGGCCGATGGCTTCCAGGTCCGTCTTGAAGTTCTTCATGATCCAGGCACTAAGCTGAATCTAGTTCTGGTTATCAGGAGTCAGCCACCCTGGTAGCCTAGGGTTGGCCTGAGGATATAATACTGTGGCCTTTATGAACTTGTTAATAAATATTAGGGTATGCACCGGTTGGATCGGAGCTGAATCTTCGCTCGGTGTGAACCCAGGCAATAGACCGAAAAAAGGGACGACACCACCACTAGGAGTACTGATGTGCTAGCCCATTTTATTGGCTCTATCCCTCTTGAAAATGATTTTTCTCGGCCTACCATGACTACTGGGAGTCAGGTTCCATAGCATCTGTCGAGGATGGGTGGCATGGACAAATGCAGATAGGGGATTATCTCTGGCCATGTCTGGGAGATGTATTGCCCTCTCTCCAAACTTAAATACCCAAGCCTCTTCTTGGGGTGTGTTTGTGACTGGAAATCTATTGCATCCCCGAACAAGAAGGCTGGCTTCAAAAATTGTTTGTCATCTAGCGATACCAATAACTCCCCATTTATCATTGACAACAGCATTATGTCCCCCTAAGCAGCTATTAGTTATTGTCTCCCTTCAGGGTATTCTGGATTTAACTGAGAAAACTCCACATGGGACAAATTCTCCAAGTAATTTGAGCCCACCATACCAGCTGACGAGCCGAATATTTCTGCTAGCGGATGAATTTGCAAGTCCACTGCCAAAAGAAAAAGAAAAATCAAGTTAGTAAAAATCTAATTTGAATTTTTATGCAGATGACTTAGTCTAAATTTTTACGCATAAAGATTAAAGACTCTATACTAAAGAGCTTGACTATGCAAAACTTTACGCTTATGCGCAAAAATTAAGTTGATAAAATTTTATAGTGTAAAAGTTCTTTGTTTTACGCAAAGTCTTTCACTTGTAAAATTTTATGCTGGCACGTATTGTCATGATCGTTTTTCGAATTTTACGCTGGCACGTATAGACGTGAGCGTATTTTGAATTTTACGCTGGCACGTATTGACGTGGACGTATTTTGAATTTTACGCTGGCACGTATAGACGTGAGCGTATTTTTGATTTTTATGCTGGCACATATTGATGTGAGCGTATTTTTATTTTTACGCTGGCATGTATTGACGTGAGCGTATTTTAAATTTTACGCTGACACGTATTGACGTGAGCATATTTTGTTTTACGCTGACATGTATAAACGTGGGCGTATGTTTGTTATTTCAGTTTCTACACTGACACGCATGACGTGGGCGTAAATTTTAAGGTTTGAGTCTTCTTCTCCGACGAACTTACGGCCGAAGTAGGGTGTTCTACCTTTCATGACCGGAGCCACAGCGGGGTTGGTCTTTCGAGACGCCACCGATGATGGGATGGTGGTTTCTGCGCGATCAGCCATCGATGAAGCAGAGGCGGGCTTCTTGCCCTTGGTGCCGGCGGCGGTCTTGCTCTTAGGGGCCATAGATTTGAATTGAGATTTCGAAGAAAGAGAATAAAGAAGTTAGAGATTGCAAAGGACGAGTAAAGTTCTCTCTCTACTCGTAAGGCTCTATTTATAGAGAATTTTTAAATTGGTTCAAATTCCAGAAATTTATGCTGACTGTTGGATATCTCGACTTTTACGCGGACTGTTGGGTATCCCAAATTCTACGCAGACTGTTGAATATCCCAAATTTTACGCTTCTGTTCAAAGTATTTCAAATTTTGAAAAAATAAATTGAAAACTTTGAAGGGGGTCATGTAGGAGCATAAAAAGTACTTCATAGAGAGTCAAAGAAGTTGAGAGCTTTACGCAAGTCAAACAGAGTCAGACTCAGATTTTACGCAGAAATAAAACAGAGTAAAACTCTACGCGAGCTACTTTACGCGAGAGCCATCCTCAAAACTTTACGCAGGAGACAAGCTGTCCATATCGCATTTAATACGCGTGATACTGTTCTGACGTAATGATTTTCTGACAGCGGACAACACAGAAGTTGAGAAGATTTGATTTACATCAAACCCAACACTTGTCGTTTAGTGTGTAGATGGGCTACTTTACGCTCAAGAGATTGCTTCTTTTACGCACAAAAGCTATTTTACTCTCAAGGCTATTGTGCGCGTAAAGTTTATTTGAGCTAATTTTATGCTCAAGGCTATTTTTCAGCCACTTTACACGGGAAGTCTATTTTGGGTTATTTTATGCCCAGTCTGCTACTTTACGCAGGAAGTCTATTTTGGGTCATTTTTACGCCCAATCTTTTCTGGCTACATGAGAACGTGGTTTGCTTACGTGGCTTTCATGCCACACTTATCGAGGAACGTGTGTACGTGCTCTTCCCATTTTGTTGAAGTAGTAGAACACGTTTCACCATGCGTAGAGATCAAAACTCGACATGAGACACGTGTCATCATGCGTAAAGGTTAATTTTCATCGTGGGTGACAGTTACCAAACTTTGTTGCTTTTTAGGCACAGAGGGTCTAGTCTATAAATAGACTTATTTTTAACACAAGACAGAATCAAGAGAGATACAGAGGAGGAGATTCTTTGAAAACTCATACTTTCAGAGTGATATTTCCAGAAGCATTTCTTCAACTTTTTCTCAAGAACGGGGTAAAGCAAAGCAAGAAAGCATTCGACTGTGCCATCAGTGCCATTGCTCGATACCTTTCTGGTGACTTAGTTCTTCCGATTTGTAACACCCAATTTCTACAATAAGGGTAATTTTAAAATTTTGTATTTTAATTTATTCAATTATGGTATTTAAATAATAATATGATTTTTATTGATTTTTAATTATTTTAAAACTATTAAATATTATGACTTGTGATTTTTGTGTTTTGCTAGTGAAACCGTAGAGACTGTCTACCCTAGAGCCTAGCCATGTGAATAGGGTATTTCATTTATCATTTTTTAGCTTGAGAGTATTTTGGTCATTTTGAATTATTTGAATTAACATGTATTTATTGGAATTTAATATGGTCATTGTAATGGTGTGATTTAAATATGATTTAATTCATTGCTTGTAGTGTGTTTAGCCCTAACCTAGATTGGACCTAACCTAGATTAGTCATAACTAGTTTAGTTAGCCACTTTGAGAATTAGTTAGTATGGGTTAGTGGGTTGAGTCATGTTTAGCTAAGTAGAGTGGTTGCAACTTAACTAGGAAAGAGCCCTAGATTTTAGGCCACATATTAGCCTTGATTTATTGCTAGCCCTTAGATGGAACCTAAAAACCCTAACCCTAGCTAAAGTGGCCAGCCAAGACCCCCCTTGTCTATATAATATTTTCTTATAAATTTGTGCCTCTTTTCAATAGTTCATCATTATTCCTAAGAACTAGGTGATCCTTTATTTATTTTTCTTCATAGTTTAATCAATAGGGCTCCATTTTTATTAATATTTCTTCCATAGTGTTCTAATCCCTGTTCTCCTACTGATTGTGGAGTCATATCTCAGATTTGAAGCAATTTGGAGAAGTTGGGTGGCTTTTGGAGATCCCCTTTGAAGAAGCTTTTTGTGTTGAAGAACACACATAGGTAAATTTCTATTCCACCATTAAAATTAGGGTTTCCTTGCATAAATACCTAGCCCTAGGTGTCCTGGTTCTGTAGGAATAGGGTTCGTTCCATTTCGTGTCCTGTACGTGTCCGTATCGGACACGTATCAGTGTTGTGCGTAGGTGTTCGACGAAATACCACAGTGGACATTTCGATATAGATTTTGAAATATAAATGAATAGGAAATTAGGTTTTAGTGTCGCCTAAAGGATTCTAGGTGTCTGAGCGTGTCTTGTGTCGTATTGGTGTCGTGTCGCACTCGTGCACATGCCCGCACGCGCGTGAACTGTGATGCCCTGCTGCTCGGGGTCTCGTGTTCAGTGCACAGGGCACGTGGACACATGTGTTTGGACACAAAGTAAGGGGCAGTATCTGTCATGACACCTCCAAAATTTTGTGTCCAATGGATACGTGTCGAGTGCGGTTGGACACGTGCACTGGTCACCCAACCTGTGACAGCCCCGTGCTTGAGTGCGTGTGATGTTTTTGGACACGTTCGTACCATGTTTTGGATATTATTTTAGATGTACATCACGTGCACATATAGTAGGTTAAAATCCAACTCTTATTTTAACATATTATTGTGTTTTTAATAGTCGATTTTGAAGTTTCTATGTAGGACTGATGCATGTTTCAGTTTCTGATATTCCTAAGTTTTAATTCCATTTTTTTTAACTGTTAAATTAATGATTGAATGGTCACATTGGATATGAACATATGTATTAATACCTGCTAGGTCTGTTTTACATGTTAGATTAGGTTGTTTGATCTAGAATAAGATTTCGAGCATTGAATTGGATTATGACTGATACGTTCAGTTTCATGAATTCTGAGATTTTGATTCCCTGTTTTAAACTTATTTTCCTGTTTAAATTCTATATTAAATCATCTACACATGTGTATTCGTATCTGCTAGTTTGATTGTTTACTGATTTTGTTAGGTTTTAGATTCGAATTGGATTTCGATGTTGAATGGGACTGTTATGGGTTGACTGATATAATATATACTTGTTCTTCACTTCTGATTTAAATTCCAGTTTTTAAAACTGAAATTGATTTCTAATTCCTGAACACCCTACTGTTAACAACCACACTCAAATAATCCTATAGCACACAATGCCACATTTCTGAATCCCATTGACACTCATATGACACTGCCACACACATGTTTTCCTGCCAAAGCTCACTCTCACACCAATACAAACACACACATATATAATGAATTGGAACATTTGAATATACACAAGTACACTTAACATTCCTATCACTGTGGTTCGATTCAACACACACCTGAGCACACACAGGCCATACCCTTATCACTGTCACACAGGTTCTACATTTTCCTGAACACAGGAGCACACTCATGACCTCCTCTTTAACACGAAAAATTAACCTGAACACTCTTACTGCTAGCACACACACACACCCATTTACTGTTAAAATCTGAGGATGAATTCATATACTACACATTTCACATTGCAATAACTGAGATTTGGTTCATGTTTTGTATTGGTTGGTATTTGAATTTAGGTTGTTTCATTTCAAGGGTTAGCTAACATGTTAGGATTTTGATTTACATGGAATATTGACCTTGAGTTGGTTTCTAATGTATTGAATGATACATGCTCCCTATTTTCCTAGTTTCTGAGATTGATTTCTATTAGAGACTGAATTTCAATGTTTAATTACCATATTGATTCATGTATACATGTAATAGATTACTGACAAGATTGAATTTAATTTGTATTGAGCCTTGGGATTCAATTAAACTGTTTTTCTTCCTGTTTTTCCAGAGAACCTACACCATGACACACCCACTGTACTTGAATGTTCATTTCATTCTTGATATCATGAGTTGATTTCCTAGTCAACTGATCTGTTTTCATATAACTGTTTAAACCTGAGAATTAACTCTCACTCGCTGTTCCTAATTTTCATGTACACTCACAAGTTATACATGCCACTGATTTCCTATAATAGTTCACTGATTTCTTCTAGATTAGCTCACTAGATTCCTATTTTTTTTCAACACTGTTCTCATATGTACATTGGTTACTAATTTCTATTCCTATTACCTAGGACTGATTTCCTATAGACACTGTTACACTGTTTTGCATTTGACACTGAACACAGTCACCTTGGAAACCTGGGACTGACACTCACATTTCCTGTCTTCCAATCCTGACTGGGATGAACACATAGGCACTGTCTTGGGTTGTCAAACCTGAGCACATGCCACCCTTAACCCATATATCCACACACACCTATGGTTCACAGTTTCATGCATTTTCCCCCACTAACAAACACAACATGTATACCTATCACTGTTGGCACAATACACACTCTCATATGCACACAAACTGGAATCTAACATACAGGTTTTAATATTCACACACACAGGTTTATATAATGTGAACACACATAGCCTATTCACCACACACACACTATATTCTAGAGTCCCTGTCATCTATACATACCTATCTAAACTCTACACACATGAGTAAAACCTGAACACACACAAATCTGAGTTTTGTTCACTCTAATGTTTCCATTCACCCGCATTCCTGTTCCCTATCACTCTCTACACACACTCTCTTGTCACTTCACACACAACCATGTATACAATCACCTTTCCATTTTCCTATCTTTCCTGTATATGCATATATACATATGTATATGAATATATATATGTATGCATTATATGTGAATGTATATAGGTGTAGGAATATACATTAGATGCCATGTATAGTTAGCTAGTGTTTGAACCATTCTTTCTATACACCTTCACTTCCTTAATGCCTATACACTTCCATGTATACACTTACACTCACATCCATATTGTTAGCCTTGGTTGGAAACCCCCCCCTCATGACACATGACACACACTAACCACATAGCCCTTTTATAATGCTAGCTCTTTCCCTCTCTAACTCTCTCTATATATAAAATGTAGTATAAATATATGTAATCATATATATATATATATATATATATATATATATATATATATATATGAATTCATGATTATAGCTAAATATGAATGTGCCTATGATGTGTGGCTTGTGTTTGGCTTGTATAGCCTTGGAATGGAGTGTGCTTGCTAGGATAGTCTTGGCTAGACCTAGAATGATTTGTTAGTCTAGGTTTAGACTTGGAATGGTTTAGATGACCTAGTTTGACTAGTGTAGTTGACCATGGTTGACCAAGAGTTGACTTTGGCCTAGTTCGACCTAGACAGCATGCAGATGCATTGTAGATTACATTTATCATCCCCTGTATACATCTTGACTTGTGTTGCTCTAACTAGGAGTCAGGTACCTCATCTCGGATAGTACATTTACTTCAGACATTCAGATACCAGGCGAGTACATTCTCTGACCGTTTCATACTTGCTAGAACGTCTATTCTTGCCATAGATTAATTTACTTGATGCTGACACGTTGGTAACACGGATTGGTACTATATGGATCTTCTTTTGCGATGTTATCTCCTTTGTATTTACTAAATACATATTGTGATATACGTTTCACTAACATATTGTATTTATTGAATACCCTTATCATTGTACACTCATTGTGCATATTGTACTCTCATTATCACATTGAGCTCCATTGTACAAGCCATTGTATAAGATAACGTAACTGAATTGGATCCTTGTGTATTGATTAGGGAGGGAGAGTAGAAATGGTTATGTGATCAATCCTATTATATAAGAAATTGTATATGTCCATTGTACACCCACGTACAAAGGAGTCCCATTTTATTGTATAACCTAACCCATTTACATAATTATATTGTACTCTAAATCACATGTTGCTTACAGTTCTTACTTATCATATATAGATATTTTCTATTATCATATCCTTCTATTTTTTATATACATCTTCTTTCAGCGTTTCATGTATCTTACTCTATTGCACGTTATATTTTCTAACCTGTTATGATCTGCGTGAGATGTATTGTGCTCGCTCCTGTCCTGACTGGACCTGTTGAAAATTTTACAGAGGATGATGAGGAACCCTGTACCCCTTATTATGGAGCTTGCCTAGATGACACTCGCGACCTGGGCCCCTGGGGAGGTTCAGGCAGCTGCTGAGGATGATACCCATGCTTAGTGTAGATAGTCTAGTCTGTTCCTTACTTTTATGTTAGTAGTTGTCTGGTTTCAGAGTTGTATTATTGTGGAGACTAGTAGTTTATTTTACCTGAGGTTATGGGTATGTTATCTTAGACACTTACTCTTTATCTGGATTGTACCCCTGTGGATTTCCTTCTGTTCATATATATCTATCTTCTTATCATTCTGCCTTAGATGTGATTGAGGCTGTATATTTCTATGTCACCTCCATTCGGAGTGTATATATTGTACAGGTTCCTTTATATTGTTAGATGATTGACCTAGGACAGCGTTCTACCGCCGACACTGCGGCGTTGGCTGGGCGTTGTTACGTTCTCGTACCCTCACAGTGGGTGCGGGTCGTGACACGATTGTTCGTCTTCTTCAAGTAGTTCTCTTCATCATCATCGTGTGGTCCAAGGAACAAAGTGATCGCTCTTAGATCAGACTTCCATAGCAATACTTCCCAGAAATAATTTGTACTTTTGTACTTTTTTTTAGTTTTCTTTCAAAAGCCAATTTTAGGCATTTTGTTAAGTAAAACAATCGCCCCGATATATCCTTTATAGTACAGGGGTCTATCATGACGATTATTTTTTAGTAGCATGTCCTCCTGTTAGAAGGTGATATTAGGTACCACTTCCATAGTACTGTGGCAGTGGGGACAGGAGACAGGATCTTCACCGGGGGCTTTGACTTCAGCGAGCTAAGAGTCGGCGTGTAGTAATGCCTCACTTAAGGCCTTCCGTGTTTCTTTGGAGAGTCGTAATAGATCGAACAGAGACAACCTGGCAAGTGTATTGACTAGTTGAGCCAGTATATCAAAGTTGTTGGGCCGATCCATGCCTTCGGGAGCTAGCGCCTTTAGAGATTTGTCAAACCGCGTCTCCTTCTGCTTGGATTTGTCCGTAGTTTGAGGCTTGGATGGGTCGGCTTCTGAGCTTGTGGGGGCAGCAGGAGCTTGAGGAGGTACTGTTTTTTCTTGTGTGGGATCGTACGTCCGAAGATAAGTCTTCTCCGATCGCGTCTCGCCAGATAGAACCTCGTAGATGGAGGAGGATACCATATGTCATGGCTTGAATTTCTTGCCCCTCCCTGCTTTGGGAGGTGCTGCCCCTTGTGTCACTTCTTGGACAAGGTTCGGGTGGACCCACATGATCTCACCACGTTCAGTTGTGAGTGGGACCAAGGTCGAGTTACGAGCTGGTGGTAGATTGAGGACTTGCATCATCGCCTTGGGGATCGGGACCACACCGTTCGGGACTTCTCTAGAAGAAAAGTCGCCAAACTGAAGAGAGATCATGTTAGCAGATACGACCTTTTCTTCAGCTTCGAGGTTGATCACTTGGCTGTCGATAAGCTGTTGTATCTTCTTTTTCAGGATGATGCAGTCCTTGGTGGAGTGATGCACGTATTGATGATAGAGACAGTACTTGGGATCATTGAGTTGGCTCGCCTCTGCAGGATGTCGTGGTGGAGGAAATGTCATCTTATTACCCTTCATCAATGTGTGGAAGATGGCAATGACATCGTCTTCATCGAAGGAGAAGGTCTCCTTAGGCTTGTCGGAGGCGCCCTGAGAATTGGAAGCTCCTTTGGATGTGTCGACTTTCAGGACTTCTTTCCCTTTATCCCCACGAACAGGGATAGTTTGAGGATTCTTGCCCTTGTCTTCGGACTTGGTTGTCTTCAACCCTAGTAGTTCCAAGTTAGGAACGTCATTTTCAACAGCATCAGCGGCCCTAATGAAAGCGGGCCATGTATCATACTTATGTATACCTAGACAAAACTTTACTGTAGGAAGAAAGTTATGTCGACAAGTATCCATAAGTTCTGAGTCTGGTATGCCGAAGGGCATCTTCAGTGCTAGCCGCCTGAAGCGTTCGATGAAGGCGATGACAGACTCAGTCCTCCTTTGCTTGGTCACGATGAGGGTGGACATACTAACATGCATGCCGCTCTCGTAAAATCTGTTAAGGTACAACCTCTCCAAGTCTTTGAATGAATTGATACACCCGTCAGGCAGACTGCAGAACCATCCGAAGGCTACCCCCTGCAAGGTGCTAATAAACAGCTTCAACAGGAATGGATCATCTCTAGACAAGTGTAGAGTCTGCGTGTTAAAGTACGTCATGTGCTGACGATGATAAGTCAAACCATCAATTGAGTTTAGCGTCAGCGGCTTGTAGTTAGGAGGGCAAGTAGCGTTCTTCCACTCAAAAGGATACGGTTAAGATATCCCCATCTTCTGAAGCTTGTCTTTGTGTGAGATGGTGTCGAGGCGAGCGACCAGGGAATCAATTGCGTCCTGTTGATTGAGCAGGTGTTGGGAAACGGCTGTTGAATGGTTGTCAGGCGTCGTTGGCGAAGGACCACCCCCAGCATTTACAAGATTTAGAGGAGGCACAACGGAATGATACTCCTTTTGTAGTGAAGAAGGGTTGTTGCTGTGACCCAGACTAACGTGGGCCGAGACGTTTTGTTGAAGTGGAGGGACAGCCCTAGCAGCTTGAACTGCCATAATATTGGTAAGCATATCAGTGATCTTGGCGAATGCTATTTCGAGACCCTCTAGCCATTTGCTCGTCTGATCACTGGCTTCTTCAGGCCTTTCTCCGTCTGCCATGTATGTAGATAGCATACGAGGACGAGCAGAGGAAGCAGTACAACTGGTGCTGATATTGTCAGTCTTCGAGTGGATAAGTCCTTTATCTTTAGGTAGAGGAGGTAGATAGTCGCCATCGGATTCGGAGGGATCATCGTCCTCTAGAAGGCTACCCCCAGTGTGGGGGTCATCTGCTTCAGATTCTGAGGGAATGCTACCCCCGGCTTGGGAATCTTCGTCGTCCATACGGAATCTTACCTTTGATCGAGTGCCCATATAGACTCCTTCGGATGTGATAGCCTGTTGGCCATCTGTTGGTAGACTTCTCCTTCTTTTTCTCGCAGAGCTAAGAGAGAAAGTTGGGTTCGTAGTCCACCGTCTTTGATTAGGGCTTTCGTAAGGAGGACCCCATGAAGCCATGTTGGATGAAACACATAGTGGCTTCTCGTCGTTAGAGAAGTGTAGCCGTCGAAACACGGACTTTCTCTGAGTCACTGTTGTTGCTTTGGAGCAACAATAGTTTATAACAATACTGGTGCACGGAAGTGCACTATGAATAGTTATGTTTTCCCTCGCTTTAGGCTTATGATTTATCATGTCGTACAAGTTAGCGGAAGGGAGTTTTGCCTTACAACTTATGTTGTATGCATCGCCGAGCTTTGCATGCGGGTTCGTAAGAAAAGTAGGCGCATCCAGACTTAGTTCACGTGCAGGGGCAACCCCCACACATAAGTCCTGTGATGTCCTTGAAGACAGCCCCGTGCTATACGCATTGGGCCTGCCTTTTTGTTGTGCGCGCATAGGCCTTGGAGACTGGCCTTGGGCGCATACTCCTTGACAGCATGTCTGAGCCTCCTTGATGCGGGCGCATAGTATGGATCAAGAGGGCCTGGGCGCATAGTCTTGGACGCCTGGCTTTGGATGCCCAGCCTACTGAAGACAGAAGTGTTCTGGTTGGGGCTATACGCCCAAACACTCCCTTGGGCGCATGGCCTTGGGCGCATGCCTGGTGGAGCAGCGCTGTTTTCTCCCAGTTTGGCCTTCTTCATTTATGATCCTTGTCGGGTTCAGCCAGAGTGTCGTACACCCCGATTCTTGGCATCGTAGTATTTTTCTTTGCCAAGTCTCAGGTGTTGAACACCTGTTGTTGGTTGTGCAGGAAAGAAGTCACTAGGCTAGTAGAGCCCGAAACGGTGTGAGCCTTCTCCATTTAGGGAACTTCTGTGGCAGAGTCATGCACCCATGTGACAGAGTCCTCCAGCTGCATATCTGCTATGACACTAGCAGGATATGCACAGTGAGCCTTCGGAAGCCAAGTCTTGCGAGACTTGTTTGGCTTCGCTGATTTTGAGGGAGTAGAACCGTCCCTCGAGAGCATCTCTTCGAACGTATGCTGATCGAACTTTACGATCAGCATCTTCTGAGTACTTCCCACTTTGTCGGTATCGGATTGCATTACCACCTTCTCGTCAGAGAAAAAGGTAGTCCCCAGCAGAGTCGCCATTTTTGTGGACACATATAAAAAAAGAAGAAAAAAATACTGTCTTTTCTTTTATTGGCACAAAACACCACAAATCGAGTACGCCTGAGAGATCCTGCGCTGAGGATCCCCGAGTACAAAAAAGAATTCTGGAGAATGGGACGATGGAGATCGAGCGGCAGTTGCTCCTTTACTCCGTTGACACTCCAATTACAAAAGTGGGAGAAAACCTGAGAAAATTGCTAACTCTCGGCTCACTGACAAGAAGTGCAGCAATTTGGCTCTTGAAAATGCTCTCCGCTCTGTCTTTTGAAGAGGGATGAGGCCCCCTTTTATAGTCGTTCTTGAGCTGAAATGATGTTATGTGCCCGCATGAGAAAACATGCTGGTTTTTATGTGGGCGCATGGTCCTACTTTGGGCACATAGGATATAGGCGCATACAGGCTGCGAGATCGTGGGTTGGTCGTGGTGTTGACGTGGCCGAATGCTTCGGTGCACGACTGCTCGTCGAGACTGACGTGGCCGTACGCTTCGGTACACATTTTGATCACGGCTTTGACTGGGTCAGGCTTGGGCGCATAGCCATGTCTCAGGCTATGTGCCCTCCTTTCAGGGGAGCTAGTCTTGGACGCATGAAGCTTCACTGACTTGGCACATAGAGCTCCACTGACTGGGTGCATGGAGCTATACTGACTGGACGCGTAGAGCTACACTGACTTGGGAGCATGGAGCTATACTGACTTGGGCGCATGGGGCTTCATTTGCTAAAATTTTTTCATTCTTCTACAGCCCCTAGCTCTATCGGAGGAACTCTTGATAGGATATGCTCAATCTGCGTTGGGTGTGAGATTTGACCAAATCGTCGAACATGTGTCGACTCAGATTACCCGAAATTAGCCTGAAGACAGGTTAAGGGAGATCAGGAACCAATCTTTTTTTACTTACTCAGTATAATGAATTCCGAGAAGCTAGGGGCATTCATCTGAAGCCTTCATTCTTGTTCGGAGATGCTATAGTTGTCTCGAATCCTCGCGTCCTGGAGCTTTTTGAGAACTGGGATTTTCTTTCCAATGAGCCACCAATTCATCTTTCTCAGATGGAACGCCACTTCTCTCTGTCAAGTTTTAATATGGTGCCTATCGAAAGGCGAATGCCGAACCACATTACTCAGGACCGGCAAGCCATCTTCGTAGGCAATATCCATTATAATAGACGAGTGCGGTCAGCGGTCGTGACCAGGGAGTCGGTCAGTTGTTCTATCGTCGGGCTAGCCCCTGGTAGTTTTATAAACGACCTGAGGCCCAATAATCGACTCTCTGAGGCCGACACCTTCCTGAACCAAATTTCCCGTAAGGGATCATATCCCACGGGTAGACTGTCACTGCAGAATTGGATGTGTCATTCCCCTCCATGGTCAACTTGACGCTCTTGATCCTGTCGACTTATGGGGATATTTTACAGCAGCTCGACCTCTACTATGCCATAAGGGGCACTTGCTATGGCCTCCCTATGAACGCAAAGCTGTTCATAGCGCTCCTTGAGATGTACAATTGTCGTACAGGGACCTTTTATACACCTGCTGGGGAGATGGGGCTCGCCCTTCATGAGATGCATGACGTCTCCAAGTTGCCCTGGGGGGATGAATTTTATAAAGAGTATACTCCCACGAATGAGGATTTTGAGAAATTAGAGCGACGGTTTCCCGGGTTCCCTGTCGTTTACCGGGAGGTGTTATGTCATCATAGCACTTGTCAACAAATGTCAAAGAAGAAGGATGAAAGTTCTGAGGGGACCCTTCCTCACACCAAGGCCTGGGTCAGTTAGTTGTTTGACCTTGGCGCCTCGGGCCGGGTTGTCCCTCGTGGCCCCCAGACTTATGCGGGAGTGGACGCTCAGGTGCAAAGCGCCAAGAGAACCAACGCTTCTAGTGACAGATTCGAAAGCCAGTCCGACACATTCAGCTACTTCTATCAATATACCCAACCCTTATCTAATAAAGCCATCTTGGCTGGATTTCTGATGATATGGCTGAGGAATTGTGTGGTCTCGGGGTGTGCTAGTTCGATTGAGAGAATCAGCCGCAACCTGATCCTCCCTGCTGTCAAGTTAGTTTCAAAGGTAGGCTAGCTTTACTGCTATCCATGGTGTGTAGCATCCATCGGAGTCTTCATATCTTTACGGCCAGAACCATAGCTCGTGATGTTACAAAGAATTTCTACCGAATTGAGCTACCCTATCATTATCTGATGGGGTGGCTGTTAATGTACTGCCCTTCTCTGATGTGACCTGGCCCTGAGGGGAACGCGACGATTCATGATGCATTCATTTATCAATATCATGATATGCCTTGGACCTGTTTGACCATGTTCGAATGCCGTGTTATGCTCGCGCAGGTGGACAGCTATTCCTTCTTTGTGTTGGTCCCGCCTTTCACTGATGAGGAAATGAGGCGTCTTCATCTTGATGGCAGAATCGTGCCCCAGATTTTATCCGAGAAGATGTTCCGCTGGTTGCAGAATATCCGTCCAGCGCATCTGGTGTACCGTAACCGTAACGTTGCCTCTTGGAACCTTATTTGCCCAGCCAGTACTGTAGACAATTTGGGTATTGTCAATTGTTTTTATACAACCCGAGTCCCTGCTTAGGTTATGAGGGCAGCGTCCTAGATAGTATTCGGGCCTGGCATTATTATAGTGTTGTCTGTACCTAGATCATCTTCTCTCTTCCTGATACTAGGGGTGTAGTGTGCATCTCGTACATGTCAGCCCTCTACCACGTCTCCGTGAATGGGCCTCCCCACATTTTTGATGCGAGTACAAGTTTTATAATCGGTACTAGGCTGGCAAAAAAGTGCGAGGGGTCCAAAAAGAGGAACAGGGCAGGAAAGACGAAGGCCGTTGCAATCTCTGATTCCGATTCTACTGATACAGAAGAGGAGGATGAGTACAACGATCGGTTGCCTCCTGCAAATACTTTGATGGTGCGCTTGCCTTCCCTGTGCCGAGTCCTTCGCCTAAGCGAAGTAAGTGCGGACCCTCTGTTGCTAATTGGCTTCGTTCTCAAAAATGGGTCACGTTTAAGAATTGAGGTTCTGACCTTGCGGGAGAGGGCAGTGATACCGAAGCTTTCCCGGAGGTAAGTTTCATTCCGACCGACTACCATGTTACTTTTGGTATTTTATCTTATTATTTTTCTCTCTTTCTTTCGTGCAGGCTTTTGAAGACATAAACCCTCTGGAGCCCGGGGCTCCTTTCGAGACTTCTCCAGTCATGAGCACACTGGTCGAAGAAGGTGCCAGTTTTACAGAATCAAATATCGAGGCTGTAGGGTCACGATTGGTCGTAACCGACCCAGCTTTACCTCCTTTTGGATTGACCGGGGCTGGAGTGATAGATGTAGGTGATTCGTATGTTGCTGTAGAGGAGGATATGGGGGCAGTGGGAAGAATCATGACTGTCCAGAGCGAGTCACGGAGTCCCCCGCCCTCCCCTGGTAAGCTATGTCATATTCTTACCGACGAGGAGGTTCATTCACTCCTTCTTCATATCCTTCGAGTCAAGCTGATTGTTGGTTGTTTCGGACTTACAGGCCCTGCCTCTCCACTAACGAGAGTGGATATGACCGCGGAGGAGGGGATAGCGGACGACGTCGGGGCAGACCTCCTGCCGAAGAGAAGAAATTGACTCCCCTTCTTCAAATCGAAAGGAACCCTGCTGAGCTGAGTTCAGAGCCCCTTATACCACCAACGGCAGAGACGGTGGTTCCTATACCAGCATCGATGGGTGCCGGGTAGGTTGAAGCTGCCTCTTTCCCGGAGACTGAACTCGCCGCTCTATCTAGTCTTCAGCTTCTTCGGGTTGCGAAAGAGGAGATTACTGCTGTGCAGGAGTCTCATTGCTCAGAATTTATTTTCCTTTTGACAGGATCATCAAGCTCAAGTGTGCCTCCTTCCCGGACGCCTTCGACTTCCTTATGTGCTATCCCTTCAACGCCGTCCTCTCTGGAGAATTTGGACGAATCGTCAAGGGACATAGTCGAGAGCTTTTATCGTCACTTGAAATGGGGGATCGAAGCTGCTTTAAGGAGAGGGACTCCGTTTTCCGTGGCCCACCACTGCGCCCAAGGCCAGATTGCCCTGCTGAAGACGCTTTCAGGTGGAGAAGGGGTGGCCGTCCTTCTTGAGCACAAGCTGGCAGAGGCTAATCAGTGCCTAATCCAGTTACAGAAACTGCAGCAAGTCGATGTGTCTGCCGTGGTAGAGCAGGAGCGTGCTTTCCTTATATCTTCCATGGAAAAGGTGAAGGCTATTCAAGAGACGACCAAGCCCTCCTTGGAGAAGGACCTCTAGAAGTTGTCCCTTAAGTATGACAAGCTGAGCCGGGAGAGAGAGATTTACTTGACTCGTGAGGAGACCATCACTCGTGTTATGGCCGAAACTAACGAGCAGCTCCTCCAGCTTCAGGCTAGGCTAACATCATTGGGGACTGAGCTCTAAGCCACTCGTCAGGAGAGTGAGAAGATCTGGAAGGAGGCTGATGAAGTCATACGAGTTTCTGCTGCTTTTGAGGGAGCACTGAAGAAATTAGAAGAAAATTGACAGGCTCACGCGCATCTGGAGGATGCCAAAAGGTTATCCCCGGAAGCTGAACGTCAAGTCAAACTGAGAATTGAGCGCTCAACTGCACAGCTGGAGGGCATTCTTAGCCAGTCGTGTGTGGCTGATGAGTAGTGGACTTTGCTTCTCCTTTCCTCTCTTTCTCCTTTTTTTAGTGATGGATCAGAATACATTCACTCTACTCTGAGGAGCTTGTAATAGCATTTTGGTAAAGAATATCCCCTGGGGGGACTTTTTGTGGACCTAATGCCCTTTTTGTGCATTTTTGCAAATACGAGCAAATAGATTTGAAAGATATTTTGTGGACCTACTACACTTTGATACACCGATGGTGCGAGTAATAGATTAGGAGAGAAGACCTACTTATTACCATTTTTATGTACTGACGATGCGAATACTGATAACAAGTGGAGAGAAGACTGACATATTTACTCAGAGGTAATGAGGACGTGGTAAATATAGGTCTGAAGTAGAGCCTCCCTACTCAGAGGTAATGAGGACGTGATAGGAGTAGGCCAGATGGGGATACACAGAACAACTCAGAGGTGCTATCAACGTGAAAGTTCTATGTATTGGGTGATTTGTCAGTGATGGATGGAAAAACAACTCAGAGGTAATATGGACGTGGTTGTTTTTCTTGTCGGAGGAATTTTGTGGACCTATTACCCTTTTTGTGCACTGATGGTACGAGCAATAGATTAGGATAAGTTTTATGGACCTATTAACCTTCTGCGCACTGGTGGTACGGGTAATAGATTTTGAAACAGAACCCAACAAGGGTGATTTGGGCGTGATATATGGTAGTCGAAACATCAAAACGAAAGTTCAGAGGTATCAATATACATGACTTGTCACTCGTAGAGATGCAATGCGAGTCCCCTCGGGGGGAAGAACAGAGTGTAAGTTCAGGGGTACCTAATTTACATAACTCGACACTCTAGGTAGTATATATTTTTTTAATCGGCAGCCGCTTATTGATGAGATAAGGAACTCTGTCCATGGGGATTACATCATCAAGAGAGGTACCATCCGTCTGTGCCACTAGGTATTCGGCGAGTTCTACATCCTCTTCAGCTACCCCCTGCGATCCCAAAGGTTGGGATGTCGTCTTGGGCAACTTGACCACCAAGGGTTCCGCTTGAAATATTGGCTTTCTTGAGTATGTCGGATCAGCATTTAGTTGTCGGCTCATCTTGGGAAGACGGGTGACAATTGGCTCGACAAGAGTGTTTTCCATAAATAAATTCTATTTATTTATTGTATTTCTGAGAAAATTACAACTGTAGGAATCTAATCTAGAAGACGATTACTTTATCCCTTGGACGATGCGATGAAGAAGGCTCGGATCTCGAAGAACTTTGGACAGCAACTGGGCAATCTCTTTGTGCTCTCTGAATTGAATGTGATGTCTGTTGAAGATAGAGAAACTCTCTTTTATAGAGTTCTGGATAACTGCTCTGGGTATACGCTCAGTCAGTTACTTGACGTGTGCATAACTGCAGGGACGCGTGGCGAATTTTGGTGAAGACACGTTGAAGTGCGGTTGAGAGTAGTGGAGTATATCTAGGAGAGATTGATGGCATGAATGCCACGTTGCATAACTTCTGAATGAGTGGGTAACCGAGTACAGGATACGTGAGGACGTATGTTGACTGTACATTTGAAATCATTCTGAATACATTTGCTTTGATACGCTGTCTTGTTGAAGAGGAGTCGTATGGAGTCCATACGATACCTTGATGAGGAGTCGTATGGAGTACATACGCTACTTTAATGAGGAGTCGTATGGAGTACATACGCTGCCTTGATAAGGAGTCGTATGAAGTCCATACGCTGCCTTGATGAGGAGTCGTATGAAGTCCATACGCTGCCTTGATGAGGAGTCGTATGAAGTCCATACGCTGCTTTAATGAGGAGTCGTATGGAGTACATACGCTGCCTTGATGAGGAGTCATGTGACTGAGGAAGTAGACATGTGGCTGTCCTCAATCTTCTCGAATACGCCATATCTCTCAATAACTGACAAATATCTCTCGAGCGTCGTGTTGCGGATATGACGGCTGACAGACCGTCAGAAATGACAGTAATGATGGCTGTATATTAATGATAGCTAATGAGCTGTCCTCGTAAAAGACAAAATTAATTCTCGAAAATCCATACGACTGTTAATTCTCCTAAGACAGCTGTCTTTGCACGAAAGACGAAGTGTCAGATTCATCCCCCACTGAACGTATGCTGTGCTGTCAGTCAAGAAACAATAAAATATTCACTGAGCGTATGACTTTTGTACTGAGCGTATGGCCTTTGCACTAAGCGTATGGCCTTTGGCTGAGCGTATGGCCTTTGCACTGAGCGTATGGCCTTTGGCTGAGTGTGTGGCCTTTGCACTGAGCGTATGGCCTTTGGCTGAGTGTATGGCCTTTGGCTGAGCGTATGGCCTTTGGCTGTACTCGGTTACCCACTCATTCAGAAGTTATGCAACGTGGCATTCATGCCATCAATCTCTCCTAGATATACTCCACTACTCTCAACCGCACTTCAACGTGTCTTCACCAAAATTCGCCACGCGTCCCTGCAGTTATGCACACATCAAGTAACTGACTGAGCGTATACCCAGAGCAGTTATCCAGAACTCTATAAAAGAGAGTTTCTCCATCTTCAACAAACATCACATTCAATTCAGAGAGCACAGAGAGATTTCCCAGTTGCTGTCCAAAGTTCTTCGAGATCCGAGCCTTCTTCATCGCATCGTCCAAGGGATAAAGTAATCGTCTTCTAGATTAGATTCCTACAGTTATAATTTTCTCAGAAATACAATAAATAAATAGAATTTATTTATGGAAAACAAAGAGATTTTTTGTCTTTCGAATGTCTTCGGATGGATTTTGGCAATTGGATCACCATCGGCCCTATGATGGGCTTTGGCACTTGACTTTGGAAGTCGGATGACCATTGGTTCCGACTGCACAACTTGAACGAGAGAACCAGGCACCTCTTCATGTAAGGTTGCGACAAGTGGTGCGGCTTTGCCTGATTTACGAGTCTGGAGGTGAATTATCAAGGGTTCCTCTGGCCCTGTGATGGTCTCCAGTTTGTTAATGATGTACTTTTTGGATTCTTCATATAAACTAGCCTCCGAAGAATAATAAGACTCAACCCCTTTGAAAGGATCGATATCGACAAATTTGGTCCTCCGAAGCCGTATCTATTGACATACTTGAAGCACCGGTGGAGGGTGGACGACACGATCATATAGTCATGTATCTACTGACGCCCCAAGAGGATGTTGTAGGGTGTGTCTACCTCTATGACGTAGCATGTAACCTCCGTCTTCAAGTTACCAATCTGGCACTTCAGCCGGATCTTCCCTAGGGGATAGCTTCATCTCAAGTTAAAACCGTAATGGCAGTGTTGGTTGCTGCTAGCCGATGCATCGGGATGCTAAGAAGTTGGAGCAGGCTTTTCGGGATGATGCTTATTGATGAGCCAGGGTTGATATGCATTTGATCCACCTTGCTGTCGCCTATGTATCCAGTGTAGTACAAGGGGCGATCATGCAAATTGGACTTGATCAACATGTCCTGAGGAGTGAATATGATGTTGGGTATTGCATCTGTGCTATAGCCGCCCTGTAAATCTGCTGGCGGGTCTTCCCTTGGAGGCTTGACCTGGACTAAGTAGGCGTCAGCATTCTAGAGTGCTTTGCTTAATACGACACGAAGATCCTTGGAGAGCCTTAGGAGCTCGTATAGCGACAACTTTCCTGGCATGTTAGTCAATTGTGCTAATATGTCGAAGTTATAAGGTCTCTCTAGTCCCTGAGGTACATAATTGCGGAGTGGCCTGTCGAAGCGAGTTTCCTTTCTCTTGGACTTATCCGCCAGTGGAGGCTAAGATGGCTTTGGAATAACAGAGGGAGGCAACGTTGCTGGCTGAGGATCTTCGGCTGAACTATCCCGTGCGGGCTGGACTTGTGCTCCAGACCGGGTAACAATGGCTGCAGCTTCCTCAGCCTCAGCTGAAATTGTATGGCAGGGTCTAGACTTCTTGCCATTTTTCTTGCTGGTAGGAGATGACACCCCCTGGGTAACTTCGGGCACCAAGTCTGGATGCACCCACATGATTTCTGCTCGCGATGTGGTGAGAGGTACCAATCCAGATGTTTGACTCCGGAGGGGTAGAAGATTAGTAACCTCCATCGTTGTCCGAAGGACAGGTATGACCCCGTCTGGAGTGCTTGTCGGAGGGAAGTCGTCGAACTAAATAGACACCATATTTGCTGCCATGGTAACCTCTTCAAATTCTATCGACAGAGCTTTGGAGTCGATAAGACTCTGAATGCACCGCTTTAATTAGAAGCAATCATGAGTGGCATGATGGACATAGCGGTGGAAGTGACAATACTTTGGGTCCTCCATTTCTGCTGCTCGGGGCTCGCGTCTTAGTGGAGGGAGCTAGAACCTACTCCCTTACAAGAGCATATCGAAGATAGGTTTGACATGACTATCTTCAAATGAGTAATTGACCTTGGGCCACAGACCTTCCGCCTATTTTTGTTCGGGCTTCTAAGTCGCATCAGTGACCATGGCCTGTTTACCCTTATTGTCCCGGTTAGTGGTGGCGCTACTATTGTTGTTACTGGAGGTGGAACCAGGACGTCTGCCATTATCTTCTCCGTCTAGGATATGTATGTAGAAGCATGGAAAAGAATAAAGAAAGACCTATGCGGCTCCGACAGAAGGATCCCATGCGACGCAGGATCCCCATGCGGCTCAGAAGTCCATGCGGCTCGGATAGATCCATGCGGCTTAAAAAAAAAGCAACGTGGCCTTCAACAGTTCTTCTCTACATTCGACTGCATTTAATGCCCTGATGGCTGCTCTGACAAAAAACAGCCACGACAGCTCTGACATAAAGACACAATAATGACTGACAAGATGGCGTATTCATGGGAAAAAGGAGAAAATCTCCTTACGGCTGGCAAAATCCAACAAGTCCCGAGGCCATTCCATGCGGCCGCTCACTTCATGCGGCCGCCCATCCCCATGCGGCTGCCCATCTGCATGCGGCCGCCTATCTCCATGCGGCCGCCCACTTCATGCGGCTGCCCATCCCCATGCGGCTATCCATCTGCATGCGGCCGCCTATCTCCATGCGGCCGTCCACTTCATGCGGCTGCCTATCCCCCTGCGGCTGCCCATCCACGTGCGGCTGTCCATCTTCATGCGGCTGTCCATCCTCATGCGGCTGTATGCTTCATGCGGCTGAGAAGACCCCTCTATGTGCGGCTCGGCCAGGACGGTCCAATTGAGACACGTGGCGCTCTTCGCTACAATTGAGACACGTGGCAGTCTTATTTTCCCTGGAATTATGGGTGCTAACAAATCCTAACAAAATTAGATTTGTTGTAATCGTCATAATTGCCCTGATCAAATCAAATCAAGCAAATTGGATACGTGGCAGGATATCACAAATCACGAAAATTCATGGCAATTAATATTTATTGCCCACAGAGATTTGATGCAATCCACATTAATTACCAAGATTTGCTACAATCATAATTAATGGCCCAGATTAATTGATCCTTAACCGCCGACTTCTCAAGGAGGCAATCATTTGTAAACCCTAATGATCACACCCCCACTTCTATAAATAGCAAGGTGCCATTCCCTTGCAAAAAAAAGAAGAGAGAGAAGAGACCAGGGGACTGGAGAATTCAGGAGACAAGAGCGGACAAAGAGAGAGCACTGCAGAGACATCCAGAGATCTAGGGAGTCTCCCCACACGTCCAAGAGCATTTCTTCACCAGAGCCAAGGTTGCGTCCGATCGTCCAAGGAGTAAGGCAGAGCTGCCGTCGCTTTCCCGAGCCTCTATCGTCACCCCCCAGAATATAAAATAAACAATTGTACTTAGATTGATGTACCTAGGTTTTCGTTCCTAGGCTTTCTTTGTACAAGCGAGTTTGTATTGTGAAGTAAAAGTCCAGTCCTCCGATATAATTGTTCTATTCTTTTATAATTCATGGAAAACACGATGGCGACTCAGCTGGGGTGTCATGCCCCAGTACCGAAATACGGAGACGGACTAGGCCAGCTACTCCATATGAGGTACGTAACGTCATACGGCGATCGTGGCTGTCGAGAGACTAGGGAGTACATGCTACAATCAAGTCTCATATGGTCCCACAGAGTTCTATGTCTCAATCACTCAAACCACATCAGCAATTAAATGAACATTAAAGATAAAGCAGTAAGGCGTCCCCGACGCTTCATCAAAATGGTCATGAGAGACTAGCTTTATAATTTAGCTATCTCAGAGAGTCAGGAGTACAAAATTATACACAGCTGCAGTCTGTTTAATTACAATGATGTACAGACACAAAATATCAAGAAATCCGGCTAACAGGTGCCGGTGGCTAAACGCCGCAAAAGTATAAGCAGGAGTGGTGGAGAAGAAACCAACTCGAGTCCTCGAACCGCCATGCTCCTAGTATGCACCATGGATGTCAGGGGGGAAGATCGTGTCCTCTGGCTCTGCTACGAGATCTGGCCAAACAAAACCAGCGGGGTCAGCCCGGAATAGCAAGTACCGCCAAAGGGGCACAAGAGTTAAGATTAAAAACCCAGTTAATAGAATGATTGATAATAGTAATACTTAAGCTACTATTATAGGGTAGCGAAACATCTTCGAACCCATATGGCACCCTTACAACCAAACAAGGACAAAAGGTGCCACATAGAGTCGGGACGTGTCGTACTCTATAACATTCACATAAGTTAAAAAAGTATAAACAATAAAACCTCCTGATCGTGACTTCGGTCGATAGCCTATCGCAGCACAATAACCAACCCAACAATCAAACAAGAACATGGGTTGGATCATGTACCATGATAGACCATGTTCCTCAGTCATTCACAGAAGTAGCACTTCACAACCAGAATAAGTCTTCCGTTCATAACTTCGGTCCACAGCCTGTCATAGTACGATAACCAACCCAACAATCAAACAAGAACATGGGTTGGATCACGTGCCATGACAGTCCGCTTCCCTCGGTTATTCACGGAAGGTAATAGGACACAAGCAAGTCGTTTTCACGGCCAATCAAGTCTACGAGTTTCTAGTGGGACGAGGTTATCCTCGCGTCATGTTATTAGAAAATCCTCAGATCGTATCTTTCCAGCAAGGCTAGCCAACCCAGGGGTTCGCGTAGACAGGTGTTATTGAGCACATGTCCCTCGTAAGGCCACCTTGCTAAAACATATAATATATAGCAGGAATTAATCGGATACAGTCATCCACTCGTTGCAGATGACACAGTATCCGTGGAGACCAACCGGCGCGTCGAGACAATATCTCAAGGCGGCTGGTGTAACACGATCTCGGGATTTTGCCCTCCCCATGCATCTAGTATGTTTAGTTGCCTAATTTAACCCTAGGTGAAATCTTGGACTCACATGCTGTGGCCTGCATGATTATCCTCCTAAAGTCGTACTTTAGTACGAGTACCCCAAAGAGGATCCATGTCAATCAGTATGTCAACATGTGCTACCCTCCTTAGTGTAATGCATCATTGCAAATACGCCACGTGGAGTTACGAGTCATTTGTCGGGCATGAACAAGAACTGGGACATTCAGGTACATGTATCAGGTAGGAACACTTTGTTCACCGGGGTCACATTAGTGCTCATATCATGTTCGGGACAAAAGGCGTAAGGATATAAAATGGGCATATAATATCTGATAAAATATCAAAAGCGTACGCACAAAAGCACGCACGCTCAAGGGGTGAAAAGTCACGCAGGCTCACTCAGGCTCACTCAAGGCAGCGTGCGTGAAAAATTACGCAGGCTCAAGGAGAGAGCTGCGTGAAAAGTTACGCAGGCTCAAGGAGAGAGCTGCATGAAAAGTCACGCAAGCTCAAGGAGAGAGCTGCGTGAAAAGTCACGCAGGCTCAAGGAGAGAGCTGCGTGAAAAGTCACACAGGCTCAAGGGAAGAGCTGCGTGAAAAGTCATGCAAGCTCAAGTAGAGAGCTGCGTGAAAAGTCACGCAAGCTCTAGGAGAGAGCTGCGTGAAAAGTCACGCAGTCTCAAGGGAAGAGCTGCGTGAAAAGTCACGCAAGCTCAAGGAGAGAGCTGCGTGAAAAGTCACGCAAGCTCAAGGAGAGACACGCTTCCAACAGGAAGCGTGCTCAAACCGGAGCACACTGTTCACTGTCTTCTCTAATCAGCAAGAACACCATGGCTGAACCCAAACTTCAAAGCATCACAACTTGGCCATCCGAACTCCAAATCCGGATTTCCAAAGTTCCATCTTGGGTGAAATGGAATGCTCTTCCACGTGGAAGCATCAAAAACCCATAAAATCCAACTAAAGTAGATCAAACCATATAAAATCTGAAAATGATTAAAACTTAGATCTACAAAAATCAAAGCTTCAAAATGGGAATTTCCAAGTTCTAAACTAGTATAGAATGAGGAGAAGAACATGTTTTTGGCAAATAGTTTTGTAAGAAAACATTGACAAAATTATGGATCCATCTCTTGAGCAAGTTGATACTTGCCTTGGTTGGTGGAGGAAATAAATGAGAGGAAGTAAATGAGAGGAGAGAGAATGAGATGAGTTATATATATAAAGATTTTGGACCCATGGGTTCATGATGAACCAAAGGGTTCATGATGAACCATTGGTGAACCAAGAATGGGTTACCCAAATGAGCCAAAACTGTAGGCCCAAATGCAGAAAATAAATTAGAAAATAATATTTTGTCGAATATTTTTGGGAATTGCATGAAGAAATACTGCATAATAAATATAGTATAAATACAAGGTAAATACAATTTATCGGTTTACGTATTAAAATACGTATTCCAGGATCGGGGAGTGACATCTCTACCCTTCTTAGAAAAATTCCGTCCTCAGAATTCCAGCCAAGACAGGATAGTGAAATCAGGGCAAGCAAGGCACAATCATATACAAGTTAACTATCATAGCAGTTATTATCGTACATCACAAAGTACAAAATAAGCAGGTGCAGATACGCATGGAATCGTGTCAATAAGGTGCAAAAATATATGTTATTAGTCAAACAAATGCGGATACCGAGATCTGATCTCGTCCTCGCACTCCCAGGTTGACTCTCCCGAAGAGTGATGGTTCCAAGAAACACGGACAAGGCTTATCGTCCGATTCTTGAGTACCTTCTCTCGCCGGTCTAAGATAGATACGGGTTATTCCTCGTAAGTTAGGTCGGTACCAACGACTAACTCAGAATGATCGAGGACATGACTCGGATCTGGGACATACCCACGTAATTGGGATACATGAAACACATCATGTATGCCAGTCAACAAAGGTGGAAGGGCAAGTCGATAAGCCACATCACCTACCCGAGCGAGAATCTTAAAAGGACCAACGTATCTTGGACTAAGCTTTCCTCGGGTTCCAAATCTGATGATACCCCGAGTAGGCGAAATCCGCAGAAACACTTGGTCGCCAACTCTGAACTCTAGAGGCCTACGATGCTGGTCTGCCCAATGACGATGTCGGTCCTGTGCAACTCAAAGGCGCTCTCTGACCAACTTAACTATCTCCACAGTCTGCGTGATCATCTCTGGTCCCAACAACTTCCGTTCTCTGATGTCGTCCCATGCCAAAGGGGACCTGCACTTCCTTCCATACAATGCTTCGAACGGGGCCATCTGAATGCTAGCCTGATAGCTGTTGTTATAGGAGAACTCTACTAAATGAAGGTGATCCTCCCAAGATCCGCCAAAATCTAAGGTACACGCCCGTAGCATATCTTCTAACGTCTGAATGGTTCTTTCTGATTGCCCGTCGGTTTGTGGATGATAAGCAGTACTGAATCTTAACTTGGTTTCCAAACTTTGGTGTAAGCTTCGCCAAAAATGGGAAGTAAACCGCGTATCCCGATCTGATACTATACTAACCGGAACACCGTGCTGCCTTACTATCTGCTTCATGTACATTTCTGCTAGCTGTTCAGTAGTCTGTCCAACTCAGAAGGGAAGGAAATGAGCGACCTTCGTGAGTTGATCTACTATTACCCAGACTGCATTCTTACCAGTCGGGGATTTAGGTAAACCGGTCACAAAATCCATCGTGATGTGCTCCCATTTCTATTCTGGGATAGGAAGCGGCTGTAGCAACCCTGCTGGTCTCTGCTGCTCGGCTTTCACCTGCTGACAAACCAGATACTTGGATACAAATCTCGCTATCTCTCTTTTCATGCCATTCCACCAAAAGTACTGCCTGATATCTCGATACATCTTCGTTCCTCCTGGATGAATGGAGTAAATAGAACTATGAGCTTCGGACATAACTTTTTGCCGAAGGTCTCCACTCGGTACACAGAGTCTGTTTCCAAACCTGAGCGTACCATCTTCATGAATCACTAACTCCTTCCTACGGCCTGATTTACACTCCGACCGCAACTTCTGAATCTGTGGATCTGCTGCTTGTGCTGCCCTTATCCTCTCTACTAAGGTTGACTGAATCTGCATACTTGTCATTCTTCCTATATCCTTTGGCAAAACTACTTCGATTCCCATACTCTGAAGGTCTTCTAAAATATGCTTCTGCGAGGTCAAGATAAAGGTACTGTCTCTCCTACTCAGTGCATCTGCAACTATATTCGCCTTGCCTGGATGATACTGAAGATCTAAGTCAAAATCCTTCAGCAGTTCTAACCATCTTCTTTGCCTCATGTTCAAATCTCGCTGCGTGAATACGTATTTCAAACTCTTATGATCAGTATAGATCTCTACCCGATCCCCGTATAAATAATGCCTCCACAACTTGAGTGAAAACACCACAGCTGCTAACTCCAAATCGTGAGTCAGGTAATTCTTCTCATGGTCTCGAAGCTGTCGAGACGCATATGCTATCACCTTTCCGTGCTGCATCAATACACATCTAAGACCCTTCCCAGATGCGTCACAATATACTGTAAAGCCTCCCGCTCCTACTGGAAGCGTCAAGATCGGGGCTGAGATCAATCTCTTCTTCAATTCTTCAAATGATGCCTGACAGCTAGCTGACCAAACAAACTCTACGTCCTTGTGCGTCAAACGCGTTAAGGGCGCAGAGATCTTGGCAAAGTCTGCCATGAACCTTCTGTAGTAACCAGCTAGTCCTAAGAAACTTCGTACTTCTGCAACCGTTCTCGGGACTGGCCAATGCTCTACGGCCTCAATCTTCTTCGGATCCACTGACACTCCTGCCCCAGAAATTACATGCCCCAGGAATGAAATGTGATCTAACCAGAATTCACACTTGTCGAGCTTCGCATAAAGTTGATGCTCCCTCAATGTCTGTAAGACAGTCCTAAGATGTTTTT
This sequence comes from Iris pallida, assembly GCA_029216955.1. Lineage (NCBI taxonomy): Eukaryota > Viridiplantae > Streptophyta > Magnoliopsida > Asparagales > Iridaceae > Iris > Iris pallida. The sequence continues at coordinate 43,281,001 of JANAVB010014796.1, forward strand.
CATGCTTCTCTTCACTGCTGGAATAGACAAGAATGTCATTTATGAACACCACCACAAATTTATCCAAATACGGCAGAAAGATGCGGTTCATTAAATCCATGAATACTGCGGGGGCGTTGGTTAGTCCAAAGGGCATTACTAAAAACTCATAATGCCCATATCTAGATCTGAATGCTGTCTTCGGTATGTCTTACTCCAGGACTCTTACTTGATAGTATCCTGACCGAAGATCGATCTTGGAAAAGACGCTGGCCTTGCTCAACTGGTCAAACAGGTCATCAAGCCTTGGTAGTGGGTACTTATTCTTCACTGTTACTGCATTCAGCTTACGGTAGTCGATGCACATCCTCGTCGATCCATCCTTCTTGGGAACTAGAATCACTGGCACGGCCCAGGGCGATTTACTGTCTCGGATGAATCCCTTAGACTTCAACTCTTCTTCATGTTGATACAACTTATCCTGTTCTGACGGCGACATTCTGTAAACTCTGTCTGCAATAGGCCTCGTTCCAGGGTTCAACTCAATGCTAAATTCTACCTCTCTGACTGGGGGTATCCCTGGGAGCTCATCAGGGAAGACGTCGAGAAAATCTTCGACCACTCTCGGAATCTGTCCTGGCTCTGACACTGCTGCTGAGATGATGCCTCCGGCCTGATTCTTCAAGGTTCGAGAAAAGATGAACTGCTCCATCCCAGGAACGCTGAATATGACCCTACCTCCTCTACAATCAATTGTCGCATGACTGTCTCTCAACCAGTCCATGCCAAGAACGACATCAAAATTCCCCATAGGGAATTCAATCAATGATGCGGGCAGTAAATGCCTATACACCTCCATCGGACATGAAAAGCGCACTCTGCTAACTTCTACGAGCCCATTGCCGGTGAGTATATCCATCCTCTCCGGCAATGCCTCAAACTCTAATCCAATCTGTGTAGCATATTGTGCAGAGATGAATGAATGAGTAGCGCTTGAATCAAATAATGCTACAGCGGGAAATGAGGTGACGAGAATTTTACCTGCCACCACGTCACTGGACGCTAGAGCCTCTCCCAAGGTCAATGTGAGAGCCTGGCCCCGCGGAGCCCCTTCTTGCGGCCTTCCTCGACCATGCTGTTGCTGCCTCTGAGGGCCTTCGGCTTCCTGTGCTTGGCGGAACATCTGAGCCTGCGTTGGTAGACACTGGGCTAGGGGACTTACTGCTAATACTGGCCCTCCACTCGGGGTTGCCACCGGAGCTGGCAATGCTAGAAACTGCTGAGCTGGCCCTCCTGGCCTCTGCATCACAGGACAAGTGGAGATACGGTGGTCTGAACTACCATACCTCAAGCATAAGCCATTCGCTGACCGGTACACCTCCCTCGTGTGCCCTGCCTTCCCACAGAATGTACAGCCCTGGGGTACTCCCTGACGCTGTTGTTGGTTCCTCGGCTGCTGATGCCGAACTGGCGCTGTATTAGTTGACACGGCCGTCCTTCGCGGCGCTCCTGCATCATGAATACGTATACCAGGTGCTGGTGCCGATGTTCGCTGTATTGCTCCTCCTCCAACCTGGGAATGAGATCTCTTCTGACCTCCTGTCCTCGATGCCACCCTCTGCTGGGTAAGCTCGTGCCTCCGAGCGGCCGTCAAAACAGCGTCAAACGTCTGGTAGTCGTGTCCTTCCACAAGCTGTAATAGTTCCAAATGAAGTCCTTGCTGGAACCTCATAGCTTTCTCTGGCTCCGTTGCCACCATTACTGGTGCAAAACGGCACAATCTGCAGAACTCTGCTGCATACCCATCTACGGTCTTGCCTGTTTGCTTGAGACTAATGAACTTCTGCTGGAGCTCATATCGAGCTACTATGCCAAAATACTTGGCCTTGAATCTGTCACTGAAGGTGGTCCAACGAACAGGGCGTCTTGCACCAACTTCTTCTGATGCCCACCAGTCACGGGCAAGATCCTGAAGTACCAGTTTGACCTGATCAACCTTCTCATCATCTGGAACCTTGGCTGCCACAAGAATGGCTTCGATGTCTTGAATCCATACATCCGCAGTGATGGCATCCTCCGTGCCATCAAAATACCTCGGGTTCAAGCGACGAAACCTTCCTGATGCTCCCGAGTCAGTCCCGACACTCCTCTCAAGAGCTAACTGAATCCCTTGGTTCAGCAACACGTTCTGCTCCTGCTGCCGAATCTGTTGCTGTTGGTTAGTGACAAGAAACCCCCGGATGATCTCCAGGAGTGCTACGGCGTCTGGTACTGTCGTCGCTGCTGGTGCTGCAGGGGTTTCAATAACCTGCGGCTGTACTGCCTCTGGTTCTATTTCTGCTCGTGCCTGCACTGGAGAAGGTTCTCTCCCCTGTTGCTGCCCAGTCGAGCCATGCTCTTGCTGCTCTTCCTCATGGGCCTCACCCGCTACTGAGAATGAAGCACCCCTATAGAGAAGAATATAAGATTATCAAGTCCGGACGAGAAAGATTTCGAGGATGCAAGTCAGGTTAGAGATCAAGGCAAGGACAGAGAATTCGAAACAGAATTTCAAGGGGAACAAGTTTTGATTGAGACTCCTAATAATTCGCAATAACCCACAAGTCTGAAAATCAGACCTGCATGGGCCACCACTAAAACCTTGTCACGCCCCAGTACCGAAATACGAAGACGGACTAGGCCAGCTACTCCATATGAGGTATGTAACGTCATACGGCGATCGTGGCTGTCGAGAGACTAGAAAGTACATCCTACAATCAAGTCTCCTATGGTCCCACAGAGTTCTATGTCTCAATCACTCAAACCACATCAGCAATTAAATGAACATTAAAGATAAAGCAGTAAGGCGTCCCCGACGCTTCATCAAAATGGTCATGAGAGACTAGCTTTATAATTTAGCTATCTTAGAGAGTCAGGAGTACACAATTATACACAGCTGAAGTCTGTTTAATTATAATAATGTACAGACACAAAATATCAAGAAATCCGGCTAACAGGTGTCGGTGGCTAAACGCCGCAAAAGTATAAGCAGGAGTGGTGGAGAAGAAACCCACTCGAGTCCCCGAACCACCATGCTCCTAGGATGCACCATGGATGTCAGGGAGGAAGATCGTGTCCTCTGGCTCTGCTACGAGATCTGGCCAAACAAAACCAGCGGGGTCAGCCCCGAATAGCAAGTACCGCCAAAGGGGCATAAGAGTTAAGATTAAAAACCCAGTTAATAGAATGATTGATAAAAGTAATACTTATGCTACTATTATAGGGTAGCGAAACATCTTCGAACCCATATGGCACCCTTACAACCAAACAAGGACAAAAGGTGCCGCATAGAGTCGGGACGTGTCGTACTCTATAACATTCACATAAGTTAAAAAGGTATAAACAATAAAACCTCCTGATCGTGACTTCGGTCGATAGCCTATCGCAGTACAATAACCAACCCAACAATCAAACAAGAACATGGGTTGGATCATGTACCATGATAGACCATGTTCCTCAGTCATTCACAGAAGTAGCACTTCACAACCAGAATAAGTCTTCCGTTCATAACTTCGGTCCACAGCCTGTCATAGTACGATAACCAACCCAACAATCAAACAAGAACATGGGTTGGATCACGTGCCATGACAGTTCGCTTCCCTCGGTTATTCACGGAAGGTAATAGGACACAAGCAAGTCGTTTTCACGGCCAATCAAGTCTACGAGTTTCTAGTGGGATGAGGTTATCCTCGCGTCATGTTATTAGAAAATCCTCAGATCGTATCTTTCCAGCAAGGCTAGCCAACCCAGGGGTTCGCGTAGACAGGTGTTATTGAGCATAGGTCCCTCGTAAGGCCACCTTGCTAAAATATATAATATATAGCAGGAATTAATCGGATACAGTCATCCACTCGTTAAAGATGACACAGTATCCATGGAGACCAGCCGGCGCGTCGAGACAATATCTCAAGGCGGCTGGTGTAACACGATCTCGAGATTTTGCCCTCCCCATGCATCTAGTATGTTTAGTTGCCTAATTTAACCCTAAGTGAAATCTTGGACTCACATGTTGTGGCCTGCATGATTATCCCCCTAAAGTCGTACTTTAGTACGAGTACCCCAAAGAGGATCCATGTCAATCAGTATGTCAACATATGCTACCCTCCTTAGTGTAATGCATCATTGCAAATACGCCACGTGGAGTTACGAGTCATTTGTCGAGCATGAACAAGAACTGGGACATTCAGGTACATGTATCAGATAGGAACACTTTGTTCACCGGGATCACATTAGTGCTCATATCATGCTCGGGACAAAAGGCGTAAGGATATAAAATGGGCATATAATATCTGATAAAATATCAAAAGCGTACGCACAAAAGCACGCACGCTCAAGGGGTGAAAAGTCACGCAAGCTCACTCAGGCTCACTTAAGGCAGCGTGCGTGAAAAATCACGCAGGCTCAAGGAGAGAGCTGCGTGAAAAGTCACGCAGGCTCAAGGAGAGAGCTGCGTGAAAAGTCACGCAAGCTCAAGGAGAGGGCTGCGTGAAAAGTCACGCAGGCTCAAGGAGAGAGCTGCGTGAAAAGTCACGCAGGCTCAAGGGAAGAGCTGTGTGAAAAGTCACGCAAGCTCAAGGAGAGAGCTGCGTGAAAAGTCACGCAAGCTCAAAGAGAGAGCTGCGTGAAAAGTCACGCAGGCTCAAGGGAAGAGCTGCATGAAAAGTCACGCAAGCTCAAGGAGAGACACGCTTCCAACAGGAAGCGTGCTCAAACCGGAGCACACTGTTCACTGTCTTCTCCAAACAGCAAGAACACCATGGCTGAACCCAAACTTCAAAGCATCACAACTTGGCCATCCGAACTCCAAATCCGGATTTCCAAAGTTCCATCTTGGGTGAAATGGAATGCTCTTCCACGTGGAAGCATCAAAAACCCATAAAATCCGACTAAAGTAGATCAAACCATACAAAATCCGAAAATGATTAAAACTTAGATCTACAAAAATCAAAGCTTCAAAATGGGAATTTCCAAGTTCTAAACTAGTATAGAATGAGGAGAAGAACATGTTTTTGGCAAATAGTTTTGTAAGAAAACATTGACAAAATTATGGATCCATCTCTTGAGCAAGTTGATACTTGCCTTGGTTGGTGGAGGAAATAAATAAGAGGAAGTAAATGAGAGGAGAGAGAATGAGATGAGTTATATATATAAAGATCTTGGACCCATGGGTTCATGATGAACCAAAGGGTTCATGATGAACCATTGGTGAACCAAGAATGGGTTACCCAAATGAGCCAAAACTGTAGGCCCAAATGCATAAAATAAATTAGAAAATAATATTTTGTCGAATATTTTTGGGAAATGCATGAAGAAATACTGCATAATAAATATAGTATAAATATAAGGTAAATACAATTTATCGGTTTACGTATTAAAATACGTATTCCAGGATCGGAGAGTGACATGGGGACAAACTTCTCCACGGCTGAGAAGTTGGTGACGTAATCGGATGCAGCCAAACTTGGCTCCACAGAACAGAAGATGGTCGTCCGCTTCGACCAACAGGCGTTTGAAGAAATGCGCTCCGACGGGAGTGCTGGCCCGGCCCAGAAGCGAATCCGCACAAAGAAAGCTCGCAGGGAGTGGAGGCCAAAATTATTTGCTCCTCCCCAAGCTCTGGACGGAGTACTCTCTGCTGCCCAAGACGGCGAAGGCATTTCTCATGCGGCTCCACTTCAAGCCATAGAGGACTCTGCTGTCCCCAAGTCTGGCAGAGGCAAAGCATTACGATGCTGGACTTACAGGGGCAAAGATTGATTCTATGTGCGCCAGGAAGAAGCCGAACAAAGGCACTAGCCGCAGGTTGAACACTCATACGACCAAGATTGCCAGCCGCATGTCTGATGTCCATGCGGCCGAAACTGCCAGCCAGATGCAGAACACCCATGCGGCCAAGTTTTCCAGCCGCATGGAGAATTTATGTGGCCGAGACTTCCAGCCGCATGAAGAAAGCCCATGCGGCTACGGTTGCCAGCCGCATGAAGACTGTTGATTCCAGCCGCATACTGTCTGCTCCACGCAGCTCAGGCTCAGTCTTCGATCGCCTCTCCTATGGTCCTGATCTCTCATGCTTCCGAAAAAATATGTCTGACTCTCTGCAGCACCACTTAGACTCTTCCTACTATATGCCCTCACGCACTAGAGTGAAGAAGTCTAGGGCAGCGCAAGCTTGGCGAGCTCAGTCCGCTGTTCCGACCTCTGACCATCTGAGCGCTCTATATACTGTTATGCGGGCCTCTGATGGGAAGTTGTACAGAACCACTCGAGTCCAGCCCCCGGCGGCAAACAGACAGAGTGGTCCCCAAAAGTCTCCCAAAATCTAGGGAGCAAACATGGTCGTTCCAGACCCATCTGACTTGCGTGAGGTTATCCTCCACAAGCGCAAGGAAAGAAAAGAGGCCTCGGTGTGCAAAGAGTCCTCCCAAGGACATCACTGCACCCAAGTCATTGTCAACTGCTGTTGCAACAACGCGACGGTACGAGAAGACCGGCAGTCCATCTTCCAAAGATTACAATAGCCGAGCTCAGAGGATGAGGTGCCTCCCGTCGTCTCCTGCAACTCTACTCAGAAAATTCCCGCCGATGGGAGAGGGAAGAAGATAAACGTTTCCAGCCCGAAGATTTCAACCACTGTGACTAAGAAACTGTCGTCTAAACGGTTGCCCACCACCAGAGTTTTCCAAGGTACCCGTTCAAAGACGAAATCTGCTATAGTGAGAAATTCATCATCCATATTACTGGGGGTTGCCGGAACTGGGGGTAGCACTCCTCCGAACATCCATGATAATCCGATGTTCCAAGGAGACGAGCCGGAGGAAACAACTCTCCCATTAGATGCAGCAGATCCCGACGTCCCCGAGGATGTCCACGACTCTCAAGACGAGGCAAACTCGGAAGCTGGGGGTACTATTCCTTCTGAGTTCGAACCAGAGGAGAACATTCCCACATACCCCGATGACTTCTCGGTACAGGAATATGATTCGGAGGGCACGTCATCCACCGTCCCTTCCACTTCTACTCATGTAAGGACGACATTCATGACAAATGACGAACAAGATGGTCCCAGTGATCGCCAACGCATCGACACTCTGGAGGCCGTACTGCGCACTTTGGTCAAGTCGGTGGACGAGATCAAAGCAGCCCTCCCTACTCTGCAAGGAGGGACGCCTGGCCAAATGAACTTGGGTCCCGTGGTCAATACGGACTCGAACTCAGATGCACCAAACCTGGGCAATAATCCTCCTAAAATGTTGGCTCCTACCACAGCAGACGAGGCCAGGAAAGCAAGAAGAGAGGTCCAGGAGCTCCGAGCCATGTTGCACGCCCAAGAAAACTGCCAAGACCTCTGGATACGACAACTGTATCCCGCTGTATGGAGAGATGTTCCCTTTCCACCAAAGTATAAACCATTCCATATCAATCCATATGATGGGAAGACCTCCACAAGTCGGTACATCACTTACTTCGAGGTCACCACCGACCACCTGCCCCATGACGATGCCATCCTTAGGCGATTATTCATTGGGGCATTAGAAGGGGTCGCCTTCGACTGGTACCGTAACCTGCCAGACAACTGCATCCACTCCTTCGCCAGCTTCAAGCGCATGTTCTTGGAGAGATTTTACGAAGTAGGATAGGACATCACAATGTCCACTCTCATGGATGTCGTTCAAGGGGAGAAAGAGCTGACAAGGAACTATATTGAGCGGTTTCGCCAAACCGCAATAAAGTTGCCGTCTGGTAATCCGGATTCCTCCTTAATTGAAATTTTCCAAAAGAGACCGCTTCCAACAATTAGCCTCTAGATGGGTGAAAGTCAATTCAAGGACTGGAAGACGTTCATCATCAGCGCCACTAGCGCCGAGGACAGATTGAAGAAGGCTCGCCAACTGGAATTGTACATCTCGGAGGGAGAGGACAAGGGCAAGCGCCCTAATACCAACAACAACAACGGTGGTAACTCCTCCAACAATCGGGACAAGGGCAAGCAGGCTATGGTGGCCGACACAGCCCAAAAACCTGAGTCAAAACCGGCAGACAAGCAATGGCCGCAAATGACCTACTCCTTCGAAGACGGCCATGTCAAACCCACCTTCGACATGCTCATACAAGGAGATAGAATTCAGCTCCCTCCACAAAGACGGGAACCTCGGCCGACAGAAATGGAGAACCCAAAGTACTGCCATTACCACCGCTACGTCCACCATGCAACACACGACTGCTACCAACTGAAGCGATACATCCAACATCTCATCGATTCGAAGGCTCTGGCCATTGATTTTGTAGAGGTAATCATGGCAGCCAACTTGGTATCCGTACAGTTTGGCAGCTTCCCTCCGACAGAGACTCAAGACGGCGTGATTCCCATCCCTCGGACGACAATAGAGATTGCTAATCTTCCACCTCCTCGAGATCAGGCTGTTTGTCTAGTGCCCCTCACAACATCACGAGGGGATATCATGTGGGTACATCCGAACTTGGTACCTGAAGTGACTCAGCCCGCACCACTCCCCATTGGCAAGAAGAAGAGTAGAAAGGTCAGATCCTGCCGCACAATTTTGACAGATGTCGAAGAAGCCACAGCTGTCGTCACTCGGTCAGGTGCTCAATCCCAACCTACGCCAGATAACTCGACTGAAGAACATCAGCCGGCTACTGCTGACGCTTCAGGACCTTCTCAACCTCCGACGACCGACAAGCCTAGGCCGAAGGAGACTCGCTTTGACAAATCCCTCCGAAAAGAGGCATCTCATGGGCTGGAAAGGCCCTACAACTTTGACATCCTGGCACAATTGGCCAACACACCAGCCAAATTGTCATTATACGAGCTCCTGAGACTCTCCAAAGATGTTCGCGCGGCTTTGAGTGATGCACTCCAGAACGCCGACGCATATCTAGCTCAGGTCAACCTCACGGAAGAGAGCCCGCCTGCAGATCTCCAAGACAATGCTTGCACGGGAGCGATGCCCAACATTGTCTTCACTCTACAGGATATGCTCATCAAAACCAACCTGCACGATCGTCCGTTATATTACACTGGATACATCGGCGACGTAAAGGTGGATCGGCGACGTAAAGGTGGATCGGATGCACATTGATCCTGGTTCTTCCATAAGCATCATCCCGAAGGGTCTTTTACATTATCTCTGCATTCCTATGCATCGCCTGACACCAACAAGCACCGCCATCAGCAGTTTCTATTCGGACAGGAGCTACCCGATTGGAAAGATTCGCTTGAAGTGCCAAATTGGCGATCTTCAGTCAGAAGTGATCTGTTATGTCATAGATGAGGACACTTCCTACAATATCCTCCTGGGCGCCCTTGGATACACGATTACATGATCGTGCCTTCCACGCTGCACCAGTGCTTCAAGTATGTCGACAAATACGGCTTCGTGAGGACAGAATTTGCCGACATCGATCCCTTCAAAGGGGTCGAATCCTACTACTCAGACTCCTGCTTATACGAAAAGTCAAAGAGGCACCTTGGTGAAGGAGATATACAAGCTCGAACTGAGACAGCCACAGGATCAGAAGAACCTCTGACGATCTACCTCCAAGCTCGCAAACCTGGCAAGTCCGCACCCCTTACGGCCGCTCTGCGTAAGGATGCAATCAGTCTCTCGACACAAGAGGGGCAAATGATAATCTGGCTGCCAAGGTTCGGCCAAGTGCCAAGACCCACAACGGAGCCACTAACAATCAGACTGCCCAGAGTCGGCCAGCCACAAGCGGAGAAGCTCAATCCCTCCGACAAGCCAATGACGATACGTCTTTCCAAAAAGAATCGTCAGTCCAATGCAAAGTCTGGGGCTTCTAGCGAGCCAACCACTCCCTGTCCAGCATCGAGTACCAAACTGGGGGTTGCTAGTTTGCCAATGACTCCACGTTCTGCTCCACCAGCGGAACCCCTGATGATCAAGTTGCCCAAGTTATCCTCTCAGTCTTCATTTATACAGGGGGTGGCCGAAGAAGAATCAGAATTGGCCAAGTATATGGCCGTTCACACTGATGTTCCTTTCGTAGACAATGTAATCCTGCTAGAAAAGATACCTTACTTCATCAATAAAGGGCTATCTTTGAACTATATCGAGCTTAATAAGCTTTGTACAATGTATGCTATGGAACATGATATAGGCGCTCACCTACACACACACACAGGTGACAAATGTTTACACCGTAAATCAACTTACTCCCGCGGAAGACGCTTACCGCATAATCGAGGGAGGGGATCATCCAATCATCTTCGGTCGAAAGAATCCACAGCCCTTCACCATAGAAGAAGTCGATCTCGAATCAGACGCCGGAAGACTGCCTCTCTATCTATATATCCCCCAATCCAAATACCTCATGCAAAAATAGGGGTATGATCTGGAGACTACGCCAGGTTTGATCTACGGCGCTGGTCGACGATTACCTTTAAAGTCGTCGGTCCCAGCTGGCAAACCACAGGACTACTACACCAAGACCCGATGCGGACTGGGATATGTTACGCCTGCAACGACCCCTGAAAGCTCAGATGAGGAATGCGACTGGCATTCATGCTCAACCGGATCTCCAACTTCTGATTCGGATATCAGCATCGAGGATGTATTCAGGCAAGTCCTGTCTGTCAATATGGCATTCGTCGATGCTTACGAAGAAGGTAAAGACTTTCCTGAACTCCTCGAGTTAGAGCCGTGGGCCCAACAGCTGGATACGCAATAGGAGAAGCAGTTTGAATAAAGAGAGCCTCCTACTGAAGATGAGGTCATGCAAGTGGATCTCGACAGCGATTCTTCTCCAAAACCAATCTTCGTTAGTAAAAGCCTGACAGACGAAGAGCGAGAATCGCTACTGGAACTCGTCAAAGAATATATTGATGTGTTCGCTTGGAGTTATGAAGACATGCCAGGGCCAAACCCCAATGTTGCTCTTCACAAACTCAACATTCGGCCAGATGCAAAGCCAGTCAAACAACAGCAGTGACGCTTCCGCCCAGGCATCATGGATGCGATCGAAGCCGAAGTCAACAAATTGATAGCTAGCGGCTTCATTCGTGAGGAACAACATTCGGACTGGGTCGCCAATATAGTACCGGTCCTCAAGAAGAATAGAAAGATTCGAATCTGCATCGACTTCCACAATCTGAACGAGGCGTGCCCCAAAGATGAGTTCTCCCTCCCTATCACAGACATCATAATCGACAACACCTGCGGCTTCGAACGTATGTCATTCATGGATGGCTTCTCGGGGTACAACCAAATTAAGATGTCTTCCGACGACGAAAAGCATACTTCATTCCGAACACCAATAGGCACGTTCTGTTACACAGTCATGCTTTTCGGTTTAAAGAACGCTGGTGCCACATATCAAAGATCCATGAGTATTATCTTCAGGGACCACTTGCGCAAGACAGTGGAGTGCTATGTCGATGACATCGTCATCAAAAGTCGCTCTAAGAAAGATCACATGCATGATCTAAGGACAGTGTTCGACCTGATACGAGCGCACAATTTGAAAATGAACCCCACGAAATCCTTCTTAGGCGTATCCAGCGAGAAGTTCTTGGGTTTCATCATCACCTCCCAGGGTAACCACGTAGACCCTGAGAATGTTGGCCCACTGGTCATATGGTCAAACTAATTTTAATAATTGATCAAACTCTGTCTGGATATATGAAGCTAGTCAGGATGTATCGGACTCTTGGACATGATCAAGAACATCTATCTACACAGTTCAAGACCGAAGCAATGTTTGCATGTTCGAGTCTGTATTTCTTTTAGCAATATATTTTTCATTTTATTGAGTCTAGGAATACGTTGTACACCGAGTCGTACTGGCAAATAGGCTATTCTAAAATGTTTTCAAAATACTTTTAAAATATCCTTTGTTTTGATAAACATTCATTTAAATAAAAGCTTCAAAAAGGTTTTCAAAATAGTTTTCAAAAATCCCAAAAAATGGAATTTAGAAACCTAACCTAACCCTGACAGAACTCGGCCAGAGTTTGGCCAAAGTTCGGTTAGTGGCCGTTTTGATTTTTGAATTCTCTGGGACTTGGTCCTCCTGCAGTTGCGGATTTGACCGAGAGTTCCTCATCGAGTTCTGCCCGAATTCTGCCCGAATTCTGCCAGAATTCTGTCTTTGAAATTCCTATAAATAGAGAAAGATTTCGATCATTTCAACTCACTCATTCACATTCAATCTTCTCTCTATCTAAAGCTTTCAATCTTTCAAAGAGTTTTTTTTAGCTTTAAATTTCAGATCCCAAGCCAATTACAATCCTCTAGTCGATTTGCCAATGCGGTGCGGTCTAGAAGTTTCTGAGAGATTGTAATCAGAAGGCTTGATTGAAGAATACCTCTTCACAATTGAAGTTGGACGAGTTCTTCGTATCAAAGCTCGCGTTGTAGAAGTTGCAAAGACTTCGTAAGAAAACTTGCAGTTTTGCCAATAGTAGATTCAACTGGTAGCAAGAGTTCTACCGACTGGATTAGTCCTCAACAGAGGAAAACCAGTATACATCGCTGTCTTTGCGTTTGATTTCTTATCTCTGCCTTTACATTATTTAGTTGTGATTATTATTTCTGTGATCTTGCTGCTAACAAATTTTAATTAGCATATTTTCGCTGCCAACTCTATTCACCCCCCCTCTAGAGTATTGTGCTTTACGATTTCGTTCCTACAATTGGTATCAGAACGGGTGTTACAGGTAAAGCAAGGTAACATTGTAATTATTTATTCATTTAATTAATTGTTATATAGATCACAGCACAACACATGGCAACTGTGAAATTCACAAGTGAAGGCCAGGCCACAAACAGACCTCCACTGTTTGATGGTACGAATTATACCTATTGGAAAACACGGATGAGTTTTTTCTTGAAATCACTTGACTTTAATTTATGGTCTATTGTTATTGATGGCTATCAAAAGCCACCTCGTATAAATGTTGATGGAGTTCTAGTTGAAAAACCCCATAAACAATATATACAAAGGAGAAAAAAAAAGGCCAGTCTTGACGCACGTGCTATTAATGCTCTATTTTGTGCTTTAGACAGAACTGAATTTAACAGGGTGTCTATCTGCACAACGGCTAATGAAGTGTGGAAGCTACTTGAAGTAACACATGAAGGCACGACTCAAGTCAAAGAATCAAAGGTCAGCAGACTTACTCAAGAGTATGAGGTGTTCAATATGAAGCCCAATGAAATAGTTACTCAGATGTTCGAAAGATTCCTGGATATTGTAAATCCTTTGTCCTCCCTAGGCAAAGAATACAGTAACCATGAAAAGATTCACAAACTCCTGCGAGCACTTACCAAGAACTTGATTCCAAAGACTACTGCAATAATTGAAGGAAACAACCACACAACTATGTCCCTCGAAGTACTCATGGGTAAGCTACTCACTCATGAACTGGAGCTACAAGATTTTGAAGAGCCTGCACCAAAGGAGAAGACGATCGCTTTCAAGGCTCAGCACAGAAAAGCTGCTGAAGGTGATTCAGACAGCAGTGAATCTGATGCTGAAGATCAAGCACTCCTAGCAAGGAAATTCAAAAGATTCATGAGATATGAGAAGAGAGCCAAAGAAAACAATAGCAGTAACAACTGGTATCAAGATGATGCTGTCTGCTATGGCTGCAAGAAGAAGGAACACATGAAGAAGGATTATCCTACAAACTCATCATCAAGCAAGAAGAGCAACAGGTATGAAAAAGGAAACCTGAAGAAATCAACATCTCGGAGATATGCCAACACCAGCATATGGCATGAAAGTGAAGCTAGCGACTCAGAAGACGAACAATCAGAAGACGCTGCAAACGTATGCTTTATGGCATCCGATCAGGTACCTACTGAACCTGTAGTTGATACATATGATGACTTCACCTTTGAGCAACTAGGAGGTACCTTCAGTGAACTGATAAGTGATTACAGGAAACTGCGTAGCAAATATCAGACCTCTAAGAAGGTACTCAAAGAGTACAAAGAAGAAATAGGAAGACTTACCGACCTACTAGCTGACGTTAGAAATAATATTAGTGAGTCTGGTGAGCTTTCCTCTATCAAGCTCTTATTATACGAGACTACCAAGTCATCTGAAGAGAAAGACAAAGTTATTGACCAACTCAAAGAAGAACTTTCTAAAGAGAAGAAAAGTCTTCAAAGTGCACAAATCAGAATGGAAACACTCACTTCTGATTATACTAAGTTGTATGACACTTCCAAAAGATTGGAAATTAGGTTAGGAAAACAGCTTGAGACTGCTGCTTCCTTCCCTAACACGTGTCACTTACCGAAAAATCGGAACATTCCCAAGCCAAATACTGTCAGACCTAACCCTATCAAACCTTTACCCCAAAAGGTTAAGCCCAAACAGGATTATAGATATGCTTTCTTCTATACTAGAAAACCTAAACCTACCAACCATGCACATCACTCAGCTTTCAACACTAAACATGCACAATGTCATTATTGTGGCCTCATTGGTCATATTTCACCTGCATATAAAATTAGAAAGCTTGTTGATTTAAATATTTATGCTTGGATACCAAAGGCTAACATTTCAGGACCCTACAAGAAATGGGTACCAAAAGTTTCATCTGCAAATTGTTTTGTAGGTGGAACACCCTTCACATGCTAAAAGCAAATGGATCCTCGACAGCGGTTGTTCACGGCATATGACCGGTGACGCTACATTATTTGCAACACTGTCGAAGAAAAAGAAGAAAGGATATGTTTCCTTCGATAATAACTTGAAAGGGTATATTATTGGTATCAGTGATGTTGGTAAGTCTCCTTATCCTGTAATTAAGGATGTCTGTCTGGTTACCGAGTTGAAACATAATCTACTCAGCATAAGTCATTTAGCTGATCATGGTTATGGCATCAAATTTGGCAAAGACAAATGTACTATAGTTGATAGCTCAACTGGTAGTACTATCTTTAAAGGTATCAGGGAAGACAACATATATGTTTTCTATTTGTTGGAAGAAACTAACATTTCAGGTAGATGCTTAATGGCTAAAAGTGATGAGAGTCATCTGTGGCATATGAGACTCGGTCACACAAATATGGACACAATCTCAAGATTATCCACAAAGAAGCTAGTACGCGGTTTACCAGACATTACATTCAAGAAGGATTCGGTATGCAGTCAATGTAAAAAGAATAAAGCTACCAGATCCACATTCAAGTCAGTAAATGCAGTATGTACTACTAGACCTCTACAATTGCTTCATATAGACTTATTTGGTCCTAGCAGAGTTGCTAGCCTCGGAGGTAAGCTTTATGCTTTTATAATTGTAGATGATTACTCTAGATACACGTGGGTATACTTCTTGACACGCAAGAATGGTGCATTATCTGAATTTGTCGTCTTTTGCAAGAAAGTACAGAATGAAAAAGGTTACATGATCACTCATATTAGAAGCGATCATGGAGGCGAATTCGAGAATGCAGAGTTTGAGCAATTTTGTGACACACACGGTTTTGTACACGAGTTCTCCTGCCCTAGGAATCCACAACAAAATAGAGTTGTAGAACGTAAGAACAGAACTCTAACCGAAATGGCCAGAGTAATGTTAAACCAGTTTAGTCTACCCAAATATTTCTGGGCTGAAGCTGTCAATACAGCTTGTTTTGTTCTCAATAGAGTTCTAATTTGACCCAAATCGAAGAAGACTCCATTTGAGTTATGGTTTGATAGAATTCCATTAGTTTCATATTTTAGAATATTTGGTTGTAAATGCTTTATTCTTAATACAAAAGACAATTTGGGAAAGTTTGACGAAAAGGCCGATGAAGGTATATTTTTAGGTTATGCGGCCAAGAGCAAAGGATACAGAGTCTTCAACAAACAAACCATGATCATCGAAGAATCAATCAATGTCACTTTTGATGAACTGAATCAAATGACTATCGATGACAATGACGAAGATCCAACTGTACCAAGCTCAACAACAGCTGATTCTTAACCAAGCTCGGCACTAGCTGATCCTCCTAGAGAAGATCCAGGAACCAGCTACCTTCAGAGTCTGCCGAAAAGATTAAAATTTACGGCTGATCATCCAAAAAATTTGGTAATTGGTGACATTACCAAAGGTGTAAGTACTCGTACATCCAGTAGAGATATTGTTTCTAGTGTTGCATTTATTTTACAGCTAGAACCCAAAACTATTGATGAAGCATGTAGTGATAGTTTTTGGATAGATGCTATGCAAGAGGAATTAAACCAATTTGAACGGAATCAAGTTTGGAAACTTGTTTCCAAGCCTATTGATCATCCGGTCATTGGCACCCGTTGGGTATTCCGAAATAAACTAAATGAGAATGGTTTAGTGACTCGTAGTAAGGCTCGACTCGTAGCTCAAGGATACAATCAGGAAGAAGGTATCGACTACGATGAGACTTATGCCCCAGTTGCGAGATTAGAATCCATTCGTATGTTATGTGCATTTGCATGTTTTCATAATTTCAAATGGATGTCAAGAGTGCATTTTTAAATGGTTTTATAAAAGAAGAAGTTTTTGTAGCACAACCTCCAGGTTTCATAGATTTTAAAAACCCTGATCATGTTTTCAAGTTGAAGAAAGCTCTATACGGTTTGAAACAAGCCCCTCGTGCTTGGTATGATCGTCTAAGCTCGTTTCTACTTGACAACGGTTTTTCAAAAGGCAAGGTTGACACTACACTTTTTTTTAAGTCCTTTAATGGTAAGCTTCTTTTAATACAAGTCTATGTTGATGATATCATATTTGAATCTACTGATGAATCTCTGTGTCAAGAATTTTCTAAGTGTATGCAGAATGAGTTTGAGATGAGCATGATGGAAGAGCTGAAATTCTTTTTCGGACTGCAAATCAAACAAACTGACAATGGGACGTTCATAAATCAAGCCAAGTACACAAAAGATTTGCTAAAGAAGTTTGATCTGGACAATGTCAAACCTATTGGCACTCCGATGGCAACTTCAACAAAGCTTGATATTGATGAACAAGGCAAGCCGGTCGACACACGTAAATATCGAGGTATGATCGGTAGTTTACTTTATTTAACTGCTAGTCGTCCAGATATTATGTTTAGTGTTTGCCTGTGTATACGTTTTCAAGCTAATCCAAAGGAATCACATCTGTGCGCAGTTAAGCGTATCTTTCGATACCTTAAGGGCACTTCTTCTGTTGGCTTGTGGTATCCCAAAACTAAGTCCTTTGACCTTACTGGTTATTCGGATGCAGATTTTGCTGGATGCAAAGTTGACAAAAAAAAGTACCAGTGGTACATGTTATTTCTTAGGCAAGGCTTTAGTCTCATGGTTTAGTAAAAAGCAAAATTTTGTAGCCCTATCAATAACAGAGGCTGAGTATATCGCCGGAGGACGTTGTTGTGCTCAGATTTTTTGGATAAAATAAATCTTGGAAGACTATGATTTATTTTATACACATATTCCTATTTTCTGTGATAACACGAGCACTATTAATTTGACTAAGAATCCTGTATGTCATTCTCGTACAAAACATATCAAGATTCGACATCATTTTCTTAGAGATCATCATCAAAATGGAGATATTGACCTTGTATACATAGATACTGAGAATCAATTAGCTGACATTTTCACAAAACCTCTAACAGAAGATCGTTTCAATTATTTACGTCGAGAATTAGAAATTTTGGACGTCAATAATGTTAATTGATTTTATTTTATGATTTTATTTCAATATGCAAAAACTATGTTAGAGACAAGCCAATAAAGAGTCTGTCTGTCACCACAACTACGGTTGAAGCGAAGCGGTACTTAAGAGTTCCTCGGTGAACCTCCGCCAGCTGGGACAGTACTCCTACAGCTAATCTGAAACAGTCGATGTGTAACAAAATTTAATTTATAAAATAATATTAATTATATTATTTTAATGTCAAAATTACTAATCTTTGAATTAATTATTTGAAATGAGCCACTGAAAAAGAAAGTATTTCAAACCAAGCCCAGGCGAATTCGGCCAGACTTCGGACCGAATTCGACCCGAGTTCGGTTGAAGGTATCAGGTTATATAACCAGAACCCGAGAGCCTTTCTTTTTCTTTGCTTCTAAACTACATCAACAGCAACAGCAACCGCGCGAGAGAACCCCTTAACCCTAGTTCTTCACCACCCCTTTTCTTCTAATCCAAGTGGTGAAATCAATCCAAATTTTGGATTCGTGCGGAGTTCGTCGTTCTCTACAACATACTCAAATTTCGGGAGGTATAACTCCTTATTTCCCCTCCGTTTATTTTCATGCATATTTCCTTTTATTGCACAAATAGCACCTAAGGGATTTAACCCCTTCAAGAGGAAGAAGACAACTAACCCAAGTGCGGAAGGTTTATCTTCGAATCCACCCACGGATTCCCTCTTTTCGCCAGTCCAATCTAGCGATGGCGCGTTCGACGGGTTTTACTTTCAAACCCTAGCTCAAGCCCTACTGTGGTATAGAGATTTTTCCATGAGATCCATATGCACAGGCGCTCCCATCAAGTAGACTTTATTTCCAGATCATCGCCATTTCTTTGAGGTATTAGGGTTACAGCATTTTGTTAAACTATGTTTTCCCGTAGCAATTAATGCCATTAGACTGTTTTCCTGCAATATCATATTAAACACGTTTGATGTAAGCACTCGTGTTGGAGGATTAGATATCAATTTCAATGAAGTTCTCTTAGCGACGATCCTTGGTATTCCCAATGAAGGTGAACCACTTGTTGACATTACTGAGTTCGATTTCCCCGAAGGCACGACACTTACTAGTTTTAAAGTGGAACTCTTTGCACCTGATAGAGTTCGCTCTAGAAAGTTCAAGGCAAACAACTTGAACTTGTTTAATTATGAATTGCATCGTATCATTTACTCCACTCTCCTTTCGAAATCTACTTCGAAGGATGATGTCACGTCTCTTGAATTATCTGCTATGTTTTATATTCTTAAGGGGATTCCATTTTCTGCCCCTAAGACCATTATTCAGATGATGGGACGTTGTCGTGCAAGAGATAGAAATCTCTCTTATGCGATGATTCTCCCATGCATCTTCCAGCGTTTCGACATTGATTTATCTACTTGTACTCAAGACCCTGAGCCTAAGTTTCTCAAGTTATCTCGTCGCAGTATGACTGCATCTGCTCCTCCTACTGCTCCTGCTACTGCTCTACCTCCTCCACCTCCTCAGCAGTATGCTATGACATTTGAGGGCATACACCAGCACCTTTCAGATTTGCACGTCTCGATGACGGACATGGCTCGCGAACGTGAGTTCCGCGACGTTACCCGTTATCAGGCGATTGCAAATTCTTTAGCCGATCTTCGTTTCTTCCAGACTGGACATTCTGCCGGTTCCATTCCTAGAGATCCAGCTTTCTCTGGTTACCGCTGTGAGGATGAGGCCGTTCGTGCGTACTTTCAGCCCGGTAACGCATATGATTGGTACCGTTCTGACCGTGCTCCTCGAGATTATGTTGGTAAGTTTTACACTGGCGCTCCTCCTCACCCTTCTGGTACGGGTACCTCTGCAGCTGGTCCTTCTGGACATGCTGGTCATGCTGATGATGATGAGGAGGAGGAGGAGGAGTTGTGATATGTTATCTAATTTTTTGAGACTTAGACATTATCTACTGTATACTTAGAAATGCTCCGACATTCCAAGTTTTTATATCTTTCTAGACTTTATTATTGGGACTTGTACTGGATATCTTTATGTTTTTTTTTCTTTTTGGACATCATTTTATGGATTTCGTAGTTTATAGTTCACATCAATTTATTTACTTAGCATCTTTTTCTACTTTAATAACTGTCTGTGATATAATTCTTTGTTTATTATAAACTGCCTGAGTACAAATATATGCCTGTGATGTTATTCAAATTTTCTTTACTATTTTTTTATCATGATTATTTTCTTGTGTTTTTTCACTGTTTGTTATTTATGCATTAATTGCGGGAGAGTTTTTCTCTTTTGCAATTATTTTGCTAAATGACAACGGGGGAGAAAAATAAAGATCTAACATTTCTTTTTGAGAAAATACAGGACATGAACAATTTTTGATTTTATTTCAAGCTTAAATGTTATATCATTCATAGTTTGTCAATTATCAAAATGGGGGAGATTGTTGGCCCATTGGTCATATGGTCAAACTGATTTTAATAATTGATCAAACTCTGTCTGGATATATGAAGCTAGTCAGGATGTACCGGACTCTTGGACATGATCAAGAACATCTATCTACACAGTTCAAGACCGAAGCGATGTTTGCCTGTTCGAGTCTGTATTTCTTTTAGCAATATATTTTTCATTTTATTGAGTCTAGGAATACGTTGTACACCGAGTCGTACTAGCAAATAGGCTATTCTAAAATGTTTTCAAAATACTTTTGAAATGTCCTTTGTTTTGATAAACATTCATTTAAACAAAAGCTTCAAAAAGGTTTTCAAAAATCCCTAAAAACTGATTTTAGAAACCTAACCTAACCCTGACAGAACTCGGCCAGAGTTTGGCCAGAGTTCGGCCAGAGTTCGGTTAGTGGCCGTTTTGATTTTTGAATTCTCTGGAACTTGGTCCTCCTGCAGTTGCGGATTTGACCGAGATTTCCTCATCGAGTTCTGCCTGAATTCTGCCTGAATTCTGCCAGAATTCTGTCTTTGAAATTCCTATAAATAGAAGGATTTCGATCATTTCAACTCACTCATTCACTTTCAATCTTCTCTCTATCTAAAGCTTTCAATCTTCCAAAGAGTTTTCTTGAGCTTTAAATTTCAGATCCCAAGCTAATTACAATCCTCTAGTCGATTTGCCAGTGCGGTGCGGTCTAGAAGTTTCTGAGAGATTGTAATCAGAAGGCTTGATTGAAGAATACCTCTTCACAATTGAAGTTGGACGAGTTCTTCGTATCAAAGCTCGCAATGTAGAAGTTGCAAGGACTTCGTAAGAAAACTTACGGTTTTGCCAATAGTGGATTCAACTGGTAGCAAGAGTTCTACCGACTGGATTAGTCCTCAACAGAGGAAAACCAGTATACATGGATGTCTTTGCGTTTGCTTTCTTATCTTTGCCTTTACATTATTTAGTTGTGATTATTATTTCTGTGATCTTGCTGCTAACAAATTTTAATTAGCATATTTCCGCTGCCAACTCTATTCACCCCCCCTCTAGAGTATTGTGCTTTACGATTTCATTCCTACAGAGAAGACGAAGGCAATCATGGAGATGGGTCCCCCGAGAAATCTTCGAGAACTCCAAGGCCTCTAAGGAAGGTTAGCTTACATCAGGAGGTTCATTTCCAACCTCTCCGGGCGATGTCATCCATTCACCCATCTCATGAAGAAGGGCGTCTCATTCGTATGGGATGACAGCATCAAAGAATATTTGTCGAACCCTCCAGTCCTGGTGGCCCCGGTCACTGGAAAACCATTTCTGTTCTATGTACGAGCAATAGAGCATTCCCTCGGCGCTCTGCTAGCGCAAAACAACGATGCAGGCCATGAGCAGGCTATATATTACCTCAGCCGAATGATGATGGGGCCGAAACACCGATATACTGCCATGGAGAAGGAATGCCTCGCCCTGGTATTCGCCATTTAAAAGACGTGACACTATGTCATGGGGTAAACCATACATGTGATATCACGAGTCAACCCCCTCAGGGTCCTCATGACGAAACCAGGGGTACTCAGCTCTCGCCTCGCTACATAGGCAATATTACTGTCCCCCTACCATATGGTCTTCTTTCCGCAAAAGGCTGTTAAAGGTCAAGCTCTGGCAGATATTTTAGCAGCCCACCCAGGCTCGGAGTCGGCCAGAATATATGAAGAAATTCTAGATGAGATAGCCGACTCGCATACGACCTCTCACGATGATATATGGCGAATATTCTTCGACGATGCTTCAAGGACCGGACCCAAGGACAACATCGTCGTCGGAGTCGGGGTGGTGCTGGTTTCTCCTTCCGGACTGGTGATCAATCGCGCTTACTCCCTCACGGAACCTTGCTCTAAAAATGTGGCCGAGTACAAGGCTTTAGTCATTGGCCTCCAACTTGCAAGAGAGCTGGGGGTAGAATATCTTGAAGCATATATCGATTCACAGTTAATCGTCAATCAGATCCGGGGTTCGTACGAAGTCCGCCATGAAGACATGATCCCCTATCACCAAATAGTGATCAACATCATCTCATCATTTGAAGGGTTCTTCATCGAACACATCCCCAGACTCCAAAATATCGAAGCCGATGCCTTAGCTGGCCTTGCCGCTTCCCTAGCGGTTCCGAACTATGCTCATCAATCGGTGGATGTGGTAGGCCATGAACTGGTCTATCCCAAGAACAACGTTCAATTCGTGGCGAGTTATTCCGCTCAGACGATCGACGAAGCACCAGACTGGAGACAACCATTCATTGACTTCGTAGTCTACGATATTCTGCCGGAGGACCCAAAGGAAGCCACCTCTATCAGAAGGCCTTCTCTCAGATTCTTCTACGATACAGAGACAAAAATGCTGTATCCCCGATCCTATGATGGATTATTGCTTCGATGTCTGTCAAACGCAGAAGCCAAAGAAGCCGTAAGCGAAGCCCATGACGATGTTTGCGAGGCCCATCAGCCTGGCCAAAAATTGTAAGACCGTCTTCGCCAAATGGGCTACTACTGGCCCACGATGGTAGCAGATGCGATAGACTATACAAGAAAGTGCAAAGCCTGCCAAGTCCACGCAGACTTCATCCATCGCCATCCGAATTTCTACATCCGACAGTGGCGTCCCGGCCATTCGAAGCATGGGGAATGGATATCATCGGTCCGATCACTCCGCCTTCTTTTCGAGGACATCGCTTCATACTCGCAATCACGGATTACTTCTCCAAATGGGCGGAAGCTGTTCCACTTGCAGAAGTAAAGACTTCAAACGTGATCAGCTTCCTCAAGCATCACGTCATCTATCGCTTTGGACTGCCCCGAAGGATCATCCATGATAATGGTCCGCAGTTCGCAAGCCATGCCTTCTATCGGTTCTGCAAAAAGCACCGCATCCAGAATATTGTTTCAACACCATACAATCCGACAGCAAATGGGTTGGCAGAAGCATTCAATAAAACCATCATCAAGTTGCTCAAAAAGTTCGTATCATCCAACAAACGCGACTGGAACGAAAATCTTGGCGAATGCTTATGGACGTACCGTACTACAGTCCGAACAGCCACAGGGAACACACCATTCTCCCTTGTGTACGGGAGTGAGGCAGTTCTCCCATTGGAGGCTCAAATACCTTCGCTCTGCGTCGCTTTTACTTATCAATTGACGACGGACGATAACTACCGTCACCGGCTACAAGAGTTGGAGGCCTTAGATAAAAAGCGCCTCTTGGCTCAGCAACAAATCGAGCTATACCAAGCACGCATCTCCGGAGCCTTCAACAAGAAGGTGAAAATCAGAACATTCCAAGTGGGCGATCTCGTTCTGGCAGTTCGGAGGCCGATGGTTATGACTCACAAAACCGTCGACAAATTCCAGCCAAAGTGGGAAGGTCCATTTATCATTGAGGCTGTATTCTCCAACGGTGCTTACCGCCTCACGAAACAAAATGGAGACTTGCTCATGTTGTACGTCAACGGCAAGTTCCTGAAGAAATATTATGTCTAAACAACATTCTCCAAATACCCCAGAGTGTTGAGTTATGTACCCTCCGGTACCGCTGAACTCATATTCACAAAATCCCAGATTATTGAGTTATGTACCCACCGGTACCGCTGAACTCACATTCGCAAAATCCCAGATTATTGAGTTATATACCCTCCAGTACCGCTGAACTCACATTCTTCCCCCAAATATCCCAGATCGTTGAGTTATGTACCTGCTGGTACCGCTGAACTCATATTCCGACTACACATCTTTCAGATTGCTGAGTTATGTACCCTCTGGTACCCCTGAACTCACGCTTTTCCTCCAAATATCCCAGATTGCTGAGTCATTTACCCGCAGGTGCCTCTGAACTTATATTCCGGTCACTCTTTTAGGTAGTAAGTCATGTATGATCATACCTCTGAACTTATTCTTCTGAAAGGGCTCCTCCCTCATGATCTACTACCCGTACTCTCAATGCACAAAAAGGGTAACGGATCCACAAATTTCTAAAACGACCACGTCGATGTTACCTCTGAGTCGTTTCACTTCCACCAAAAACAAATCACCCCTCTACATGGAACTTTCATGTCCTTATTACCTCTGAGTTGTTTTATGTACCCCTTCATGGAGCCCACTCCTGCCATGTCCTTATTACCTCTGAGTGGGAAGGCTCCATCGAAGAAACCTTCATATTTGCCATGTCCTCATTACCTCTGAGTAAGTATGTTGGTTTTCTCTCGTCCTATTATCTGTATCCTGAACCAGGGTACACCAAGGATAATAGGCCCACAAATGTCCTCTGTTGACCACAAATATCCTCCGTTGAGTCCACTCCTGCCATGTCCTCATTACCTCTGAGTAGGAAGACTCCGCGGTAAAACCCCCATACTTGCCATGTCCTCATTACCTCTGAGTAAGTATGTTGGTTTTCTCTCGTCTTATTATCCGTATCCTGAACCGGGGTACGCCAAGGATAATAGGTCCACAAAAAGTCTCTCATTGGGACAATTACTACAAAACAAAGAATAGAGCAAATGTATTCCGGTCATTCAAAAGCGGTTACATTCACATGACTACATCTCATGAGCAAGTCAGAAAAGTCTTCTATCATTTCATTCAGACCGAAAAGAAAAAGATTACATTAATGTCCAAAAGAAGCAAAACGTAAACTGCAGCTAAAGATAGACAGAAATATCAAGACAAAAGATGGACATTTGTGAGAGCCCACGAATCCTAGTTGCGGGGGCGCATGTACCAATCCCTCAACCATTTTGCATATAAGGGATGTACTTGAGCAAAATTCTCGTCCGAAGTAGGAAGGTCAGAACACCCAGTACTACCGCCGTCAGACTGGGCTCCTCCTTTACGGCAATGGGCGCCAGCTCTCCTTTCTGTTCCTCCATTTCTGGTGTTACCTCCTCCTTAACAAGCGATGATTCTTGTTTGAAAGAGGGCAGCGACTCTTCCTTCACAATGATCTCAGTCTTCTGCAGGGTTGCTGCAAGAATCAAAGGTAAAAAGAAACAAAGTCAAAAGATAGTTAGGGCCTTATGCGGCACAGTCCAAAAAGGAGCTCCATGTGGTTTGGTTCAAAAGAGTCCATGCGGCTCTGATCGACAGGTCATTCGACGGTTCAGTCTACGAGGTGTTCGTGCGGCCCACTAAGACAACTCCCATGCGGCTCGAACATGGGGTATCCCCATGCGGCTCGGTTATAGGACATGTATGCGGCCCATACAATTCGAACAGTCTGTATTAAAGGCTTGTGCATAAAGTATACAACAGAGCCGTTGTTAGGGTTTCAAAGTATACGACTTTTCCAAATCCTTACCCTTAACAGCAGGATGAACGTCAGAGTGAGCTTCGGGTGCCGCAGCCGACGTCGAGGTCGCGCCCTTACCATTCGCCGCAGCCTTCGCCGCAACCTTGGAGGACTTGGGAGCCATTGCTGATGATCAGAAAAGGAAGATAAAGACAAGAAAGCTAGGGCAAGAGCAGAAAGTAAAGAAGTCTTCTTTCCAAAAACACGCTGCTATTTATAGACGAAGCCCATAGACCGACGCATCGATCTATGTGCAAAGAACCGACTCTTCGGTTATCAAGGTGATCTGACTATTCAAGGCTAAACTCTTGGGACTCCCCCCAAAAGACGGCTCAAATCAAAGGCAATCAATGCAAAGATTTGCATACGTGGCATGAAGACGTGGCAAGGAGCCTATGCGGCCAGACAGCATATGCGACTCAGATGGCCATGCGACTGAGAAGGCCATGCGGCTGAGACATCCATGCGGCCAGAACATCCTATGCGGCCAGAAGAGTTTTTATATGGCCATGCTTCTTATTCAAAGTATTTTAATTTTTTTAAATTGAAAACTTTGAAGGGGATCTTGTAGAAGCATGGAAAAGAATAAAGAAAGACCTATGCGGCTCCGACAAAAGGATCCCATGCGGCTCAGGATCCCTATGCGGCTCAGAAGTCCATACGGCTCGGAGGTCCATACGGCTCGGATAGATCCATGCGGCTCAGAAAAAAGCCACGTGGCCTTTAACAGTCCTTCTCTACATTCGGCTGCATTTAATGCCCTGACGGCTGCTCTGACAAAAAATAGCCATGACAGCTCTGACATAAAGACGCAATAATGACTTACATGATGGCGTGTTCATGGAAAAGAGGAGAAAATCTCCTTACGGCTGGCAAAATCCAACAAGTCCCGAGGCCATTCCTTGCGGCCGACCATCCCCATACGGCTACCTATCTGCATGTGGCCGCATATCTCCATGCGGCCGCCCACTTCATGCGGCTGCCCATCCCCATGCGGCTGCCCATCTGCATGCGGCCGCCTATCTCCATGCGGCCGCCCACTTCATGCGACTGCCTATCCCTATGCGACTGTCCATCCACGTGCGACTGCCCATCTTCATGCGGCTGCCCATCTTCATGCGGCTGCCCATCCTCATGCGGCTGTATGCTTCATGCGGCTGAGAAGACCCCTCCATATGTGGCTGGGCCAGGACGGTCCAATTGAGACACGTGGAGCTCTTCGCTACAATTGAGACACGTGGCAGTCTTATCTTCCCTAGAATTATGGGTGCTAACAAATCCTAACAAAATTAGATTGGGTGCAATCGTCATAATTGCCCTGATCAAATCAAATCAAGCAAATTGGACACGTGGCAGGATATCACAAATCACGAAGATTCATGGCAATCAACATTTATTGCCCACAGAGATTTGATGTAATCCACATTAATTACCTAAATTTGCTACAATCAGAATTAATGGCCCAGATTAATTAATCCTTAATCGTCAACTTCTCAAGGAGACAATCATTTGCAAACCCAAATGATCACACCCACACTTCTATAAATAGCAAGGTGTCATCCCCTTACAAAAAAAGAAGGGAGAGGAGAGACCAGATGGCTAGAGAATTCAGGAGACAAGAGCAGACAAAGAGAGAGAGCACTGCAGAGACATCCAGAGATCTAGGGAGTCTCCCCACACGTCCAAGAGCATTTCTTTACCAGAGCCAAGGATGCGTCCGATCGTCCAAGGAGTAAGGCAGAGCTGCCGTCGCTTTTCCAAGCCTCTATCGTCACCCCCCCAGAATCTAAAATAAATAATTGTACTTAGATTGCTGTACCTAGATTTTCATCACTATGCTTTTTTTCTACAAGTGAGTTTGTATTGTAAAGAAAAAGTCCAGTTCTTCGATATAATTGTTCTGTTCTTTTATAATTCATGGCAAATAGTATAATCTCAGCTAGAGAGCCTTCTTCAGTTTTGTCTCTGTGTTGGTAGCACTTATGATGAAGGTTGTCCAATCCCTGAACTGATCGTCACCCATCCAGAGGCTAATTGCAGGGAGCAGCTTCTTCTGACAAATTTCAATCAAGGAGCTCTCGGTATTACCTTGGGCCAATCTCATTGTGGTTTGGCAGAACCGTTCGATGTAATTCCTCGTTAGCTCCCTCTCTCCCTGAACGACGTCCATGAGAGACAACATCATTACGTCATGCCCCACTTCGTAAAATCTTTTCATGAATATGTGTTTGAAGCCGTCAAAAGAGAGAATGCAGTTGTCGGGAAGGTTGCGGTACCAGTTGAACGCGATCCCCTCCAATGCTCCGATGAATAATCGCGTGAGGATGGCATCACTATGCGGCAAGTGATCAATTGTGACTTCAAAGTAAGTCATGTACCGACTAGCAGAGGTCTTTCCATTATAGGAATCGATATAGAATGGTTTGTACCTGATGGAAAAGGTACGTCTCTCCATGCAACAGGATATGGTTGCCGTATTCTGAGATCCCGAAAAGAATCTCGGGCATTGAACATTGCCCAAAGCTCCTGGACTTTCCTTCTTGCCTTTTTGGCTTCATCTACAGCTGAAGGAACGGATGCTGCTAAGGGATCATCACCCATAGGAGGGGCGGTCGTGTTGGAGTCCGCGGTGACCGCGGGTCCCAAGCTTGTTTGTCTAGGAGTCATCGCTAGTTGAGTTGGCAAGGCGACTTTGATCTCGTCCACGGACTTGACCAAGGACAGGAGCATGGCTTCCAGCACTTCTATCCGTTGTCGGTCGAAAGGCGCTTCATTATCGTTGTCAGCCATAAAAATTATCCTCACGTGGGTAGAGGTGGAAGGGATTGTGGCAGAGGTACTCTCTGTACCGTACACTTGTATGGAGAAATCATCAAAGAATATAAAAATATCATCTTCCTATGACTCGGAAGGAGTGCTACCCCCTGTACCGGAAGCTGCATCGTCTTGGTGAGGGTTATGGCCCTCAGGGGAAATCCAAGTCTGTTGCACAGTTCTGGAGGACTTCTACCCCCTGTATGTCCTCTTGGTACACCGAGTTGTCGCATACATTGAGGGGACTGCTACCCCCAGCTTTATCTACTCTCAAAAAGGCCGAAAGTGTACCCCCGGGTGCCGAAAGCTTCTTTTTTGATCGAGTGCCTAAATAGACACCCCCTGTGGTTGATGGAAACCCCCAGATGAGAATCTCATTGTAATACTGGCCGAGATGGCTGGGCTGGAAGAGCATGTCTTCTTTCCTCTCTTGCTAGGAGAAACTTTTTGAGTTGAATTATAGGAGGCGAAAGGAAACTCCACGTCCCCTGGAACTTGTACATGTTTCTTGAGTTGTTGTCGGACAGGTGCTGGCTGCTGCAGTCGCTAGAAAACTGACTGTCGATCTCTAGGTGCTGCTGATTTGTCGCAGCAGCAGTTGATGATGACTTGGGTGCAACGACGTCCCGAGAGGGACCCATTGTATGCCGATGCTGTCGTCTTGCGTTTATGAGTAATCACGTCACGTAAGTCGGTAGGAAGCTTCTCTACCTTTGTACCAAACTTGTGAACTCGGGTATCCCGAGCGCACGGGTGCTTAGGCATCATGTTTGCTCCCTGATCCATGGCTAGTAAAAGCCCTTGCTCTGGATCTTTAGAGGGAGACTTTAAAGACCCACCCTGTCCGTTAGCCCTGGGGACTGGATGCAGGTGGTTCTGTACAACTTTCCGTCAGGAGCCCGTGTAACAGTCAACGGGGCCCGCTGACAGTCAACAACTTGGACAGTTGACTGTGCTGGTTGGGCTCGCATTGTTCTAGAATTTTTTGACTTAGCACCCGAAGGCGCATAGTAAAAGGAGTCCAGATTGATACATTCTGCATCCTCAGTGGGCCGCATGGCGTCGGGCCCGCATGAGAGGCGGTCGAACATAGAGCTTCTGACAGGGCCGTATGAGATATCCTGTCTGAGGCCAGGATTGGTCGTCGCATGGACCATGTTCTTGCGGCTAGAGCTGGCTGCCGCTTGAGTTGGTTGCCTGTGGCCAGAGTTGGCTGCCGCATAGACAGACTGTCGATCTCCTCTATGCAGCTTCTTCTTTGTCCGTATGGATTTCCTTTGTGCCCCAAAAAACTGAGCATCATAGTATTTTTCTCTGCTGGATTTGGGGACAGTGGGGTCCTCTACGGTCGAAAATAAAGCCGTAGGAGAGTTCTGGTCACCGACTTGGGGTGCAGAAGGAGCTTCTTCGAGAACTTGGTCGGGGGCAAAAGTTTTACGCACCGACGCCTTGCGAGTCCTCTTTAGGTTGGCTCGCTTCTGAGACGGGCTGGCACTCCCTTCAGAGAGCAATTCTTCGAAGGCTTGTTGGTCAAAATGAACCACAATCATCTGCTGTGTATAGCCGAGATTGGACACGTCAGATTGCATCACCAACTTCTCATCGAAAGAGAAGGACATCCCCAGCAGAGTCGCCATCGTGTTTGCCATAAAAAATCAAAGCCAGGTATTACAGAACACTGAAATTGATTGCAAACTCGTTTGTACAAAGGAGATCCTAGAAAGAAATCCTAGGAAACAATCTAAGTACAATTGTTTAGTTTTGATTATGGGGGGTGACGGTGGAGGGTCGGGAAAGTGCTATCAACTCTGTCTTACTCCATGGACTATCTGACGCAGTCCTTAGCTCGTGAAGAAATTGCTTTTTTTGAAGGTTACCAGCCTTTTACAGGGGTATGGCACCCTGCTATTTATAATAGAATGTATGTTGAGCCGCATAGACGGCTTATGGCCACGTGGCTGATTAACATGCGAAGACCCGCTCTTTGGTTGCCATCTGTCGATTTGTTGGGATTTTGTTGCAGCAAATCTGGGTTGTTAAGGACTTGGTCAGATTGCCACGTGTCCTGTTATGGGGATCATCATTTTTTAGCCGTATAGTTTTTTCAGTCTTCGATCATGTGGGGTCGCATGAGACTCATGCGGCTTGGATCACAGTTACTCTTGGCTGCATAAAGTTTGGAGACTTTGGGGCCGCATAAGTCTGAGCCGCATAAGGTTCATGCGACTTAGATGACACTCTTTTGGCCGCATGAAAGCGTACGAACCCTTCTTTTGGACGACGTTCCACGTCTTATCTTTTTGTTGAAGTGTCAGAGCTGTCATTTTTGTCAATTTTGTCAGGACTTTCAGCTTTATCAGTCGAACTGCTTCTCTTGGCCGCATATTTTCCTTCTGTAGCTGTTTGTCGATGGGCCGCATGTGTCATTGAACCAGTTATACGACTTTCCTTCATGCGGACCTGTTTGGCCCAAAGTACCTATGCGGTAATTTGTAATCCGTATGAACCCCATATTTTTTATGCTTCTACATATATATTTTGAAAAATATCACAAAAAAAAAAATTTTGGTTGAGCAAAGTTAACTTCAAGTAAGCACAGTTGGCTAAGTCGGGCTGGGCATATACACCAAGAATTGTGTCGATCTTAGCAAAGTCGAGTGCGGGATTCAATTCGTTTCGAACGACAATGAGTTGAACTCGATTGATAATATGGGATAACTATCGATTGAGGGACTATCAAAAAGATATCGTCGATGCGATACATATACATCGTGCTTAAAATTTGAGGAATGGTTCGAACGAACATTCGAAGTATTTGATTTTCATTCAAAAATTATTTAGAGGATGTGTCGAATAACTTCATCCCTGAGTGGTGTATGGGATAGTTGAAATTTGAGGAATGGTTCGAACGGACATTCGAAGTATTTGATTTTCATTCAAAAATTATTTAGAGGATGTGTCGAATAACTTCATCCCTGAGTGGTGTATGGGATAGTTTCGAGGATGTTGATCGATTGAGGATATGGGGTGCCAACGAGTCTATCAGCAAGCAACGAGTACACAAAGCCTTAAAAAAAGTGTTTCAAAGTTAGTCATGACTTGACATCTAGCATGAAATTGGTTTGAACGAACTAGAAACGACGCACACGAGATTGGAATTGTACAAGTATGAAATGCGAGAATGATTGAGTAGTAAAAGTTAAATCGATGAAAAGTTAAAGTGTACAAATAGATGACTCGATCGAGAAAATTGATATGAATTGTATACGAAAAGTTAGCACGATTGGTTGATAGCGTACACGAAAATGATTCAAATATTTGAGAATTACTCTAAGGATTTGAATAGATGTTGCTTGATGATTTGAGTTAGCATAAAACGATACGACTTGAAGAAATATGTCGTTCGATGACTTAAGATAGATGGATGAATATATATGATTATGGGTTTGAAAGAATTGATCATGTGAATAAGTTTTGGGATTATTGATCGAATTTTGATCTTGAATGTTGAGGAGATTATCCAGCTCGAATGATAGCATCGGTTGCACGACTCCAAATTTGTTGCAAATAAAGATCATCAGGTTACGTATATCATCGATGATATTAAGGCGTATCAAAGATCGATATACGATAACTTGGGGGTACTCTGATTCGAGGAATGACGATCATGTAAAGTGTTATTATTTTGATGGAGGCTATACTTGGGATTTTGATTGAAATGAATGCTTGGATGAAAATGACCGTGTCTTGATTTCTTAGATGATAACCACAACGTCAACGATCTTGTCTTGTGCGAGCGCAACTCCAGCCTCGTACTTGCATCATGTCGGATTTGGGGCAATCGTTTCGTATGAGCGCTGACATGGTGATTCATGTCGTGGGAATGATCGAACTTGGAAGATTAGGGCATGGCAATTTGAATCTCTTCGACTTGTGGTTTGATGCGAAGGTAAATTCGAGGATTGGTCGAACTTGTGATTGACGATTAAGTGAATTTGAGGATTGAGTAGATCCAATCTGCGTATCGAGAATGAATTAGTCTAGACTCGAAGCAAGAATTGTGCCCCGATAAGAACGATTATCCTGAGGGAATGCATGGTGATTTCATAACCCGCGTGGATGATTGAAATTGCATGAGATTGGGACGTGACATATTGTTGAGCTAGACGACCTTGTGATTGATTACATGAATTGTGATGAACGACTTAGGGAATATGGAATGAGGATTATGGTTTAGAGACAAATCGTGTCATAGCATGCTTGACTTGGAAAGGATGGATAGGTGGATTATATCGATCATGTTTGAAGAAGATAGACTACGCGAATTGCTTATCGGATGAGCGATATTGATATGTCAAGAATTGGTTGAGTGAACTTACGATAGGATGTCTTTGCTGAACGACTCGGACCCCTTGGACTATGTGTTGTAAGTTCGAATTGGAGAAATACATGCTCGATGTTTAGAAATCTAAGTGATGTAAGGTTGGATAAAAAATCTCGTATTATCAACTTCGGTTTGACCTTAGGATTGGGGTCAGTGTTGATATTATTGTTGGAGAACTATGATTCCAATACTGACGGATGATTTTAGCCTAGAGAGATAGCCTAGCAGGTTAGGCGAGATGTCCCTGTTCGGAGAGTTAGTATCGGTACAATTGATTTTGAGGATTGATAGAATGGGATATTGGTGGATAGAGTGATTCAAGATTTTGGAAACCACACTCACGAAGCTCGGCCAAAATTTATATATTTCAGGGACGCCTGAGTATGTGCACGATCCGACTCAAGTGAAAATAGCAAAATTCTCTATCACGAGACTTGGTTGAAATGTATATATTTTGGAAACGCCTGAAATATATGCACGATCCAAGTAAGTGATACATTGAATTCAAAGTGAGACTCTAGGAACTGAACGGTACCAAGGATTTTGAAATTGTGTTTTAAGGAAAAGATTGATGATAGTGCGATCGTTGGTTTTGAAATGGAATTGAATATTAATTGAGGCATTGATGTAAGTTAGGATTCAGAGATTGGTTACGGCGAAGTAAGTGCAAGAGTCACTGGATGTTGAATCAAGTTATAAGTCGATAAGTGTACTTAGTTTCAAGGACGAAACTCTTTCTGAGTGTTGTATGATGTAGTGCCCCGTCCCGCTCAGTCAATCGGAAGAATCGAAACACCAACGGCGTTCGGACTTAGCCATGCAACGGCTGTTCGAAGACCCGCTCGGTCGAGGCGACTCCTCGCTTAGGTGGGTGGCTTCGGTAAATTTACCTCAGCTTGGCCTTTATATTAATAAAATGAAAGTTTTCAAATGCACAAGTAGGCTTGATAATAAAATAGGCGAATTCACATAGCTAAGGGAATAATCCTAAGTCGGGTCGGATTGAGTTAGAATATAAAAAAGGTCCCACGGTCGGCTTAGAAGTATCGCACGTTTTTCTTTCAAAATGATACCCGGTCCTTCGTCCCGTGGCTTGGGAGAAGGAAGTTGGTCTAAGTTTCCTCAAAGCTATGAATTAGCCTAAGTCATAGGCGTCGCCCGCATAAATGCTTGATAAAGCATACATGGTCCCATCGTCCAAGGCTTGGCATAGTCTTTGCTTGTCCTACGGGTTAAGTTGTATGCACGGCTTGTGGCATAAGTCTAGGCGCCCAATGAACTTGGTTGTTCAAGTCGAACGCGTGCACAACATGTTCCCTCGAGGCAAAGCTTGACATAGCCTTTGCTCGTCAAGTTGTTGCATAATTAAGTTAGGCAAGTTGTGCCGATTGATCGAAGTCATTCCAAGCTCTGTCCCGCTGTCATTCCTGTTTTCCGTTATCCGTATTTTCAGTATACGTATACGAAATCCTGACACGTATTTTTTTACTTCTTCTGCCTTGCTAGCTAATTTTGGTTTAATCTTGCTTAGGTTCATCATGGCATATCATGGTTTGACTTGGTTTAATTTTTGGGTTTGGCTTGGTTTATTCCCTTGGTTCATCATGTTAAACCCCCTAACTTTTTTCCTTTATAAACTCACCTACGTTTTCTATCTCTTCATTATTTCTCATAACTTCTTCTTCTTCTCCATTAAAACCTCTCCCCCTCCATAGGCAAGTGCAACTTGCTTCATGAAGGAACCCTCCATTTTATTGTTCTAATCTCTTCAATGCAACATTCTAAGCTACTTTAGTTCTTGTTATTTTGTATTTCTATGTATATAATTGTGTAGATCTAACTTTGCACCTTTTTGGAGTTTTCTTGGGTTTTGATCTATCAAATCATCTTCTTTTCGAAAACTAAGAGTTCCATGTGGTAGAGAATTTGATTTTACACAACTTAGACTTTTGAAAAGTTAGATTTTATTGTGTTTTGACCAAGTTATGGGAGTTTGAAGTCACGGGTTCCATGGCCTTCTTCTTCTCGAAATTTTGGAGAAGAAGAACAATGCAGGCGCATAACTATGCACCCAAGAGTTGTGTGGGCGCATGGGTGCTGGGCGCATAATCCCCTGGACGCATGCCTCCTCTTGGGCCCATGTGTCCCAGACTCCCCTTCTCTTGGGCGCATGCCACCATGGGCGCATGTTGCCTAGGCCCTCCCTGGCTTGGGCGCATAACTTTGCATGCGCACAAGTGCATCATCATTTTCCTTGGGCACATAGACCCTATCAGCACACTTGTCTTAGAGTGAGTCTCTTGACTTTCTCCAAGTCATCTTGGCTCCACTCTTTGGGCA
Organism: Iris pallida; assembly: GCA_029216955.1. Taxonomy (NCBI): domain Eukaryota; kingdom Viridiplantae; phylum Streptophyta; class Magnoliopsida; order Asparagales; family Iridaceae; genus Iris; species Iris pallida. Next base: position 43,315,997 of record JANAVB010014796.1, read on the forward strand.
CATATATGCAGGCGCATATATATGTGGGTGCATAGCCCTGGACGCTAGTAACTAGGCTTGTGATAACCCTAGTTAGTTAAAGTATCAAGCCGTATTCTTTGCTTGGCCGTGAATGTTGGATGGAGTCCAATCTTGTCTAGTCTTGTCTAGATCCAGTATATAGCTATCTCAGGACATGTTGCTTACGCTTTAATCTTAGTAATAAATGGCTAGAGACCCGGTTCTGTTCAAGCGAAGGGTTACAATCCCGGTCCTTGTTTGGTTTAAGGATTGTAACCTGGCTTCCGGAATAGTTCCTCATCCTCTCGTCATTCGTTGCCTTATTTATATTTCAAGTTTTTCTATTATTAATTTTGCTTATGTGCTAATATATATGCTGGTTTTAGTTCATAAGTGAAGCCTCCCTTGTGGCACTTGCTCTTTCTGAGGTCTGACCCAGCTGGTTTTGTATGGCCAGATTTTGGAGTAGCACCCGAGGATCTTCCAGCCTTCTAGCCAGATGGTGAACACTAGGCACAACCCTGGCAACGAATGGGTTTTATTTTGCTCTTCCACTCTATTGTAAATTATTCTTTTGAGGCGTTTAGCCACCGAGCAAGTTTTATCTCGTGTTAAATTTACATTCCTGTCTGCCTAAGGGCTGTAACATGATTAACAAATCCTAGGGTTGATCATCTATGACTTTAAATCTTGCTAGTCTTCGCATTTTGTATGACTAGCTTCATGATCATCTGAATATGTAATATATGGGACGCCTTACTTTGTATGTCTGATGATCTCCTATCTTGTTACATTTACTTGTCTGCTTGAGATTGAGACACTAGGCTTGTTCTTGACCTTAAGAAACTATTGGCTTGTAGTTAAACCCTTATGTATCTAGACAGTCGTGACCGTATAAGGAGGTAGGATTCACTTCAATATACGTAGCTGGCTGTGTCTGTCCCCTGCTCTCCAGTATTCTGGTTCTGGGGCGTAACACGGTTTAAGTGGTGGCGCATGCAGGTCTTGTAAGTCAAGATGTGTGAGGGTTTCACGAGATAGATGTCTCAATCAGCACTCGCCTTTGATCTCTACTCGTGTCTTCTAATCTTTCCAAAATTCTTGATCTGATCACATGCTTATAAACTTGATCTATCATGGTCCTTCCTTATTGTTCCCCATATCGTTTCTTCAGCGGCATTGTTCTTGGTCCTACCAATCAGCAAGGCGGAGCACCTCCAGTGAGCCAGCAGCAACCTGTAGACCAAGCCCAACACTCAGGGGTAGCCTCCAGAGTCATGTCTACTGGGGGTCAAGAGCCACCAGTTCAGCCAGTCCAGCCTGCAGAGCCTGATGATGGAACCTGGTGGGACTCATCAGGGAATTGCTTGTATCTCAAGATCGTCGGGGTGATGCCTTGCACCAGACAGTACAAGATGCCATGGACAGAGTTGGTTACCAAGGGAACAACGCGGCCAACAGCTTCAAATGTCTGAATCCTCCTTTCTTTGATGGCAGTGAAGATGCCATTGCTGCTGATATATGGCTTCAGGACATAGAAGTTATCCTGGAGGCAGCCAGGATTCTCGAGGGAGAGAAGGTGGCCGTTGTGCGCCTGCAGTTATTGGATTTAGCCCGCAGCTGGTGGGCGATGCTAGCAGTTGGATTACCAACGCCTGTCTTATGGGCGGTATTCAGCAATAAGTTCCCAAGTACTTTGACGCAGTAGCTCGGTATAATCTGCAGACGAGATTCACCAATCTTAAGCAGATGGAAAGGACGGTCGATGAATATGCGGCCGAGTTTTCTAGACTCAGTCAGTTTGCTCCTACCTTGGTATAAACCGAGTTGGATCGAGCCTACTGATTCTAGCAGGGGCTCCACCAAGAGATTATCATATCAGTGGAGCAGTTTGAGCACCAGACTTTTGATGCCGTCTTGCGAGCAGCGAAGAGACATGAGTATACTTCTCAGAGGATTGTAGATAGAGCTAGAGGTCGGAAGAGGTCTCATGGACAGATGTCCCACTCATCAGCACCAGCCTCGACAGCTAGGGATTTGACTATTGGAACTCCTAGGAGGCGACCACAGTTTTGTCGGTTCAGCACTCGACACCGACGTATCCTCGGCAGCAGAAGCAGTCTTCCGTAATGGGCTGCACTCATTATGGGAAGCCAGGACATGTAGTATCAGAATATCTCATAGCACAGAGATTGTGCTTGGCTTGTGGGACACTGGACCATAAGATAGGGTCCTGTCCGAATAGAGCTAGTTCATCATCGTCGAACCTAACCAGTCCATCGGTTAGGGGTCCAGCACCAGTGCAGCAGCAGTACCAGCCTCCGAGGCCATTGCCGTCTCAGGCTTAGCAGTATGCCCAAGCTCAGAACCAGAACAGGCAGAGAGGTTTCCAGCAGAGGGGACCAGCACCAAGAGGACAAGATCAGACTATGGCTCTGACAGTAGCAGAAGAATTGGCATCAGGTGAGGTAGTGGCAGCTACCATTCTCGTCAACTCTTTTCCAGCATCAGTATTATTTGATTCAGGTGCATCGCATTCATTTATGTCTACACGATTCACAACAGGGATAGGACTAGAGCCCGAGTCTTTATCAGTAAGGCTCAATATACTTACTGGTAATGGTCTTGTGGGAGTAGATAGAGTCTATTTCTCGTATCGAATCATAGTTAGCGGTAGAGAGTTTTCCACTAGGTTGATAGAGTTTTCGATGGCCGATTATGATGTGGTCTTAGGAATGGATTGGCTGAAGGATCAATATGCAAGAATAGACTTCCATATTGGCAGGATTATTTTTGGTATTTCCGGCGAACCAGAGTTTTTATTTTCCAGAGGCGAAGTAGAACCTTCTTTACCAGTATTGCGGATGGCAGTAGCAGTTCAGTTTCCCAGAGTAGTAGAGGAGTTTCCTGATGTATTTCTCAAAGAGCTTCCAGACATGCCTCCAGAGAGGGAGATAGAGTTCACCATTGATTTACTTTCGGGGACGGCACCAGTGTCAGGAGGAGTCTACAGAATGGCACATTCAGAGTTGGAGATCTTGTACAAAATAATTGAAGAACTTAGAACCAAGGAATTCATTCGTGCTAGTGGATCACCGTGGGGAGCCCCGATACTTCTTATGAAAAAGAAGGATGGTACGTCAAGATTATGTATTGATTATCGTACCTTGAACTCTGTAACAATCAAGAACAGATATCCTCTACCAAGGATAGATAATTTATTCGATCAACTCAAAGGAGCAACAGTATTCTCGAAGATTGACTTGCGGTCAGGGTACCATCAGATCAGAGTTAGAGAGCAAGACACCCCGAAGATAGCGTTCAGATCCAGACATTGGGAGTACCTTGTTATGCCATTTGGAGCGACCAATGCGCCAGCCGTATTCATGGACCTCATGAATCGTATCTTCATGCCCTATTTAGATCAGTTTGTGATAGTGTTTATAGACGACATCTTAGTCTATAACAAGAATGAAGTGGAGCATGAGCAGCATCTTCGTATAGTCCTTCAGATTCTCAGAGAGCACCAGTTGTATGCGAAGTTCAGTAAGTGCAAGTTTTGGCTGGATCGAATCTCGTACTTAGGTCACATCATCACCAGAGGTGGAGTGAAAGTGGACCGCCAGAAGATAGTGGCTATAGAGACATGGCCAGTTCTTCGTACCATCGCAAAAGTTCAAAAATTCCTAGGATTGGCTGGCTATTACCGGCGGTTTGTATCAGACTTCGCTCGAATTTCAGCACCACTGACACAGTTGGCCCGCAAGGATGTACAGTTTGCTTGGACAGCAGAGTGTCAGAGTTTATTTGAGAAGTTAAAGCAAGGATTGATGACGGCACCCATTCTCATGCTTCCAGATGGGATTGGAGGATTTTTAGTCTATTGTGACGCTTCCGACAAGGGTTGGAATGCGTCTTGATGCAGCATGGTAAGGTAGTAGCTTATGCGTCATGTTAGCTTCGTGATCATGAGAGGAATTATCCAACTCACGACTTGGAGTTAGCAGCGATGGTTTTCGTGCTTAAGTTGTGGAGGCATTATTTGTATGGAGATCGGGTGGAGATTTTTACCGACCACAAGAGTCTTAAGTATGTTTTTACCCAGACGGATCTTAACATGCGTCAGAGGAGATGGCTAGAGCTACTTGTGGATTACGACATCAACCTGTAGTATCATCCCGGGAAGGCCAACGTTGTTGCAGATGCATTGAGCATGAAAGCCGGAGTTTATTTTCTAACAGCATAACCAGAGTTGTTAGCAGATCTTCAGAAGATGGGTATTGAAGTTGTTCTTCCTACCAATATGGCATTGATGGCCAGCATGCAAGTTTAGTCTTGTATTGTTGAGAGGATTAAGTTAGCTCAGTCAGCAGATTCTAAGCTTCAGCGGCTTAGGGCAGAATGTGTAGCAGGACGGAGAGCAGAGTTATATATTCATAAGGATGGTACACTTTGACACGAAAGGCATCTTTGTGTACCTAGTATTAATATCAGACAGGATATCATGGCAGAATCTCACAGTTCACAGTATTCGATTCATCCCAAAGGCACGAAGATGTATCGTGATATCCGACAACATTTTTGGTGGAATGGCATGAAGAGAGAGATAGCTCGGTTTGTCTCTCGATGTTTAGTTTGCCAACAAGTTAAAACTGAACATCAGAGACCAGCTAGACTTCTTCAACCTTTACCGATCCCAGAATGGAAATGTAAGCATATCATTATGGATTTTGTAATCGGATTACCTAAATCCCCAGCTGGGAGAGATGCTATCTGGGTTATAATTGACAGACTCACCAAGGTAGCTCATTTTATCCCTTTTAAAATTGGTCAGTCGACGGATCATCTTGCAGAGATGTACCTCAGGCAGATAGTCAGATTGCACGGAGTACCAGTCATTATTGTATCCGACAGAGATTCAAGATTTATATCGTACTTTTGGCGAAGTCTTCAGAAAAATTTGGGGACTCATCTCAAGTTCAATTCAGCTTATCATCCGCAGACAGATGGTCAGTCAGAATGCACGATCCAGACTCTTAAAGATATGTTATGGTCATGTACACTCGACTTCGATAGTTCGTAGAAAGATCACCTGCATCTTGTGGAGTTCTCCTATAGCAACAGTTTCCAGGCCAGTATCCAGATGGCGCCTTTTGAAGTCTTGTATGGTAGCAAGTGCATATCCCCGTTAGCATGGGATAATATCGGTGAGAGGTAGATGCTTGGTCCAGAGATGATTACGTGGACTATTGAGGTGGTCAGACAAGTTAGAGATCATCTTTGAGTTGCACAAGATCGCCAGCGTCATTGGGCTGATTCTCATCGGCGTCCCCTTGAATTTTCTATCGACGACCATGTATTCCTTAGGATCTCGTCTACCCGTGGCGTCATTCATTTCGGTGTACGAGAAAAGCTTAGTCCTAGGTACATAGGGCCGTTCGACATTCTAGAGCGAGTAGGTGTTGTGTCCTATCATCTCGCTCTTCCGCCGTCGTTACGTGAGGTACATGATGTCTTTCATGTATCCCAATTACGACGGTATATCCCAGATCCGAGTCATGTCCTTGATCATTCGGAATTGGTGGTTGATACCAACCTTTCGTATGAGGAAAGACCCGTATCCATATTGGACCGGAGAGAGAATATACTCAAGAACAAGACTATTAGTTTAGTCCGTGTTGCTTGGGGTCATCACTCTTTGGGTGAGTCAACGTGGGAGCGTGAGGATGATATCCGACCGTGATATTCGCACCTGTTTGACTCGTAAGGTATAATATCTTCATTATACATTATGCTTTTAAATTATTGTTTGCATGATTGATTGCTTGAATAACTGCTAGTCATAGTTGCTTATGATTAGTATAGCTTGTCCCGACATCTCTAGCCTCCTGATTAAATTTTGAGGACGAATTTCTTTAAGGTGGGTAGAGTTGTCATCCCCGTTTTCCGTTATTCGTATTTCCAGTATACGTATACGGAATCCTGACACGTAATTTTACTTCTCCTGTCTTGCTAGCTAATTTTGGTTTAATCTTGCTTAGGTTCATCATGGCATATCATGGTTTGACTTGGTTTAATTTTTTGGTTTGGCTTGGTTTATTCCCTTTGTTCATCATGTTAAACCCCCTCCCTTTTTTCCTTTATAAACCCACCTACTTTTTCTTTCTCTTCATTATTTCTCATAACTTCTTCTTCTTCTCCATTAAAACCTCTCCCCCTCCATAGGCAAGTGTAACTTGTTCATGAAGGAACCCTCCATTTTATTGTTCTAATCTCTTCTATGCAACATTCTAAGCTACTTTAGTTCTTGTCATTTTGTATTTCTATGTATATAATTGTGTATATCTAATTTTGCATCTTTTTAGAGTTTTCTTGGGTTTTGATTTATCAAACCATCTTGTTTTCGAAAACTAAGAGTTCCATGTGGTAGAGAATTTGATTTCATACAACTTAGACTTTTGAAAATTTAGATTTCATTGTGTTTTAACCAAGTTATGGGAGTTTGAAGTCGTGGGTTCCATGGCCTTCTTATTTTCGGAATTTTGGAGAAGAAGAATAGTGCAGGCGCATAACTATGCGCCCACGAGTTGTGTGGGCGCATGGACGCTGGGCGCATAATCCCCTAGGCGCATGCCTCCTCTTGGGCGCATGTGTCCCAGACTCCCCTTCTCTTGGGCACATGCCACCATGGGCGCATGTTGCCTAGGCCCTCCCTGGCTTGGGCGCATAACTTTGCATGCGCACAAGTGCATCATTACTTTCCTTGGGCGCATAGACCCTGTCAGCACACTTGTCTTTGAGTAAGTCTTTTGACTTTCTCCAAGTCATCCTGGCTCCACCCTTTGGGCGCATATATGCAAGCGCATATATGTGGGTGCATAGCCCTGGGCGCATAGCTCCAGGTGCATGCCTTCCCAATCTATTGTCCATCCATGATACCCCCTGCCTCATTCATATATGTGGGTGCATAGCTTAGGCGCATAGCCCTGGGCGCATGCACCCCTTGGGCGCATGATGTCCCCAGGTTCCCCTTTTTTATGATTTTTGCACCCATTTTGTATCCTTACGCCTTTTCTATATGAACTCGACATGAACACGATGTGAGCATGACATGTTAATGGAATGATAGCACATGATGGTGGCCCGTTGTGGCGCACTCTTGACAAGTAACTTGACATGATAATTCTTGATAACCTTGATATACTGTTGTGACGGCTATCTCGACTTGCTAAGTAACTCTTGTCTTGACACCGTGGGTGTTGTGCTTGTACAAGCTACGTGTCTCGTCTTGCATCATGTCTAGGACATAAATTCCTCATTACCACGGTCAGGGATTCATACTGAATCTGACTAGGTTAATGACTAGATTGATCAAGTAGTTCATGAAGAGATTTTCCAGCTACAGGCAGTCCCGTTATCTGGGCGCTCTAATTGGACTTGTAGCCTGCCGTCGAGAAGGGCACATTTCCAGCATACTGTCATGTGTTGTACCCCCAAGTCACCTAATCCAACTCTCTCAACTTGTGACCGGATAACCTGGATTAAGACTGCAGGGCTTGTGGCTGTTGGAACCTCTCAATGCATCTTGCTAGTAACTAGGCTTGTGATAACCCTAGTTAGTTAACGTATCAAGCCATATTCTTTGCTTGGCCGTGAATGTTGGATGGAGTCCAATCATGTCTAGTTTTGTCTAGATCCAGTATATGGCTATCTCAGGACATGTTGCTTACGCTTTAATCTTAGCAATAAACGGCTAGAGACCCGGTTCTGTTCAGGCGAAGGGTTACAACCCCGATCCTTGTTTGGTTTAAGGATTGTAACCTGGCTTCCGGAATAGTTTCTCGTCCTCTCGTCATTTGTTGCCTTATTTATATTTCAAGTTTTCATATTATGAATTCTCACTACCAAATTACAGTATTTTAGCGACGGCCATTTAGCGACGGAAATTTTTCGTCGCTATTACCGTCGGATCACCGACGGATTTGTGACGGAATACCGACGGAAAGCAGTGGACAATTTTTTTTATTTTTTTATGTCCATATCCGTCGCTACACCGTCGATAGGTCGTCGGCCAAGTAGCGACGGTTTTATATCCGTCGCTAGAACGTCGCATATTTTGGCGGAAAAAGCCTAAAATATTGGCGCGAGATTTACTGACGACTTAGCGACGGAATAATCCGTCGCTACTCCGTCGCTAATTTCTGTACCCTAACTTAAATTGAACCGACGGGGGGGAAATTTTCATTCCCCCCAAAACACTCTCTCTCTTCCCTCTCCCTCTCTCCGACGATCTCCCTCTCTCCGACCGGCGATCTCCCTCTCTCTCTCTCTAAGGTATGCTCTCTCTCCCCCCCATCTCTCTCTCTCTATCTCCCTCTCTCTCTCTCTCTCTCTTTTACGATTTGGGGTGTTGGGGGGCTGTCGTAGTGGTCGGAGAGGGTATGGGGCAGGGGGGTTTCGGGTACGGGGTGGGGTGGTCGGGGCAAGGGTGGAGTGGGGTGGTCGGGGGTAGGGGGGCCGGGGAGGGGGTCGGGCAGGGGTGGGGGGGTGGTCTGGACAGAGGGGTTCGGGTAGGGGGTGGGGTGGTCGGGGCAAGGGTGGGGTGGGAGAGGGGGCAGGGGGGGTCGGGGAGGGGGTCGGGCAGGGGTGGGGGGGTGGTCTGGGCAGGGGGGTGGGAGAGGGGGTCGGGCAGGGGTTGGGGGAGGGTCGGGCAGGGGTTGGGGGGGTCGGAACAGGGGGGCAGGGGTTGGTGAGGGGGTCGGGCAGGGGTTGGGGGGTCGGGCAGGGGTTGGGGGGGTCGGGGCAGGGGGGGGCAGGGGGTGGGAGAGGGGGTCGGGCAGGGGTTGGGGGGGTCGGGCAGGGATTGGGGGGGTCGGGGCAGGGATTGGGGGGGCGTAGGAGGGACTCTGGAGTCCCCGCGCAGGAGTCCTCCTCCTCCTCTCCCACAGACACACACACATACACACGGACACACACACACACACACGGACACACACACACACACACGGACACAAACACACAGACACACACACACACGGACACACGGACACACAGACACACACACACACAGACACACACACACACACACACGGACACACACGGACACAGACACACGGATACACACACACACAGACATATATATATATATTAAAAATATATATATATATATATATATATATAGGCATAATTTTAAGTAATTTATTAATAATATATATATATATACACAGACACACGTCGTGAAGTCTAGTATATATATTTGATTAGCTAAGGTAGAAGTTTAGCCTAATTAAGGTTAGTTTTGACAGAGTTGACTTGGACTCCTAATTTGACCTAGAACTAGCCTAGTTGACCTATTTGTATTTCGATTGATATCATATGAATTGTTTGCCTAAGATTTGATTGGGTTGGTTTTAATGTGTGGGTAAATTAGTTTACCTTATTTTAGAGTATGACTACGTAGCTAGTGTGTAGAGTAGTATATGGTTACTAGATCCTAGTGTAGAGTAGTATGTAGAGGAGTATGGCTACTAGTGATATATAGATATGTAGGTCCATGTGTATCTGTATCGGACTATCGCTATCGGTATCGAACTATCGCTATCGGTATCGGACTATCGCTATCGGTATCGAACTATCGGTATCGATCGAACTATCGGTATCGGACTATCGCTATCGGTATCGGACTATCGCTATCAGTATCGACCGTATATACTTAGTATCGGGCGTAGCGGATTAGTATCGATCAGTATATAGGTTTGTGTTAAGATCAAGGTTCAAAGTATCGGTATCGGAATAGTAGGCCGAATAGGAGGCCGAGATAGTCGAATGAGAAGAAGGGAAGAAGGGAGGAGCAGATGGGTCCAGAGCCATGGTGGAGGAGGAGAAGTAACATGAGAGCAGTTTCCGCCGTAACATCTCCTGGCTCTGCTGGCAACTGAAGTCCAGATGCTACAAAGGACGATCCTTCGCTGAAATCGACTACAACACCCATCAGTTCAAGTTCATTCCTATATGAGTAGATTCCAATGCCATAGAAGCCATCAGTTTGTTGACCTTCCTCTATGGCATTGGAATATACTCATATAGGAATGAACTTGAACTGATGGGTGTTGTAGTCGATTTCAGCGAAGGATCGTCCTTTGTAGCATCTGGACTTCAGTTGCCAGCAGAGCCAGGAGATGTTACGGCGGAAACTGCTCTCATGTTACTTCTCCTCCTCCACCATGGCTCTGGACCCATCTGCTCCTCCTTTCTTCCCTTCTTCTCATTCGAATATCTCGGTCTCCTATTCGGCCTACTATTCTGATATGCGTTTGATACGGTCTACCTAACCTATATACTGATACTAATCTGATACTCTCTGATATTAAGTACATCCGGCTTACTAACTAGCGGATCCACCAGTTACATGATTATATACTAATTATGTTAGATTGTGATACTAAGTAGCCTCGTCGTAGGCCTAGCGTGTTATCCACAAGTTTAGTTTTTCTTACGATATGAGTATCGGTATCGGGCTATTAATTCTTATGTTTAGTTTGTCTTACGATACAGATATTCACATCAAATCGAGCATGAATCGTTACTTTGTTGATCGTACATGGATGTACAAACGACAACACGAGAGCAGAATTGGTGTGAGTGACGATTTTCAGGCAGGTGTGGAAGTATTTCTTAAGTATGCCATGAGCAAAACTCAGTACATGGACGATAACAAAATCAAGTGTCCATGTGTTAATTGTCACAATAGACGTTTCGAAGAAGTGATGACTGTGAGAGATCATTTGACCCGTAAGGGTTTCGTACGTGATTACGGCCTGTGGTCATCACAAGGTGAATTATATTCAGAAAGACAGGCTGCAGAAGCTGGTACTTATGCTTTTGATGATAATGCTGCAACGGATGTCCTCGAAGACGACGGATGCTCTGTGGATTATGGAGACATGCAGAACCTTGCACGAGATATGGTGTATGCTGCGGCAGGGCCTAATTTTGATCCAGAGGATCCTAATCCCGAGGCAAAGGAGTTCTATGATATGTTTAAGGACGCAGATACTCCTCTATATCCTGGTTGTGAGACTCATTCCGCACTGTCAGTGACGATGCGGTTGTTGAACATAAAGTCTGATTTTAACTTGCCACAAGCTTGCTATGATCGGATCACACAATTAACTAATGAGGTGTTACCGAAGGAATCAAAAGAGCTCCCAAGAAACTTCTACAAGTCAAAGATGATGGTCCGACAACTGGGACTGGGGTACGAGAAGATAGATTACTGTCGCAACGGATGCATGTTGTATTACAAAGAGAATTGCGTATTAGAAAGTTGTTGGTTCTGTAATGCGGATCGTTACACGACAGTACAGGGAAAAGGAAAGTCAACTAGAAAACGACGTCCTTACAAGTATATGCATTACTTGTCGATCACGAAGCGCTTACAGAGGATGTATATGTCTCTGAATACAGCAGAACACATGACGTGGCACAGTGAAGATCGCATAAAGGACGAAGGAGAATTGTCACATCCTTCGGATGGGGAGGCGTAGAAATATTTTGATTTGTGTCATCCAGATTTTGCTGCAGAGCCTAGAAATGTACGCCTGGCGCTATGTTCTGATGGCTTCGCCCCTTTCGGACAGTCGGGATCTCAATACTCGTGCTGGCCGGTCATTCTTACCCCTTACAATCTGCCACCATGGATGTGTATGAAGACTCCTTATATGTTCTTGACAGCTATCATACCCGGTCCCAAAAATCCGACAAAGAACATCGATATATATTTACAGCCGTTGGTGGATGAGCTGAAACAGTTGTGGGAGATCGGCGTCACGACCTATGATATTTCCAGAAAACAAAACTTTCAGATGAGAGCTTCACTCATGTGGACAATCAATGATTTTCCAGCATACGGTATGCTGTCGGGATGGAGTACGCACGGCAACATGTCTTGTCCGATATGTATGGAAAATAGTAAGGCGTTCCGCCTTAGACATGGAGGAAAAACTTCTTTCTTTGACTGTCACCGTCAATTTCTGCCAACGAGACATCCTTGGCGAAAGAACAAGGACACGTTCAGATATGGAAAACAAGAATTTTCTGAACCTCCTGCCAGATTGTCGGGATACGATATTTGGGAAGATGTAAAGGAATTGCCCACCGCAATGGAAGATCCATCGAACAATCGTGTCGAGGGGTTCGGACAAAGCCATAACTGGACCAAACGGAGTATCTTCTGGGACTTGCCTTATTGGAAAGATAATCTTATTAGGCATAATCTTGATGTCATGCATATCGAAAAGAATGTGTTCGATAATGTCTTCAATACCGTTATGGATATTAAAGGAAAGACGAAAGACAATCCAAAAGCAAGACAAGACATGGCCGAGATATGCAAACGTCATAATCTAAACTTGATACAAAGGGGAGCTGGTGGACAAGTAACTAAGCCGATAGCGCCATACGCATTGAGCAAGGAAGATAGATTAATAATCTGCAAGTGGATATCTACTTTAAGATTTCCCGACGGCTATGTGTCGAATTTGTCTAGATGCGTTGATCTCAATGAACGCAAGCTAACAGGAATGAAGAGTCACGACTGCCACGTGTTTATGGAAAGATTACTGCCCATTGCGTTGAGAGAGTTGTTGCCTTCTGCTGTATGGGTTCCGTTGGTCGAGCTGTCTACATTCTTCAGGGATATCTGTTCAACTAAGCTCACGGTGCAACATATGATACAACTTGAGGAGAAGATTGTCTTAACAATTTGCAAGTTAGAGAAAATATTTCCACCGGGTTTCTTCGACAGTATGGAGCATCTACCGATTCATCTAGCATACGAAGCCCGTGTCGGTGCATCTGTTCATTATCGATGGATGTACCCCTTTGAAAGGTAAATAAAAATCGATATAATTTAAGTGGATTTTACAATTCATTGTTAATTCTCAAGATAATTTGTCTCTCTAGGTATCTACATCATCTAAAGAAGAAAGTTGGCAACAAGGCTCATATAGAGGCTTCGATATGCGAAGCATATCTTATCGAGGAGGTGTCAAAATTTTGCTCCATTTATTTCGATACTCATGTTGAGACAAATCGAAATAGACCTCAAAGGAATGACGAAGACGTTGAGGAAGGAGGTATATTCAATTTAAGGGACAAGCCTATTGGGGCTAGTAAGAAACGGTGGTTGAGTGACGATGACTATGATGCCGCTCACCGATATGTCTTGTTAAATTGTGACATACAAGAAGTGAGAGATTTAGAGAAGTAAGTGACTACACCTCGTTATAATCTCTAATTTGGTGAGGTAAGTGACTACACTAATTTTTATTCTCTCTAACAGTGTATTTAGAGATGAAGTCAAAATAAGGACACCCGATATTACCGATGAGGGACTTCAAAGAGAGGTTGATTTTACCTTTCCGTCATGGTTTCGAGATTACGTAAGTAACTGACATAATATGTTATGCGGCTACCATTTAAATATATATATGCAACTAAAACATTTAAAGTTTACAGGTTTTATTAGCTGAACCAAGTACACTCACAAATGAGAGCATTCGTTATTTGTCATTGGGACCGAAGAAGCATGCAAAGACTTGGCCCGGCTATGTCGTTAATGGCTTCAAGTTTAAGACAACTCAACATCCTATAAATGCCGAATTTCTCAATGACGGCTTCAGTACGAAGGATTCTGGTGTTTGCATAAGAGGCACAATCTATGACGACGAGCCGGACTTAGACTATTATGGAGTGCTTCGGGATATTGTAGAATTATAATATAGTGCCCCATTTGATATGCATATTGTTATGTTCAAATGTGAGTGGTTCGATACGACACCAAATATCGGTTGGAGAATCGATAAACAATTTGGATTCGTCGATATAAATCATCGCAGGAGGTATAGAGGGTCCGACACGTTTGCGATAGCTAGTCAGGCTGTTCAAGTCTACTATACAAGCTACCCAAGGCGTCGTAGAGATCGCTTTGACTGGTGGACAGTATGCAAGATTAAATCTAGAAATACATTCAACGTTGGAGACCCAGCATACCAAGAGGACCAGATCGAAAAGCCCCAATACTTGGGACAACAGTCTTGTGACATGGATGTTGAATTAGAGGTTGATATACCTCTTGCTGATGAAAATAGAGGAGAGGAAGAGGTTGATATACAAGACTTAGATGTCAACCAGGGGAGAAAGAGGCGTCTTGTCCCAAGTATTGAGACTGAAGAAGAAGAAGAAGAAGAAGAAGAAGAAGAAGAAGAAGAACTTTATGAGGATGAGGATGAGGATACAGATGAATTCGACGATGAGGATGATGATGATGATGAGGCCGAGGCCGAGGAAGAGGACGATGACGATGATTAAATATCGCTATATTTCAGTTGTATCTTGAAGCACCCAATATCTAGTCTCGAATCCTAAATTACCCTATTACATTTGGATTTACAATTACAAGTCTAGTGGAACACAAGATGCCCTTTCATCAAAAGTTATAAGAATTGTACTTTGTTGTATTGGTGCGTGATTTTATCAGATTTTGTGTATCTAGCTTTTATTCGTACTTCACTTCTGATTGTAATATTTATTTCAGTTTGGGATATTTGCGTATTATTGTATGAGTTTCTTTTTGCAGATGGCACTCCTAGGCCTACTCGTTTGGGCGGCACTCATCGCCCTGCTGCTGGTATGGATATGTTTAGTTTTATATTCATTTATAAACCTATAAAGAAGCAACGACTGGTATTTTGTTTATGTGTTCTATTTTGTTTATGTTGTCGGTAAATTTAAGTTAATTTATTAAATTTGTTTCATTTATTCAAGTTAATAATCCAGTCGTTGCTTCTTTATAGGTTTTTCCCGTAGGATGCTGCCCGGATTCTAGGGCGCATTATCCGGGATAACTACCATGGCCCCTACCTCAATTTTTCTGAGGTGCCTCAGGACATGAAGTACGTCTGGCTCGACGAGATGAGGGTATAAATCCGTCGGTGAATTATTAATTATTCTTTAAATCATTAAATTTTTTATTACGTGATATTTGAATTTGTATGTCAGAGGACGTTCTGGTGGCCCCCCCATCGCGAGGAGGCGATCCGCAGGACCTACAAAGCCGCCGCCGGGAAGAAGATACGGGATGCGGTGTACGACCTTCGTACGGCGCATATGTGGAAGGACTGGATCCGGGCGGAGTACTATGAGCAGATGTTGGAGAAGATGGATACTCCGCAGTTCAAGCTAAAATCGGAGAAAGCTAAGGCTAATCGACAGGCCGCGGGTCTGCATACGGGGGGATCAAGGCCCCACGCATCGACGCGTACAGATTTGGTGAGATAGCGCAAATTCAAATTCATTCTATTATTTAATTTCGTACTGTTAATATACGAAGTTAATTAAATTCTACGTATGCAGGCCCAACGGGCGGTGAAGCAGGGGAAAGAGGCGGAGACGGTCACCGCTCACGATGTATTCGTGCATACGCACAAGAGGCGGAAGGACGGGAGCTTCGTCGACGCGAGGGCCGAGGAGACTGATGTAAGTACTTACGTTTATGAGATTTATGTTAGAAATATAATTATTGTTAAGTTAATTAGATAAACTTAGGATTCAGACTATAACTTAGGAAAACATAGGATTTAGATTATAACTTAGGAAAACTTATAGTATAAACACATTCATTGGATAGGCTGCGTATCGTGAGGCACTTAGTCGGCTTGAGATCGAGCCCCCTTCCGAGAATGTCGACGAAACGACGCCCACCCAGACGTACTCTTCTATGGCCGCTCGCTACGACGACGTGTTCGTAGAATCCGTCGGCGGCGTTAGGAAAGGGCGCGTCTACGGCTTAGGTTCCATGGCGCCCTCGTTGCAGCCGTCCCCGAGATATCCACCGCCTCCGCCTCCCCCAGCGCCCCCGGTTGACGATGTGATGGCGCAGCTTGCGACTCTGACCTCCGCGGTGTCAGATTTGCGGACAATAGTGTTGGGGCGCTATCCGTCTGCTCCCGGTCCGTCTGCTTCCGGTCCGTCTGCTGGTGCTCCCGGTTCATCTGGTGGTGCTCCCGGTCCGTCTACTGCTGCTGCCAGTGCTTCGGATCGACCTGGTCCTTCTTCCCCCGGACGGCTTTCGTTTAACCGCTCTGCGGACGCCCGCATCGTATCGGATAACACCATCTTGACGCTCCTTGACATGTTGTCGCCAAAGCAGCTACGCACGCTTCCAGACCATGTCTTGTCCTAAGTGTCGGCACACACGGTGGAGGAGTACATACGCAAAACGGATGCGGCGGCACGAGCACGAGACGATCCGACGGACGGGGTTTGATTTTGTTTATGTTGTTGGTTTTGTAGACATTTGGATACATTGTATGTTCGGATATTTTTTTTATGTTTGGATAATTTAATGTTGGATATTGGATATATTATGTTGGTAATATTTTGTTGGATATTGGATACGTTGGATATTGGTGTCGGATATGAATATTTTGTATATGGATATATGGTGTTGGATATTGGATACGTTGGATATTCGTGTTGGATATGGATATATGGTGTTGTATATGGATATTTTGCATGTTTGATATTGTGTTGGATGTGTTGTATAAACAGAAGAGAGTCTGTTTGCAGTATTTTTTTTTTAAAAATTAGAAGTTAGCGACGGACTGGCGACCACTCAGCGACGGATAGTCTGTCGCTAACTGGAGAAACTGAGGTTAGCGACGGAGTGGCGACGTAAAAACCGTCGCTACCTGGAGCATTTCAATAAAGCAACGGATTGGCGACGGACGATCCGTCGACCTGGTGCTGTTTGATGTCCATAAATTTTAGCTTTCGCGACGGATTGGCGACTAACTTACGGCGGACTGGCGACAAAGTCCCGACGGACTATCCGTCGCTAACTGTAGGAATTTAATGTATCGACGGATTGGCGACGTAATATCCGTCGCTACCTGGAGAATTTTACATTGAGCGACGGTTTAGCGACGGAATGTCCGTCGACCTGGTTCTGTTTGATGTCCATAAATTTTGCAGTTAGCGACGGATGTTTTGTCGCTAATACGACGCTAATCCGTCGTACACCTTGGCGGATTAGCGACGGCATAACGACGACCTGCCGTATGGGAAAATCTCTGATACGCTTTTACCGACAAATTTACGACGGATTAGCGACGGATATTGCGTATCAGAAAATCACTGATACGGTTTTGCCGACTCTTTAGCGACGGAGTTTTCCGTCGCTAACCCTATATCCTGATACATGTTTTGACGAAAGCTAGTCGGTAATCCGTCGCTATATATATTTAAATGCGCCGACGGTATTCCGTCGCTAAGTCGTCGCTGAGCGATGGAGTAGCGACGGATATGTTTTAGCGACGAGGTTATTCCCGACGGCTGTTTTACCAAAATATCCGTCGGTAATCCGTCGGTATTTTTTTGGCGACGGACTACCGACGGATAAGGCCGTCGGTAAATACATGTATTTTGGTAGTGTCTGCTCATGTGCTAATATGCTGGTTTTAGTTCTTAAGTGAAGCCTCCCTTGTGGTACATGCTCTTTCTGGGGTCTGACAAAGCTGGTTTTGTATGGCCAGATTTCGGAGTAGCATCCGAGGATCTTCCAGCCAGATGGTGAATACTAGGCGCAACCCTGGCAACGAGTGGATTTTATTTTGCTCTCACACTCTATTGTAAATTATTCTTTTGAGTCGTTTAGCCGTCGAGCAAGTGTTAGCTCGTGTTAAATTTATATTCCTGTCTGCCTAAGGGCTGTAACATGATTAACAAATCCTAGGGTTGATCATGTATGACTTTAACTCTTGCTAGTCTTCGCATTTTGTATGACTAGCTTCATTATCATCTGAATATGTAATGTATGGGATGCCTTACTTTGTATGTCTGATGATCTACCATCTTGTTGCATTTACTTGCCTGCTTGAGATTGAGACACTATGCTTGTTCTTGACCTTAAGAGACTATTGGCTTGTAGTTAAAGTCTCATGTATCTAGACAGCCGTGACCGTATAACGAGGTGGGATTCACTTCAATATACGTAGCTGGCTGTTTCTGTCCCCCGCTCTCCAGTATTCTGGTTCTGGGGCGTGACACCCGCTCTTTCTGCGGTTGTCGAAGTCACTTAGTCCCACAATATCAAGGCTCGTCGTATAAAGTATGACTTGGGCGATAGTGTTGCACAGAACATAAGTCGGTTTAAGACACAAGACACGGTTGGTTCAATGGAAAGTTAGCCACGGTCTATTGGCACATAAAGAACACATTTTGTGCAAGTTATGCTTGAAGGCTATGAATTAGCCATTTATGAGGTAAGTCAATAAGAGTATGGAAATACTAAAAATATCATGGGACTGTAGGTCAGTCACCGAGAGTCGGGACTGTAGGTTAGTCACCAAGAAGGAAACATGTCGGGACTGTAGGTCAGTCATCGAGAGTCGGGACTGTAGGTCAGTCGTTGAGAAGAAAACATATCGGGACTATAGGTCAGTCGCCGAGGCAACCCGGGTTTGGGATTTGTAAAAGAAGTATGATAAGTAAAAGAAGTAAAGCTAAAGAAGCTAAGTTGTGACGGTTAGGCCATGCATTTACATCGAGTCTAGTAGTTCTCATAGGTGTGCGGTCATGGACAACTTGTCGACAAGGTTTTGCGCCCTCGATTCGGAAACCTGGGGCCACAGGACCGTATCGGCCTAGGAGGGAAGCAAGGTAGTTAGGCAAGAACACGCCTTCGGTGATTCGAGGACTTGAGCCGGGCTAGCTACCTTTAGCTGCAAGGGCCTCGTCTTGCACCACCTACATGTCCAAGATGACTTGAATTGCCAGTGACCTTTCATATAGTCAAGTTGACATGCTGAGTGGCAATCTGCATGCATGGTGTCAGTCGAATCAAAGAAAGAGCAAGCATAACACGAAGGAAGTAAAGATGGTATGCACGATTGCATCACAAGTCTTAAGAGGCCTAAGATTTGGCTATAGCAAGGACACGTGCTTCGGCACGAATGTGGCGTCGAGTATTAAGTCGATGATTAGAGTTGCATAAGTCAGACTTGAGTCATTTCGAGTTAAGTTGAGAAGGGGCATAAGGCAAGTTCGGTTAAGTCATGCTACATGCAAGGCATGGCCTCAATATTGAAGCTCGAACCAAGTCGATGACACGAATCATGTTGTTGTGTCCCACGGTATGGGCCAAAAGACAAGTATGAGTCGGTATAGGCAAGGATAAGGAAGTTATCGGTACAATAGCATGGTGATGGTCTAGAGTCTCAAAATAGGCCAGGTATCTGTGTCCTAAAAGCTGATCCTAAGACAAGACTAGGAAGACAATTATAAAGGGATTATGTTGCACAAAGTAAATGAATGAGTCAGTTTTGTATGGGTGGGCGAGGAGCTCACACCACCAGTACAGTTGAGTACTGACACCCACACAGTGTTTACGTGCAGGCACAGGTAGCAGTTCGTCGGCGTAGAGCTCGCTTGGATGCGTTGAGGTACGGAGTTCCTTGGCGTTTCGAGGCGTGCGGCAGTATTGAAGACTAGACTTATACGGGACATAATGTATGGACATCGCCTACCCGAAGCTTCCGTTGGCCTACTCAAATTGTATTGAGAGATGAAAGAGAGCAGAGTGACTTGTAATATGAGAAGAGTGAGCTTGAGTGATTATAATCTTGGTCTCGCGCCACATTATAATCTTTATTTCAATATCAATAAAGAGCATTTTGAATGACTTGTGTTTTAATTTCAATTTTTGTTGCTATTATTCAATATTTTTGCTTGGGACTTCTGTGCGACGACCCCGTCGCTTAGCCTGTAATCGGTCGTTATGAAACCTATCTTGCGTGAGCGCAATCTAGGCTTACTCAGCATCACGCCTTAGCGAGGACAATCGGTCCTACGGGACTGGGGCGTGACAAACTTAACCCGTGGGACAAGCGAAGGATATGCCAAGCCTTTGACAATGGGACCGTGCATATTTTATCAAGCATTTATACAGACGATGCCTATGACTTAGGCTAATTTCATAGCTTTGTGGCAACTTAGACCAACTTTCTTTCTCCCAAGCCCCGGGATGAAGGACCGAGTGTCATTTTGAAAGCACGACGTACAATACTTCTAAGCTGGCCATGGGACCTTTCCATATTCTAACTCAATCTGACCCAACTTGGGATTATTCCTTTAGCTATGTGGATTCGTCTCTTTTATTATCAAGCCTACTTATGCAGTTGAAAACTTTCGTTTTATTAGTGTGAAGGCCAAGCTAAGGCAAGTTTACCGAAGACACCCACCTGAGCGAGGACTTGCCTCGAACGAGCAGGACTTCGAGCAGGCCATCATATGGCTAAGTCCGAACATCGTTGGCATTTTGATTCTTCTGATTGAGCTGAACGGGATAGGACATTACATTATACACCACTCTGAAAAAAAATTTGTCCTCGAACCTTACTGAGTACACTTATCAACTTATAATTTGATTCAATATCCAATGGTTCTCGCACACACGGTCAATTTAGTTCTAGGGTAACTACCCGGATCAATCAATATTCAAGTTTATTTCGAATCCAATGATCGTACTACCATGCATCAATATTTTCTTCACAACACATAATCACAAAATCCTCGATACCATTCCATTTCTTTAGTCTCACTGAATTTAATGTATTACTTAGTTGGATCGTGCACATATTTTAGGCGTCCCCAAAAAATATATATATTTCAACCAAACCTCGTGATAGAGAATTTGCCATTTCCACTCGAGTCAGATCGTGCACATATTCAGGCATCCCTGAAATATATACATTTCAGCTAAGCCTTGTGAGTGGTGTTTCCATACTTTTGAATAATTATATCCACCAGTATCCAATCCTATCAATCCTCAAGATCAATCGTACCGATACTAACTCTTGAAACAGGGATGTCTTGCCTAACCGCTAGGCCATCTCTCTAGGCTAAAGTCATCCGTCAGTATTGGAATCACCGTTCCCAAACAATAATATCAACACTGACCCCAATCCTAAGGTCAAACCAAAGTTGATAGTACGAGAATTTCTACCCAAGCTCGCATCACTCTGATTTCTAAATATCGAGCATATATTCTCCTATTCGCACTTGCAACACTTAGGCCTCATTTGGTTCACGGAAAGAAAATGAATTCCCTTGTATTTTCCATGGGAATAGGAAAGTAGGATTCATGTCACATTTTCTTTCCGTTGTTTGGTAAAACAAGAAAACTATCTAGAAAAAAAAAAGCAAAATATAACAATGTTCCAATAATATCCTTACCTTTTAAAATAAAAATAATATTATAAAAATAACATTAATGGTAAAATAAGCAATGACACATGGTTACTTTTGTCATAACTTTTGTAATAAATGTTGGGAAGGAGGAGGGAACGTTAATCCCATGGGTCTTGAGTGGAACCATATTCCCACCAATTTTCCTCCTTGTCAGGAAATTGATTCCCAAGTTTGTGGCTACCAAACAAAGGAAAGGAACAACTTTCCTATCTTGGTTCCTTAAATCCGTGAACCAAACGAGGCCTTACTCCAAGAGGTCCGAGTCATTCAACAAAGCCATCCTACAGTAAGTCTGATTCAACCAATTCCTCGACATATCAATATCCCACGTCTAAACAAGCAATTCGCATAGTCTATCTCTTCGAACACGTTTGTTATAATCCACCTATCCAAGTAAATTACTTCACTACAAGATTTGTCATTGAACCATAATTCTCATATCATATTCTCTGAGTCGTTCAACACAATTTACGTATTCGTTCACAATGTCGTCTAGCATAACAATATGTCACGCTCTAATCTCCCGCAAGTCCAATTATCCATGCTGGACGTGAATCACCATGCCAATACTCCCGCAGGATAATTATCTTCATCGGAGCATAACTCTTATTTTCAATCTAGACTAATTCATTCTCGATATGCAGATTTGATCTACTCAATCCTCAAACTTTCTTAATCGTCAATCACTAGTTCGAACCATCCTCGAATTTACCTTCGCATCAAACCACAAGCTGAAACAATCCAATTGCCATGCCGTAATCTCTCGTAATTTCTATCATTCCTGCTGGACATGAATCACCATGTCAGTGCTCCCAAAGAATGATCGTCCTAATCAGGTGTGACGCATGTGCGAGGCTGGAGTTGCGCTCGCATAAGACACGAACGTCAACATTATGGTTATCATCGAAGAAATTAAGACACGATCATTTTTATCCAAGCATTCATTTCAATCAAAATTCCATATATAGCATCCATCAAAACAATAACACTTTACACGATCGTCATTCCTCGAATTAGAGTACCCCCAAGTTATCATACATCGATCTTTGATACGTCTCAATACCATCGATGATATGCATAACCTGACGATCTTTCTCTTGTAACAAACTCCGAGTCGTGCAACTGATGCTATCATTCAAACTGGATATACCACAATCTCTTCGTTATTCAAGATCCAAATTCGATCATTAGTCCATGAACTAGTCACATGATCAATTCGTTCAATCCCATAATTATGTATGTTCATCCATCTATCGTAACTCATCGAGCAATATATTTCCTTAAGTCGCATCGTTTTATGCTAACTCAAATTTTTGAGTGAATTTACCCAAATCCTTAGTCATTTTTGTAATTTCAAAATCAAACCTTTTTCATGCACGCTATTTTTCCATCGTGCTAACTTTTTGTATACGATTGATATCGATTTTCTCGATCGGGTCATCCATTCGTTACATCTTAAAATTTTCTTGATTCCATCTACCTACTCGATCATTTTGCATTTCACATTTAGCGCTTTTCCAATCTGATGTGCATCATTTTCCTCATTCATTCGAATCAAACTCATACTAGGTATCATGTCATGACTAGCTTAACACACTCTTTCTAAGGCTTTGCATAATCGTCACTTTTGATAGACTCGTTGGCACCCCCTATCCTCAATCGATCGACATCTTCGAGGTTATCCCATACACCACTCAGGGATGAAGTTATTCGATAAATCCTCGAAATAAGTTCTGAATCACAACCGATTACTTCGAATCTCCGTTCGAATCATTCCTCAAAATCCAAGCATGTTTTATCTATATCGCATCGACGATAACACCGTTTGATGGCATCTCTATGATTAGTCATCCCATTCTATGAATCGAGACAAACCCAATCTTATTTTGAGACGATTCGTATCCCGCACATAACTTTTCTAAGGTTGTCGCAATTCTTGGTGTATATGCCCAGCCTGACTTAGTCAACCGTGCCTTATGTGGAACCATTTTTAAGTTCAACCAAATTTCTTTCGTACGATTTTTGTAAAATATATAGACTTATTATATGGAAAACCCATGGAACATTTGAGAGAGAGCGCCAATGTATCAATCGCGACAACAACATCAGAGTTTACGGAACCAACATCGGAGTTAAAGAATTCAATCGAAAGTCCAAGGACGTAAAGCCGTGCTCTAATACCATTATGTCACGCCCCGGTCCTGTAGGACTGACCGTCCTCGCTAAGGCGTGATGCCGTACGAGCCTAGGTTGCGCTTATGCAAGGTGGGTTCCATAACGATCGTTTACAACCGCTTGCGATGGGGTCGTCGCACAGAAGTCCCAAGCAAAAATATTAACTATACAAGGCAACACAAGCATTGAAACACAAATCAGAATCTTTTATTGATACTTGAAATAATATTACAAAGGCGCGAAGCCAAGTTACAATCACTCAAGCTCACTTTTCTCTGATTACAATCACTCAGCTCTCTCTCATCTCTCAATATAATTGATGAGCCAGCGGATGCTTCAGATAGGCGATGTCCATACATTATGTCCCGTATAGATGAAGTCTTCAATGCGGCCGCATGCCTCGAAACGCCAAGGAACTCCATACATCAGCGCGTCCAAGCGAGCTCCGCGCCAACGAGCTTCTACCTGTGCCTGTACATGGAAATTGGATGGTGTCAGTACTCAACTATACTGGTGGAGTGAGCTCTTCGCCCACCCATACAAAACTAATACGTTCATTTACTTTGTGTAATATAATCCCTTTATGATTGTCTTTCTATTCTTGTCTTATGATCGATTTTAGGACATAGACTCTTGGCTTATTTGTGTCTCTAGACCATCACCGTGCCTCACATTGATAAATTACTTATCGATGTGCCTCTAAACCATTCTCGTGCTTGCAACATCAAGTATCGACTCGTACTTGCCCTTCCGACTCATACTTTGGGACGCAACATATTTTGTGTCATCGACTTGGTCCGTGCTTCAAATATCGAGGCCTGCCCCACAATTCAACGTGACATGACCAAACTTTGTCTTACGGCCCTTTCTAGCTTAACGCGAGATGTCTCAATCCTGACTTGTGGAACTTGTGTTGACGACTCAAACACGATGCCACATCCGTGCCGAAGCACGTGTCCTTGCTATAGCTAAATCTTAGGCTCTATAATGGTGTTGTAACTATGCACACCTTCTTAACTCAATTCGTTCCATGCTTGTACTTTCTTTGATTCGACCGATACCATGCATACGAGTTGTCGCTTAGCATACTGACTCATCTATATGAAAGGTCACTAGTAATGTCAACCTATCTTGGACTATAACTGGGTTAGATGGTGACCCTTTTGCGCACGGGTTGCGAGCCCTATACAAAAGTTCCCAAATCATTCGTACCGATTCATTACTGGCACGCGCCGATTCATGCCTGGCGCTTGCTATAACTCATTCCGCCCAGACCGATTCATTGCTGGCAAACGTTAGGAACTCACCTTGTACACAAGTTGTCCATGACCATGCAATGGTGCCTACCTAACTCACCATATGACTCAAACCATATTCTTCTTTAATCATGACCATGCTTTCCATACTTCCTGAGAGACTCCCAAGCTGCGGGACCGGTCTCGGTGACAAACGATTGCGTGAACTTCTCCATTCTTTTGAAACACATGGAACGACTACTGCATAACCTTCAAACTTAACCTAAAAAAACGTGTTCCATAGACCCTGGCATACTTATCCCTGAACCAACCATGGCTCGTGTCTTAACCCAACTTGTGTTCTATAAGATACTACCGTCTAAGTCATACTTTATGTGACGAGCCTTGAGATCGTGGGACTATGTGACTTGAAAACTGCAGAAAACACGGGACAGTACTTGCTATGACTTCGAAAGCCCAGCAAAACTCTTGCCTAACTCAATCATGCAATAACTTAACCCATAGGACGAGAAAAGGCTATGCCAAGCCTTGGACGATGGGACCGTACATTTTTTATCAAGCATTTATACGTGCAACGCCTATGACTTAAGCTAATTTCATAGCTTTGTGGCAACTTAGGCCAACTTTCCTTCTCCCAAGCCATGGGATAAAGGACCGAGTGCCATTTTGAAAGTATAACGTGCAACACTACTAAGCCGACCGTAGGACCTTTCCATATTCTAACTCAATCTGACCTAACTTGGGATTATTTCCTTAGCTATGTAGATTCGTCTCCTTTATTATCAAGCCTACTTGTACAGTTGAAAACTTTCGTTTTATTAGTGTGAAGGCCAAGCTGAGGCAAGTTCACCGAAGCCACCCACCTGAGCGAGGAGTTGCCTCGATCGAGCAGGACTTCGAGCAGGCCGTCGCATGGCTAAGTCCGAACGGTATTGGAATTTTGATTCCTCCGATTGAGCTGAGCGGAATAGGGCATTACAAGTTCCACCTCAACATCATCTGTTTGTGTTGAGTACGAAAAATATAGTAGGGGATGGACATTGTGCTTTTCGATTCATAGCCCATGCCCTAGGCTTGGAGGAGGAATCCTGGCCAAAAGTTCGTAGTGACCTCATCCAAGAGATCACAAACTTGGAAGATTTATAGGGTAGATGTAAGTTGATTAAGCAGTCTCCGAAAAAAGTACTTGAATATTTGAATTGCTTCGTAGCACCAGTTTATGACCGCAAGTACTGATAGTCATTCCCCGATATGTACTACTTGGCGGCGTCGGCCTACAACATGGCCATCGTCTATATGCACGATCAAATTAATATTATGTTTCTACCTATGAGGGCAGAAGTTCCAACCAACCCACGGCTTGTATGCATGGCATTTGTTGATACAAATTATTTCATCATGGTAAATTTTATTTTCTAATGTAAGCTTTAGGTTCTATTACGAACATCAATTATATTGACATGTTATTATTTGTATGCAGGTAAATTTAGTCGAAGCTGCTCCGCTACCACCCATTATCGACAGATGGCCTATTTTGCATCTTTCATGTGCTATTGGTTGGGAAAATTTATAAACAACAGATTGAAAAGTATCGTGAAGTTGTTCCCTCCATAAGCTCATTTGTTGATGGTGATCCGATTAGTTTGGACGAGTAATATTATCCTATTATAATTTAAAATGTGACTTATAAAAGACTCGAAAGACTCGTCTATTAATTATGAAATTGTATTGGTATTATGAAAAGTTCATTGTACTATGAAAGTGATTTTATATGAAAAATGATTGTAATTCGACATATTCTGTAAGATTTGCTTGAAAATATACTATTCGACCAACTCTAGTCGAACAAAACTCTACTGTTCGACCATTACAGGTCGAATAATACAAAACATATTTGATCAAGAAAAGTCAAACTTATATTTGACTGTTCGACCTGTAATGGTCTAACAATAGAGTTTTGTTCAATTAATGCTGGTTGAATAGTACAATTTTTGTCAGAACCTGAGTTTCTTTATGCGAAGACTGTAGAGAACCTGAGCAGTACATAATCATAATGTGAATTTTAGAACTTGAGCATTAATCATAAGTTTGTCAGAACCTGAGCAGTATATAATCATAATTCACTATGACAAAGTCACGATTCAACTTACAGAAATCTACGATCACTACATCACATTTCAAAATGGGGCACTTTCAAAATACATTACAGTTCAAAGTCACGATCACTACAGAAATCAACGATCTACAACGCCTTCGACTCCTACTAGTAGATGCCCGATTCGAAGATTCGGGTGGTTCTTCGGGCGCGATTTTCAAAGCATGATATGTACCGACTAAAGCTAGAACTAAGATTGATGTGTCTGGTCCCTCTTCATTCTTTACCCATTATCGGTAGACTGACTCTAAATATCCCAAAGCATTTCCGATCATTTTCCATGGTTGTGGCCGTGTCTGGGTAGATGTAGTACCGATGGCAGTGGAGACGTTACCCGAATCCTGGATGATATGATGTGAAAACGTCATATACCAATCCACATAATCGTCTGAACTCCCATGCAAGGTTAGCAGCTCTCCTACGGGCTTCGGTAGACAGTACATGGCTACTCCAGAATCGAAAGTAGCCTCCCAAAATATCCTACGTCAGGTTGTACTTTTAGCCCGTATTTCCCCGACGGACAATGCTTGGAATCAAAAGAAAATCAAGAATTTTCTGGAATAAGCCAAATTGTCGAAGCACACGGTCGGGATGATACGGCTCTACACAGTCAAAGGCACATATGCATCCATGGTAGAAAGTCATGTTGTCCTGAGAAAAAGAGTCCATCATCCTATTATAAGGTATCTAATTGACCTACATCATAAAATAAAGAAATTATAGTAATATATAGAACACATAAGTAAATGGCTTAAATGGATGTAATAGCACTCACACTGTGTACTTGAAGATTGTCCAATACCTCCCTCATGGCCAAGACCCGGTCGACAGTTCCTGCATAATGGGATCTATTGGCCAACCTCATAGCAAGTGGATCGCCCACCTTATAATTAACATTATGGGTTGGCCTTGTGAAGGGAAAATGCTCGTATATCCAGGCCTGAAAAATATAGGGCATTTAAGAACATAACATAAATATCAGGAACATAAAAACATGCATATAAGAAGGAGATATAGCTACCTCCAGTAATTTTAGGTGTCCACATATTTGTCGCACCCCACTACAAGATGCTAATCCAAGCTGTCGATACAAGTATGCTAGAGCAGCTGCTCCCCAAGCATACTCATGGATGCGGTTAACCGTCTACAGAAGACTGAGAATTTTCGTGTCAACACGTGTGCCACTTTTGTCTGCAAAAATTGTGCATCCAAATACGAACCATAAGTATGCATGGGCCGCACATCTTTTTTTCCTCTCATCCGAACTAGTGACATATCCACTAAATCGAGCATGGAGTCACTCCAACTGGACCGAGCTACCTCTCTGGCCCTAAAGGGCATCGATTGCCTCCCTTTCTATCACCCCCAATAACCTACTAATCATTTTCTTAGGGGCCTTCGGTCCCCTTCCCGACTCTGGTACAACCATCGGCAATCCATAAACCGGGAGTCCTGTAAGACAAAATACGTCATCCAACGTAATTGTCATCTCACCGAGTGGCATATGGAATGAGTTGGTCTCCGGTTGTCAATGATCAACAAACGCACAAATAAAAATTTTGTTTGGTGTCTTATACGAAATCCACCTCAAGTCCGGAATTTTGGAACGATGAATCAACAATTTAAAATCACTACTACCTCTACCAAACTTCTGTGCTTCCATCTTAGTCGTGTGGCACCAACACCTCAACATGTTCCGCTCAATCCCATTCCAAATCTGGAACGCCACATGAGTCTTGAAATTTGGGATAAGTCGGTGATCTTTAGGTCCACCGGGGTAAGGGCCCGTCAATACGTGTTACGACCCGCACCCACTGTGAGGGTATGCGCGCGTAACAACGCCTAGCCTACGCCGCAGTGTTGGCGGTAGAACGCTGTCCTAGGTTACTATATAATCAATAACTCACGCAGTTATATAATATACTTGTCAAATCTCAACTCCGAACGGAGGACAAGTATAGATATGATGAATCTCAATCACAGTCTAAGAACGATAAGATATCACAGAAGATATAACTAAAGGCTTAATAACAGAAATAAAATCCAACAACTAAAAATATAAACTCAACAATCTCAACTTATATACAACTCCATTTCTAAAACATGAAAGCTAAAATATGACAACTAGTTAAACTCCAGGTCACTCCTGAGTGTCGGGGCCATAGGTAGCTAAACCATCTCCACAGTAATATGTAGGGCATGTGTCCTCAGGCCAGTCATCTGTAAAATTTACAACAGGTCCAGTCAGGACAGGAACGAGTACAACTCATCAAGAAAACCCAAATAAAAGACAGAGAACTATAAAGCAGTTATAGACAGTTTTATTGATGAATATGGCAGTTTATATTTAGGTGATGGTATAAAGAAATAGTAAGATACAAGGAAAGTAAAGTAACTAAACAAGAGAAGAATGATGGCAATGACGACTGTAAATAAATCTAGCTGAACTAAAGTAACATGATAAGTCCAGACAGTAAATGTAAACAAGTGTAAACTACTATAAATCTAGTACGAGATGAATCTAATACAAGATGAATCCAGTACCAGATGATTCTAGGTAGTGATCAAGAATCCAGGTGAGTCCAGCTATTCTAATAGTGTGTTTTAAAATACCGAGATCGACATGTAAACGGCTGTGGGTAATCAGGCACACCTCTCACTGATCAGGCGAGAGATGGCTATGCTTCCAGTAGATTCCAGTTAGAGATTCCATATTTGGGGTATGTCTACATGTCTTACTCAATATTTCCCCGCCCCGTAATACAAATGAATCCAGAATTCGACACGAGAATCGAGATGAGTCCAGCCAAAATATGATGATTCCAGAAATAGATTTCGGAATGATTCCAGTGATTCCAGTAATAGAGGCTAGATAATATGGTGAGTGTGTCGTATACATGAATCCAAAAATAACCATACGTGTGGTATCAGAGAATCAAATAAAACTAAATAGAACTGAAATACAGTAACTGGCAAATAAATGAGAGAACTATTAGAGAATGTACTCGCCTGATACTCTGAAAATAGTAGTGAAATGTCAGATGTCTGCACCGGAGTCACAGTGTCCTAAATAGAACAGTACAGGTTATAATGTATTTAAAATAAGGTAAATGAAGTCTACGGTGCAATCTACATGAATTCTAGGTCAATCTAGGTCAAAGTCAACTCTAAGTCAAATCTGGTCAACTGTCTAGGTCAAACTAGGTCCAGGTCAAACTTGGTCAACTCTTGGTTGACCCAAGTCAACTACAATAGTCAAACTAGGTCAATACTAGTCTAGTCAAGTCTCACTAGGCCTACCCAGCCTATTCTAGCAAGCACATCCAATTTCTAGGCTATACAAGCCAACCACACTCCTACACTGGCATTCAAGCCAGAAACACAGGTTTATGAGCCATAGGCTATATGCCTAGGCTAATCCCATAGGGATTCACCCAAGTGCAATGTGCCATGCATATAGGCTATAGGCCATATAGGCTATATCACACATATTGTATATACATTACATTATATAATATCACACATATTCACCACATTATTATCAAGCATATAGATATATATACATATCAATACATATATATATACCTATGTATAGAGAATAGGAAAACACATATATGTGCCCAAGTGTGTGTGTGTGTGTTAACAATCCGAAAACTAAGATGTGAGTGAGTGTCAAAAGGGAATTCAGTGTATACAGTAATGTGTGTGTATGGTATGGTGTGTCAATGGGTAGGGTCATGTGTGTGTCAATGGTTAGGGTCATGTGTGTGTCAATACATGTGAGGGTGTGTGTGGGTAGAGTGGTATTAGTTGACAGTAAACAATCTCAGGAAATTGTGTGTTGAACATGGAAAAACATGCATCCTTAGACTGATACATGTAGTGAAATGTTAGTGCAAGAGTGTCACATGTGTAAGTGTCAAGTGACAGTTGTGTGTTTGTGAGTGAACTGTGAGTTGTGAGCATGGTGTGTGATACTACATGAGTGAAGTTGTGTGTGAACATGTGTGCTTCAATATCAATTTTTGTGTGTGTAAAATACATGTGATACAAACCCAGGAACTCTGAAATTGATAGTGTATCAAACAGTGTTTGTATTAGGGAAGCAACAGAGGGTGTAATATCAGGTTACAGTGTTCACATATCAAACCAAATTCGAAACCATATCCTTTCCAACTCTAAATTGAATCTAAATTAGGGTGTGGTAATCAAAACATACCAACAGTTTGAACAAGGTTTAAATTCAGGAATTAAAGATGAACCGTATCAGTCCACTTGACAGTAAGGTAACTCATGTATATGGATAAATCTTGATAGTTAATCATTACCAAAACAGTTAAAAATATAACTGAAATTCAGAAAAGAATGAGAATCAGTGAGAAGGGAAGAAGTTCAGGATTTTTCTAATCCCAGGACTGGGTATCAGTCCAGCCCCAACCCAAACAAAACCTAAATTCTCTAACACAACTATAATCCCATTAATTCAGTAACTAATACATATGTTAGAATCTATTTGGCAATTAAACATCATTCATAACAGTAAGAAAAAGGGAAAAAAAGTTCAGATTATTCAACAGTGGAAAGGAGCTGAACCCAGCAGTCTACATGCCCATTCAAAATCTCATTTCCACAATAAAAACCTAATCTATCTTGCAAAAACCACTTAGTAGGAACTAATACACATGTAAGGGGATTAAACATGTCAATTAAACACTAACATTCAGTTTAGAAGGAAGGAAAAGTTCAGGTTTTTGAAATACATACATGGTATCAGTGAATAGTGTAAATGACCTTTAAATTCGAAAGAAAACCAATAAATCAACAAGCAAGGTGTGCAGTGGGTAGGTATACATTACACATGTCATGGGGGATGTGTTCGTGTCCAGGAAACTGGACACGAACGTGTCCAAACAAAAATTAACACAGCAATGACACAGTTTCAGAAAAATCCTCGTGTTGAGGTGCAGAGTGAGCTAGGACACGACACATTGCACGACACAAGTCGTGGTCATGCCCACGTGTCCACCAAGACTAGGGGGACGTGTCCAAGTGCCTGCACAAACCCCAAGATGTGTCGTGTCCTATTTTCGAAGCCGTATCAGTGGCTCGAAATCGTGTGTGTGCGTGTTAGGGCTTTTCGATGCGAGCTCGAGAACTTCCTCGACTCGTAACCAAGTGCCACGAAACGTGGTGAGGGTCTAGTCAGACATGGGACCCATCACCTCACCAAATTCCACGTGTCTTAGTGAAGTATCGTATCCTGTGTCAGCACCAAAATGAAGGGGACGCGCACAGCGTGCACGAGCAGGCACGAGACACTGCAGCCTCGTTTTCTTCGTGCACAGACAACGAGAACCCACAAAATTTTGTGGGGGTCCTGTCAGTCAGTGCCCGTACCCACACACCAATTTTCATCGTGTCTCGTGTCGTGTCGTGTCCGTAAAGGCACTCGAACAGCAGGACAGCCGCACGGGCCTGTGCGCAGTGTCGTGCACGACTTGCGTGTCCATTTTGGACACAAAATGCGCACAAAAACCAACTCAGTCCTTAACAATATTAATGTACACATCAAGAGCTTCAAAATCATGTAATTAGTTTAGCAAAAATCGAAATTAAAATCCTTAGAGGCATTTCATCGAACACCTAACATACACTACGACACGTGTCTGATACGGACACCAAACGGACACAAAATTCAACCAAATTTCAGGGACACCTAGGGGACTCCTAGATCTAGCCCTATATGCAAAGAAAACTAAAATTTAAATCAATTTAAAGGGTTTTACCTATAGGTGCAAATTGCAAGAAAAGGCTCCAAATGGGGGGTGTTCCTCTTGATGGCCAAATGCTCCAAATTGATCCCAAACTGAAATAGCTCTCCACCAACAGTCCATAAACTTAAATTAGAACCCAATGCAAAAGACTAGGATAAAAAAGGAGATCAAATGAATAAAATGGGAATTTTTGGATGGGGAAACTTACCTTTCTTTTCTCCAAGTGTTGGAATGAAAAAAAGAGGCAAGCCCTAATGAACAAGTGTTTAAATTGGGTGGGGATCCCTATGTGGCAGCTCATAGGTTCAATAATTAGGGTTAGGGTTCACTAAATGGCCCATGGGCTTAAGTCATGATCAATTAAATAATTAAGTCATAAGTCATTTCATGAAATCACAAGCCATGACTTAAATTCACTAAACCAAATCTTCTCATTCTAAAACTATTCTCTAATGACTAAAATAGGTTAACTCAAGTTAGACTAGGGTCACCATGGCTAGGGTTAGCTTCTAGGCTAGTCCACTAGGTCTCAACAAGTCAAAGTCAAACTAGAATTCACCAATTCAACAAATCACCAAATAATTCAAATAAGTCAAAATGACCAAATTACCCCTAGACTAAAAATAATAATTAAGTCATCATAATGACATGGTTAGGCTCTAGGTCATACAGTCTCTCAGGTTTCACTAGCAGCACATCAAAATCACAAGTCATGACTTAACAAGTTTTTAAATAGTTTAAAAATTATTAAAAATCACTAAAAATTATAATGTGAATCAAATATCAATAATTAATAATTATAATTACAAAATTTCAAAGTTACCCTCATCTGGAAAACTGGGTGTTACAATCCTACCCACCTTAGAAAAATTTTGTCCTCGAAATTAAAATGATCGTACCCCTACTAGGTCAAACCTCCAGCAATCAAGGTCGAAGCAACACAATCCTACTGGTCGTGATTTCACAGTCTCGATCGGGGTAGCTACACTATCTAGCAATCAAAATAATATCCTGGCAGGTACTAATGGAATCACACAAAAAAGTGGGAAAGAAGAATGAGAAGGACAAACCTGCTAACCCATCACCTGTAGCGTCGGTCTCCTCGACCGCCATCGCAAAAGCTCCACCCCTCTAGTGCTGAGCTACAGGTGGCCTAGCTCCCTCAAAAGGAGGTGCAAAGGGACCGTCTATCTTCTGGTGGGCTTCAGACCTACATGAATAGCAAACCTTCAGCCTCTTCCTATACTGCTCCCTGGTGTGTCCTAACTTCCTGCAGTAGGAACAACTAATCGTCTTCGGGTCCTGACCCCGATACTGATGCTGCACCTGCTGAACCATCACTGGTGCCCGAGTCTGCTGAATCTGAATGTGAGGCCTCTTGGCCTGGCCTCCGCTGCTGCTACCACCCTGGAAATCATGACCCTTCTTCAACTTCAACCCTAGGTCATCCTCCGCTGCCATAGCCCCAGAAAATATCTCCGCAAAGGTAGCGTTCCGGTCGCTCTTAGTCAGCGACCGAACCTCCCGAATCAAGCCTCGGCAAAACTTTCTCGCCTTCGTCTTCTCAGTCAAGTCATCTATGAACCGGGCCAATCGACAAAACTTCCCGACGTACTCAGCTACCGTCTGGGTTCCCTGAACCAGACCCTCAAACTGTGCCTCTATGCCTCCCAAGGCCACATCAGGAAAGAACTGCTCCTTGAACAGTTCCTTGAACTGGGCCCAAGTCTGGCCCTCAACTCCTACCCTGGGATCGGTCTAGTACCACGCACGGGCTAAGTCCTGTATCTGACTGCCCGTCGTCTCGATATGGAGTCGACCTGGTATCTCTGCCAGCCTGAATATTTCTTTGATATGCTCTATCCAGTCGTATGCATAATGAATGCCCTTAGTGCCTAGGAACTCTCTGGGGTGCATCTTCTGGAAGTCCTGTATATCCTTCTCCTTCCGACGAAGCTGCTGCTGCTCCCCCTGAGCAGTCACCATCTCTACAGTAGTACGAACCAGCTGGTGGGCCTCGTCAATCCCCTGACGATAATCGGCAGTCTGTCGCTGCTGCTGCTGCTGGTGAGACGCCAGATCCTCTCCACGAAAGAGAATAGATGAGCAGCATCTACCATCCCCGCAGGTAGAGGCTGCTACGGTGGAAGGATCTCGGGAAGCACCGGACTCTGCCTTCCAACTGATGGAGGTGCTCCTCCGAAAGCTGCTGAAACACCCACCCCAGCTGGCATGACTGGGGCTGCGGTACCAGGAGCTGGCTGCTGAAGGTGAGAGGTGGCAGACCCCTCTGCAGCGGCTACTGTACCAGAGCGATGTGATCGTGTCTCCACCATCCTGAAGACAGATCGAAAAGGAAGTCAATACTGAGCAGGAATCGATAAAATCAAAGGAGGACAGTTTATTTCAAAGAAGACAATCAGTAAGATATGTAGATGGCATGAATTGAAGCAGAATTTTTTCTAACTGTGATTGAGTACCTCTCCGTTAAAGCCTATCTCTCAATCCTATCGCAGGCTCGCAGCAATACAACTAAGTCGCCGTACTACCACGATATCGCACTAATGCGACTCTCGACCTGCATGGGCCACCACTAAAAATGTGTCACGACCCGCACCCACTGTGAGGATACGAGCGCGTAACAATGCCCAGCCTACGCCGCAGTGTCGGCGGTAGAACGCTGTCCTAGGTTACTATCTAATCAACAACTCACGCAATTATATAATATACTTGTCAAATCTCAACTCCGAACGGAGGACAAGTGTCACGCCCCAGAACCAGAATACTGGAGAGCGGGGGGATGACTCAGCCAGCTACGTATTACGGGTAGATGAATACCGTATAATACGATCAATGCTGTCTAAAGACGAGGGGGTGCATACTACATAAAAGTCTCGCTATGGTCACTTCACATCTATTGTCTCAATCATTCAAACAAGAAACAATAATAGAGAACATGTAAGATAAAGCAGTAAGGCGTCCCAAACGCTCTGTCAAATGTTCTTGATATCTGGCTTTACAAAACATAGCCAGATTGATGTAGCAACAGTATACACAATTGTTATCAGCTGCAGTCTGACTTTAATTACAATTATGTAAAAGTAAGTACTAGACAATCCGACTAACATGTCGGTGCCAAACGGCTAAGTATAAAGTAAGTGACAAAATGAACGGTAAAGTAAGGAACCCACTCGAGTCCTCCTGCGATCATCCCTCTAGTGTTGACCATCTTGGAGGTAGAAGTAAGCTGGATCCTCGGGGACCGGCTCTAAATCTGGCCATGCAAAACCAGAGAGGTTAGACCTCTAATAGCAAGCACCACAAGGAAGCACGACATGAGAACTAAAATAGTAAGTAAGAGAATATAATAATAGATCTCTGTTTTCCACTAGGATTCACATCACATCACGACACTTCGAACCAACCTCCCAACCAAACAAGGACAGAAGTTGGCCCGTCATGTCCTGACATTCTGATCATCCCAGTTAGGTAACAGAGTAGGTACAGTACACAAACAAGTCAATTTAAACGGCCATTCAACTACTACGGCTTGCTACTGTGTGATCCAAGTTATCCTAGAATAATACAATTAGGGATTCCTCAGTTCTTTACCTGTGCGAGCAAGGCTAGTCTATCCAGTCAATCAATTGCGCCATGCATGCATTAGACGAGTCCTAGCAGGACGCCCGTCAATATACCATATACAATAATAATATAAGCAGATACTGTTCCCTGCCCGTGTGGCAGGTTTACAGTCTCTGTGGGAACCAGCCGGCCCGTCGGGTACTACTTGTCCCAAGGGGGCTGCCATGTAAGAACTCGAGAATCCATTCTCTCCATGCAATCATTATTTATTTAACTTAATAGTCCCTATGTTGAGTAAAATTCCATGCCGTGGATCATGGTCATTCAAATGAGTACTTTTGTACGGGGTACGATATGCACAACTCTACAATGATACCAGTACGGTCAGGTTGTAGGTCTTACATAGCGTAATGCAACAATCAAAACTAACCACGGAGTAATCATGTCTTGACCATAAAGTACACATGCTATTTTGTAAGATAAATAAATAAATAATTTGAAACCTGCATGTGCCTGTATGCCAATATTCGGGATTAGCCAATCGATTTCAATAGTTCATAATTAATATGAACGTGTCTCATTCATTCAATTCAATAAGACGACTAGCCAGTCTCTTAGTTCCAACTAGGAACGCATGATCAATTATTAGTCAAGGTCACAATCATTATCAATGGTGACAAGGCATGAAAGTCAACTAGTATTCAGTGGGGTCGAGTCAAGAACTCTCAGGGTTTAATTTCAGTCAATCGGGGTATCTATAACTCAATTCACGACACATGGTACATCCCACGTAACAATCTATATTTAACAGAAATATGATCAACATATCATGATTATATCAAGTTTATGCAAAAAGGCGTAAGGATATAAAATGTACGTTAAATATCTAATAAGATATCAATATACAGGGCTATAGAAGATCCAGGGTAAGCAGGCTACTCTCATGTCAGCCTACGCTCATGTCAGCGTACGCTCAGGTCAAGCTACGCTCAAGCCGAGCTAGCGTATGGACTCCATACGACTCCTCTTCAAGACAGCGTATGGACTCCATACGACTTCTCACTATCCAAGCCAGCGTACGCAAGTCATACGCTTCCAAAAGGCAGCGTATGAACTCCATACGACTCCTGACCATCCAAGTCAGCGTATGCAAGTCATACGCTCCCAAAAGGTAGCGTATGAACTCCATACGACTCCTGACCATCCAAGTCAGCGTATGCAAGTCATACGCTCCCAAAAGGTAGCGTATGAACTCCATACGACTCCTGACCATCCAAGTCAGCGTATGCAAGTCATACGCTCCCAAAAGGTAGCGTATGAACTCCATACGACATACGCTTCCAAAAGGTAGCGTATGCAAGACACACGCTTCCTAAAAAGGTAGCGTATGGACTCTATACTATGCTACCCTAAAGAGCGCGCACAGCTCAGTGACGCAAGCTAAAAAGCTAGCGTACACTGCTCACTGTCTTCTCCAAACAGCAAGAACTCCATGGTTGCACCCCAAAGCTTCAAAAGTCCATAACTTGGTCAAAACAAGTCCAATTCCAACTTTCCAAAGGTCAAAATTGGGTAGAATAAAACTCTCTACAACATGGAATCGTCAAAATTTACAAACAAAGAAGTTTGATAGATCAAGACCACCAAAATCCGAAAATAATTCATTTTTAGATCTACAAAATTAAGACTTCGAAATGAAAAATGCCAAGTTCTAAACTCTCTTAGGATCTTGCGAGGAAGATAAATGAACTACAAAAACATGGGTTCTCATGGGGAGCAAGTTGTACTTGCCTACGGTTGGTAGGTGGAGAGAGTAATGAAAGGAAGAAGAAGAGGAGTAATGGTGAGAATGTGAGTTGATGAGGAGAGAGAAAGAGATGTAAGCTTTAAATAGAAAAGGGGTGGTAGGTGGGAGTTGGGCCGGGTCCAATGGGTCGGGTTGTAGGGGATCCAACCAAAGCCAACCCGAACCCAAATAAGTAAGACTAAGGCCGGGAATAAAAGCAGAAAATAAAGTGCAGAAATAAAATTGCAGAAATATAATTGCAGGAAATAAATTAACATGAAAATTTAAAGAGCAGATTAATTGATTAACATAAAATTAAAGGAATTTAAATACAGGATAATACATGATAAATATTAAATAAATTTATGATAAATACTAAATAAATACACATGAGTTGTACATGTATAAAAATACGCATTCTGGGAATGGGGAGTGACATCTCTATCCTCCTTAGAAAAATTTCGTCCTCGAAATTTCAAATCCAAGCAGGATAGAAACATCGGGGCTAAACTAATCTAAGTACAAGCAATTCAATGAAGCAATCATTTTACAATGTCCATAGCAAGTAACTTATCTATACTTAACAATCTACGATATTAAGCAATTCTACCCATAAGGTGATAAGCATGAGGAATCAAGACAATCAAGGTACACAGAAAAAAGATATACCTTGTGAGTCAAACAGGTGTGGATACCGTAATCGGATATCATCCTCACGTTCCCACGTTGACTCTCCCAAAGAGTGATGATCCCAAGCAACCCGGACAAGGTTAATTGTTCGGTTCTTGAGTATCTTCTCTCTTCGGTCCAAGATGGACACAGGCTGTTCCTCGTTAGATAGGTTGGTACCAACAACCACTTCTGAATAATCGAGGATATGGCTGGGGTCCGATACATACCTTCGCAATTGAGATACATGAAACACGTCGTGCACCTTTCGTAACAAAGGTGGAAGGGACAAACGATAAGCAACATCGCCTACCCTATCAAGAATAACAAATGGGCCCACGTATCGTGGACTCAACTTCCCGTGAACGCCAAATCTAATGACCCCATGGGTAGGTGAGATCCGCAAGAACACGTGGTCCCCAACAGAAAACTCTAGCGGCCTACGATGCTGGTCCGCCCAATGACGATGCCGATCCTGCGCAACACGAAGTCGCTCTCTAATTTCCTTAATCACTTCAACCGTCTGGATAATCATTTCTGGGCCTAGCATCTTCCTTTCCCCGATATCATCCCATGCTAGCGGCGATCTACACTTCTTACCATATAGTGCTTCGAATGGCGCCATCTGGATACTGGCTTGATAACTGTTATTGTATGAGAACTCAACTAATTGCAGGTGGCTTTCCCAAGATCCTCCAAAATCCAGAGTGCAAGCTCGCAACATATCTTCCAAGGTTTGAATTATCCTTTCTGATTGCCCATCCGTCTGCGGATGGTAAGCCGTGCTAAATCTCAACTTGGTACCCAGACTATGATGCAAGCTCTTCCAGAAATGTGAGGTGAAATGGGTATCCCTGCCTGACACAATACTGACAGGGACTCCATGCTGTCTGACTATCTGCTGCATGTATAACTCTGCCAACTTTTCTGTAGATTGTCCCACTCTGAAAGGAAGAAAGTGTGCTACCTTTGTAAGCCGATCTACTATCACCCAAATAGCATCTTTACCACTTGGTGATCTCGGTAAACCGGTCACAAAGTCCATTGTGATGTGCTCCCACTTCCATTCCGGAATAGGAAGCGGTTGCAATAATCCAGCTGGCCTCTGCTGTTCTGTCTTCACTTGCTGACATATCAAGCAACGGGAAACAAACCTAGCTATCTCCCTCTTCATTCCGTTCCACCAGAAGTGCTGCTTGATATCTTGGTACATCTTGGTCCCTCCAGGATGTATAGAATACTGGGAACTGTGAGCTTCTGCCATAACTTCCTGTCTGATATCTCCACTAGGTATACATAGACGAGATCCAATCCTAAGTGTACCGTCTTCATGAATTCTCATCTCCTTTCTGAGTCCTGACTCACATTCTGCCCTAAGCTTCTGAATCCTTGGGTCCTGCGCCTGAGCTGCCTTGATCCTGTCTACTAAGTTGGATTGAACTTACAGACTAGTTAGAACTCCTACATCACTAGGAAGTATAACCTCGATGCCCATCTCCTGAAGGTCTTCTAAGATATGCTTCTGTGTTGTCAACATAAATGCGCCGCCCCTTTTGCTGAGAGCGTCTGCCACTACATTCGCCTTGCCTGGATGATACTGAAGCTCCACATCATAATCCTTAATCAACTCCAGCCATCTTCTCTGCCTCATGTTTAGTTCCTTCTGAGTAAAGATGTACTTCAGACTTTTATGGTCTGTGTACATCTCCACTCGGTCACCATATAAGTAATGCCTCCATAGCTTCAAAGCAAATACTACTGTCGCTAACTCCAAATCATGAGTTGGGTAATTCTTCTCGTGGTCTCGAAGCTGCCTAGATGCATATGCTATCACCTTCCCATGTTGCATGAGGACACATCCAAGTCCTTTACCCGACGCATCACAATATACAGTAAAACCTCCGGGCCCAACTGGCAATGTAAGAATAGACGCTGATATCAACTTCTGCTTCAAATTCTCAAATGATGTCTGACATTCTGCCGACCAAACGAATGGCACATCCTTCCGTGTCAAGCGGGTCATGGGTGTTGAAAGTCTTACAAAATTTAACACAAATCTTCTGTAATATCCCGCCAATCCCAAGAAATTTCGTACATCAGCTACGG
This sequence comes from Iris pallida, assembly GCA_029216955.1. Classification (NCBI taxonomy): domain Eukaryota; kingdom Viridiplantae; phylum Streptophyta; class Magnoliopsida; order Asparagales; family Iridaceae; genus Iris; species Iris pallida. The sequence continues at coordinate 43,356,812 of JANAVB010014796.1, forward strand.
TCTTGGGTACTGGCCAACTCTCTACTGCTTCTACCTTCTTGGAATCCACTGCTACTCCAGCTCCTGATACGATATGACCCAAAAATGAAATGTGATCCGTCCAGAACTCACACTCGCTGAGCTTGGCATACAACTGGTTCTCTCTCAGAACCTGTAACACTTTTTTGAGGTGGTCTTCATGCTCCTCTTCACTAGCAGAGTACACAAGAATGTCGTCGAGAAATACTACGACAAACTGATCTAAATACGGCATAAAGATGCGGTTCATCAAATCCATAAATATTGCTGGAGTATTGGTCAAACCAAACGGCATTACTAAGAATTCATAATGCCCATACTTCGACCTCAATGCTGTCTTGGGAATGTCTTCCTTCCGAACCCTCACTTGGTGATACCCTGAACGAAGATCTATCTTGGAGAAAACTCTAGCCTTGCTCAACTGATCAAATAAGTCGTCGATCCTTGGTAGTGGGTACTTGTTCTTTACTGTTGCCGCGTTAAGCTTCCTGTAGTCGATACACAATCTGGACGTCCCATCCTTCTTTTCCACAAGTACCACTGGTGCTGCCCATGGTGATACGCTAGCTTGGATAAACTTCTTCTCCTTCAATTCCTCTATGTGCTGATACACCTTGGCCTGCTCCGAATCCGCCATTCTATAAATCCTGTCAGATATCGGTTTAGTCCCAGGTGCCAATTCTATGCTGAACTCAATATCTCTAACCGGTGGTAGACCTAGAAGTTCTTCGGGAAACACGTCTAAAAATTCTTCAACTACCTTCGGAACCTGAACTTCTTCCATTACTGTTATTACTCCCTGCTCTTGCTGAGTTGCCTCTGATCTGACTAAGGTGAATTTCTTCATGCCTGGAATATCAAAAGATACACTCCCACTACGACAATCTATTGTCGCATGACTGTCTTTCAGCCAGTCCATGCCTAAGATAACGTCGAAATTTCTAACAGGAAATTCTATTAACTGGGCGGGTAAGGAATGCCCGCAAACTACAACGCTACATGCTAGAATAACTCTACTAACTCCTACGAGCCCATTACCAGTGAGTATATTCAACCTCCCTGACAATGCCTCGAACTCCATTCCTAGCCGTGTCGCAAATTGTGCAGATATAAATGAGTGGGATGCTCCCGAATCAAACAATGCTACTGCGGGATAAGAGGCGACGAGAATGTTACCTGCCACAACATCTCCCGATGCCAATGCCTCTTCTAAGGACAGAGTGAATGCATGCCCTCGACCTCCTTGTTGATTCCCATGTTGCGGCCTAGCCTGGTGCTGCTGCTGGCCCCTTCCCTGATGATGCTGGGGTGGTCTATACTGGTGTTGCTGCATCGGCGGTCCCTGCTGCCGAAACATCTGAGCCTGCGACATCAACGGGCGCTGTGCCAACGGTCTCACTGCTACCGCTGGTCCTCGATAGTGCCCTGCCCCTGGTGCTAGCAGAGCAGGAAACTGCTGCACTGGTCCTCCTGACCTCGAATTCATGGGACATGTGGTAACCCGATGGTCTGGATTTCTACATATCAAACACAGTCCGTTCAATGTCCGACACACATCTCTAGTGTGTCCCATCTTTCCACAATAAGTGCAGCCCGCTGGGGGTTGCTGGTTCTTCCTCTGTTGCTGTTGCTGCTGCCTGGGTGGTGGTGCTGGTCCCCGTATTGCCACATCGTGGATACGAATGCCAGGGGATGGTGCTGTTGTTCGGGGCACTGCTCCCCCTCCTTCTTCAATCTGACTGTGGGATCTCTTCTGACCCCCAGTCCTTGCCGCAAGCCTCTGAATGGTGATCTCATGCCTGCGGGTTGCTGTCAACACTTCATCAAAAGTTTGGTAGTTGTGCCCCTCTATCAATTACAATAGCTCAAGATGAAACCCTTGCTGGAACCTCATCGCCCTCTGGCGCTCCGTTGCTACCATCTCTGGGGCAAACCTACTCAATCTGCAGAACTCTGCTGCGTAAGCATCTACCGTCTTGCCGGCCTGCTTGAGGTTAATAAACTTCTGTTGTAGCTCAAACTGCGCCACAACTCCATAATACTTCGTCTTGAACCTTGCTGTGAAGTCGTCCCAAGCAACAGGACGTCTGATGCCTACTTCCTCTGATTCCCACCAATCACGTACGAGATCCTGAAGTAACAACCTCACTAGATCCACACGTTCTTCTGCCGGCACCTTAGCGGCTGTCAAAATAGCCTCAATATCCTTAAGTCATGTATCTGCTGAAATAGCATCCTCCATTCCTTCAAAACGACGAGGGTTGTACTTGCAAAACCTGGTTGACGCTCCAGAATCTGGCCTCGCCCCTCTTTCCAATGCCGACTGTAATCCTTGGTTGAGTAGTACATTCTGCTCTTACAACTGAGCGTGCATGCGCTGCTGGGCTAACATCTGATGTTGTTGGGTAGCCATCATTCCTCTCATGATCTCCAGAAGGGCTGGTGTGTCCATCTCCACAGGGGTAGGTGGAACTGTTGGTGGTGGTGGAACATCTAGATACTGCGATCTAGCTGCTGCTTCCACTATCACTTCTTCCTGGATAGTCTCTTGAGTTAGTACCGGCCCTTGTTGCTGACCAACATGGTCAGGTTGTCCATGTTGCCGTCCATGTTGTTGTTGTCCAGCTCAGACAGATGCGGACGAAGTGCCCCTAAGAAAAGAGACAAGAGAACAATCAAACGACCGGACATGAAGGATCAATGAAGTCAAAGGATACTGGAATGTCAAGCTGGAGTTGAGAATCAACAAATCATGAGATCAAGGGGGAACATGTGTGATTGAGACATCCTATAAATCAAAACACCCCACAAGTCTAAAATCAGACCTGCATGGGCCACCACTAAAACCTTGTCACGCCCCAGAACCAGAATACTGGAGAGCGGAGGGATGACTCAGCCAGCTACGTATTACGGGTAGATGAATACCGTATAATACGATCAATGCTGTCTAAAGACGAGGGGGTGCATACTACATGAAAGTCTCGCTATGGTCACTTCACATCTATTGTCTCAATCATTCAAACAAGAAACAGTAATAGAGAACATGTAAGATAAAGCAGCAAGACATCCCAAACGCTCTGTTAAATATTCTTGATATCTGGCTTTACAAAACATAGCCAGATTGATGTAGCAACAGTATACACAATTGTTATCAGCTGCAGTCTGACTTTAATTACGATTATGTAAAAGTAAGTACTAGACAATCCGACTAAGATGTCGGTGCCAAACGGCAAAGTATAAAGTAAGTGACAAAACGAGCGGTGAAGTAAGGAACCCACTCGAGTCCTCCTGCGATCATCCCTCTAGTGTTGACCATCTTGGAGGTAGAAGTAAGCTGGATCCTCGGGGACCGGCTCTAAATCTGGCCATGCAAAACCAGAGAGGTTAGACCTCTAATAGAAAGCACCACAAGAAAGCACGACATGAGAACTAAAACAGTAAGTAAGAGAATATAATAATAGATCTCTGTTTTCCACTAGGATTTACATCACATCACGACACTTCGAACCAACCTCCCAACCAAACAAGGACAGAAGTTGGCCCGTCATGTCCTGACATTCTGATCATCCCAGTTAGGTAACAGAGTAGGTACAGTACACAAACAAGTCAATTTAAACGGCCATTCAACTACTACGGCTTGCTACTGTGTGTTCCAAGTTATCCTGGAATAATGCAATTAGGGATTCCTCAGTTCTTACCCTGTGCGAGCAAGGCTAGTCTGTCCAGTCAATCAATTGCGCCATGCATGAATTAGACGAGTCCTAGCAGGACGCCCGTCAATATACCATATACAATAATAATATAAGCAGATACTGTTCCCTGCCCGAGTGGCAGGTTTACAGTCTCTGTGGAAACCAGTCGGCCCGTCGGGTACTACTTGTCCCAAGGGGGCTGCCATGTAAGAACTCGGGAATCTATTCTCTCCATGCAATCATTATTTTATTTAACTTAATAGTCCCTACGTTGAGTGAAATCCCATACCGTGGATCATGGTCATTCAAATGAGTACTTTTGTACGGGGTACGATATGCACAACTCTACAATGATACCAGTGCGGTCAGGTTGTAGGTCTTACATGGCGTAATGCAACAATCAAAACTAACCACGGAGTAATCATGCCTTGACCATAAAGTACACATGCTGTTTTGTAAGATAAATAAATAACTAAATAAATAAATAATTTGAAACCTGCATGTGCCTGTATGCCAATATTCGGGATTAGCCAATCGATTTCAATAGTTCATAATTAATATGAACGTGTCTCATTCATTCAATTCAATAAGACGACTAGCCAGTCTCTTAGTTCCAACTAGGAACGCATGATCAATTATTAGTCAAGGTCACAATCATTATCAATGGTGACAAGGCATGAAAGTCAACTAGTATTCAGTGGGGTCGAGTCTACAACTCTCAGGGTTTAATTCCAGTCAATCGGGGTATCTATAACTCAATTCACGACACATGGTATATCCCACGTAACAATCTATATTTAACAGAAATATGATCAACATATCATGATTATATCAAGTTTATGCAAAAAGGCGTAAGGATATAAAATGTACGTTAAATATCTAATAAGATATCAATATACAGGGCTATAGAAGATCCAGGGTAAGCAGGCTACTCTCATGTCAGCCTACGCTCATGTCATCGTACGCTCAGGTCAAGCTACGCTCAAGCCGAGCTAGCGTATGGACTCCATACGACTCCTCTTCAAGGCAGCGTATGGACTCCATACGAATCCTCACTATCCAAGCAGCGTACGCAAGTCATACGCTTCCAAAAGGCAGCGTATGAACTCCATACGACTTCTGACCATCCAAGTCAGCGTATGCAAGTCATACGCTCCCAAAAGGTAGCGTACGAACTCCATACGACTCCTGACCATCCAAGTCAGCGTATGCAAGTCATACGCTCCCAAAAGGTAGCGTATGAACTCCATACGACTCCTGACCATCCAAGTCAGCGTATGCAAGTCATACGCTCCCAAAAGGTAGCGTATGAACTCCATACGACATACGCTTCCAAAAGGTAGCGTATGCAAGACACACGCTTCCTAAAAAGGTAGCGTATGGACTCCATACTACGCTACGCTAAAGAGCGCGCACAGCTCAGTGACGCAAGCTAAAAAGCTAGCGTACACTGCTCACTGTCTTCTCCAAACAGCAAGAACTCCATGGTTGCACCCCAAAGCTTCAAAAGTCCATAACTTGGTCAAAATAAGTACAAATCCTACTTTCCAAAGGTCAAAATTGGGTAGAATAAAACTCTCTACAACATGGAACCGTCAAAATTTATAAACAAAGAAGTTTGATAGATCAAGACCACCAAAATCCGAAAATAATTCATTTCTAGATCTACAAAATTAAGACTTCGAAATAAAAAATGCCAAGTTCTAAACTCTCTTAGGATCTTGCGAGGAAGATAAATGAACTACAAAAACATGGGTTCTCATGGGGAGCAAGTTGTACTTGCCTACGGTTGGTAGGTGGAGAGAGTAATGAAAGGAAGAAAAAGAGGAGTAATGGTGAGAATGTGAGTTTATGAGGAGAGAGAAAGAGATGTAAGCTTTAAATAGAAAAGGGGTGGTAGGTGGGAGTTGGGCCGGGTCCAATGGGTCGGGTTGTAGGGGATCCAACCAAAGCCAACCCGAACCCAAATAAGCAAGACTAAGGCAGGGAATAAAAGCAGGAAATAAAGTGCAGAAATAAAATTGTAGAAATATAATTGCAGGAAATAAATTAACATGAAAATTTAAAGAGCAGATTAATTGATTAACATAAAATTAAAGGAATTTAAATACAGGATAATACATGATAAATATTAAATAAATTCATGATAAATACTAAATAAATACACATGAGTTGTACATGTATAAAAATACGCATTCTGGGAACGGGAAGTGACAACAAGTATAGATATGATGAATCTCAATCACAGTCTAAGAACGATAAGATATCACAGAAGATATAACTAAAGGCTTAATAACAGAAATAAAATCCAACAACTAAAAATATAAACTCAACAATCTCAACTATAATCTCAACTTATATACAACTCCAGTTCTAAAACATGAAAGCTAAAATATGACAACTAGCTAAACTCCAGGTCACTCCTGAGTGTCGGGGCCATAGGTAGCTAAACCATCTCCACAGTAATATGTAGGGCATGTGTCCTCAGGGCAGTCATCTGTAAAATTTATAATAGGTCCAGTCAGGACAGGAACGAGTACAACTCATCAAGAAAACCCAAGTAAAAGACAGAGAACTATAAAGCAGTTATAGACAATTTTATTGATGAATATGGCAGTTTATATTTAGGTGATGGTATAGAGAAACAGTAAGATACAAGGAAAGTAAAGTAACTAAACAAGAGAAGAATGATGAAAATGACGACTGTAAATAAATCTAGCTGAACTAAAGTAACATGATAAGTCCAGACAGTAAATGTAAACAAGTGTAAACTACTATAAATCCAGTACGAGATGAATCTAATACAAAATGAATCCAGTACCAGATGATTCTAGGTAGTGATCAAGAATCCAGGTGAGTCCAGCTATTCTAATAGTGTGTTTTAAAATATCGAGATCGACATGTAAACGGCTGTGGGTAATCAGGCACACCTCTCACTGATCAGGCGAGAGATGGCTTTGCTTCCAATAGATTCCAGTTGGAGATTCCAGATTTGGGGTATGTCTACATGTCTTACTCAATATTTCCCCGCCCCGTAATATAAATGAATCCAGAATTCGACACGAGAATCGAGATGAGTCCAGCCAAAATATGATAATTCCAGAAATAGATTCCGGAATAATTCCAGTGATTCTAGTAATAGAGGCCAGATAATATGGTGTGTGTCGTATACATGAATCCAGAAATATCCATACGTGTGGTATCAGAGAATCACATAAAACTAAACAGAACTGAAATACAGTAACTGGCAAATAAATGAGAGAACTATCAGAGAATGTACTCGCCTGATACTCTGAAAATAGTAGTGTAATGTCAGATGTCTACACCGGAGTCACAGTATCCTAAATAGAACAGTACATGTTATAATGCATTTAAAATAAGGTAAATGAAGTCTACGATGCAATCTACATGAATTCTAGGTCAATCTAGGTCAAAGTCAACTCTAAGTCAAATCTGGTCAACTGTCTAGGTCAAACTAGGTCCAGGTCAAACTTGGTCAACTCTGGGTTGACCCAAGTCAACTACAATAGTCAAACTAGGTCAATACTAGTCTAGTCAAGTCTCACTAGGCCTATCCAGCCTATTCTAGCAAGTACACCCAATTTCAAGGCTATACAAGCCAACCACACTCCTATACTGGCATTCAAGCCAGAAACACAGGTTTATGAGCCATAGGCTATATGCCTAGGCTAATCCCATAGGGATTCACCCAAGTGCAATTTGCCATGCATATAGGCTATAGGCCATATAGGCTATATCACACCTATTGTATATACATTACATTATATAATATCACACATATTCACCACATTATTATCAAGTATATAGATATATATATATATATCAATATATATATATATACCTATGTTTAGAGAATAGGAAAACACATATATGTGCCCAAGTGTGTGTGTGTGTGTGTTAATAATCTGAAAACTAAGATGTGAGTGAGTGTCAAAAGGGAATTCGGTGTATACAGTAATGTGTGTGTACGGTATGGTGTGTCAATGGGTAGGGTCATGTGTGTGTCAATGGTTAGGGTCATGTGTGTGTCAATACATGTGAGGGTGTGTGTGGGTAGAGTGGTATTAGTTGATAGTAAACAATCTCAGGAAATTGTGTGTTGAACATGGAAAAACATGCATCCTTAGACTGATACATGTAGTGAAATGTTAGTGTAAGAGTGTCACATGTGTAAGTGTCAAGTGACAATTGTGTGTTTGTGAGTGAACTGTGAGTTGTGAGCATGGTGTGTGATACTACATGAGTGAAGTTGTGTGTGAACATGTGTGCTTCAATATCAGTTTTTGTGTGTGTAAAATACATGTGATACAAACCCAGGAACCCTGAAATTGATAGTGTATCAAACAGTGTTTATATTAGGGAAGCAACAGAGGGTGTAATCTCAGGTTACAGTGTTCACATATCAAACCAAATTCGAAACCATATCCTTTCCAACACTAAATTGAATCTAAATTAGGGTGTGGTAATCAAAACATACCAACAGTTTGAACAAGGTTTAAATTCAGGAATTAAAGATGAACCGTATCAGTCCACTTGACAGTAAGGTAACTCATGTATATGGATAAATCTTGCTAGTTAATCATTACCAAAACAGTTAAAAATATAACTGAAATTCAGAAAAAAATGAGAATCAGTGAGAAGGGAAGAAGTTCAGGATTTTTCTAATCCCAAGACTGGGTATCAGTCCAGCCCCAACCCAAACAAAACCTAAATTCTCTAACACAACTATAATCCCATTAATTCAGTAACTAATACATATGTTGTAATCTATTTGGCAATTAAACATCATTCATAACAGTAAGAAAAAGGGAAAAAAGTTCAGATTATTCAACAGTGGAAAGGAGCTGAACCCAGCAGTCTACATGCCCATTCAAAATCTCATTTCCACAATGAAAACCTAATCTATCTTGTAAAAACCACTTAGTAGGAACTAATACACATGTAAGGGGATTAAACATGTAAATTAAACACTAACATTCAGTTTAGAAGGAAGGAAAAGTTCAGGTTTTCGAAATACATACATGGTATCAGTGAATAGTGTAAACGACCTTTAAATTCGAAAGAAAACCAATAAATCAACAAGCAAGGTGTAGAGTGGGTAGGTATACATTACACATGTCGTGGGGGATGTGTTCGTGTCCAGGAAACTGGACACGAACATGTCCAAACAAAAATTAACACAGCAATGACACAGTTTTAGAAAAATCCTCGTGCTGAGGTGCAGAGTGAGCTAGGACACGACACGTTGCACAACACAAGTCGTGGTCGTGCCCACGTGTCCACCTAGACTAGGGGGACGTGTCCAAGTGCTTGCACGAACCCTAAGATGTGTCGTGTCCTAGTTTCGAAGCCGTATCAGTGGCTTGAAATCGTGTGTGTGCGTGTCAGGGCATTTCGATGCGAGCTCGAGAACTTCCTCGACTCGCAACCAAGTGCCACAAAACTTGGTGAGGGTCTAGTCAGATATGGGACCCATCACCTCACCAAATTCCACGTGTCCTAGTGAAGTATCGTGTCCTATGTCAGCCCCAAAATAAAGGGGATACGTACAGCGTGCACGAGCAGGCACGAGACAGTGCAGCCTCATTTTCTTCGTGCGCAGACAACGAGAACCCACAAAATTATGTGGGGGTCCTGTCAGTCAGTGCCCGCACCCACACACCAATTTTCATGGTGTCTCGTATCGTGTCGTGTCCGCAAAGGCACTCGAACAGCAGGACAGCCGCACGGGCCTGTGCGCAGTATCGTGCACGACTTGCGTGTCCATTTTGGACACAAAATGCGCACAAAAACCAACTCAGTCCTTAACAATATTAATGTACACATCAAGAGCTTCAAAATCATGTAATTAGTTTAGCAAAAATCGAAATTAAAATCCTTAGAGGTATTTCATCGAACACCTAACATACACTACGACACGTGTCCGATACGGACACCAAACGGACACAAAATTCACCCAAATTTCAGGGACACCTAGGGGACTCCTAGATCTAGCCCTACATGCAAAGAAAACTGAAATTTGAATCAATTTAAAGGGTTTTACCAATAGGTGCCAATTGTAAGAAAAGGCTCCAAATGGGGGTGTTCCTCTTGATGACCAAATGCTCCAAATTGATCCCAAACTGAAATAGCTCTCCACTAACAGTCCATAAACTTAAATTAGAACCCAATGCAAAAGACTAGTATGAAAAAGGAGATCAAATGAATAAAATGGGAATTTTTGGAAGGGGGAAACTTACCTTTCTTTTCTCCAAGTGTTGGAATGATAAAAAAGAGGCAAGCCCTAATGAACAAGTATTTAAATAGGGTGGGGATCCCTATGTGGCTGCTCATAGGTTCAATAATTAGGGTTAGAGTTCACTAAATGGCCCATGGACTTAAGTCATGATCAATTAAATAATTAAGTCATAAGTCATTTCATGAAATCACAAGCCATGATTTAAATTCACTAAACCAAATCTCCTCATTCTAAAACTATTCTCTAATGACTAAAATAGGTTAACTCAAGTTAGACTAGGGTCACCATGGCTAGGGTTAGCTTCTAGGCTAGTCCACTAGGTCTCAACAAGTCAAAGTCAAACTAGAATTCACCAATTCAACAAATCACCAAATAATTCAAATAAGTCAAAATAACCAAATTACCCCTAGGCTAAAATAATAATTAAGTCATCATAATGACATGGTTAGGCTCTAGGTCATACATTCTCTCAGGTTTCACTAGCAGCACATCAAAATCACAAGTCATAACTTAACAAGTTTTTAAATAGTTTAAAAATTATTAAAAATCACTAAAAATCATAATGTGAATCAAATATCAATAATTAATAATTATAATTACAAAATTTCAAAATTACCCTCATCTGGAAAACTGGGTGTTATAATACATCATCATCCTCACCTTCTTCTATGTTCTTCTTCTAGCGTTCTTCCTCATCACGTTGCTCGCTCATTTGAATCAGAGAAATTGTTACTGCTTCTTGAGGACTGGTACGTGTAGCTGCCTCTTCTTCCTCAACTTGCATGTTCAAAACATGCTCGGGTTCTTCCTCAGTAAGTTGCTCGCTCATTTGAATCAGAGCATCTGTTACTGCTTCTTGACGACTGATACGTGCAGCTACCAACTCTTCTAACTGACGCCTCCTATAAGAAGCCATAGGTCGTCTCCTCCTCATATATGTCCTTCCTGCTAGGTTGATTCAAAATATAAATAATTAAATAAATTGGACTTCAAAATGAACTGCTCGACCAGTATGAGTCGAACATATCCCTACTGTTCGACCAATACAGGTCGAACAGATCATTCTAACGCTCAACCAACACATGTCGAACAAGTGATTCTTCGTTCGACCCACTTTGGTTGTACGTGCACAAAGATGTTCGACTGTCGTGGGTCGAACTCTGGTCTGTGCGCTCGACAGACCAGGCTCAAACAGAATCGTGAATACCCAAAAAAAATTCAAAACCATAGAAGTGGTCCTAAGCAAAAATAATACTCATTTCAATGTAATTAGGATGTTCGATTTGAAATACTCACTAAATTGATCTTGGGATTGTCTCTCCATTGTGGTGGCCAAACAATCGAAAAGCTCCTCAGTGACTGTCGTGTCGAACGGGGCGACTATCGTAGGTCGAACGGAGAAGAGAGGGAGGATCGAAGAAGACTTTGGGTTTGGAGAAGAGAGGGGGCCGACCGTTTGGAGAGAGGAGAGAGGAGAGTGGAGAGGTTAGAATAATTTGGGGTGTGCTTAGGAATGATAGATAGGTTTTAGGTTAGAATGAAAAAGGATATTTTGGCCATTTGGTGGGGTGTACTTAGCATTTATGCTGATTTCGTTCATTCAAAATATGGTGTACTTAGCCCTTTAGGTGTGCTAAGTAAGTCATGGGTGCGGATAGCCGTGCCCTTATATTTGTCCAATTGAAATGTATGAACTTAAATTGAACAAACATTATGCAGTTAAATTTAAACGCTTAAAGTTATAAAAATAACTTAATAACAAGTACAAAATAAAGTTGTGATTAGCTAAATTAATGACTTTAAGACTCTAGTTTTTCATAGCTTTGTGGTCCTTAACAAGCTTCAAGGGCACGAAGTTAGATAAGAACTGAATTATGACTTAGTAGGGCTTTTGTGTCATTTCTCTAGGAAATAAATACACTAACCCTTTCCATGTTTTATGAGTATTATCGAAACTATTCCTATTTTGAAAATAATTGCACTGATCACCCCTATGCTTTATCATTTTAATAAAATATATCGATGATTAATGTTATAGGTTTCTATTAAAAAAATATAAACTATATGGATGGTCTGTATAATTAGTTTCAAAGTAGGAATAGCTTTTGCAATAAATGTAAAACATAGAAATAGTTAACGTAAATTGTCCTTTCTCCAAAAAAAAATCTAAATCGTGTTACATTTATTTCACTCAACATGTGCATAGCTCATTTTGACTACCTACTTGACGAATGACAAAAAGACTACTTTTATAGTTTATTTGTTGGATGAAGTCCTAAGGTCCGGTTTGGTAAAGGAAAGAAAATTAATTATTTTTTGGGAAAAAATTGACAGTTCTGACAATAAATATGATTGTCTAATTTTAACAGTCAAAATTTTTATTTCTTCAAAGTCACACTTCTTCAAGTTTCATTTCTTCAAAGTACCCAAAATAAATGAAATCGAAATATATATGTATGCAATGCGTATGCAAAATTTGATTTCACACTTCCAACCCCTTCGACAATCCAATCAACATTTAGGACAAACTATTAAATTACTAATCTATGGGATTTTGTATTAATATTGAACATTATGTTTATAAAAATGATATTGTTTTAATGCATATACTTTTTTTTCTTGTATTTAGAAAACTTGCATCCTTCCACAATTTATGGGGAACGTGGTGTGATCCGAATCGAAGTTGGCCCATGAGCTGCAATATTGGACTGAGCCCATATACATTAAAAGAGAATTATCTGGTAAGGCATAAACCAAACCCAATTATCACAAAAAATTCCAAATATCTATACATCATGATCCCACTTCCTTCCAGACGTGGGACTAAATTACAAACTACATTGTCATCTCTTTTGAGCGCTCATCCGAAAACGAGATATAATTCAACAATCTCCATCTTAGCTCATTTTTTCATGGACGAGCAACCAAGTACCCCCGATTATTTTTGCTCGTTCCCACCAGTCGAACACCCATTAGACCCAACATATTGTCATCTCGATTCATTCGACCATATAACTAAACTGATACATTCATCAACACCATTATGTGCCAACCACAACGTCTTATTTTACCTTGGACGCGTCAAACCCACATTTGAAGCCAATCCATTAGTTACCTCTGATCCTAGCTCCATCTTGATAATAGAGTCCGTATATCCGTGTATACACATGAACGTTCTGCACCATTTGTCTCAAACCAATTCGAGTCGTCCAAACCAGACCACCATAGGATATGACACCATTTATTGGAAATGCATTGGTATCCAAACCAGAATTGGCCCATGAGGTACGATATTGGACTAGGCCCATATGCCTTAAATGAAAATTCGCTTTAAGACTTTTTTTTCAGTCCAATATCATACCTCATGGGTCAACTCTTATTCGGATCACACCTAGTTCCTAACATAATTAGGCCCGTGAAACTCCCACTACTCCACTCCTACATTTTAATTAAATTTGGGTTCGATCTAAATCTAATCGTACTTGATATAAATGGATCGATCCATCTAACCAATTATTTGTTTATTCATTTAAAGGTCTCGTTCGACATCTCTACTATTATAATACGGCTTGAAAATGACTTAAAATTGTTAGCCCAATGATTATATCATGTTTTTGAATATGGCTAATCAATTAAGTTTAACATAACGATGTCACTAATATTCATGTAATCACTATCATGTTGCTACTTAAACTTAGCATTGTCCTAATGTTCTATATCATATTGCTATGCTTGTATCATATTGTTTTGTTTGTCTAACATGTTCTTATAGACATGCAGTAAGCATGATCAAGCTTTGTCAAACCAGGACATATGCAATAGAGAATTATTGATGGGCCAAAGACGGCGTTATACAAGAAGATTTCTCTGAAGCGCCTAACGACCTATCTGGGGCTTCGCATCGGAGGTTCCGCTGCCCGGTCAGCGGACAGGGGTCGAGGGGGCAGCGCCTCCCGTCAGGGGTTCGGGGGCGAAGCCCCCGAAAGGTATTCAGATTTCCAAATCTGTTTATCTTTAGACGACCGCCGTCAAGGAAAAAGGCGTCTTCAAGTCTGCTCAAATATCTGAAGAAAGGCGTCATCAAAGGGCTCTTGGTTTTCCTATTTTATCAATGTATTTTTTATATTTATTGAGTCTAGGAATAGATGTACACTGCATCGTACTGGCAAATAGGCTACCCAAGAAACGTTTTTAAAATACCCTTTAATTTTGAAAACTAGCCCACTTACAAAAGCCCAAACAACTTCCTAACTGTTTGACTTTTTAAAAAGCCCAAAAACCAATTTGGAAAAACCCTGACAGAACTCCAACAGAACTCCAGGAGAACTCGGCCAGAGTTTGGCCCGAATTCGGCCAGAGTTCGGTTAGTGAACGTTGCTTTTTGAACTTGGTCTTCCTGCAGTTACGCATCCCAACGAGATTTTCTCATAGAGTTCTGTCCGAATTCTGTCCGAATTCTGTCAGAATTCTGCCTTTGAAAAACTATAAATAGAGAAGGATTTCGATCATTTCAACTCACTCATTCACTTTCATATCTCTTCTCTATAAGCCTACTACTTCTTCCAAGATATTCTGAGCTATTCATTTTCAAATCCCAAGCCAGTTACAATCCTCTAGTAGATTTGCCAGTACGGTACGGTCTAGAAGTTTCAGAGTGATTGTAATCAGAGGCTTGATTGAAGAAAGACTCTTCACAATTGAAGTTGGTCGAGTACTTCGGATCAAAGCTCGCGTTGTAGAAGTTGCAAGAACTTCGGATGAAAATTTATGGTAATTTTCCATAGTGGATTCAACTGGAAGCTAGAGTTCTTCCGACTCACTACTAAAATAACCCATTTTAGCGACGTCAGGAGACGTCGCTAAATAAGGAAAATACGTTGCTAAAACCAATTTACGACGTATTTAGCGACGAAAATCGGATGTCGCTTATAGGCAAGTCGCAGATGTCACTTTCGTCGTCGAACGTCGCTATTCGCGACGCGAAGTTCATTGTCACTAGACGTCGCAAAATTAGCGACATATAGCGACGTATCACTACGTCGCCAACATTGCGACGTAAAGCGACCACTTGCGATGCTGTAAACTTTATATATGATGACATGGCATGGCAGCCATGTGGGCAATGTTACGTCGCTATTTAGCGACGTTACGTCGCTATTTAGCGACGTATAGCGACGTCAATGATTCGTCGCAGTATGTCGCAGAACGTCGCTATACGTCACAGATATTATAAAAAAATTTAAAAAAATATAATTGATATTTTTGTTATGCTGTGTGTCTGTGTTTACAGTGTGTGTGAAGTGCAGTGTTCGAACCATCGACAGTTTCGCTTACTGTTCTATGTTTTATCTTGGATAGAAAGAGCAACAGTTCAGGGTGCACTTCTCAGAGCTTCCTCTTCACGTCATTCACCTTCTCGGGAACCTTTACGACGTCCCGAGAAAGTGAAGGACGTGAAAATGAAGCTCTCAGAAGTGCACCCTGAACTGTTGCTATTTCTATCCAAGATAACACATACAACAGTAATCGAAATTGTCGATGGTTCCGAACACATTCACTGTAAACACAGACACACATCATAACAAAAATACACAATAAATTTTTTTAAAATTTCGGCAGCACCTCTTTTGTATATCAGATCATCGCTTATAATCCAGCGTAGATATATTTGTCATCCCCGTCGCAGATATCACAAAGTAAATATCACAATAAAAATAGGAGGCAGTGTAAAGTAAATATCACAGACACACATCCTCACAAACATCCAATAGAGTCAAATAAAAACGGAAGATGATAAAAAGTCTCCCACCAAGTGTATAAACAACAGTGTACCAATAAACAATTTGCCAATAGGGCCAATACATACAAGTTATAAAAAAACCAATAAAATCACTGCGGACCCCTGTCGCACAACTGGGACAACTGGGATAGAATATAATCATACTGCTCCTGTATACTGCGCTCGACCGCATCAGAAATCTGCTGTAGCTCGCGACGCAGCTCCTCGATCTGACGACAAACATCCTCAGCTCGTGACGAGGCCTGCGTAGCCGGAGACTGCGCACTGACAGAGGGGGCCCGGGATGACTCCGAAGCCAAATACGCGCCGTAGGATCCCGTACATATGCATGTGTCGCCCTCTCGTCAATGAACTCTCCAACCCTCCGATGGGTGACCAGGACATAGTCCATGCAGCCATTCGACTAGCGAGGCAGAAACTATGTAGCCGTAGATAAAGTTGACTGTCCTCCGACCCTCATTCCTCGGCAATGATGATACGACAACCTATCAGAATCCTCGACTCTCTTTCGCTTCTTGGATATTGACCCAGCTTCCAATCTCTCATTTTCCTCCGGGTCCACTCTACTCCCAATCTCTTCCTCTTTTATACACGGATCTACAGAATCAATACCATCCAAGGAAGGCAAAACTAAATCAAGGTATAACGGGCTGCTCAGCATGCCCAGCTTCTTCAACTTCTCGCTGGCTGCAGAGTCGAAATGGGAACGGGTCCTCTTTGCCGGAAGACGCTGATTCAGTTTTGCCTTCTCCTCTCCTCCACCATGGCTATGGACCCATCTGCTCCTCCCTACTTCCATTCTTCTTATTTGACTCTCTCAGCCACATATGATATCCAGCTCAAGTGTAGAGTCGGGGGAGAAGAAATGGACAGGAATAAGAGGAGGAAGCAGCACAGCCGGCGGCATGACCCGGAGGAAGTACAGAGGTTTTCTTCAACATACGTAGGAGAACTATAAGGATATATCTTTTCACAACATATCACCTTGTCAAAGACCCTTAATGTGACAACCATGTTACCGCGGTGTCGGAAGACTAACATGTCATAATTTTATAAGCCGTGTGTTTTGACATAATCCTCCAACCGAATTTCAGTTCTATGTAATAATGCAAGATTACGACATAGGAGGAAAGAGTTGGGAGGATTATGTCAAAACACACGGCTTAGAAAATTATGACATGTTAGTCTTCCGATACCGCGGTAACATGGTTGTCATATTAAGGGTCTTTGATAAGATGACATATTGTGAAAAAAGATATCCTTATAGTTCTCCTACGTATGTTGAAGAAACCTCTGTACTTCCTCCGGGTCATGCCGTCGGCTGTGCTGCTTCCCCCTCCTATTCTTGTCCACTTCTTCTTCTCCGACTCTACACTTGAGCCGGATATCATATGTGGCTGAGAGAGTCAAATAAGAAGAATGGAAGTAGGGAGGAGCAGATGGGTCCATAGCCATTGTGGAGGAGAGGAGAAGACAAAACTGAATCAGCATCTTCCGGCAAAGAGGACCCGTTCCCATTTCGACTCTGCAGCCAGCGAGAAGTTGAAGAAGCTGGGCACGCTGAGCAGCCCGTTATGCCTTGATTCAGTTTTGTCTTCCTTGGATGGTATTGATTCTGTAGATCCGTGTATAAAAGAGGAAGAGATTGGGAGTAGAGTGGACCCGGAAGGAAATGAGAGATTGGAAGCTGGGTCAATATCCAAGAAGCGAAAGAGAGTCGAGGATTCTGATAGGTTGTCGTATCATCATTGCCGAGGGATGAGGGTCAGAGGACAGTCAACTTTATCTACGGCTACATAGTTTCTGCCTCGCCAGTCGAATGGCTGCAGGGACTATGTCATGATCCTCAGGTCATGGGTGCCATCTGGTAAGTATATGTAACAGAATGTAAAAGAATGTAACAGAATGTATATGTTCTTATCGTATCTAGTATCTGAAGAATATAACAGAATCAAGATGAACTCACATAATGTAATACTAAGACATCATCTACTACAAAATATATAATCCAAAATACAAAATACAAAATACAGAAACCAAAATACAAAATACAGAAACCAAAATACAAAATATTGAAACCAAGATACAAAATACTGAAACCAAAAATACAGAAACCAAAATACAAAATACAGAAACCAAAATACAAAATACTGAAACCAAAATACAAAATACAAAAACCAAAATACAGAAACCAAAATACAAAATACAGAAACCAAAATACAAAATATAGAATCCAAAATAGGACCCTCTGTGAGAACGGATGGCTCAGAACATAAACCAACCGGAGAGGATACTCTGAGAGATCCATCTGAGAAGGACGTATACTCTGAGAGATCACCTTTACAAGAATGATATCAGTAGTGGGATTGAGTGCTGGAGGAGATATTATCAGAGTATACGTCCTACTCAGATGGGTCTTTCACCGTTACTATTTTTTCCTGACAGCATGGTGGATGTGCTCCGTCCACAGATTCTTGCTCCGAGCCAAAACTTTGTCCCGGAGCTCAAGTGGACATCCTTGGTGTAGAGCTCGAGTGAGAGGTTCCTGACAGCATGGTGGTCTCCTTTATCAAAGTATCCGTGCTCGTCCCACAACCAATGTGGGATGAGCACGGATACTTTGACAAAGGAGACCACCATGCTGTCAGGAACCTTTCACTCGAGCTATACACCAAGGATGTCCACTTGAGCTCCGGGACAAAGTTTTGGCTCGGAGCAAGAATCTGTGGACGGAGCACATCCACCATGCTGTCAGGAAAAAATAGTAACGGTGAGAGACCCATCTGAGTAGGACGTATACTCTGATAATATCTCCTCCAGCACTCAATCCCACTACTGATATCATTCTTGTAAAAGTGATCTCTCAGAGTATACGTCCCTCTCAGATGGATCTCTCAGAGTATCCTCTCCGGTTGGTTGTCGTATCATCATTGTCGAGGGATGAGGGTCGGAGGACAGTCGACTTTATCTACGGATACATAGTTTCTGCCTCGTCAGTCGAATGGCTGCAGGGACTATGTTACCGCGGTGTCGTAGTGCAATATAATCCAGAGATTGACACAGTTATAATTCATATATGTAGTCCAATACAAATAGTCTAATACAAAAATAACCCAATACAAATAGTCCAATACAAATAAGTACTAATAGCTAATGAGAACCACGCTGCTCACGCAAACGCTCAGTGATACGTTCACGCAACCACCTCGAAAAAGTGAGATTTTTGGCGCGAGGAGAGATGTCGTCCCTTGCAAGGACTGCATGAAGAGAACTCTCGGTCTCACTAGCTACCGGTGCTGGATGAATAGAACTCCCGGTCTCACTAGCAACCGGTGCCACATCCTCCTCAACTGTAGGAGGAGCCACCTCAGCATTCACTGTTTTCTTCAAACGACGTGCCGCTCCTCGGGTCATGGGTGCCATCTGGTAAGTATATGTAACAGAATATAAAAGAATGTAACAGCTCAAAATACAGTTGGTACTAACCTCAATAGAACAAACACTCTCACAGCTCAAAATACTAACACATGCTCACGCCTTACTCTTGTGACACTCCCTTTCAAACACAAACACACACCTATATGTTCCCTTACACATGTTGCCATGTTACCTTTAAAAATAGGAAACCCATGTTGTCTATAATAAGACACAATTCACCAAAGGAATCAGTGAGCTAACATGAAGCCTATTCTAATTAAGCAATCCTGCAGTAAACACAAACTAGAACATGTGGGGATCATTATAACTCATCAAAAGGAATCAGTTCAAGGAAGAACAGCAAACCAAATTCCTGAGTTTTCATCAAACCAATTTAAATCGAACCCCATGTCCAATATCCTATTCTCAAATCACAAGCCTAATCAGAAATGAAAAAAAAGAATTAACAGGTACTAACACATGTGTTACAACCAATGATAACTGAACAACAATTAGAAATTAAAAAAATTTGGAATTGAAGTTCAGGGACAATCAAAACTGATTTATGAGTATCATTCAACCCATTGAAACCAACTCGAGTCCAAATTCCATTCCTATATCATAAAACTTAATTTAATAAGTAAAGATTAATCTATCATAGGCTAATACACATGTAGGAGTAATATTGGTACTTAAAATATTAGTTAGAATCAGATTAACAGGATTGACATAGGAAAAACTTGAAACGTATCATATATCAGTCATGTAAAGTCAACCCACATATGTTCGAATCCCATATCACAGCAACGACCCATTCTCAATGTAAATATCAACTAACATAGATTAACAACATGTCTAGAAATCAAATCTAGTATTTAAATCACAATTTAAACCATTTAAACTAGGAATAAATCTGTGTCTGTGTGTGTGTGCATATGTCTGTGTCTGTGTGTGTGTGTGTGTCCGTGTCCGTGTGTGTATGTGTGTCTGTGTCTGTGTCTGTGTGTGTGTGTGTCTGTGTGTGTGTGTGTGTGTGTGTGTCAGTGTCCGTGTGTGTCCGTGTGTGTATGTGTGTGTGTCTGTGTCTGTGTCTGTATGTGTGTGTGTGTGTCCGTGTCCGTGTGTGTTCGTGTGTGTGTGTGTGTCCGTGGGAGAGGAGGAGGAGGAAGGAGAGGAGTTAGGTTAGGGTTTACCTGAGGAAGAGGAGGAGGAGGTCGGATTGGGGGAGGAGGAGCTCGAGGAGGAGGATCTCGAGGAGGAGGAGCTCGCCGGAGGGGGAGGGAGTCGCTGGGGGGGAGGGGTCGCCGGGGGGGGAGGGCACTGACAGGGGGGGGGGAGTCGCCGGGGGGGGGGGGGGAAATTAAAATTTTCGGGGGTTTTCGAGTGAGAGTGAGGGGGAAAGAAGGCAGCAGCGTGCCCTAAGTAAAATAACTTAGCGACGTCACGTGTTGACGTCGCTAAACGTCGCAACCATGGCGACATATACTTATAATATGTCGATGAACGTCGCTATTCACCGACGTAGTATACTCCTGTCGCAGAACGTCGCTAGCCAGCGACGTTTTGCGACGTGTTTATAAAGAAGTCGCTACTGGTGAAGTAATTTCTTGCCGTCGCTACATTACGTCGCTATTTGATGATATTTTAGTAGTGACTGGACTAGTCCTCACAAGAGGAAAACCAGTATACATCCTTGTGTTTGCGTTTGCTCTCTACTCTCTACTTTTCATTTACATATATGTGATATATTATCTGTGATCTTGTTACTAACTTTTTAAATAGTTAATTTCCGCTGCCTACTCTATTCACCCCCCCCCCCCCCCCCTCTAGAGTATTACGCTTTACAACTCGTTCCTACAATCGGTCCTACAAAAATGACTCATCCAAGCCGTTTGTATATCCTCCGATAAATTAAAAAAAGTCCTTCTAATTAACTACCACCATACGTGTGTATCTATATTCTTACATAACAATATTTTTTCCTTAAAAATTCTTATAACTAATTACCACCGTATGTATATCCCTCAAGTAAAAAAAATTAAAAATTCTTATAATTATCTAAACATATGTCCAATATCCTATAAACATATATATAACAAATTAAAATTAAAATTAAAATTAAAATTAAAATTAAAATTAAAATTTATTCAATATTTAAACTAATTCTATGGTATTTATTTAAATTAACTACGTGGTATTATCTAAAAATATATTCAGAGTTATACAAAGAACATATTTTAATTAAAATATATTCAAATTATTTTAAACAATATATATATATATATATATATATATATATATATATATATATATATATATATATATATAATTTTATTTTATCTTCTTTTTTTCTTTTTTTTTTCTTTTTTGTACGTGCATCACACGTGAATATACTAGTTTATTTCAATTTGCTTGCATTTAGAATTCAAGTTCGGCTTTTCTATTTCTGGTCAAGGGTGGTAACTCACTCGTTAGCTTGGACTTGTTAGCTTTCTTGCGTCCGATGTGTTTGATGTCATACATGCGAGCTTGACACTAGAAAATCATATACACTGCAGCTTATTAAATAATATCCACAAAAAATGGTATCGTTATTGACACTCCTAAAATATCGCCATGTACTCATATTCTAATTTTATTCATTAAATTTTAAATATGTTCATGCATTAAATCTGACATTAATTTGTGAATGCGTGGAGATCATTTAGAGTGTCAATAACGGCTTCCATTAGTTTTATCCATTCAAATTCCAAATGTGCACATGTACCCTTGAAACACAAATTAATGTCAGATTTAATGCATGAACAAATTTAAAATCTGAATGAATAAAATTAAAAAAGTGTATATGATGACTTTTTAGAAGTGTCAATAGGACGCCCAAAAGAAATCGAAATGGTATGCATATTCCAAATTTTGTCCAGCCGGAGCACAGTGAAAGCATTTGCTTGCTAAAGATTTCAAGATGGGAAAAAGTTGTAACAAGATTCCCATTTCCCAACAGGAACATTCCCACCGGAGTCTGATTCACGTTCTTATCTGTGGAATTAATACGCCAATATTCCTCTGATAAAAAAATATATATATAAATAATAATACCATTCGTCAGTACTTCTCCCATCAAATCTACAACTGAGAAGATCTACTAACACCCCCATTCTTCCATCTTCTCCGTCGCCGACGATGTCCGGCGTCTCGACGATGATCGCGCTCTTCGCCCTCACTCTTTCATTCTCCGTTCAATCGGCAATCGGTAAATCTATGTCATAATTTTTATTTATTTTTGTTCGTTTTCGTACTACTCAACGTACTAAATAAGAAGGAGCACGGATATTACAAAAAAAATAAAAAATTACATATATGTTGTGTGAGAAACATATCCGATATGTCGTAGACATTTCAAGTTGCACTAGGACACAAGACACAGAAGATGTCGAATTATTGCCATTTTAATGTGTCCTGTTGTGTCCGTAACTGTACAAATATAGCACATTGGTAAGGAGCACACACACGCTTCAATTAAAAGTCCATGCCATGTAACTGTGTTTGTGTCATATATACTCTCCAAAATACAGAACTTTAAATAGGTGCAGAATCGGAGTAAAAAAATAATAATAATTTGTCTTTTATTTTAAAAATAGTTATATTTTATTATCTTGTTGGATTTTGAAGTATGTAATAATTTAAGTAATAAATAAATTTTCAAAATTTTGTTATTTTAGGTTGTCCTTATGTCGATTAAGCTAAATCTAAAGTTCAGCTTGTTAGAATTTCTTCACAAATCTTCGTTTTTAAATCTGCAAAATAATAAACTTAATTAAATGCTACCGGCCTTCACGGAAGTCGCGCACGAAGCACTGCCCTAAGAGATAGTCCGGGTCTATGTGCAGACTGGATCCGAACGCTCCTAGTGGTAAAATCTCCGGTCTACCGGAATCTCTTTGCCGCACACGACTTGGAGAGGATGACCCCGACTTAGCTCTGCCCAGAGCAACGACGAAGAACTGAAATTTGGGAGCGTCGAGAAATTTGAGAGAGTTTGTGCAGCGTAAAAATTCTGTGTGTTGAGAATAAGAAGGAGAGCTCATTTTATAGGCTTGCAATGGAGAGGAGAAATAAAAACCAGTTTTAATTAGCTGATTTAATTCGAACGTTACAGAGATTTTCCAGCACATGGTTCATTGAACCTGGACTGAAAAAGAATAGTGAACGTTACGAAATTAAAAAAGGTTTGTAACGGTCAGAAATATTTTAAAGAAGCAAAAAATTCTTTAGGGTCTCAGCCCGAACCCAATAAGGAAATCGGATCGGCATTCGGCGTCCGCAGGTGTGGGCACGTACCCGCACCCGTTACGCGCGCCGAACCGAACCGAACCGAACCGAGCCGAGCCGGACCGGGTGGCGGCGGCAGCGCGCGCGTGTGACCCATGGGGCTCCCACACTAAACTTCAAAGAAGCAAAGTAGAAGAAAGAGATATATGCACAGTGAAGGTTAAACAATTGGCCGATGTGGGACTAGAGCTTTTGCATGGAAAGCTACAGCTAACAATCCCCTCCAAAAGCTCAAGTTCCAAGATAATATAAAGAAGGATAATAAGATAAGAGTAAGAAAATTTCTGGGCAGTTGTATACAATGCATAAATGAGATGGACTACAGCCTTGAATCTCACGTAGTGACTATTGTCTTTGTCTGAAGAAGAGCTTGATGGACTACGCCTTGAATCAGTCTTCTTGAACCAAACTCAGATAAATAGCACACATAGTACGCTAGAGGTACTTGGGTCTATCGGGTGGCGCGTTTGGTTGGCCATGCGCACTTTTACACATTCATGAGAGTTGTCTAGGATCGCCCTGTCCTATAGTCGCGGCCCTCACGACCTCTCATATAGGTAAGTCCTTAAGGGTTGGTGATAGGAATCAACCCTGCATATTATGCTTGGACTTATTAAGAGTTTAAACTCAACCTATCCATATCACAAAGGAACACTGTCACCATAGGGATGGGTATGAATGTACACATGTACAGCCTCCTGGGCTTTTATTTTAAAGAGAGTTTAATCTCAGGTCAGTGTTCCATGATAGTCACCTAGTCCAGCTTGTCACGACCCGCACCCGCTAAAAGGGCACGTGACGCGACAACGCCCAGCCCTCACCGAAAAATCGGCGTGGAACGCTGTGGATTTTCTACTTCTAAACAATTTATATATATAACAAAAACCTGTCAAGTCCATGGTCAACTCCGAACGGAGGACAAGCAATGAATATATATACGAGTACTCAATCACGACTCTAAGATAACGAAGTAAAGACTGAAATGTAAAGACAACAAGACGATAAAATAATATATAACCTGACAAGTCCAACACAAAGAATATATACAAGTCCAAGTCTCTAATACAGTCCATAGTAATAACAGACTCAAAAGTAGCTGGAGACAAAGTCCAGTATAAAAGAGCTACTCTAACTAAGCAAGGGGTAAGGTCTCGCCAGGCGGAGCTAAGCCCTGCTGGACCAAAGTCTCCAAGTCTATGCCCACTACGTCATCCGGACCGTAGTAGGTACTGTAGTCTCCCTCATCTGCATCTGTAATATTTTCAACATATCCTGTCAGGATGGAACGAGTACAATCCACTAACAACATTTCACAAGATATGACAAAAGCTATAATCTGTAAATAGAGAGTATATACAAGAAAATCATGGAATGTACATGCGAGTATCATGGCAAGGTAAGCTGTAAAACTAGAGCTAGAACAAGGCAAGTAAACTGATCATGGCATGTACAAGAATCAAGAATCATATATCTAGGTGTGTGAATACTAGCTACAACATGTGGCCGGCTTGGGTCTTGCACAAGGTCTACTGGCCTGGTTAATCATACGTGGAGTGTATGATTAACACTCACAAGGTCTACAAGAGTAACAAGGTGGATAATGACCACATGTCTACACTAATACTCCCCGTCCCCGACTGGTAGAGTGGATCCAAACAAGACACGTCACGACGCGGGATTCTACGAGAAGGGAGCAAGTCTCCTCGAGAATCGGCGTCCATGTACTGCACAAGAACTACAAGGGGGCTTGCACAAGACATACCAAGACAACAAGGAATAACACCTCATGTCGGGATCCATGAATACCAACCCGTGTGACCAATGTGTCGAGAACAAGCATATCTACACTAAATACATGGATTATATCAGTCAGCATAAAATGGAAAAGTGTCAGAGAATGTACTCGCCTGAAATATGATATGGTATGTCAACCGGAGCAAATGCAGCGTCTCGAGGACCTATAGAGAACAAGACGTATCAATACTCAATCTAGGAAATAAAGTCAAATCAATTTAAATCCTATTAGGTCATTCTAGGTCAAGTCACGTCAAACTAGACTATACGAGGTCAACCTAAGTCATTTTAGGTCTATCTGGGTCATACTGGGTCAATGCAAGTCAAACGGAATCAATCTAGGTCAATTTGAGTCAACGGTTGACTTTTTGGTCAACCGGTCAACTCTGGTCAACCGGTCAACTGTGGTCAACCCTAGGTCAACTCTAGATCACTGGTGACTAACAGTTGACTTTCGGTCAACTGCACAAGTCTAATGGAATTTGGGACCAAATTGGGTAAAGTGTTGACCCATAGTTGACTTTTAGTCCAAAAAGTCAACTGTGGTCAACCGGGTCCAAGACTAGGTTTAGACAGCTAATTCTACTCATTACCAACCTATACAACCCATATCCAAGTCCATCTTGGACTTGGAAACTCAAATCTCGGCCGTAGGCCAATTCCATATTTTACCCTTTTTAAGGATAAAATTCTACCCTCGGCGCTAGTCTAGATAGCCTACCTACGCTACTTATTTTGACCCGATCTCCCTAGGGTAGTAGGGTACTATCCTATAGGTTCGTTATCTACCAAAATACCTAAGTAAAGTGGACGTTTGGTCCACCTTACGGCCCATTGCAGAAATCTCGAATATCTCGAGATACGCACTGATACGGCGCGATACCGGCGCCCTATGACCCCGATTTCCACCCGGGAGCTTACCCGCAAAATCTAAATCATATATTTGAACTTCATGCCAAGTTTCATCGCAATCCAATGCTCCGGGCTCAAATTCGCCCTCTAACTCGATTTCTAACTAAAACTCCTCTTTTTGCTCTCGCACCCAACCTCTTCTTTAACTCTCTATTCTAGTTCTTCTTCTTCTTAACTTCTCTAATCTTCTTCTTCTAATCTTCTTCTTCTAATCTTCTTCTTTTCCTTTCCTTCTCAACTTCCTATTCTAACTTTTCTTTCCTACTTCTATTTCTTTCCTTTTTCCCTTTTTCCTCTTCTCTCTAATTCCTAAACTTTCCTAATTCTAACTTCTAAACTTCTCCTATCTAACCATCCATTTATCTATCTATACATACATATATATACATATATATCTACCTACATATATACATATATATACCTAGGTACTAGGGGGGGTTTAGGGTGTATAGGGGGTCACAATGGGGGGGGGGGGGGAAGGGCTGCCTGAGCAGCCCTTGCTGCTACTGCTACTGCTACTGCAGCTTGCAACTGCTGCTGCTGCTGCTTGCTGCTGCAAGCTGCTGGCTGCTGCTGCTTTGCTCCAGCTGCTGCTGCCACTGCTATGCTACGGCTACTACTACTACTACTTCTTCCCTTCTCTCTATATATATACCTATATATATATATATATATATCTACTTATATATCTATCTATCTACTTATATATCTATCTATCTATTTATATATAAATCCATATATCTCTACACCTATACACCCACACACATATACATATATACACACACACACATATACATATAATTTCACACACACACACAACCACTACTCTCATCCTCTCCTCTACCACTCTCTACACACACACACACACAAATACATACATATATATTCCTATACATATATCTATATACAAACATACATAACCGTATATACATATATACATATACATATATACATATACTCCTCTAACATAAACTCTCCCTTAATTAAACCACTTAACTAGAATTTATAGAAAAAGTCTATAAAATAGGGCAAAGTGTAGAGAATGAGATTCTCTACACTTATTGTGAATGTCATAAATGAGAAGGGGAATTAATGGAGGAGTTATGGACATACCTAAATGCTTGGAGGAGGAAGAGAAAGCTTTGGAGGAAAAGGAATTTTTGAAGAAGGAAGGAGAAAAAGTTGCTTTGCCATGAAGTAAACAAAAGGGGGGGGGTTACATGCCATGGCCGGCCACCATGTGTGGGCTATTGGGTTGGGATCCAATAGCCCACAACCCAATAACCTAAGTTTGGGTTCAAAATGAAATTGGGTTGGTTCGGTTCGATTCGGTTTGATTCTAAACCACTAATTAAGCCTCTAAATGACTAATTAAGTCATGGAAAAATAGGTTAATAATTTCTAGCCTATTTATGATGGTACATGGGCTAAGCCCAGCTAGTATGGGGGTCCCACTAGGGTCCAGGCTACCCGGGTCTCCAAATTGGGTCCGAATTGGATAAAATTCAAACCAACCCAAATAAATTCCTAAAAATCACATAAAATCATAATAAATTCCTAAAATATTATAAAACTTGAAAATGACAAAAATACCCCTAATTTGAAAAACTGGGGGTGACAAATCTACCCTCCTTAAAAAAAATTTGTCCTCGAAATTCAAACGGTCGTACTCTTCTCTAGGTCAAGCACCCCACAATCAAGGTCTACTAAATTTTATCCTAAGTTATATAACATGTAACCCAGGAAATCAGAACACATGCATGGTTTTAAATCTCTACAGTATCGTGTTATTGCAGTCTTCCTTGGGGTTTCCTATTTAATCTAGCATGATCATCACATATGCAACTAAAGGTACTAAGAAGGCAATCAACAATCAATGGGCGAAAAGAACAGGTAAAAAGAAAGGGCAAGATCCTACCTCCTAGTCCAATGCGTGCGGGATCCTCAACTGCCATCGCAAAAACCCTGTCCTGGCGGGGTATATCCCGCTGCTGGTGGAGGGCGTGATGCGGTGCCATAGGTGGCCTACCCTGTGCTCCCTGAGCTGCTACCGCTCCACGGGCTACCCTGCGAGGGTTCGTAGGACAATCTCTTAACAGATGTCCAGCCTCCCCGCAATAGAGGCACAAGTCCAGCCTCTTTCGGCAAACCTCCCAGACGTGACCAGGTCTCCTGCAGAAGTGGCAAGGAGCCCCATGCTGAGCCTGCCTCGGCGGAGTGTGCTGCACCTGCTGCTGGACCGGTGCTCTGGCCTGCACCTGCGGCTGGTGATGCTGGAACGACTGATGCTGAAGCTGAGGGCGCTTAGCAGGCCCTGCACTGCTACTGGCCCCAGAAAACACATCTCGATCCCTCTTCGGCTTCAAGCCCAAGTCCCTCTCTACCTTCCGAGCCTCTGCGTAAACCTCCGCATATGTCGCGTAGAAAGAAGGGATCTGGAACTTGATATCCCAAGCCAATCCCTCCCTGAAGCGCTCCGCTCGGATCACCGGGTCACTCACCATGTACTCGGCATATCGGCCCAGCCGGCCGAACTCCGCCGTATACTCCTCTACGGTCATGCTGCCCTGCTGCAGGTTCTGGAACTGCCGCACCAGGCCAATCTTGTCCGTAGGGGAAAAGAACTTCTCTCTAAACAGGGTCCTGAACTCCGCCCAAGTATGGCCCTCTCCTGCAAGAGCCGGCTCATTCCGGAACCATGTCCGGGCAATATCTAACAACTGTAACCCAACCGCCTCGACCCTCAGGTCGGCTGCAAGACGGCAAGCCCCCATCTGGCGCTCGGTATCCTCGAGCCAATCATCAGCATAGATAATGCCCTCAGTCCCCTTGAAATCCCTCGGACCAAGCTTCTTGAAAGCATGGATATCCCCGATCTTCGGCTGCTGCTGCTGCTGAACCTCCCTCTGTGGAGCCTGACGCTCCACTGCCGCCATAGCCAATCTGTGCGCATCCTCCATGCCCTGGCGTATAACCTCTGTCTGCCTCGACTGAGCCTCGTGCCGAGCCTCGTGCTGAGCCCGCTGGGACTCAAGCACCTGGTGGAAGAACGCTAGCATCTGCCCCATATCTGTGGGCAGAGGAGGCAATGGAGGAATAGCTCCCATCATCACCGAAGGAGTCCCCTGCTGAGGAGGAAGAATACCCGCCGCAGCTCCCACTGTAGCCCCTGGCACTACGGGAAGAGTACCCGCAATGGCCCCAGGGATGGTCATAGAGGTAGCTGGAGGAGTACCCCCAAGAGCCCCAACAGAAGTCCCATCAGCCGGGGAAGTAACCGGAGCCTGTCCGCCAGAAGTGGCAGACCTCTCCGTCTCCCCGAGCCCCTCGCCAGGAGAATGAGTCATCAATATCCTGGAGACAAATTAAGAAGAAGATATCAATATGGCACATGAAGGCAATATCAAAGGAGGACAGCTAGAAAGCAGTAAATCAATATCAAAGACGGTAAGCAAGATAAGCAAGGAAAGATCCTACTGTGATTGAGTACTCTTAGCCTATAGCCTATCCTAGATACGTACCGCAGGCTCGTAATAGCACTCTAAGTCGAGCGCCACTACGACATCGCACTAATTGCGACTTCAGGACCTGCGTGGGCCACCACTAAAACGTGTCACGACCCGCACCCGCTAAAAGGGCACGTGACGCGACAACGCCCAGCCCTCACCGAAAAATCGGCGTGGAACGCTGTGGATTTTCTACTTCTAAACAATTTATATATATAACAAAAACCTGTCAAGTCCATGGTCAACTCCGAACGGAGGACAAGCAATGAATATATATACGAGTACTCAATCACGACTCTAAGATAACGAAGTAAAGACTGAAATGTAAAGACAACAAGACGATAAAATAATATATAACCTGACAAGTCCAACACAAAGAATATATACAAGTCCAAGTCTCTAATACAGTCCATAGTAATAACAGACTCAAAAGTAGCTGGAGACAAAGTCCAGTATAAAAGAGCTACTCTAACTAAGCAAGGGGTAAGATCTCGCCAGGCGGAGCTAAGCCCTGCTGGACCAAAGTCTCCAAGTCTATGCCCACTACGTCATCCGGACCGTAGTAGGTACTGTAGTCTCCCTCATCTGCATCTGTAATATTTTCAACATATCCTGTCAGGATGGAACGAGTACAATCCACTAACAACATTTCACAAGATATGACAAAAGCTATAATCTGTAAATAGAGAGTATATACAAGAAAATCATGGAATGTACATACGAGTATCATGGCAAGGTAAGCTGTAAAACTAGAGCTAGAACAAGGCAAGTAAACTGATCATGGCATGTACAAGAATCAAGAATCATATATCTAGGTGTGTGAATACTAGCTACAACATGTGGCCGGCTTGGGTCTTGCACAAGGTCTACTGGCCTGGTTAATCATACGTGGAGTGTATGATTAACACTCACAAGGTCTACAAGAGTAACAAGGTGGATAATGACCACATGTCTACACTAATACTCCCCGTCCCCGACTGGTAGAGTGGATCCAAACAAGACACGTCACGACGCGGGATTCTACGAGAAGGGAGCAAGTCTCCTCGAGAATCGGCGTCCATGTACTGCACAAGAACTACAAGGGGGCTTGCACAAGACATACCAAGACAACAAGGAATAACACCTCATGTCGGGATCCATGAATACCAACCCGTGTGACCAATGTGTCGAGAACAAGCATATCTACACTAAATACATGGATTATATCAGTCAGCATAAAATGGAAAAGTGTCAAATGTACTCGCCTGAAATATGATATGGTATGTCAACCGGAGCAAATGCAGCGTCTCGAGGACCTATAGAGAACAAGACGTATCAATACTCAATCTAGGAAATAAAGTCAAATCAATTTAAATCCTATTAGGTCATTCTAGGTCAAGTCACGTCAAACTAGACTATACGAGGTCAACCTAAGTCATTTTTGGTCTATCTGGGTCATACTGGGTCAATGCAAGTCAAACGGAATCAATCTAGGTCAATTTGAGTCAACGGTTGACTTTTTGGTCAACCGGTCAACTCTGGTCAACCGGTCAACTGTGGTCAACCCTAGGTCAACTCTAGGTCACTGGTGACTAACAGTTGACTTTCGGTCAACTGCACAAGTCTAATGGAATTTGGGACCAAATTGGGTAAAGTGTTGACCCATAGTTGACTTTTAGTCCAAAAAGTCAACTGTGGTCAACCGGGTCCAAGACTAGGTTTAGACAGCTAATTCTACTCATTACCAACCTATACAACCCATATCCAAGTCCATCTTGGACTTGGAAACTCAAATCTCGGCCGTAGGCCAATTCCCTATTTTACCCTTTTTAAGGGTAAAATTCTACCCTCGGCGCTAGTCTAGATAGCCTACCTACGCTACTTATTTTGACCCGATCTCCCTAGGGTAGTAGGGTACTATCCTATAGGTTCGTTATCTACCAAAATACCTAAGTAAAGTGGACGTTTGGTCCACCTTACGGCCCATTGCAGAAATCTCGAATATCTCGAGATACGCACTGATACGGCGCGATACCGGCGCCCTATGACCCCGATTTCCACCCGGGAGCTTACCCGCAAAATCTAAATCATATATTTGAACTCCATGCCAAGTTTCATCGCAATCCAATGCTCCGGGCTCAAATTCGCCCTCTAACTCGATTTCTAACTAAAACTCCTCTTTTTGCTCTCGCACCCAACCTCTTCTTTAACTCTCTATTCTAGTTCTTCTTCTTCTTAACTTCTCTAATCTTCTTCTTCTAATCTTCTTCTTCTAATCTTCTTCTTTTCCTTTCCTTCTCAACTTCCTATTCTAACTTTTCTTTCCTACTTCTATTTCTTTCCTTTTTCCCTTTTTCCTCTTCTCTCTAATTCCTAAACTTTCCTAATTCTAACTTCTAAACTTCTCCTATCTAACCATCCGTTTATCTATCTATACATACATATATATACATATATATCTACCTACATATATACATATATATACCTAGGTACTAGGGGGGGTTTAGGGTGTATAGGGGGTCACAATGGGGGGGGGAAAGGGCTGCCTGAGCAGCCCTTGCTGCTACTGCTACTGCTACTGCAGCTTGCAACTGCTGCTGCTGCTGCTTGCTGCTGCAAGCTGCTGGCTGCTGCTGCTTTGCTCCAGCTGCTGCTGCCACTGCTATGCTACGGCTACTACTACTACTACTACTTCTTCCCTTCTCTCTATATATATACCTATATATATATATATATCTACTTATATATCTATCTATCTACTTATATATCTATCTATCTATTTATATATAAATCCATATATCTCTACACCTATACACCCACACACATATACATATATACACACACACACATATACATATAATTTCACACACACACACTCTCACACACACAACCACTACTCTCATCCTCTCCTCTACCACTCTCTACACACACACACACACAAATACATACATATATATTCCTATACATATATCTATATACAAACATACATAACCGTATATACATATATACATATACATATATACATATACTCCTCTAACATAAACTCTCCCTTAATTAAACCACTTAACTAGAATTTATAGAAAAAGTCTATAAAAGTGTAGAGAATGAGATTCTCTACACTTATTGTGAATGTCATAAATGAGAAGGGGAATTAATGGAGGAGTTATGGACATACCTAAATGCTTGGAGGAGGAAGAGAAAGCTTTGGAGGAAAAGGAATTTTTGAAGAAGGAAGGAGAAAAAGTTGCTTTGCCATGAAGTAAACAAAAGGGGGGGGGGGTTACATGCCATGGCCGGCCACCATGTGTGGGCTATTGGGTTGGGATCCAATAGCCCACAACCCAATAACCTAAGTTTGGGTTCAAAATGAAATTGGGTTGGTTCGGTTCGATTCGGTTTGATTCTAAACCACTAATTAAGCCTCTAAATGACTAATTAAGTCATGGAAAAATAGGTTAATAATTTCTAGCCTATTTATGATGGTACATGGGCTAAGCCCAGCTAGTATGGGGGTCCCACTAGGGTCCAGGCTACCCGGGTCTCCAAATTGGGTCCGAATTGGATAAAATTCAAACCAACCCAAATAAATTCCTAAAAATCACATAAAATCATAATAAATTCCTAAAATATTATAAAACTTGAAAATGACAAAAATACCCCTAATTTGAAAAACTGGGGGTGACAAATCTACCCTCCTTAAAAAAAATTCGTCCTCGAAATTCAAACGGTCGTACTCTTCTCTAGGTCAAGCACCCCACAATCAAGGTCTACTAAATTTTATCCTAAGTTATATAACATGTAACCCAGGAAATCAGAACACATGCATGGTTTTAAATCTCTACAGTATCGTGTTATTGCAGTCTTCCTTGGGGTTTCCTATTTAATCTAGCATGATCATCACATATGCAACTAAAGGTACTAAGAAGGCAATCAACAATCAATGGGCGAAAAGAATAGGTAAAAAGAAAGGGCAAGATCCTACCTCCTAGTCCAATGCGTGCGGGATCCTCAACTGCCATCGCAAAAACCCTGTCCTGGCGGGGTATATCCCGCTGCTGGTGGAGGGCGTGATGCGGTGCCATAGGTGGCCTACCCTGTGCTCCCTGAGCTGCTACCGCTCCACGGGCTACCCTGCGAGGGTTCGTAGGACAATCTCTTAACAGATGTCCAGCCTCCCCGCAATAGAGGCACAAGCCCAGCCTCTTTCGGCAAACCTCCCAGACGTGACCAGGTCTCCTGCAGAAGTGGCAAGGAGCCCCATGCTGAGCCTGCCTCGGCGGAGTGTGCTGCACCTGCTGCTGGACCGGTGCTCTGGCCTGCACCTGCGGCTGGTGATGCTGGAACGACTGATGCTGAAGCTGAGGGCGCTTAGCAGGCCCTGCACTGCTACTGGCCCCAGAAAACACATCTCGATCCCTCTTCGGCTTCAAGCCCAAGTCCCTCTCTACCTTCCGAGCCTCTGCGTAAACCTCCGCATATGTCGCGTAGAAAGAAGGGATCTGGAACTTGATATCCCAAGCCAATCCCTCCCTGAAGCGCTCCGCTCGGATCACCGGGTCACTCACCATGTACTCGGCATATCGGCCCAGCCGGCCGAACTCCGCCGCATACTCCTCTACGGTCATGCTGCCCTGCTGCAGGTTCTGGAACTGCCGCACCAGGCCAATCTTGTCCGTAGGGGAAAAGAACTTCTCTCTAAACAGGGTCCTGAACTCCGCCCAAGTATGGCCCTCTCCTGCAAGAGCCGGCTCATTCCGGAACCATGTCCGGGCAATATCTAACAACTGTAACCCAACCGCCTCGACCCTCAGGTCGGCTGCAAGACGGCAAGCCCCCATCTGGCGCTCGGTATCCTCGAGCCAATCATCAGCATAGATAATGCCCTCAGTCCCCTTGAAATCCCTCGGACCAAGCTTCTTGAAAGCATGGATATCCCTGATCTTCGGCTGCTGCTGCTGCTGAACCTCCCTCTGTGGAGCCTGACGCTCCACTGCCGCCATAGCCAATCTGTGCGCATCATCCATGCCCTGGCGTATAACCTCTGTCTGCCTCGACCGAGCCTCGTGCTGAGCCCGCTGGGACTCAAGCACCTGGTGGAAGAACGCTAGCATCTGCCCCATATCTGTGGGCAGAGGAGGCAATGGAGGAATAGCTCCCATCATCACCGAAGGAGTCCCCTGCTGAGGAGGAAGAATACCCGCCGCAGCTCCCACTGTAGCCCCTGGCACTACGGGAAGAGTACCCGCAATGGCCCCAGGGATGGTCATAGAGGTAGCTGGAGGAGTACCCCCAAGAGCCCCAACAGAAGTCCCATCAGCCGGGGAAGTAACCGGAGCCTGTCCGCCAGAAGTGGCAGACCTCTCCGTCTCCCCGAGCCCCTCGCCAGGAGAATGAGTCATCAATATCCTGGAGACAAATTAAGAAGAAGATATCAATATGGCACATGAAGGCAATATCAAAGGAGGACAGCTAGAAAGCAGTAAATCAATATCAAAGACGGTAAGCAAGATAAGCAAGGAAAGATCCTACTGTGATTGAGTACTCTTAGCCTATAGCCTATCCTAGATACGTACCGCAGGCTCGTAATAGCACTCTAAGTCGAGCGCCACTACGACATCGCACTAATTGCGACTTCAGGACCTGCGTGGGCCACCACTAAAACGTGTCACGACCCGCACCCGCTAAAAGGGCACGTGACGCGACAACGCCCAGCCCTCACCGAAAAATCGGCGTGGAACGCTGTGGATTTTCTACTTCTAAACAATTTATATATATAACAAAAACCTGTCAAGTCCATGGTCAACTCCGAACGGAGGACAAGCAATGAATATATATACGAGTACTCAATCACGACTCTAAGATAACGAAGTAAAGACTGAAATGTAAAGACAACAAGACGATAAAATAATATATAACCTGACAAGTCCAACACAAAGAATATATACAAGTCCAAGTCTCTAATACAGTCCATAGTAATAACAGACTCAAAAGTAGCTGGAGACAAAGTCCAGTATAAAAGAGCTACTCTAACTAAGCAAGGGGTAAGGTCTCGCCAGGCGGAGCTAAGCCCTGCTGGACCAAAGTCTCCAAGTCTATGCCCACTACGTCATCCGGACCGTAGTAGGTACTGTAGTCTCCCTCATCTGCATCTGTAATATTTTCAACATATCCTGTCAGGATGGAACGAGTACAATCCACTAACAACATTTCACAAGATATGACAAAAGCTATAATCTGTAAATAGAGAGTATATACAAGAAAATCATGGAATGTACATACGAGTATCATGGCAAGGTAAGCTGTAAAACTAGAGCTAGAACAAGGCAAGTAAACTGATCATGGCATGTACAAGAATCAAGAATCATATATCTAGGTGTGTGAATACTAGCTACAACATGTGGCCGGCTTGGGTCTTGCACAAGGTCTACTGGCCTGGTTAATCATACGTGGAGTGTATGATTAACACTCACAAGGTCTACAAGAGTAACAAGGTGGATAATGACCACATGTCTACACTAATACTCCCCGTCCCCGACTGGTAGAGTGGATCCAAACAAGACACGTCACGACGCGGGATTCTACGAGAAGGGAGCAAGTCTCCTCGAGAATCGACGTCCATGTACTGCACAAGAACTACAAGGGGGCTTGCACAAGACATACCAAGACAACAAGGAATAACACCTCATGTCGGGATCCATGAATACCAACCCGTGTGACCAATGTGTCGAGAACAAGCATATCTACACTAAATACATGGATTATATCAGTCAGCATAAAATGGAAAAGTGTCAAATGTACTCGCCTGAAATATGATATGGTATGTCAACCGGAGCAAATGCAGCGTCTCGAGGACCTATAGAGAACAAGACGTATCAATACTCAATCTAGGAAATAAAGTCAAATCAATTTAAATCCTATTAGGTCATTCTAGGTCAAGTCACGTCAAACTAGACTATACGAGGTCAACCTAAGTCATTTTAGGTCTATCTGGGTCATACTGGGTCAATGCAAGTCAAACGGAATCAATCTAGGTCAATTTGAGTCAACGGTTGACTTTTTGGTCAACCGGTCAACTCTGGTCAACCGGTCAACTGTGGTCAACCCTAGGTCAACTCTAGGTCACTGGTGACTAACAGTTGACTTTCGGTCAACTGCACAAGTCTAATAGAATTTGGGACCAAATTGGGTAAAGTGTTGACCCATAGTTGACTTTTAGTCCAAAAAGTCAACTGTGGTCAACCGGGTCCAAGACTAGGTTTAGACAGCTAATTCTACTCATTACCAACCTATACAACCCATATCCAAGTCCATCTTGGACTTGGAAACTCAAATCTCGGCCGTAGGCCAATTCCCTATTTTACCCTTTTTAAGGGTAAAATTCTACCCTCGGCGCTAGTCTAGATAGCCTACCTACGCTACTTATTTTGACCCGATCTCCCTAGGGTAGTAGGGTACTATCCTATAGGTTCGTTATCTACCAAAATACCTAAGTAAAGTGGACGTTTGGTCCACCTTACGGCCCATTGCAGAAATCTCGAATATCTCGAGATACGCACTGATACGGCGCGATACCGGCGCCCTATGACCCCGATTTCCACCCGGGAGCTTACCCGCAAAATCTAAATCATATATTTGAACTCCATGCCAAGTTTCATCGCAATCCAATGCTCCGGGCTCAAATTCGCCCTCTAACTCGATTTCTAACTAAAACTCCTCTTTTGCTCTCGCACCCAACCTCTTCTTTAACTCTCTATTCTAGTTCTTCTTCTTCTTAACTTCTCTAATCTTCTTCTTCTAATCTTCTTCTTCTAATCTTCTTCTTTTCCTTTCCTTCTCAACTTCCTATTCTAACTTTTCTTTCCTACTTCTATTTCTTTCCTTTTTCCCTTTTTCCTCTTCTCTCTAATTCCTAAACTTTCCTAATTCTAACTTCTAAACTTCTCCTATCTAACCATCCATTTATCTATCTATACATACATATATACATATATATCTACCTACATATATACATATATATACCTAGGTACTAGGGGGGGTTTAGGGTGTATAGGGGGTCACAATGGGGGGGGGAAA
Organism: Iris pallida; assembly: GCA_029216955.1. Taxonomy (NCBI): domain Eukaryota; kingdom Viridiplantae; phylum Streptophyta; class Magnoliopsida; order Asparagales; family Iridaceae; genus Iris; species Iris pallida. The sequence continues at coordinate 43,394,591 of JANAVB010014796.1, forward strand.
GGGCTGCCTGAGCAGCCCTTGCTGCTACTGCTACTGCTACTGCAGCTTGCAACTGCTGCTGCTGCTGCTTGCTGCTGCAAGCTGCTGGCTGCTGCTGCTTTGCTCCAGCTGCTGCTGCCACTGCTATGCTACGGCTACTACTACTACTACTACTACTTCTTCCCTTCTCTCTATATATATACCTATATATATATATATATCTACTTATATATCTATCTATCTACTTATATATCTATCTATCTATTTATATATAAATCCATATATCTCTACACCTATACACCCACACACATATACATATATACACACACACACATATACATATAATTTCACACACACACACTCTCACACACACAACCACTACTCTCATCCTCTCCTCTACCACTCTCTACACACACACACACACAAATACATACATATATATTCCTATACATATATCTATATACAAACATACATAACCGTATATACATATATACATATACATATATACATATACTCCTCTAACATAAACTCTCCCTTAATTAAACCACTTAACTAGAATTTATAGAAAAAGTCTATAAAATAGGGCAAAGTGTAGAGAATGAGATTCTCTACACTTATTGTGAATGTCATAAATGAGAAGGGGAATTAATGGAGGAGTTATGGACATACCTAAATGCTTGGAGGAGGAAGAGAAAGCTTTGGAGGAAAAGGAATTTTTGAAGAAGGAAGGAGAAAAAGTTGCTTTGCCATGAAGTAAACAAAAGGGGGGGGGGGGGGGGTTACATGCCATGGCCGGCCACCATGTGTGGGCTATTGGGTTGGGATCCAATAGCCCACAACCCAATAACCTAAGTTTGGGTTCAAAATGAAATTGGGTTGGTTCGGTTCGATTCGGTTTGATTCTAAACCACTAATTAAGCCTCTAAATGACTAATTAAGTCATGGAAAAATAGGTTAATAATTTCTAGCCTATTTATGATGGTACATGGGCTAAGCCCAGCTAGTATGGGGGTCCCACTAGGGTCCAGGCTACCCGGGTCTCCAAATTGGGTCCGAATTGGATAAAATTCAAACCAACCCAAATAAATTCCTAAAAATCACATAAAATCATAATAAATTCCTAAAATATTATAAAACTTGAAAATGACAAAAATACCCCTAATTTGAAAAACTGGGGGTGACACAGCTTGTTTCTACCCATTGAACCGGCTTCTTGGGATCTCCAGTCAGACTCGGTTGGGTTGCCACTGCTGGTGACTATACTATGGGCTTAACCCCATCCTCCTCGATGATTCTAGGATCAATGTCCTAAACAGACCCTTCGTCAAGTGGTCTGCAAGGTTCTTTTCTGACTTTATATAGTCAAGAACCACATATTTGCCCAATAGGCTCTTTATTGACTTGAAACGCAGCTGCAGGTGCCTGTTCATCTTAGCATTCACAGAATCATGCTTTAGTAGTTCTCTAACAGATTTATTATCACAGTTTATAGAAATTGCAGGAATAGGATGAACAGAAACAGGTATATGCATAATAAGATTTCTCAGCCATTCGGCTTCTGTACATGTAGTATCCAAAGCTATCATTTCAGAGTCTATTGTACTTCTGGCTATGATAGTTTGTTTACATGATCTCCAGGAGATTGCAGCTCCTGCTAGGGTAAAAACATATCCAGTAGTGAATTTTACATCCTGTGAATCAGTTACCCAATTTGCATCGGAGTAACCTTCTATGATATCAGGGTGTCTAGTATAATGAAGTTTATAATCTAGAGTACCCTTAAGATATCTAAATACTCTGTCTAATGCAGTCCAGTGTGACTGATTTGGGTTACTAGTATATCTACTTAGTCTTCCAATAGCAAATGCAATATCAGGTCTGGTCCTATTTGTTATGTACATAAGGGACCCAATCATTTGTGAATATCTATGTTGTTCTATAGGTGATCCTTCACTCTTCTTGAGAACAACATTACTGTCATAAGGAGTAAGGGCAGGTTTCTTGTCAAAATACTCAAACTTTCTTAGCATTTTCTCAATTGAATGTGCTAAGGATAGAGTATAGCCCTCTTTCCTTTTTGACACTTGCATTCCTAGGATCAGATTTGCCTCACCTAAGTCTTTCATATCAAACTGGTTAGATAAATAATTCTTAGTGTTAGTTATCAGTTCCAGTTAAGATCCTAGAATAAGGATATCATCAACATACAAGCATAAAATGACACAACTTTTATTTGTATTTTTAGAATACAAACATTTGTCATATTCATTTGGCACAAAACCAAATTCTATAATGACTTTGTCAAATTTGTTGTGCCATTGCTTGGGAGCTTGCTTTAGGCCATAAAGAGATTTTACTAATCTACAAACCTTCTTTTCTTGACCCTTAGCAATAAAACATTCAGGTTGCTCCATATAAATTTCTTTTTCTAAATCTCCATTTAGAAATGCTGTCTTTACATCCATTTGATGGATCAGCATATCATGAATGGATGCTAAAGCTAGAAGGGTTCTAATAGAAGATATTCTAGCTACAGGAGAGTAGGTATCAAAATAATCTAATCCTTTCTTCTGGGTAAATCCTTTGGCTACTAACCTAGCCTTATATTTTTCTATGGTACCATCGGCTCTAAGTTTTTTCTTAAAAATCCACTTACAACCTATTGGTTTGCTGCCTAAAGGAAGGTCTGCTAAAAATCAAGTATTGTTCTCCATGATGGAGTTGTACTCATTGTTAATAGCTTCTTTCCAGAAAGGAGCATCAGGAGAGGATATGGCTTCTTCATAAGTTGAGGGATCACCTTCTATCAAAAATGTAAAGAATCCTTCTCCTAAATTCTTTTCAATCCTTTCTCTTTTACTCCTTCTAGGTTCTATGACTTGTTCAGGTAGAGAACTAGGTAATTGATCATGAGAACTAATAGATGGAGTAAGAGAAGGGTTAGAGGAAGATGAAGGGTTTCTATCCTTGAAGGAAAAAATATTCTCAAAGTAAATTGCATCTCTAGCTTCAATGATTGTGTTATTAGAGATTTCATTTACTTCAGAATGGGTTACAAGAAATCTATTGGCATTGCTATCTAGGGCATATCCTATGAATACAGCATCTACAGTCTTAGGTCCTATCTTCCTCTTTTTGGGTTCAGGAATTTCTACTTTAGCTAGACATCCCCAAACTTTAAGATAATTAATTCTAGGGGTTCGACCTTTCCATAACTCATATGGGGTCTTATCATTAGTCTTACTGGGTATCCTATTAAGAATATATCATACTGACAATAAGGCTTCTCCCCAAAGATTATCAGGGACACCTGAGCTGAGAAGCATGGCATTGACCATGTCTAAAAGAGTGCGATTCTTTCTTTCAGCAACTCCATTGGATTGTGGTGAATAAGGAGCAGTTACCTCATGAATAATTTCGTGCTCTTCACAGAAGTTAGTCATTTCATTTGAGGTATACTCTCCACCACGATCTGATCTAAGGATCTTAATCTTCCTATCCAACTGGTTCTCAGCTTTAGATTTATAGACCTTGAATCTGTCTAGAACTTCATCTTTGGTCTTAAGGAGGTAGGTATAACAATACTTTGAATGATCATCTATAAAAGTAATAAAGTATTTTCTACCGCCTCGGGTCAAAACCCTATTGGAATCACAAACATCGCTATGGATAAGTTCTAGGAGTTCAGAATCCCTATGGACAGATTTGAAAGATAATCTAGTATGTTTGGCTTGAACACATATCTCACATTTGTGTTCATCGTCTATAGGAGTCTTAGGGATAAGATCTAAGTTCATCATCCTTTTGATAGATCCTAAGTTCACATGACCTAGTCTACCATGCCAAACATTAGAGGATTCAACATTTGCAATAAAAGAAGGATTAGAACTTTTATTCATAGTACTTAAAACAAAAAGTCCATCTTTCACAAATCCTTTTCCAATAAACAGATCATTCTTAGAGAAAACTACTTTATTGGCCTCCATTACAATTTTGTATCCTGAGGCTACAAGGAGAGATCCACTAACAAGATTTCTCCTGACAGACGGCACATGAAGCACATCATGGAGAGGTAGAATTTTTTCTGATATCATCTTCAGATCTATTCTTCCTCTTCCCACAACTTGTGCCGTTGAACCATCTCCTAGAGTCACGCCTCCTCGACCTGATTCCTGATAGGTTGAAAAACAGGAGCGATCAAATGAAACGTGAACATTAGCTCCAGAATCCAACCACCAATCATCAGAATGGAAAGACAGGTTTACTACAGGTTGGAAGCTTACAGACCTAAAGGAGCTGGAAGACCCATTCAGAATTATGTTAGCCTCTGCCTTGCCTTTTCCCTTGAAGGAATTCTGGATAGGTTCTTTCTTCCTTTGGAAGCAATTGATGGCAGTATGGTTGGTTCTACCACACACAAAACAAAATCTTCTTTGATCCTGAGTCTGACCAAAATTCCTAGGTTTTTGGGGTTGAGGGTTTTGGTGGTGATGGTTTTGGTGATGATGATTTTTAGGAGGAGGTTGAAAAATCTGTTTCTTTTTTAAGGAGGTTTTCTTGGATTTGAGATGGTTGATTGATTTAGGTTTTTCATGGCTTTCTACAAGGTTTATCTTAGCTGTGGCATTTGATCTAGCTTTGGTCTTGGACCTATATTTCTCTTCTGTTCTAATTCTCTGTAGAGCTTGAGAGTATGTAATAGATCCTTGTAGATGTAGAAGGTCATTTGCCACTTTAGACCAGGAAGGAGGGAGTTTATCTATCAAGCAACCTATTTTGTGCTCAGTAGAAAAGACGGTTCCCTTGGCTTGAAGCTGCCTAAGGTGTTCTTGGAACTCATAGATTTGGTCATTTATAGGTTTGTTATCTACCATGACATATTGGTTGAATGTGGTAGAATTGAATCTATCAATTCCAGCATCATCACCACCATACTCATCTTTCAAAGCATCCCAGAGTTCTTTAGCGTTTTTATACTAAAAAAATATGTCGTAGAGTGACTCCGACATGGTGCTTAAGATTCTGTGGAAGCAGTGGTAGTCAATTTCCTTAGGGGTCTTAGGCTTGGTAGAAGAGGAGGACTTGGAAACCCCTACGTCAGACTCAGTCTCATCAGAATCATTTGAGATGGGTGTGGACCCATCAATGGCAGAAATTAGACCTAAAGTGGTAAGCCAAAATTTCATCTGGCTTTGCCACCTCTTGAAGTAGGTGCCATTGAATTTTGCAGGCTTTGCAGAGAAAGTCTCTTCCTTGGAAGTCATGTTCCTAAGGTCTGAAAAATTATATTTACTCAATAAGATGGTTTTAAGCTAAAATTAACAATTAAAATGATTTTAGTAATAAACCTTTTAATTTTTAGTTTTTCAAGTTTTGATGAGGTTGGGTTAGCTGTAGGGGCCGGATCCCAGCAAGCGGAGGTTCACTAGGAACTCTTAAGTACCGGTCGCTTAGACGAATTTTCGCCTTGTTGACAGAAGGGCCCTTTCGGCTTGTTCCCAAACAAATCTTAACTTTAGAAATTTAAAAATTAAAGAAATTTTACTAAATCAATTAATTATTCGATTTAGCCTAAATTGATATATATTGAGTAAAAAGGAACTAGTGAAATGGCTAGCAAATATGTGAGTAAGACTATTAGTGAAATGAACAACAGTAGAAGTAACAATATTAATATTGCTAACAGAACAAATTATGTAAAGAGGTTTAATAAAAATTTACTAACAAAGCAACTTTTGTATATGAGAGCAAATTCTTTGTTAACAGAACAAATTTATATTAATATTGCTAATAGTAGAAACAACTTTTGTTAACAGAACAAATTAATATTTTCGTACAGAACAAATACGAAATTAATATTGTTAATACGAAATTATTATTTTCGTACAGAACAACTTAATATTTTCGTACAGAACAAATTAATATTTTGCTAACAGAACAAGTCTAACAGAACAAGTTAATATTAATATTGTTAATATTAAAATTAACAATTTTTTTTTAAATATATTGTTAGTATTTTGCTAACAGAACAAGTATAACAAAGTCTAACAAAACAAGTCTAACAGAACAAGTATAACAAAGCAATTTTTATTGCTGACAGAAGAAATAGATTTTAGTAAGCTACTTTTAAGTAATAAAGTAAAATTAACAATATTTTTTTTTATTGCTGACAGAACAGAGGATATTTTCGTACAAAAATCGAAGAAGAAGAAACTAAATATTTTGTGAAAATAACTATCTCTTAGATTGTTAGAATTTCTTCACAAATCTTCGTTTTTAAATCTGCAAAATAATAAACTTAATTAAATGTTACCGGCCTTCAGGGAAGTCGCGCACGAAGCACTGCCCTAAGAAATAGTCCGGATCTATGTGCAGACTGGATCCGAACGCTCCTAGTGGTAAAATTTTCGGTCTACCGGAATCTCTTTGCCGCACACGACTTGGAGAGGATGACCCCGACTTAGCTCTGCTCAGAGCAACAACGAAGAACTGAAATTTGGGAGCGTCGAGAAATTTGAGAGAGTTTGTGCAGCGTAAAAATTCTGTGTGTTGAGAATAAGAAGGAGAGCTCATTTTATAGGCTTGCAATGGAGAGGAGAAATAAAAACCAGTTTTAATTAGCTGATTTAATTCGAACGTTACAGAGATTTTCCAGCACATGGTTCATTGAACCTGGACTGAAAAAGAACAGTGAACGTTACGAAATTAAAAAAGGTTTGTAACGGACAGAAATTAATATTGTTAATACGAAATTATTATTTTCGTACAGAACAACTTAATATTTTCGTACAGAACAAATTAATATTTTGCTAACAGAACAAGTCTAACAGAACAAGTTAATATTAATATTGTTAATATTAAAATTAACAATTTTTTTTTAAATATATTGTTAGTATTTTGCTAACAGAACAAGTATAACAAAGTCTAACAAAACAAGTCTAACAGAACAAGTATAACAAAGCAATTTTTATTGCTGACAGAAGAAATAGATTTTAGTAAGCTACTTTTAAGTAATAAAGTAAAATTAACAATATTTTTTTTTTATTGCTGACAGAACAGAGGATATTTTCGTACAAAAATCGAAGAAGAAGAAACTAAATTTTTTGTGAAAATAACTATCTCTTAGATTGTTAGGATTTCTTCACAAATCTTCGTTTTTAAATCTGCAAAATAATAAACTTAATTAAATGTTACCGGCCTTCAGGGAAGTCGCGCACGAAGCACTGCCCTAAGAAATAGTCTGGATCTATGTGCAGACTGGATCCGACGCTCCTAGTGGTAAAATTTCCGGTCTACCGGAATCTCTTTGCCGCACACGACTTGGAGAGGATGACCCCGACTTAGCTCTGCTCAGAGCAACAACGAAGAACTGAAATTTGGGAGCGTCGAGAAATTTGAGAGAGTTTGTGCAGCGTAAAAATTCTGTGTGTTGAGAATAAGAAGGAGAGCTCATTTTATAGGCTTGCAATGGAGAGGAGAAATAAAAACCAGTTTTAATTAGCTGATTTAATTCGAACGTTACAGAGATTTTTCAGCACATGGTTCATTGAACCTGGACTGAAAAAGAACAGTGAACGTTACGAAATTAAAAAAGGTTTGTAACGGACAGAAATATTTTAAGAAGGAAAAAATTCTTTAGGATCTCAACCCGAACCTAATGAGGAAGTCGGATCGGCGTCCGCCGGGCCGGGCCGGACGGCGGTGGCGGCGCATGTGTGGCCCATGGGGCACCCACACTAAACTTCAAAGAAGCAAAGTAGAAGAAAGAGATATATACACAGTAAAGGTTAAACAATTGGCCGATGTGGGACTATTTGAGCTTTTGCATGGAAAGCTACAGCTAACACAGCTACCCCAATTTTAGATGTTGCTCTGCTACAATACGGAATCCATATCATTGTAACTGAAAAGTTTTGTTGTCGTGTCCGTATCCGTGTCCGTGCAACATAGCATTCAACTGAAATGCGTATAAGATGATATTACAGGAGGGGTCACATGCGAGAGACTGGACAAGACTACGTGCGCCTTCGCGGTGTCGTCGGCCGGCACCCGGTGCGTGCTCGAGAAGAGAGCGAGGAGGGGAGGGCGGGCGCCGCAGTACACGTGCTGCTCGTCGGATATCGAGGCCGGCGAGGACCTCGCGGACTGGGTCGAGAGCGACGCGTGCGTCCGAGCCTGCGGGCTCGACAGGGACACCGTAGGGGTCTCCTCGGACGCCCTCCTCGACGGCGACTTCACAAGGAAGCTCTGCTCCCCTTCGTGCTACAAAGGCTGCCCCAACGTCGTCGACCTCTACTTCAACCTTGCCGCCGGCGAAGGTACATTTTACTTCTTCTGACATCGAAATCCGGAAATTCTGTACTTACAAGACTAGAAATTCGAACTGGAGTGGACTGACTCATATGAACTATGTACTCGTTTGCTGCTTCTTTCTCAGGTGCGTTCCTTCCCAAGTTGTGCGAAGAACAACAGACGGTGAACGCTCCCAAAGCGATGGCGGAGATCCGCAGCTCCGGCGCTGCGGCACTAGCAGAGGTCGACGGTTCGAGCACGGGAACGAAAAATAGTACAAGTGGTGGAATTGGTACAACAAATGTAACAGAAGAGCACGATGACTCCAGCACGAAAATTGGAACTGATGCGGCAGGTGTAGCAGCATAGGCGCAATAGTTTTACAGTGGATATGGTCTCGCAATGCAATCACAATTTAGCATATATCTCATGTTAAATGACTATTTTTTCTATGCATTACTTTAGTCTCCTATCAGCTGGTTTGTAAAACTAAACTCAGTTTATGCATGGATTTGTTTTATAGTAGAGGATCTTTGTTTGCATAGAGAGGTGAAAAGTACAAAGAGAGAGAGAGAGAGAGAGAGAGAGAGAGAGGGGAAAATAAAATTAATTGTTAGAGCATCATTAAAGCTCTCCTATATAATTTGGAGGCCAAAAATTTGAAAAAAAAAAGATAAATGTATAATAGGTTGAGTTTGTATGAGAATAGTAAAAAATAATAAAGTGAGCTCCGGTCCCAAAAATTGTGCGATAAAAAATAATGTAGAAAAAAAATAATATAAAATCTAGAACATAGAAAATTGGGCTCCAACTGTAAATTATTATTATTCTATGAAATGAGTTACTACAATCTAGAATGCAGAAATGAGGAGGCTCAACCTATAGCTCCCATGGGTGGGATGAGACCCAAAATCTAGAAATTGAAACTAGGGATGAGACTTACTATTCTACAAAATGAGTTCCTACATTTTGAATCTAGAATGTGTGATGGGCCTTACTAGTGATGCTCTTAGAAATCAAACACATCCTACAAGCACTCGATCTGATGTTGTATATGAAACGTTGCAACAGAAACTTATGACAATCCATCCGAAATAACTAACCCCCATCTAACAAACACCAAGCACAAATAAAAAAAATATGGTTGTGACTACGAAATATATATATGGATGTGGTCTATGTGACATGGACAAATTTCAATCTTATACATATATATATATATATATATATATATATATATATATATATATATATATATATATATATATATAAAGTTACAATATTGACAAAAAAAATCAATGTTGAACCATTTGTCTTAATAGGTTCAGTCCCCCATCACACTCAAGAAGAAAACCATAAGTTGACGACTCCTCGGTGAGATCCTCCTTCCTTCTGTCTTATATAGTGAAGCACTAAAAGCAAAGTGCGGACTTTCTGTTAGATCTTCTGTGGACTATAACTCCGTGTCTCAACTTTTGTGCTATGCTTTGTGCCTCCACCATCATCCCATATGTATAGGATGAGAAAATACTATTACATGTCATAATAGAATTTCATGTATAGGATGAGAAATTCCTATTACATGTCATAATAGAATTTCATAAATAGGAAACTCTAAGATAAGAATTATGTTATACCTAAAATAATCCATCAATATCCTATTTTAGATAATAATATAATTTCTAAATAGTAAATCCTAAAATAAGAATCATATTACATCTAAAATAGATCTGCACCAATTATTGACGTCCAAATCTAATCTAATCAAATATTCAATCATATCTGGACTCAACAAATATGTTATTACCAAATTCAGACTGTACTCCAACAATTAATTCCTTAATTTGTTTGTTTAATTGTAATTGCAAATATATGCAATATTTTTTGCATAATTTTCTATGGATTATATTGGTTGGTTTGATATAAATGGTAAAATTGGCTACAATATGTCAAATTCTATCTTCCTCCAACAATTAATTCCTTTTTTTTTGTTTAATTGTAATTTAAAATATATGCAATATTTTTTGCATAGTTTTCTATGGATTATATTGGTTGGTTTGATATAAATGCTAAAATTGGCTACAATATTTCAAAATCTATCTTCCTGTAAAGAATTGGAGAGAGACCATTGAGTTCAACAATAAAGTAAAAAAAAACTTCCAAGGCAACTACTATGATATTCATCCGCAAGCATATGCTAGATGCATTGCAAATGGAATATCTCATTAAAGTATATCCAAGAGCTTTCTGGGTGGCTCTCGAAGAACATTTTGACCATCAGCGTCTCATCTACTTGTCAGAAAAGCAAGGCACAACTTACAAAATTTTTGTTTTCGAAATTTTAAATCCGTAAATGAGTACAAGTTTGAAGTTTGTCATATCCGATCACTCGTAAAATTTTGCAATGACGACTTAACTTGGGAGGATCCACTACTAAAATAAGGCAGATTAGCGACGTCCAGATACGTCGCTAAATATGGAAAATACGTCGCTAATAGTAATTAGCGACGACTTTAGCGACGAAAAATGAAGGTCGCGAAAAAGCTAGTCGCAGATGACAAATTCGTCGCTCTACGTCGCTGTTTGCGACGTCACTGCCGTGTCGCTGGGTCGTCGCAAAGTTAGCGACGGAGAGCGACGAAACTTTACGTCGCAAAATTAGCGACGTAGTACGACACTTAGCGACTACTTATTTGATGACATGGCATGCCTGCCACGTCAATAATGTGGCGACGTCCAGCGATGTAACGCCGCTAATTAGCGACGTATTAGCGACGTCCGCATACGTCGCTTGACGTCGCCGATCCGTCGCTATCTGTCGGAGAATACTGAAAAAAATTAAAAAAACATATAATGTGTATTTTTGTTATGCTGTGTGTCTGTGTTTACAGTGTGTGTGAAGTGCAGTGTTCGAACCATCGACAGTTTTGCTTACTGTTCTATGTTTTATCTTGGATAGAAAGAGCAACAGTTCAGGGTGCACTTCTCAGAGCTTTCTCTTCACGTCCTTCACCTTCTCGGGATCCTGTACGACGTCCCGAGAGAGTGAAAGATGTGAAAATGAAGCTCTCAAAAGTACACCCTGAACAGTTGCTCTATCTGTCCTAGTATGATATAGAGGTAAATAAATAGTATATTTGATTGACTGACACTCGACTGAACACCCTCTGGACACATACTTAAGCCTATACTACACACTCACACACCACTCTACTATACTCACATAGACACACATAATTGTTACCTTATTTTTTATATATATATATATATATATATATATATATATATATATATATATATATATATATATATACACCTTAATATCACACACTTACACACTCTCAAACACTACACAAACCTATAGCTAATGCATACACACACTAATACCTATATCCCCATATACATTTAGTATCACACACTAATCAATTACTCTCAACTCTACACACACACACACACACACATATGTGTGTAGCTATATTTTGTTAGAAATTTTATTGTGCCCTGTCGATTCATGAGATAAAGAACATAATAAAAATTGTGGAAGCGTACCTGAATCCATTGCTTGGCTTGATGGATGTTGAAGCGATCGTCTCTTTATTGGGTTCGATCTTCCAACTTGCTACGACCCTTAATGACAAAGGTGAATCCGAATCCTTTGTTCCTCTCTTTCTGTTGATGGGGATGCAGAAGAGAAAAAGAGAGAACCTTCTCTTTGGTGGCCGTATAAGTTGGGGACCATAACCCTAATGAATACACATATTTATATATGTGTTGATATTTCTAATTTGGCCCTTCATCAAATTAGAATTATCTTCGGTATCTACACATTAATTCTATGATAATTATACCCTTAAGCCAATTTCCAAATATACCACTTTAATTTGGCTTAATTATTTAGATAGCCCAACACAATTAATTTTACATGTGTGGCCCCATATTATTGAATAATCCAACAATCTCCCACTGGGCCACATATGTAACCTTATAATTGTGTTAACCTTAGTGAGCTCATAAATTGCTATCTTAATCCTTAGGGTATATCCGGACAATCTCGTCCATTAACCATATCAACATAGGATCAAAGGCATTCGTCACATATAGCGTAACTAAACCATCAATGGTCATATATACCAATATAGCTAAACGACATAGATCAATCATGGATGCCTAGCATGGAAATTACACGCAATGTGATCAATACATGTCTATTTCCAACAGGTCCTCCTTAACTTTAATGAGATCAATACCTTAACATAATGAAAACAGAATGAACTGAATTTCCATATATCTGATCAGATAAATATCCAAAATACTTTAATACATAAATGTGTCCAAAACCAAATATATATAGCACCCAAATACATAAAATACAAACTCCCACTGTATTGCCATATTCTTAATTAAGATAACACCCATATGAGCAGTATGCTCATGAAAGACCCTGGGTGATAATGCTTTTGTGAGCGGATCCGCTAACATGGAGTTTGTCCTAATGTGCTATATGGACACTTTAACCATTCTGAATTCTTTCTTTCACAATTAGAAACTTTATGTCAATATCTTTTGACTTATACAAGTTTCTATTGTTATTGGAATACAGTATTGTTGATTTATTGTCACACCATAATTTTATGTGGTCTTTCAACACCGTACTGTAGGTGCAGCCTTGTGACAAAATTTTACAACCATATTTTCTGAATAGATGCCCCACAACATGTTATAAACCTTGCTGCCATGGTGAAAAAAATTATGAGTGCATGTTTGACACTCATCCAAAATTTATCTTTATTAGTCAGCATAACCTGATGTGGATCTTCTGCTGTGTTGGCATCCAACAAAATTGGAGTCAGAATACCTTATGATCTCCAGAATTATCCGATCTCCTACAAAGAGCATATAAGTTCTTGTTCTCTATTAATTACTTAAGTAGTTTGGCTGCTACCCAATGATCCACCCATATTTGCTTAAATATCTGCCTAACATCCTAATATGTACGCAATATCCTGACCCGTACATACTTTAACATACAATAGACTCCCTACAACTGATCATGAAAGAAAAATCTATTGTATTTTCTTAATTTTAAGGCTAACCTTAGGGCACTTGACTGAGACTGAACTTGTCTCCTTTAACGAGGGTTGTCACCTGGTTTGCATTGAATAATTTAATCAATATACAAAACCAAAAAATTATTCCTACTCCCACTGAACTTGTGATACACACAATCTTCAACAGTGTTCATCTCAAAACCAAACGAGATAATCACTTGAAGTACCTTTGACGAGAAGCTTGCTTGAGTTCATAAATAGATTTTGTCAATTTGCAAACCATATTCTTTGGGTCTTTCGACACAAAGTTTTATGGTTGCACCATATAAACTGTTTCATCAATGTTACCATTGAGAAATGTCGATTTGACATCCATTTAATATAATTCAAGATCAAAATATGCAACATGTGCTATAATTATTTTAAAGGAGTTTTTCAAAGATACCGAAGAGAAAAACTCTTTAAAATCAATCCCAAAATTTTGAGTAAAGTCACTAGCTACAAGATGTACTTTATACCTCTCCACATGACCTTTCGAATCCTTCTTGGTTCTAAATGTCCATTTGCAACCAATGGACTTCATAACTTTTGGTAATGGGACAAGTTCTTAAACTTTATTGTCTTGCATGGACTTATACTCCTTATTTATTGTATCAATCCATTTTGAGAACTGGAACTTTCCATGGCCTGACAGAAGTTGATTAAATCATCTTCCAGTATCCACAGTCTTCCTCACGTTCCTAGAGAAATATGACAATATTATCCGAAATTATATTTCTCCTTTCTCTGGTGGACCATCTTAATATTACTGGTTCTTGAGGTTGTTGAGTTTGTTCCTTAGGAATAATTACCTTATCTTGAATGGGGTGCCGCTACGTTGTCATTGTTAAGGTATCTCAACAATGACTTATAGAGGTAATTCAACATTGTCTTATTGAGACTCCGAATTCACTTCTTGATCATGACAGGTATAGAATCCTGCACATTGTCAAAAGTGATAGTAGGAATCGTAATTGATTTCTTCTCAAAGACAATGATCTTGACTTTATTTCTCCCCCCAAACTCAACATTCTAAAAAACTATTTCACTTCTCGTCTCAAAAATTTCTTTTGTGTGGGATCGTATAATTATTAACCCCTTGATTTGTCAGCATAGCCAATAAAGTAGCTGCTTACAGTTGAACTTTGGTCTGTATTTTCTTTACACATTAATATAGACATTAAAGTCTATAAAGTCAATGGAATCCAAATTTCATCAGACACAAGTCGTTCAACTCTATTTCTAGAGATATGACCTAATTGCTTATGTCATAATGAGGCTAAAATTTTATTATTAATTTTGTGTTTAGTACCACATGACTTCACTTGCAAGGTTCATTATAAGATGCAATAATTTCAACTAAATATAGGTTATTATAAACCTTAAGGGAACCGTTACCAATAATATTTGGATTTAATGATAGACTAAACTTATTATTTCCAAATGAACAATGATAACCAGATTTGTCCATTAAGAAAACTGAATCTGAATTTCGTCTAAAAGACGGTACAATAAAAATGTCTATCAAATCCAAATAATAATCCGTTCCTAAAAATAACCTAAAATATCCTATTGTTTTCACTTCTACCGAATTGCCGTCACCCACATAGATGTATCTTTCACCATCAATTGACTTTCGGTAACTCATGCAACCTTGCCTAGAACATTAATGTGGGTAGTCCCACTAGAATCTAACTACAATGAGTTTCTTGGTACTAAATCTAAACTAACCTCAGAACAGATCAAATTTAGAAATGTACTTTTCTTTATACGTCATGCGTGGTACTTTGTACATTTCTTCCTTATGTGTCATGTCTTATCACAAAAGAACAACCCTTAGTTTTATATTGTTGTTTCTTTTGAGCCGGACTTTTAGCAGCTACTGTATTTATTTCTTTTTGCCCTTAAAGTTTATCCCATTAAACATGAAAATTAAAATCATATTGGCAGATATTTTAACAACATTAACTGTAAAGAGAACAAAGCAACCAAAAATAAACATGCTCTAACAAATAACCAAAGCGTAAAATATAGTCAAACAAATTCAAATAATGGTGAACCCCATCTCAAGATACCTAGTACATCATTAATATCAAGTCTTTGGACAGTGATATTAACTGCAAGTGGTATTCTTGGTGTAATGATCAAACGTTGACAATAAGTCATATCAAATAATAAGCCTATCTTTGGATCGGATTATTATTCACATGTAAACCGTATAATTGTCACACATTTATCACCACAAGTATGTGTGCAATTCGGCCAAGTATTAACCTTCCTTTGGGTCGGCTAATACTCGCATGAATTTACACACACAAACATCTAACATCCCTCATAGACTATCTACGCAAGAGAGGTCACTTTGGCGACATCTTGTTTCAATGGGTCTATTTAGAATATTAGACGACTATTGCTAGTCACAAAAGGCACCCAAAAAAAATTTGAATGTTGACTAAATTTTACAAAACTGAATCATATCCAAAACCTTATGTACATGCATATTTAAAATATTACAACTCAAATAAGATAATCATAAGCATGTGAATCTCTTTATATTACTTAAAGCATGAATTTATTATTTGACTAAACTAAACATTATCAACATAATAAAATTCATGCTGAAAATATGCATCCAAAAGACCAACAACAATATATAGGACATGATAAGGATGCTCCAAACTGGACTCACAAATTCATGTCCTTTTCACATAACTTTGCACCCTAAAGTTCCAAAGAAGAAAGCATTACTTCACAAGGGCTTATTATAGACAGTCCACGAGATCCAACTAATCTATAACAGAAAGTAGATCATTTTTGCAAAGATGCAATCAACAATTAGATTAAGTAAACAAATCCTTTATGTTGTTGGTGCATGAAAATTTTGGATCAGCATCTACTATACAATTAAATTTTCAAATTTTCCCAATGATTATCTTTATCAAACCAATCACATTGAAATTTGTAAACATTATTGGATAACTCCAACACATTTAGCCATAATATATATAACGTGTATCAGTAAACTGGAGACGGAGATCAGTAAACTGGAGACAGAAAGAAATAGATGAAAGCATATACAAGTCTGTCAATGTGAACTAAATTAATATGTTACATGCATACAACTTTTTGCCTTAATTCTGACCCAACCATTAAAAAAAATAAAAAAAATGAGTGCACCATATATAAAGCAGGCTTCATAATGAGACTATTCACTCATAAAGGATTTATTACACGTGTCCACCATGGACACCTTGTTCATAAGAGACATACAAGTCCATAGACAATCTACGAACCAGTGTCGTTTAATGTAGGCGCATACAGTAAAAAAAAAACTTCTTTGATCGGATTATTAATATTAACAATCTAAAAATTCAACAGTATGCATAAGGATGAATCTAACAGGAGGATCACTAAAATTTTGATCCAACATTTGAAACCCTAAAATAAATTAGATGGAAAGATTTAGGATTTTTGAACAACAACAACAACAAAAAATAGATTCTGAAACTTCGACCTCATAAATCAAACAAGGAGGCTCTGATACCACTTGTTAGAAATTTTATTGTGCCATGTCGATTCATGAGATGAAGAACATAATAAAAATTGCAGAAGCGTACCTGAATCCATCGCTTGGCTTGATGGATGTTGAAGCGATCGTCTCTTTATTGGGTTCAATCTTCCAACTTGCTACGACCCTTAATGACAAAGGTGAATCCGAATCCTTTGTCCCTCTCTTTCTGTTGATGGGGATGCAGAAGAGAAAAAGAGAGAACCTTTTCTTTGGTGGCCGTATAAGTTGGGGACCATAACCCTAATGAATACACATATTTATATATGTGTTGATATTTCTAATTTGGCCCCTCATCAAATTAGAATTATCTCCGGTATCTACACATTAATTCCATGACAATTATACCCTTAAGCCAATTTCCAAATAGATCACTTTAATTTGGCTTAATTATTTAGATAGCCCAACACAATTAATTTTACATGTGTGGCCCCATATTATTGAATAATCCAACATATTTACCTTATAACTTAGTATCTTGAGATACCCAATCCTTACCTACACTTGGCAATTACAATAATTCTCTCTCTAATACTAGCTAATGATCTAACAATGTACTCCATCCCAGATCGGGTTTAAATTTTTATCCCCGTTCCCGTTTAACAATGTACTCCCCGTCCCCGCAACCTGCCCCATTAACACTTTTGGGAGTGGACTTTTTGTCCCCGTCCCTGTTAATAATTTCTTCTTTATAGTATAAACTATTTCATTCCAAAAAATTTTACAAGACAATGTTGATAAACATTCACACACAAGACCAACAAGAAATTTTGATTTATATCATCTAACTCTCTATCTCGATTCCCTTGTAATTACTCATATTGTTCAATGCATCTCTCTTATTTCTCAAATACTATATACATTATCATCACTATCCTCCTTATCTCTCTCTCCCTCTCATGTCCTTTTTAAACATTCATGAGTTCAATCACAACTCTTCCCCTTCTCATCATATTCATTTCATTCTTATACACCAAAGAAAGTATTTATTATCAATATATTTTCCATTCATTAAAACTTTAGCCCTTCACCTATTTTATACTGTGTCTGTGTCTCTGTGTGTGTGTCCGTGTGTGTGTCTGTGTGTGTGTGTGTGTGTGTCCGTAGGAGGAGGAGGAGGAGGAGGAGGAGGAGGGAGAGGAGTTAGGTTAGGGTTTACCTGAGGAAGAGGAGGAGTAGCTCGGAGTGGGGGAGGAGGAGCTCGACGGAGGGGGGGTAGGGGTCGCCGGGGGTGGAGGGAGTCGCCGGGGGGGGGGGGGGGAATTTGTCGCCGGGGGGAAGAGAGCTCGAAATTTCTAATTTTTGAGTGAGGGGGAAAAAAGAAGCAGCGTGCCCTAAGTAAAAACGTTAGCGACGTCAAGAGTAGACGTCGCTAAACATTGCAAACATTTTAATATATGGCGACATATTTTAATAATATGTCGCTGAACGTTGCTATTCAGCGACTAATCTATCTAATGTCACTGGCCGTCGCTATTCAGCGACGTTTTGCGATGTATATAGAAAGGAGTCGCTATATAACATATCTAGCGACGTAATTTTATTCCGTCGCTAAAGTACGTCGCTAATTTAGCATAATTTATTAGTGATCTCCTAGAGAAGACATTCTCAACCTTATGCCCTTATGTGCCTCTAACATAGTGCTCAATGTAACAATATAAAGAGCAAAATTGTTCAATGAGTTCTCAAAACTAATTTATTTTTTTGTTGTTCACTGCAAAGAACAATAAACTACTTATGAAGAACCATCACTGCACAAAAAAAAAAAAAGAAAGGATTTCTCAAAACATTTATTTTTCAAATACTAACAGTTTTACCGTTACGAATTACCAATGGTGAAAAACAAAACAGTTAGGAACAAAAAATCGTTAGTATAAAAATAATAATAATAATATTAGCTATACATACTACTTATTTTGTAATACTTAAAACCATTAGGAAAGAAAATAAAATTAAAAGAAAACAAAAAACTGCATCACGTGCCTTTTAAGTTATAGGAAAAGTGTAGGTTATACACTTTTGCAATCCTCGTCTCCCTTCCCGTGTCCTAACCCGAGCCCTTCGTTCTCTCATTCTCTCATCTCTCCCTCCCCCATTCTTCTCCCTAACAAGTTGACTGGTCACTGGCAAAGTACTACCAATTAGGGGTGAACATTATTCGATTTTTTATCGAAACTGAACTAGTCGAACCGAATAAGAGCTTCGATTCGTTTTTAAAATAAGTTCGGTTTTGAAAAAAAATTATTCAGTTTCGATTTCGATTTTGGAATCGATTTCGATCGAAAAATGAAAACCAAATAAGATTTACAAAATTATGTAAATACATCAGTTCTATGCATATTTTGTGATAAAAATTGTGCATATTTTAAAATAATAATTCTATGTGAGTGTTTTGAAGTACAACTTTGGTAATTTAACAACTAGTCCAACTTTGTGCACAACTTTAAAATTCAACAAATGCGTGTATAAAAATTATAATTATTTTAATATAGTTTAACCATGATCCCAACTTTGGGTCTGACCCACCGAACTTGAGTGACCCTTATGGTTATCGAGAAGAGGCATAAGATCCTGGTGGGGTGGCGAAAGAACAATGGATAGAGTCACGGATGCGTATTATTCCTTCAATTTATAAAAAAATGGTAAGAGTTGGGGACATTGGGCCCAAAAAGACATGCAATACAACATGCACAAAGTCCCATACATAACGTCGGACATCTCAAAGAATAACTTTGGGTATGACCCATTAAACAATAGAAATAGCCTAACAAACAAACGAATTGATTATTCGATTCAGCTCGTTCAGATCGATTTTGGTTTGACTAATTCGGTTCAGTTTTGATTTTGAATTTTTAAAATTTTGGTTTATTTCGTTCTGACAATTTCAGTTCGGTTGAAATCGAATAAACCGGATGCTCAACCCTACTAGCAATCTCTTGCGAGAATAATGATCGACAAAGTGCTAGTATCACGACCCGCACCCTGATTAGGGGCACGAGTACGTGGTTACTTCCAGCCTACGCGGCAGAATTGGCGGTAGAACGCTGTATAGATCGTCTACAAATACTACAACTAAACAGTATAAAGGTACCTGTACAGTATATACACTCCGAATGGAGGTGACATAGCAATACAGACTCAATCACAAGATAAAACTAAGGTAGATAGCACGAAAAGGAAATATGATAGATGAAATAGGAAATAAGTTCAAGATCCCACACAAGCCCAAGATATACACAATATCACCGAGTCACAGAATATAAATATAAGCTACTATAGTCTAAAACAAGAAGCTGGATCGCAGTCCAGGCAAGCCTAACTAAACTAACTACTCTGGGAGTGCAAAGTCTAGTGGCTCTACTATCAAGCCACGGTCCAGGTCTACTCCATCTAATTCGATCCCATAATAGGTCGGGCAATCTGCCTTAGAGTCATCTGTAATATATCAACGGTATCCTGTCAGGAATATGAGCAAGTATAAACACTAATGTAAGTCCTAAAAATCAAGTTGCACCCATCAACAAAGTCATCAAAATTAAATTATACATCCTTCAAGTAAACTGCGCAGAAGACAGATTGCGCAACAATTCGATTGCACAGGCTGAACTGCGCACTCATCCAAGTGCGCATGCTGACGTGGCCTCGCCATCATTACCTGACAGAGAATCAGATCTTCTGACAGCTGACAGCACGAAGAACGAGGAAACTGTTTGTTTATCGCGCAGCACAGTGCTCGAGGACAGCTGTACATGCAGCGCAATCTGCCTGCAGCGCAATCCAGCCCAGCACCATCCATCCTAGCGCAATCTGAAGCCAGCGCAATTCAAGTGGTGCACTCCATCAACTGACAAAGTACACGTGGCCTTTATGCCATCAATGACTCATTACATGGTAACCGTCTGTACACGATCATGCACATTTTAATCAAATAATGCCATGTGTCCTATACAGTTGGCCCACGATCAAACAACTGCTAGCGCAGTCTGGTGTCGGCGCGGTCCAATGCAGCGCAATCCAACTTGCGCAGTCCAAAATAACTAAAAAGTAGTTATTTCCAGAACTCTATAAATAGAGTTTCAAGTCCTTCCTAAAGGGGATCATACACACATACAGAGATCAGAGATCATCACCAGAGATCAGGAGTTCTTGCAAAAGTGCTGCTGCAATCTTCAGAGGCTACCGTCTTCAAAGTTCACATCGTCTAAGGGATAAAGCGATCATCTTTAGATCGGATTCCTATAGTTGTACTTTCCCAGAATTCTTGTAATCTTCTTTACAAAGTTTGTTGAAATAAAGATCAACTTTTGTTTTTGCAAACAAAATGGCGACTCTGCTGGGGACGACTTTCTCCTCCGACGAGGAAGTGACAACTCAATGTGACATTGCATCTATCGAAAAGACGCAGAAGACACTGGTTGTGAAGGTCAAACAGACGGCCTACGAAGCCATGATCAACTCCAGGACCACCCCTCGTACTGCGACAACTTCTGCCATAAGCAAAGTGTGCCCAGTGTGGGTCTCCAAGACTGCTGCGCAGTCTGTTGATTCTGCCACCAAGACTGCTGCGCAGTCTAAAGTCTCTGCTGCTAAGACTGTTGCACAGTCTGTTGCCTCTGCTGTTGCACAATCTGCTTCTACTACTCATGCGTAGTCTGCTGTTGCCAGTGCACAAATCACTTCATATGCTGCCCTGTCAAAGTGCAAGACTCATGTTCCTCTGGCGCAGTTGGCTGCAACTCTGCCTGCGCAGTCCACTACTCCAGCAACCAAAGTTCAACCCAAACACTCTGGCAATAAGATTCCTGCTGCGCAAGCCACTGTGACTGAGACCAGAAGACTTTCTGCCAGAGTTACTCCTACGCAACCCGCCAGTGCGCTATCAACCCATGCGCAAACTGTGTCTGCACAATCCAAGAGAGGCAGCCCTTTGGCTAATCTCTCATCTTCTCACAACAAGAGGAAAAGCTCTGCTCCTCCTCTCAAGCACCCTGTTGCTCCTGCGCAATCCATTGGGGGTAGTCTTTTGGCTATTCCTCCTCCTCCCCAGAACAAAGGAAAAGGCCCGTTGGTCTTTTCTCAAACTTCCTCGTCCCATGACTTGGAAGACAACAGAGGGAAACACTCTTTAGCTAACCCTTCTTCACAAAACAAAGAAAAAGGCCCTTTGGTCTTTTCTCAGTCTTCCTCGGTTTTTACCGTTGAAGATCAATATGAATGCGCTCCGGCACCAGTCAGTACAAGAACTCTCTCCCACAAGGATTCTTCTTCTCTCCTTGCCAAAGGGAAGTGCACTGATCAGAGAGGTATTCTGCCTACTCCGGTAGCAGAATTCCAAGATCTCCCAACTCTTCAGATCTCCCGTTCAAGACAGGGAAAATTGCTGGTGTCTCAGACAGAAACCCCTGGGGGTGAGTTTGCTGATCTAAGAACTTATCTCAATCGACAAACTTCGGTGAAACGCAAACAACCAATGCCGAAGAGTAACCAGTATCAGAAGTAAACTTCTAGGATCAAGAATCCGGACACCTATGCCAATGAAATGAGTACTTCCCTATACACTCAAGGGACAAAACATTTGAAGAATCGGAACCATGTTCCGAATATTGTCAAAGAACATATCCCTCGAACTTCTTCTCGTCTCGTTGCTGTTCCCGATCTCAGAGAACATCTCAAGCAAAAATGGGACAACATCTCAACATCCCCAGTGCAACCACTTGGATACCATTGTAATCACAAGGTTGTCATCAAGTGTTGTTGTCAGACAACCAGACGATCTGTCTTCGATCGTTTGAATTTATCAAACTCTGAACCTATGTCGGAAGATGAAGACGAGGTTTTGTACGCTTCTGTCAACATGACTTCCAGAGACACTGGGGGTAGGAAGTGCTCCAAGCACGGCAAGCCTCGCAAGCCAAGCCAACGGTATTTGGATCTACTCCAAGAATCCTCTGAAGGAGTATTCCAACATACCCAATCCCGAAGCCGAGACACAATCGATCAAAGGAATCTTCAAAATCCTTCTGGTCATTCCCTTCCTTCTCATTCAGAAGATGATTCTTTCTCCGACTATGATGCATACAGTGAAAGCTCAGAACAGACAGTGTCCTCCACTGTACCTAGAGAAGTAACAGCTTATCTTGTCAATGAAGATCCTGATGCTTCCAGTTCAGCTAGTCAAGAACAACGAATAGCTGCGCTAGAAGACAAGCTGAAGACCATGGCTGAGATGGTCGCAAGTATGCACTCTATCATTGTGGCCCAGCATACAGTACTACCGACCGTACCTCCTACAAATCCTGAAATCATAGTATCGTCGGTACCTGTCAATGTAGGACTGGGGGTAACATCTACTCAAGTACCTCCTGTACAGATCCAACCTACACCCAGTCAGTCAGGTGCTGGGGGTAGTGCTTACCACGCTGTTCCTCCCCCTAACACTGTAACTCAGCCTGCTCCTTCTACATCAGTGGAAGATGCCAATGAAGCTGTCAAGCTTCTGCACACTCAGTTCGAGGCCTTCAAGGAAAAGGACAACTTGCAAAGGTTGGGGATCAAGCAACCTTACCCAATTGAATGGAAGGAAGTCCCATTTCCTCCGAAGTACAAGATTCCAACAATTTCGCTGTTTGATGGCAGCACTTCTCCCAGTCAGTTCATTAACCACTTTGAGGTTATGACTGTCCAACTTCAACCAAATGATGCTCTTCTTACCAAAGTATTCGTTGGCTGTTTAGCCGGCGTAGCATACGATTGGTATAGAAGCTTGCCCGATGGTTGTATCACCTCCTTCTCTGGCTTAAAACAAATCTTCTTGGAACGATTCTATGAGGGGATCAACGACATGACTATGTCAGCCCTCAATAAAATCAAACAAAGACATAATAAAACTGCTGATAGTTTTATTGAAAGGTTCTGCCGGAAAGCTTTGAAAATGCCTCCTGGAACTCCGACCGCTGTCACAATAGACACCTGCAAAGCAAATCTTTTGCCTATCATTAGCATGTGGACAGGGTCTACTCAGTTCCAAGACTGGCCATCCTTCATTATCAACGCTAAAGCAGCTGAAGTTAGCGCTGACAAATTCAAGCAACTAGGGGTACAAATGTCTAACCCCGACCGGGACGAGCACCAGACATCGGGTGGTAGCAATCGCCAGAACAACCGTAAGGGAAAAGAAACTTTGAATATCAACTTGACGAATAAGAACAAAGAATCTCTGGCGGTCAATGTAGCTCCCCCCACGTCAACTTCTACTCCTTCAGCACCGCTACCGAGGGAACCTCATCCGAAAGTAGAGTACTCTTTCGACGAGAATGACACAGTGAGCATTTTTGATTGCTTGATCAAAAGCAATAAGCTCCAGCTCCCAGATCCCAAGAAGCCCGATGAAGTCGGTAAGACTGATCATCCCAAGTACTGTGTCTATCACAGGTTCATCGGACATCCCACTCGAGCATGTTATGTGCTCAAAGGCAAAATTCAGGAGCTGGTCAACGCCGGTGTTGTCACTCTGCAGCAAAACGAGAAGACTGTTACCGCAAACATGGTCTCAGTTCAATTTGGTGACTTCCCGTCCCAGATGGAACAGCACGGTGTCATTCCTATCCCCAAAGCTATTTTTGAGATCGAGAATCTCCCTCCTCCACAAAGTGAAGGTCTCGTTCCCTTGTCTCTTGAAAATGGCGAGATTATGTGGATTCATCCGGATCTTGCTTCAGAGTTTGAACTTCCCTCCTCCTTCAAGAAGAAAGACCGTTCCAAAGGCAAGACAAAGACTTGCAATATGGTGTCTTTTGACCCCATAGTCGACGAGGAAATCCTGTTGGGCACCAGATCAGGGAAAGCTTATCTAAAAGATTACCCCGAAGCTCAAGAGAATTCTGCTTATTCTTCTGAGCCTGCTCCAGTATAGCCTGCTTCTACTGAGGATATTCCTATTACGTCCTCACCGGTTGTAGATTCTACTCCTCCCAAGCCGACAGTTGCTGACAAAGGCAAACAAAAAGTCCGCTTTGACAAACCTTTGAAGAAGTCATCTCCCTCCAGACTTGAAAAGCCTTACAACTTTGATATCTTGGCTCAGTTAGCTAATACACCGGTACGGCTGTCCATCTTTGTAACGCCCCAGTTCCGAAATATGGGGATGTACACGGCCAGCTACACCGTATAAGGTACGAATACGCTATACGGTGATGACGGCTGTCCAGTCTGGTTGGGTATCCTAGCATGCAATCAATCTATGGCCTAAATCCGATCTCATATCCACAGGCAAATCACAATGAATCAACATCAAGAGAGATAATCATATGGAAAGCAGGGAATACTCATATGAAAATCAGGAATCTACAATACAGAATAATAATGTAGACAAGTATACCTTCCCACAGTTCCTAGCATGGTCGGGAACTGAAGCACACCCTCCAAGTCAAGTCTGGAAGATCCACCGGGTCGGTCTCAGACAATCTGGGAACAATCCAGGGTTGGTCAGGCCAACCGCAGCAAGTACCAGAAAGAAAGGCTCAAGGACGGGCGAAGAAAACCAGCATGATAAAATATGACCAGAATAACATCTAAAAATAGTAAATAAAGGTAAGGGATCGTGCGGTACCAACGCACGATACCAATCCACAAGTATAGTGAAGCTAATACAATCACAATCTTCCTAGCATCCACTAACACCTGCACTGCCAACTGGAAATCAATATCAGCTGGCTAGCAGGCAACAAGCCAATCAACACAGAAGGACAAGCGGCCACACAATGCCTACGGCTTGCTATTATTAACTAACTAGGGTTATCACAGGCCTAATTACTAACAAGATGCAGTTGAGGTATTCCTATAGCCACAAGCCCTGCAGACTATCCAGGTTATCCAGGACGAATGTATAATATATAGTGGGTACATCGCCCGGGAGACAAATGTACCCTAATAGCTAGCTGGAGGGGTGCAACACATGACAGTGTGCTGGAAATGTGCCCTACTCGACAGCAAGCTACAAATCCCATGAGCGTCCAGATAACGGGATTGCCTGTAGCCGGAATACCTCGATCTATATGAGCTACTTGATCAATCTAGTTGTTAACCTAGTCAGATTCATTATGAATTCCTGACCGTGGTAACCAGGAATCCATATCCTAGACATGATGCAAGACGAGACAGGTAGTATGTACAAGCACAATCAGGAAAATCAACCACGGTGTCAAGACAAGGTCATACCTAGCAAGTCAGGACTGGCTGTCGCAACAGCGGTCAAGAGTAAACATGTCATGTCAAGAGTACTAGTTAGGAGTGCGCCACTACGGGCCACTATCAGGAATCAAGAGTATACATGCCAGGTTTACCATCAAGTCCAGAGTGCTAGTCAAGAGTGCACCTCTACGGGCCACTATCAAGAATCAAGACAGGTCTAGGTCATCGTGTAATACCAGGAACAAGGTCAAACCTATCAGTCACAAGAAGTCACATGCCCAAATCGTGACATGGATATCAAGTCGGGTACAAGATCAGAATCTCTACCATAATAGTCTCTCAAGTACACATGGGAACCTACAGCTCAAATCATCAAGTCGATCCATCCACCTTATCAAACTATCAGGAGTCTCCTAGCTACGATGGAAATCAATATCATGTCAGGGAGGTCAATAACCAAATATCCAAGCTAATCACTATAAGCAATGCTAGGCCCTCTGGCTCACAAGAATCCTCCAAGTCAATGATCACAAGCCACTAGAAAACGAGCCCCTCTAACTACCAAGACATAGCAATCAAACCAGGTTTTCCCCAACTACCGGAATACACAAAGGTACCAGGTTTTGGGCGTTTGGGAAGTCGAGTAAAAATCATATAATAATACCCTCGATATTCTCCTCGTTCCACGAAATATTCGAAAATCACCAAAACCCAAGAATCCACATAGATCCACCAAGTCAATATCCCAAGATCGTACTCTCCATAATACTCCATCCTCAGTCATATCCACAAGTCACAACTCCCAATACATAGGACAGCTGTCAGCTCTATCTGACAGACTAGGATAACCCCTAAGATGAAGGGTCGGGGGACAAGAGTCCGGTAATAAATGCCGCCGGAAGTGGCAAGGATTACATGGACCGCTCTGGAGCAAATCCACAACCCTTAA
Organism: Iris pallida; assembly: GCA_029216955.1. NCBI lineage: Eukaryota > Viridiplantae > Streptophyta > Magnoliopsida > Asparagales > Iridaceae > Iris > Iris pallida. Next base: position 43,421,655 of record JANAVB010014796.1, read on the forward strand.
ACCAAACAAGGACCAGGGTTGCAGACCGTCTCCCGAGTGGAACTGCTCTCCTTACGCTATCCGACTGACAAAACAGGTCAGGAGCTAGACGACTAATCTAGTCTGGAGTCTACCTAGCAAGCAAGGGGATCAAGTATACTATACCAAGGTGAATAGGCACGAGCCCAGTCCAGCAAACCAAAGGAATGGTTTTGCCCAGTCCTTCGAACCAAATTCTCGATCGGGAATTTTGGAAGAATCCGGCAGAGTCTCCTCTGTATTCTGGACAGGAGCTCCCAGCGAGTTGGGGCTAAAATCCACTCGGCGCACCCGCCGCAGAATCGCAAAATCGCAGACTGAGAACACTAAGTCTCAGCTACCAGCAGCACTACGATGCGTACTGGGAACAAATCGATAGCCGAGAACACTAAGCCCCGGCCTCCAGCAGCGCTATAATGCGTACTGGGAAATCAATCGAACCCGAGACCACTAATGTCTCGGCCTCCAGCAGCACTACAATGCGCCGAGTGGATTTTAGCCCCAACTCGCTGGGAGCACCTGTCCAGAATACAGAGGAGACTCTGCCGGATTCTTCCAAAATTCCCGATCGACTGGGCGCCAAGCCAACATGCATAATAATAACCGCCTCGCAGGGCGCACCACAATACATGCCCATAATTCTAACCCAAGCGCAATCACAGCCACAAGAATAGTTCGCCAAGCCGTTATCCGACCGCGAGTCGGACACGGGGCATACAGGGACAATCCATACATATGAGTCGTGCTCGTGTCCTCGGAGGTGTGGATGACCCATCCGAGTTGTCCGATATGGTCTATCCCGGTATCGGACCAAGTTATCCTAAGTTATCATCATGGCAGATCTACTACTAGGCTACACTAATCATGGTTATAAAATTTACAAGTACAAATTAATTAAATGAAATAAAATCCATAAGAGAGGGCAAGAGCCGTCGATGAGCAAGGGATACTTGCCTAGAGGGCTCGGCTAGGTAAGCAAGTCTTCGGCAGTCGCGATCCAAGCTAGCACGTCCATCGAGGTCCTCAGAACACATAATAAACAATCATTAGAATTAAATAATAAAATAATAACAGGAAGCACGGAGGATGGCAGGAGGCTATACCGTGCGGGTCCCGCAAGCAGCGCAGGGATCTGGCACGAAAATCGAGGCACGTGGACCGATATGGGCACGCAAATCGAGACATGCACGTATATCGAGACACACACGAGAATCGAGATGAACAGGAGACAACGTGTACGTAAATTGAGACGTGCACGTAGATCGAGATGCGCACACAAATCGAGACGTGCACGAGAATCAAGATGGCACGAATATCGAGACGAACAGGAACGGGACGTTCACGTATATCGATACGCAAACCAAGACGTACACGTAAATCAGTACGTGCACGCGAACCGGGATAGCACAAAGTCCAAGGTGGCACGCAAACCGATGTGGCACACAAGTCGATACGTGTACGCGGATCGATGCGACACGAGAATCAAGATAGGCACAAAGACCGAGGTACGAAAAACAAGGCGGTGCGCAAACCGAGGTGGCACGTTGCCCGAGGCAGCGCGGGGCTCGAGGTGTCCCGCCGCCCTAGGCAGCACGTAGACCGAGGTACACGTAAAACGAGACGACACATACACCGAGGTGCACACGACCCGAAAACATGAGGAACGATGAAGCGCACCAACCGAGGGTGCACTGCCCAAGGTGACACGCTGCACAAGACATCGCACTGCTCGAGGCAGCGTACTGCTCGAGGCACGCTGATCGAGGGGCTCGCTGCACGAGAGTGCGCTGCTCGAGACGGCACGCTCGACGAGGCAGCGCACAAAACGAGAAAGAGAGGAAGAGGGGAGCTCGGGAACCTCACCGGCGTACGCGAGGCGGCTCGGCCAGGTCGGTCCGCCGGACCGTAGAAGGAAGTCCATGGGGGAAGAGAGAGAAAGTCGGAGGAGGCTCACCGGGGATGGCCATGTCGCGGCGGCTCCGGCGGAGGGAGGACAGCAGCAACAGGAGGAGCTCCGGCCTGCGGTGGAGGAGCTGGAGTGGTGGCGGCGACTGCAGTGGTGGGTGGCCGGAGCTGGCCGGGGAAGAGCGGGAGAGGAGAGGGGGAGATCGAGAGGGAGAGTGAAGAGATGGTGAGCTGAGAGAGAGAAAGAAATTGGGGGAGGGGGTCGGCTGATCCAGTGAGGGGTCGGAAGAGAGAGAATGGGTGAAAAGAGAGGTGAGGGGGTTAGGTAGGGGGTGTCGGCTGAGAGAGAGGGTAAAAGCATGGGTTGGGGTTAGGGTTAGGTAATAGGAATAATAATAATAATAATAATAATAATAATAATAATAATAATAATAAAATGGTAATAACAATAGTGGCAAGAATAATAATGTGAATACAATTCACCCTCAAGAAAATATCGATAAAATTTTAACAATACCCAAATTTAAATTCCCCAAAAATACAAAATACAGTCAGATACCTATTTCAAAAATAGGGATTTGACATCCTACCCACCTTACAAAAATTTTGTCCTCGAAATTTCAAAATTGTCAAAATAGGGCTTTCAAAACTAGTACATATATATCTGCCATGAAAACTCTACCCACCTTACAGAAATCGAGTAATACAATCAAGAAATTAACAAAATCTCGATATGGAAACATCAAGAAAAACAAAGTCTAGCTACACAAGTCAACTCTCAGGGTAAATCCAAAATACCGAGAAATCTCGAAAATCGAAATCTCACCTGCTCGAAACAACTCCATAAGTCAAAACAAGTACAAAATATCGAAAACAGTGTCCAAAAACATAAAATCCCAACTGCATAAAATCCTCATAAATCATAAAATACGGGACATCTGTCTCGAACCGATGACCGTAGTTCCTAATATCCGAAAAATGTGTGACATGGTCATTCTTTGCCACGCCATCCGGAATGGCTGTAAAAGATTCACCAAAACACTGTAATCGAGCGGCTGCAACTTTCGTTACCACGCCGTCAAGGTATGCTAGGGTCACCCGGTACTCTCGACAAATATCCAAAACAAATCAAATCCATAACCCAAATATCTAAATCACTAAGATCACAAAATCTCTAACAATGTAATGAGAGTCCTAGAAAACCATCAAAATCCAAAATCCAGGTGAATCGTAACACACTTCCAAAAATATCTTCAACAATAACCACAAGATAGCTTTTCTAGGAAAATACTCCAAACCAAGAATCCACATCAAAATATAATGTATAGAAAGTATATCCATAATCAAAATAATATCTGAAATATGTAATCATGAGTGCGGAACTGTCCGAAATCAAGGAAGCCGAATTGATACGAGAATATCCCTCGGATACTCAACAAATGCTGAAATATCCAATCTCAGTGTCCAGACGAAATCTTCATTCTGCAGCAATCCAGCCAACGCTCGAAGAGGGCGATAATGATACTAAGTCAACACGAAGTCAACGCACGAAATGGATAACAGGAAATCAAACAAGGCGAAACACCGGTAGAGAGTACAGAACCCAAGATAAATAATCATGTAACCCAAATAATGGAGACAAGATAACATCTCATCAAATAAGGTGATCGACATGACCAACTATAGGATCATATCTATCAAACAAGGATCAGAGATAGATAACACGAATAAGACATGGCCAAGCAAGATAGGTCCAAGTAGAGATGAGGACCAGTTCACAGGTTCAAGGGAGCGAAGGACAAGTGTAACAAGTGGAAATACCAAGGAATAGTGGACTGAGATCAATAATCATGTGATACCCAACAAAATCTCAAAACGAGACCTGCATGGGCCACCACTAAAACCATATAACGCCCCAGTTCCGGAATACGGGGACGTACACGGCCAGCTACACCGTATAAGGTACGAATACGCTATACGGTGATGACGGCTGTCCAGTCTGGTTGGGTATCCTAGCATGCAATCAATCTATGGCCTAAATCCGATCTCATATCCACAGGCAAATCACAATGAATCAACATCAAGAGAGATAATCATATGGAAAGCAGGGAATACTCATATGAAAATCAGGAATCTACAATACAGAATAATAATGTAGACAAGTATACCTTCCCACAGTTCCTAGCATGGTCGGGAACTGAAGCACACCCTCCAAGTCAAGTCTGGAAGATCCACCGGGTCGGTCTCAGACAATCTGGAAACAATCCAGGGTTGGTCAGGCCAACCGCAGCAAGTACCAGAAAGGAAGGCTCAAGGACGGGCGAAGAAAACCAGCATGATAAAATATGACCAGAATAACATCTAAAAACAGTAAATAAAGGTAAGGGATCGTGCGGTACCAACGCCCGATAACAATCCACAAGTATAGTGAAGCTAATACAATCACAATCTTTCTAGCATCCACTAACACCTGCACTGCAAGCTGGAAATCAATATCAGCTGGCTAGCAGGCAACAAGCCAATCAACACAGAAGGACAAGCGGCCACACAATGCCTACGGCTTGCTATTATTAACTAACTAGGGTTATCACAGGCCTAATTACTAACAAGATGCAGTTGAGGTATTCCTATAGCCACAAGCCCTGCAGACTATCCAGGTTATCCAGGACGAATGTATAATATATAGTGGGTACATCGCCCGGGAGACAAATGTACCCTAATAGCTAGCTGGAGGGGTGCAACACATGACAGTGTGCTGGAAATGTGCCCTACTCGACGGCAGGCTAAAAATCCCATGAGCGCCCAGATAACGGGATTGCCTGTAGCTGGAATACCTCGATCTATATGAGCTACTTGATCAATCTAGTTGTTAACCTAGTCAGATTCATTATGAATTCCTGACCGTGGTAACCAGGAATCCATGTCCTAGACATGATGCAAGACGAGACAGGTAGTATGTGTTGGCCCATTGGTCATATGGTCAACCTGATTTTAATAATTGATCAAAACTCTGTCTGGATATACGAAGCTTGTTGGGACATCTCAGCTTCTTGGACATAAGCAAGATTGGATATTCACTCCGTTCAAGACTGAAGATCTGTTTGCCTACTTGAGTCTGTACTTCCTATGCAATGTAATTTTTTACTTTATTTGAGTCTAGGAATACGTTGTACACCGAGTCGTACTGGCAAATAGGCTATCCCCAAAATAGTTCAAAATGTTTTAAAATGACCTATCAAAATGTTTACAAAAAGGTTTTCAAAAAGGTTTTCAAAAATCACCAAAAATCTATTTTAAAACCCTAACCTAACCCTGACAGAACTCGGCCAGAGTTCGGCCAGAGTTCGGCCAGAGTTCGGTTGGTGGCCGTTTGATTTTTGAATTCTCTGGAACTTGGTCCTCCTGCAGTTGCGGATTTGACCGAGATTTGCTCATCGAGTTCTGTCCGAATTCTGCCCGAATTCTGACAGAGTTCTCCCTTTGGAATTCCTATAAATAGAGATGGATTTCGATCATTTCAATTCACTCATTCACTTTCAATCTTCTCTCTATCTAAAAAGCTTTCTGCCTTCCAAAGAGTTTTCTAGAGCTTTCATTTTCAGATCCTAAGCCAGTTACAATCCTCTAGTCGATTTGCCAGTACGGTACGGTATAGAATTTTCTGAGAGATTGTAATCAGAAGGCTTGATTGAAGAATACCTCTTCACATTTGAAGTTGGACGAGTTCTTCGTATCAAAGCTCGCGTTGTAGAAGTTGCAAGGACTTCGTAAGAAAACTTGCGGTTTTTCCTATAGTTGATTCAACTGGTAGCAAGAGTTCTACCGACTGGATTAGTCCTCAACAGAGGGATACCAGTATACATCGCTGTCTTTGCGTTTGCTTTCTGAATACTGCCTTTACATTATTTCAACTGTGATTATATACTGTGATTGTGTTGCGTTGCTAACATTTTTTAATTAGCATTATTCCGCTGCCAACTCTATTCACCCCCCTCTAGAGTATTACGTTTTACTATATCGTTCCTACAGTATGTACAAGCACAATCAGGAAAATCAACCACGGTGTCAAGACAAGGTCATACCTAGCAAGTCAGGACTGGCTGTCGCAACAGCGGTCAAGAGTAAACATGTCATGTCAAGAGTACTAGTCAGGAGTGTGCCACCACGGGCCACTATCAGGAATCAAGAGTATACATGCCAGGTTTACCATCAAGTCCAGAGTGCTAGTCAAGAGTGCACCTCTACGGGCCACTATCAAGAATCAAGACAGGTCTAGGTCATCGTGTAATACCAGGAACAAGGTCAAACCTATCAGTCACAAGAAGTCACATGCCCAAATCGTGACATGGATATCAAGTCGGGTACAAGATCAGAATCTCTACCATAATAGTCTCTCAAGTACACATGGGAACCTACAGCTCAAATCATCAAGTCGACCCATCCACCTTATCAAACTATCAGGAGTCTCCTAGCTACGATGGAAATCAATATCATGTCAGGGAGGTCAATAACCAAATATCCAAGCTAATCACTATAAGCAATGCTAGGCCCTCTGGCTCACAAGAATCCTCCAAGTCAATGATCACAAGCCACTAGAAAACGAGCCCCTCTAACTACCAAGACATAGCAATCAAACCAGGTTTTCCCTAACTACCGGAATACACAAAGGTACCAGGTTTTGGGTGTTTGGGAAGTCGAGTAAAAATCATATAATAATACCCTCGATATTCTCCTCGTTCCACGAAATATTCGAAAATCACCAAAACCCAAGAATCCACATAGATCCACCAAGTCAATATCCCAAGATCGTACTCTCCATAATACTCAATCCTCAGTCATATCCACATGTCACAACTCCCAATACATAGGACAGCTGTCAGCTCTATCTGACAGACTAGGACAACCCCTAAGATGAAGGGTTGGGGGACAAGAGTCCGGTAATAAATGCTGCCGAAAGTGGCAAGGATTACATGGACCGCTCTGGAGCAAATCCACAACCCTTAAACCAAACAAGGACCAGGGTTGCAGACCGTCTCCCGAGTGGAACCGCTCTCCTTACGCTATCCGACTGACAAGACAGGTCAGGAGCTAGACGACTAATCTAGTCTGGAGTCTACCTAGCAAGCAAGGGGATCAAGTATACTATACCAAGGTGAATAGGCACGAGCCCAGTCCAGCAAACCAAAGGAATGGTTCTGCCCAGTCCTTCGAACCAAATTCCCGATCGGGAATTTTGGAAGAATCCGGCAGAGTCTCCTCTGTATTCTGGACAGGAGCTCCCAGCGAGTTGGGGCTAAAATCCACTCGACGCACTCGCCGCGGAATTGCAGAATCGCAGACTGAGAATACTAAGTCTCAGCTACCAGCAGCACTACGATGCGTACTGGAAACAAATCGATAGCCGAGAACACTAAGCCCCGGCCTCCAGCAGCGCTACAATGCGTACTGGAAAATCAATCGAACCCGAGACCACTAATGTCTCGGCCTCCAGCAGTACTACAATGCGTACTGGGCGCCAAGCCAACATGCATAATAATAACCGCCTCGCAGGGCGCACCACAACACATGCCCATAATTCTAACCCAAGCGCAATTACAGCCACAAGAATAGTTCGCCAAGCCGTTACCCGACCGCGAGTCGGACACGGGGCATACAAGGACAATCCATACATGTGAGTCGTGCTCGTGTCCTCGGAGGTGTGGATGACCCATCCGAGTTGTCCGATACGGTCTATCCCGGTATCGGACCAAGCTATCCTAAGTTATCATCATGGCAGATCTACTACTAGGCTACACTAATCATGGTTATAAAATTTATAAGTACAAATTAATTAAATGAAATAAAATCCAGGAGAGAGGGCAAGAGCCGTCGATGAGCAAGGGATACTTGCCTAGAGGGCTCGGCTAGGTAAGCAAGTCTCCGGTAGTCGCGATCCAAGCTAGCACGTCCATCGAGGTCCTCAGAACACATAATAAACAATCATTAGAATTAAATAATAAAATAATAACTGGAAGCACGGAGGATGGCAGGAGGCTATACCGTGCGGGTCCCGTAAGCAGCACAGGGATCTGGCACAGAAACCGAGGCACGCGGACCGATATGGGCACACAAATCGAGACATGTACGTATATCGAGACGCGCACGAGAATCGAGATGAACAGGAGACAACGTATACGTAAATAGAGACGTGCACGTAGATCGAGATGCGCACGCAAATCGAAACGTGTACGAGAATCAAGATGGCACGAATATCGAGACGAATATGAACGGGACGTTCACGTATATCGATACGCAAACCAAGACATGCATGTAAATCAGTACGTGCACGCAAACTGGGATAGCACAAAGTCCAAGGTGGCACACAAACCGTTGCGGCACACAAGTCGATGCGTGTACGCGGATCGATGCGATACGAGAATCAAGATAGGTACAAAGGCCGAGGCACGAAAAACGAGACGGTGTGCAAACTGAGGTGGCACGGTGCCCGAGGCAGCACGGGGCTCGAGGCGTCCCGCCGCCCTAGGCAGCATGTAGACCGAGGTACACACAAAACGAGGCGACACGTACACCGAGGTGCACACGACCCGAAAACACGAGGAACGATAAAGCGCACCAACCGAGGGTGCACTGCCCAAGGTGACACGCTGCACAAGGCAGCGCTCTGCTCGAGGCAGCGCGCTGCTCGAGGTGCACCGATCGAGGGGCTCGCTGCACGAGAGTGCGCTGCTCGAGACGGCACGCTCGACGAGGCAACACACAAAACGAGAAATAGAGGAAGAGGGGAGCTCGGGAACCTCACCGGCGTACGCGAGGCGGCTCGGCCAGGTCGGTCCGGCCGACCGGAGAAGGAAGTCCATGGGGGAAGAGAGAGGAAGTCGGAGGAGGCTCACCGGGGCTGGCTATGTCGCGGCGGCTCCGGCGGAGGGAGGACAGCAGCAACAGGAGGAGCTCCGGCCTGCGGTGGAGGAGCTGGAGTGGTGGCGGCGACTGCAGTGGTGGGTGGCCGGAGCTGGCCGGGGAAGAGCGGGAGAGGAGAGGGGGAGATCGAGAAGGAGAGTGAAGAGATGGTGAGCTGAGAGAGAGAAAGGAATTGGGGGAGGGGGTCGGCTGATCCAGTGAGGGGTCGGGAGAGAGGGAATGGGTGAAGAGAGAGGTGAGGGGGTTAGGTAGGGGGTGTCGGCTGAGAGAGAGTGGAGAGAGAGGGTGAAAGCATGGGTTGGTGTTAGGGTTAGGTAATAGGAATAATAATAATAATAATAATAATAATAATAATAATAATAATAATAATAATAATAATAAAATGGTAATAACAATAGTGGCAAGAATAATAATGTGAATAAAATTCACCCTCAAGAAAATATCGATAAAATTTTAACAATACCCAAATTTAAATTCCCCAAAAATACAAAATACAGTCAGATACCTATTTCAAAAATAGGGATTTGACAATCTTCGAGCTCTTACGCCTCTCGAAAGAGACTCGGGAAACTCTGAGCGAGGCTCTCATGCAAGTTGAAACTTGTCTAGTCCTTCTGAAGAAGCCGAAAGCAGAACCAGTCTCTTGCCTCCATTGTCATAGTGTGTTGGAGTTAATTCCAAACATAACTTTCACACAGAATGACATATTGATGGAAGACAATAGGCACGATCGTCCTCTCTACTATACAGGATACATCGACTCGATGAAAGTCGATCGTATTCTGATAGATCCAGGGTCTGCTTTCAGCATTATACCGAAGACAATGTTGGATGCGCTGAAGATCCCAGTGCATAGTCTTTCCAGTACAATCACCACTATTCTCAGGTTCAACCAGGGAAGGAGTGAACCTCTGGGCAAGATTCGCCTAAAACTCCAAATAGGAAATCTTCGTACAAAGGTGACCTTCTACATCATTGATAACCATGGTTGTTCTTACAATGCTTTGCTAGGAAGACCATTTCTGCATGAACATAATATTGTTCCTTCGACTCTCCATCAATGTTTTAAATATGTCGATGACAATGGAGAGGTTCAAAAGGAGGTCGTTGATCTCTATCCTTTCAAAGGCGTCGAAGCATACTGCAAAGATGCTCGTATGTACAAGGATGAATTCATGAAGGTTGTCCTGTCTCTGGACACTGAAGAAGAGCAAGAAACAGTGCCTAATGACACCCTCATCATACCTGTCAAAGGGCGTGTTTCTCGTCCTCAGTCTTTCAAGCCACTGGCTATCCACTTGCCAGTCCAGAAGCAATCAACTGATAATGATCAGGATAAAAGGGAGCTCACGTCTTCTGAGCCACTTGTTATTGACCTCCGTCGTAATAAGAAAAAAAGGCAGCTCACCTCTTCTGAGCCACTTGTTATTGATTTATCTCATAACAAGAAAAAAAGGGAGCTCACCTCCTCTGAGCCGCTTGTTATCGACCTCCGTCGTAACAAAGCCAATCCTCCTCCACGTTCTTCTTCTCCCCCTCTTGTAATCAATCTGACCAAGCCTGTTAAGGCTAAAGGTCATGCTGTAAATACAAATGTATAAATCAATGAAAAAGCATCTACTTTCCAGTATACTGATGTCATTTATCATGCTAAGTGCTATTTGGATATGTTAGATAGCTTTTAATTATTTACAATGGGAGTTGTACAATCCCTTCAAACAGAAGTCTCACTCGAACTTCCAAAAGATTCATATCGTATTGTTCCCGCTCGTAAGAAAGGCGAGAGTCCAATACTTTTTAGTAGAAGACCGGAACAACGATTCAGCTATATGGATGATAGCAAAAGTAATGACACGGGCCATCTTCAACTCCGTCGTTACAGTCAACAATCAAAAAACATCATCCGAAAGATGGGTTATGACTTCAAGAGTGGCCTCAACTACGGTAAAGGTAGAAGAACTCCTATCCGTACAACTGTTCTGAAAGAAAAGTCAGAGATGTACTACAGCAGGACCAAAAGAGGTCTCGGATATGCTTCTCCTTCGGTATTATCTCCAGCAGCTTCTGAATCCGATAGTGAAGAGCGTTCTAACTCTTCTGATTCCAGATCATGGGATTCTGATACCAGCATCGGTCAAGTTCATCGATTGACTGTATCTTCTAACATGGTCTCCGTTGAATTTCCAGAAGGCTATGACGAAGATGTTGAAGAAAGTCCCGAAACAGATCCTTGGGCTCAACGAATGGATACCCAATGGGAACTCCGATTCGAACAAAGGGAACCTCCTACTGAAGATCAATTAGTTCAAATTGATGTAGGAGAGAGCGGATCACCTCGTCCAATATTCATCAGCAAGAACCTCCAAGAGGCAGATAAGCAAGAATTAATTCTTTTTATTAAAGAATACATTGATGTCTTTGCCTGGAGTTATGACGACATACCGGATCTAGATCCCAAAGTTGCTACTCACAAACTGAACATCTTGCCTAATGCAAAACCGGTCAAACAGCAACAACGGCGTTTCAAGCCAGAAATGATGGACGTAATCGACGATGAAGTCAAAAAGCTCATTGCTTGCGGCTTTATCAGAGAAAAGCAGCATCCTGATTGGGTAGCCAATGTCGTCCCAGTTCTAAAGAAAACTGGCAAAGTTTGAGTCTGCATCGACTTTCGGGATCTTAATGAAGCATGTCCAAAAGATGAATTTTCTCTTCCTATCACGGACGTCATGATTGACAATACTTGTGGGTTCGAAAGAATATCTTTCATGGACGGATTCTCCGGATACAATCAGATTCGGATGAGTTCTGAAGATGAAAAACATACTTCTTTCCGCACTCCTCGCGGAGTCTACTGCTACACTGTCATGCAATTTGGTCTCAAGAACGCTGGTGCAACATACCAACGAGCCATGAGTACCATCTTTCGAGATCATCTACGCAAAACTGTCGAATGCTACGTCGACGATATTGCTGTCAAAAGTCATCTAAAGGAAGATCACATCCAAGACTTGAGAACTATCTTCAATCTCATGCGCCAACATCAACTCAAAATGAATCCCACCAAGTCATTCCTGGGTGTCTCTAGTGGCAAATTTCTTGGCTTCGTCATTACCTCTAAGGGTATACACGTGGATCCCGAGAAGATCAAAGCCATTCAAGAGATGCGTCCTCCACGCAACCTAAAAGAGCTACGAGGATTCCAAGGTCGACTTGCGTACATCAGGAGATTCATTTCGAATCTGTCTGGACGCTGCAGACCATTCACTCAACTCATGAAGAAGGGTGTATCTTTCGTTTGGACCGAAGAATATCAACGAGCATTTGACGACATCAAGCGGTATCTCATGAACCCACCAGTCTTGGTATCACCAATCTCAGACATACCATTCTTAATGTATGTCCGTACTATAGACCATTCATTGGGTGCTTTACTTGCCCAAAAGAACAAAGAAGGTCACAAACAAGCCATCTATTTACCTCAGTCGTACTATGATTGGTGCTGAACACCGTTATAGTCCGGTCGAAAAAGAATACCTAGCTCTTATGTTTGCTGTTCAAAAGACTCGACATTACATCATTGGCCAAACTATTCATGTCATATCCCGAGTTAATCCTCTTCGGGTATTGATGAAGAAGCCTAGCACACTCAATTCTCGGCTGGCTATATGGGCCATTCTGCTAGCCCAATATGACATGGTATATGTTCCTTAAAAGTCTGTCAAAGGTCAAGTACTGGCGGATTTCTTAGCAGCTCATCCTGTTCCAGAGACGTCCAAACTCTATGATGAAATTCCAAACGAGACTTTGGAATCTAATACAATCTCCGAAGAATTTCCTACTTGGCGTCTATTCTTTGACAGTGCATCCAGGATTGGACCCAATGGTGCCATTGTCGCAGGAGTTGGAGTTGTCCTTGTTTCTTCAGACAGGTCAGCTATTCAAAGATCATACTCCCTAGATGAGCCTTGCTCCAACAACGTGGCAGCGTACAATGCTCTACTCATCGGTCTTCAGCTAGCCAAACAACTTGACGTCGAGTATCTTGAAGTCTATGGTGACTCTAAGTTAGTTGTTAACCAGGTTAGAGGGACTTATGAAGTTCGTCATCAAGATTTAGTACCTTACTTTGAAGCGGCAATCAACATGGCTACATCATTCAAAGCCTTCTTCATCGAATATGTACGCCGAGCTTGCAATACTGAGGCAGACGCTTTGGCCAATCTTGCGACAGTCTTAGCCATCCCTATCAAAAGAAAGCAGGTGGTGGTTGTCTCTAATCGGGAATTATTCTGCATCGAAAACAATCATAATATTGAGTTCAGTAATCTTACTGAAGTCAATGTCATCAGTGAAGATTGGAGAACTCCTTTTATCGACTTCGTGGTCCATGACGTACTCCCTGAAGATCCCAAGGAGGCTACGAGTATTCGTCGGCGGTCTCTACGATTCTACTACAATCAGACCACCAAAACTCTTTATCAGCGAACTTATGACGGCCTACTCTTACGCTGTCTTGCTGGTGATGAAGCAAAGCAAGTATTACGTGAAGCTCACGATGGTGTTTGCGGAGCACATCAACCTGGTCCTAAGCTACAGGATCGCATCCGACGCATGGGTTATTACTGGCCCTCTATGGTATCTGATGCCATCGAATATGCAAGAAAATATCGAGCTTGTCAAATCCACGCAGATTTCATTCATCAACCGTCGTAATTCCTTTATCCGACTGCTGCTTTCTAGCCTTTTGAAGCATGGGGCATAGACATCATAGGTCCCATCAATCCTCCTTCTTCTAGAGGACATCGGTTCATACTAGCAATAACCAACTACTTCTTCAAATGGGCCGAAGCTATACCATTGGCTGAAGTCAAGACCAGCAGCATCATCAACTTTGTCAAACACCATGTCATCTATCGATTTGGTGTCCCTCGAAGAATCATCCACGACAATGGACCTCAATTCATCAGTCAAAATTTCACACGGTTCTGTGACGATCATCGGATTGATAATGTCGCTTCGACAGCTTACAATCCTGCTGCTAATAGCTTAGCTGAAGCTTTCAATAAGACTATCATCAAGCTTCTCAAGAAGTTTGTATCTACTAACAAACGAAACTGGAGTGAAAAGCTTAGAGAATGTCTTTGGGCCTACCGTACTACGGTCCGTAACCCTACAGGTTGTACACCCTTCTCTTTGGTATACGGCTGTGAAGCAGTTCTACCTCTGGAACTCTAAATTCCATCTTTGAGGATTGCTATCGCCAACGAGCTCACGACAGAGAACAATGATCTTCTTCGACTTCAAGTGTTAGAAGCGCTTGATGAGAAGCGGCTGTTGGCTCAACAGCATATTGAGTTATACCAAGCCCGTATCTCAAAGACTTTCAACCGCAAAGTTAAGGTCAGAGCCTTTCAGAAAGGAGAGCTCGTTCTAACTGTCAAACGTCCTATGACTATGACTCACTCGAGCAAGGGCAAGTTCGATGCAAAGTGGGAAGGGCCTTAATATCGTAAGCAAAGTCTTCTCAAATGGAGCCTACCAACTCACAGAGCTAGACGGTCGAGTTGCAATGATGCCTATCAATGACAAGTTCCTCAAAAAAATATTATGTGTAAATGTAACAGACAATGATTGTAATTATCAGACAAGTTCATAAATAAAATTCAATTTTATTTCATCTTGAATGATAATACATAATATCAAGGAAGGTCATTATCATCTTTCTCAAAATTGGGACGCGGGCCACTACCGTCCTTATCAAAGACATGATCAGCAAAAGATTCAAGAACATTCTTACTGGAACCCACCAGGAACTTGCAAGCAGCTATTCTCATGGCTTCTTCTTCTTCAATTTTTTCTGGTTCAAGAAGGAAGTCCAAGATGTCCTTTGGCGGTTTGGGAGCAGACGAACCTTCGCCAGCTGCCACCTGTTTTGGTTGAACCGGTTCAACTAGATGTTCCTCAGTACCCACTTCAACCTTCGGGGTGATCTCAGCCTTCTTGGATGCATCTCCAGACGACATTTTTATGTTGAAAAGTGAAAGTGACCATCCCATCTGATTTTCTGTTCTATTTATAGACAGAGAGTCATCAAACTATGAAGCAATACATTCATTCGACGGTTCATCCGTTCATTATATCCATTTGACGGTTCATCCGTTTATCGTACTCATCTGACGGTTTACCCGTTCATTCATCATATTCATCTGACGGTTCGTCCGTTCATCATATCCCTTTGACGGTTCACCCGTTCATCACATTCATCCGACGGTTCGCCCGTTCATCACATTCATCCGACGGTTCGCCCGTTCATTACATTCATCTGACGGTTCGCCCGTTCATTATCCGACGGTTTACCCGTTCATTCCACAATTATCCGACGGTTTACCCGTTCATTCATCATATTCATCTGACGGTTCGCCCGTTCATCATCCGACGGTTCGTCCGTTCACACATCCACTTGACGGTTCGCCCGTTCATCGCATTCTTTCGACGGTTCGCCCGTTCATTACATTCATCCGACGATTCATTTCGTTCATTTACCTTGACGAATCATCCAGTTCGTTCTTATCAGTAACTTGTCATCTTTGATTAAGTTGTCTATTGAAATAATGATATTCAAAAAATTATATTTGCCACGTCCATATTACCTCTGAGCAGATATAGCTGAATATGATTATTTTCCAGAATCAAGAAATATATCATGTCTTGCACCTCTGAATATATTTTCTATCGCTATTATTTATATCTGAATAAGATATGCAACAAATAATAGAGCCACAAAAATGTCTTTTTTATTGATCAAAGATGAAAGACATTACAAAGACACATATCATGAAAAACAAGAAGATACAAAAGATCTTTCTACTCAGCCGGTGGTGTCATCAAATTGGTCATCTGCTGCTTCAAAATTTGTAGTCGCTCTTCACGAGATTCCATCACTCGTTTTCTAGCTTCTTCTATCCCAGATTTATCATCCAAGGTTGGCAGGGTTACTAGTCTGCGAGTGATTTCAGCTTCGTAAGCTGCAGCATATTCATCTCTCTCTTGAGTCAGAACATCAAGTTGTTGCATTACAGTTTGATGTTGGGTAGCCTCATCTTCCACAGTTAATTGAGCAAGTCTCAGTTCTTCCTGAAGACGGGCAATTTCTGCTTGTAATTCAGCAACTTTCTTTTCTTTCTCTTCAGCAATAGATGCCACTGTTTCTACTTTGGAGTTGTACTCAGCGGATTTGGCAGTGAAAGTATCCAAGATAACTTGGAAATTAACTTTCTCAACCGCGGCCTCTTGAGACATCCGTTCAAATTCAGCTTGCACCAGAGGCTCTACCTCTCCCTTTCTTAGCTCTTTGTAGTTCTTAACTGAAGTCTCCAACTCATCTAATATATGATCAAGGAAAGTAGCCTGAGCTTCATCCCCTTGGCTACGGATGGCATTAATCAAGTAAGAGGTTGGACCTCTAACTGTAGAGAAATCAGCTTCTTCCTTCTCTATCACCCTATCTATTAAGGGTCCCAATGAATTAAAAAAAAGTTGGTGAAAGAGCTAATGACAAATTGGTTGGTGGCCAAAGCACCAGGAGTAGCAGCGACTCCTGTTGATGATGAAGCAGTAGGACGTTCAACCACTTGGACGGGAGGCTCTTTAAATAAGGGAGCTAAAGTAGAGCTGGTCGCTCCTTCCGATTGTTCCTCTGCAAAAACAGATAAACTTTATCATTTTGTCTGTCATTTGCAGCTATTGAAAAGATCAAAAGTAAAAGCAATCTTACCATGGCTTGATTCAGTGATGATTCGGTCATCTGTTGGCCCAGATACCAATCTAACAGAAGTAGCCTCAGACATTACTGCCTGGCTACTGCCTGCCTCGGAGCCACCTGACAAATGACGACTGCTGCTAGCTATCGTCGTTACAGGTACTATATCCGTGCACACTAAAGGAGCTGGAGAAGATTCGATTTCTGCATGGATCAAGGATAGAGATGTTAGCTATTAATCTATAAAAAGAAGATTGATAATTTCATTTTATACCTTTGGGATCAACAGTAGGAGTTTCCTCCAGGGCCACTTCCTCATTTGCAATCTTTTCGGGAGATACCTGCACCTCAACATCCTTTTCAGGATCCAGGGTGTCATCAGCTGCTTTGGAAGATATATGGACTTCAATATCCTCTTCAGGATTCTGTGTATCATCAACAGCCTCTGATGATGTACTCTCCTCACTTTTATTATCCTCAGGAGCTTCTTCGCTGGCAGTTGTAGCGGCATAATCAGCATCCTCTTGCAGACCGAAGTCGCAATCATTTAATGCCTCAATCATTAGGCGATCCTCCTCTTCGCGGACTATTCCTGGTGTGACAGGAAGCTGAGTAGTTTCTACCACTGGCGAAGGAGATCATAAAGCTTCATCTTCCCTAGGCTCTGCGGCCTCATCTCTCTGTGCAGCCTCCTCTCTCTGTTCAGTCTCCTCTCTCCGCGCTGGACTAGGCTCAGAGACAGGAGTAGGAGATGACATAGTAATCCCAGCAGCAGCATTCACCACCACCGAGGACAGGCTCGCTTTCTTTCTCTTTCTAATAGCCTGCTTCTTTCTATGAAGAGGCCTTTCTGGGCTCTCCACATCTACTACGTCAACCGGCTTTGGAATAGAAATCGGCGTGGTTGCCTCTTCTCGTTGGATTGACTCGGCCATCTGCCGAGATTGTGATTTAGTAGTAACTTTCTCTGGTTGATCCAGGATAAGTTTCTTTTTTGCAGCTGGGGAAGAAGGTTCATCAATCCTTCTTTTCCTCTCTCTGGCCGGAGATTTAACAACTTTCAGAGAAATTCTCAGTGGTTGATTTACTTCCTAAGGAAAGTTTGCTTCCCTGGAAGCTTCCAATGGATCATCTACCGATTCATGTTGTTCATCAGTTGCTGGAGCTAATACAACAGTTGCTCCTTTCTTCAGACGCGTCGCTGTTGCAAAGCTATCCACCAGACTGAAATTCTCGGCGAAAGTGTTGGCAGCCGTGTAGAACAATAAATATGTATATAACATTCTGGGGCCATTATCATTCTTGTTTGGCATCGAGAATACTGTCCTAGTGTCTCGAGCGTTGTAGTAGGCCCATGCTCTGGCACCATCAATTAGATACCCCTTTTCTTGTAGACAAGTTATAGCGTTGCCTACATGGAATTGGTCGTAACCAAATTGACGAGCAAAGCGACTCGGCAGATATGGTTCCAGATAACATTCCTCCTCAAATCTGTATACCAAATGCGATGGTCTGATCGTCTTCAGCCGGTCAAAAGCTGCTCGACCCAGTGGTTGCCTCCCAAGGTCAACCAGATTTGTTGCCATGAATTCGTAACCAGCTGGAGGGGCAAAGCTATAAAAATTCTATCCCTTGCCAAGGTTCAGGGCACGTCTGCAGTCCTTCAGACTAACGTACACCCACTTGCTCCGGGAGAATCTTCGAAGAAAGCTACCACCGATTGCTCCCATGTCGGGGTTCATCAAAGATAGATGATGCAGAAGCAACCACCCGAATAGATAGGTGTAGGGCAACTCCAGTCTAGGGAAGTTCCCCTTCTCACCCTTCCATTTGATCATGGAGTCGACATACAGACGAAGACCTGCATTTATTCTACAGGTCATCGCTGATAGCAAATCCATCCGGTAGCCGAAGACTAACCGGACGGCAGCAAAGAGTACGCCGCGGTGGAAGCGGTCCATGGCGCTTGCTCCGAGCACGACGAATCGACGGAGCCAGTATGTCAAAAATCCTGCCAGCTGGGCTTCTTTAGACATGGACCTGTAGCCCATTCTTATAAAGCTCTCAACAAAATCTCCGGGCTTGAGCGGAGGGTATTGGTGTTCATCAGTAACTCTGATATCCATCTTCTTATTCTCTTCCATCAGTTTTATTACTTCACTGTGGCTGAGAGATTGAAAGAAAGTTGGGTTGCATGAGTCATGATCTTTGGTCTTTTTCTCAATGATATGGTTAAGAAAAAGATACGGCAACCACTTCGATGAATAACATGTGCCGGAAGAGCCGCTCTTGTAGTACAGGGAGCATATGTTATAATGGCACAGTAGTTCGTCGAAAACTGCTACCATTTCTGTATTTTCACGACGTAGTCTATCTAACTCGTCGTTTGTGGGAACATACTCCTCATAAGGAAAGTCTTCCGTTGGTAGGCATGAGATATACTTCATCTCATGGAGGGCCAATCCTATCTCCCCGCAGGGCGTCATGAACGTCCCTGTCCTATAGTTATACCTCTCTGCCAGGGCTAGAAACAGATGAGGGTTTGGGTAGAAGCCATACACGGTAGCATATACCGCATTATAAAGCTCGATCTCTTTAAGTTTGTCTTCAAACTGAGCCAATACCCAGTTGGCTATGCAGTTCCACCTCCTGTTCTCCGGGTTTACCAGACCGGTCAGCCGGATGTCCTGATCCGGATATCTGCCCTCTGCCTTTGCATACTCATTAGCAAAAAATGGTGTCCTCACTGGCAGCAACAAAGACGAGTTCTCTAGAGGGATACAGCCTGGCTTCAACCCTCTGAGTAAAGTGTTGTGTCGCTCAGAAGAGCTATAGAACATGTCTCTATTGTTTGGGCCTTTCTTGACACAGATCTTTCCTGTCCTTGCATGTTGAAGGGGAGTAATGTCCCAGTCCATCCTCCTGGGATGGCTTGCATGAGCATATCGTGCTAGAGGGAGGCATCTAGTAATGTCTGGTAACAGGATCAGTTTTTCCTTCCTTTGGAAAGTTCTCTGCTCAACACGGGATCTTGGCTGAAAACTTTTGTCAATGGCTTCGCCAAATAGGAACATGGGTTTCTTGTGGGTGATGGCGTCAGCAGACTGTAGGGGCTACCCATTCATCAGACTTAACAAAGTCTCATTATCCTAAGCTATCAAGATAGCTTGGCGAGTGGATGGAAGGGCATATTGTGGGAAGAGCACATGGGATAAGTCTTCTTTGAATTTTGGCTCAGCAAGGGACCCTGCAAATATTTCATAATCAGGGTCCTCTCTGATGTTAACTGCATCAAACAGAAAAAGCAGAATTCAGTACAAGTAAAATCAAAGATTTTGTCAGCAGATTATGCAAGCATCAGATTGCGCAAGCATCAGATTGCGCAACCATCAGATTGTGCAACAATAGCTTCTATGCGCAAACTATCCAGTGGCGCCAACTCATTCACTTGCGCAAGCCATCAGATTGCGCTGAATAACTTGCGCAAAGTATCAGTTTGCGCTGGATAGCCTTGCGCAAATCAGCAGACTGCGCTGACTTTTGCCAGCGCGTTCTAATCGATTGCGCAAGAAAATAATCTTCATAAAAAATAAAGATTATTGGTTTTGTGCAACCGAAACCCTAAATAGGGCGGCACAACGTAACCAAATCTCTAAAAAGAGATCGATTTGAAGGTGCAGCAATGACGAAGAACCCTAAAAAGGGTTTTCGATCGGATGTTTACCTTGCAGTGCTGGATGTACAACTTCATGTCGAGAAGGGCGCGACGCAGCACGAGCCGAAGACTCGGCTGGGGCCTTGTCTTTCTCAGAGGCGGAGCGCTTTGGAGCCATGGAGATCGACGGGAAGAAGAAGGAGAGTCGAGAGAGCTCGGGAAATTCTTTCTTTCAGATGATTAGAAGCAAGTAAAGAATTACAGAGAAGATAAAGGGAACTATTTATAGTTTTCGAGAATGAACAGACTCCTCAGATTGCGTCGGATAAACAGGAGCTAAACCATCCGATTGTGCAGACAGGTCATCATATGCGCAACTTGATTTTTAAATCAAAATTCAAAGTATTTCGAAGCTTTGACTATTTTCAAACTTCGAAAACTTTGAAGGGGGTCTTGTAATTCCTAAAAATTAAGTTGCACCCATCAACAAAGTCATCAAAATCAAATTATACATCCTTCAAGTGAACTGCACAGAAGACAGATTGTGCAATAATTCGATTGCGCAGGCTGTACTGCGCACTCATCCAAGTGTGCATGCTGACATGGCCTCACCATCATTACCTGACAGAGAATCATATCTTCTGACAGCTGACAGCACGAAGAACGAGGAAACTGTTCGTTTATCGTGCAGTATAGTGCTCGAGGACAGCTGTACATGCAGCGCAATCTACCTGCAGCGTAATCCAGCCCAGCATGGTCCATCCTAGCGCAATCTGAAGCCAGCGCAATTCAAGTGGCGCACTCCATCAACTGACAAAGTACACGTGGCCTTCATGCCATCAATGACTCATTACGTGGTAACCGTCTGTACACGATCATGCGCATTTCAATCAAATAATGCCTTGTGTCCTATACAGTTGGCCTACGATCAAACAACTGCCAGCGCAGTCTGGTGCCTGCGCGGTGCAATACAGAGCAATCCAAGTTGCGCAGTCCAGAATAACTAAAAAGTAGTTATTTCCAGAACTCTATAAATAGAGTTTCAATTCCTTCCTAGAGGGGATCATACACACATACAGAGATCAGAGATCATCACCAGAGATCAGGAGTTCTTGCAAAAGTGCTGCTGCAATCTTCAGAGGCTACCGTCTTCAAAGTTCACATCGTCCAAGGGATAAAGCGATCGTCTTCATATCGGATTCCTATAGTTGTACTTTCTCAGAATTTTTGTAATCTTCTTTACAAAGTTTGTTGAAATAAAGATCAACTTTTGTTTATGCAAACAACTAACAGCAGTTCCATATGAATTGACAAATTCTATAAGAGACTGTATAATAAAATACAAGACAAAGATATGGGAAAACTTGGGAGCCATTCGAAAGCTGACTTACAACCTGTAAACCAAACAAGGACCGGGGTTATAATCCTTCTCCCGAACAGAACCTAGCCTCCAATCAAGGTATAACATAAAACCATGTAGAACATGTGAAATACAGGGTAAAATTAGTAGGAAATGTATAACAGATGTGAGTACTGAATAGGACGACAGTATACATATAGGATGACTTGGGAACTATTCGGAAATCGAGTTACAACCCTTAAACCAAACAAGGACCGTGGTTGTAACCCTTCTCCCGAACAGAACTTAGCCTCCTACGATAATAAATATAAAATGTGACTTGAATTATTAGTACGTTATGTGATCGGCTTACGAAAACATGATCAGGCTTCCCATCCGACCGGCTATGAACAAGTTGTTTGCCATTGATTGTAAAAGTACAGAACAATTATCGGAGGACTGAACTTAGACTCACAATACAAACTCGCTTGTACAAAGAAAGCCTAGGGACGAAAACCTAGGTACATCAATCTAAGTACAATTGTTTATTTTAGATTCTGGGGGGTGACGATAGAGGCTCGGAAAGGCGACGGTAGCCCTGCCTTACTCCTTGGACGATCGGTATACAGCCTTGGCTCCTTGTGAAAAGATGGTTGGCGTTGACGAAGAAGTGCTCTTTTTGCTCCTCTGTTGCTCTCCTGGCTTCTCTCTCTCTCTCTGTGTATTCTCTCTCTGACTCTGTATATTTTATTCTTTTTTTTGTTGCCGGCCTTGTGTAAAGAAATGATGCTGGCTATTTATAAGAGTGGGGTATGATCATTAGGGTTTGCTAATGATCATTGTTTTGGAATGTCGGCGCTCCTTCAATCTATCTGAACCCTTGGTCCTGATTACAATGAATCTCGGCCATTAATGAGGATAGCACCGAATCTTGTGAGCAATTAATGTTGATTGCTTTAAATCTTCATGATTGATTATACCAATGTCCGCTTGCTCGCTACGTGTCCCATTGGCTTGATGATAAATGATATGCCTTGATCTCAGTAATTATGATGATGATGTCAAATATATTTGTTGAGATTCGGTTAAATCGTCGATTGATCCGATGCCACGTATTTTGATTGTGGGTCCTGCCAGAGCCGCATAGGATGGGCAACACTTGAACCGCAGGGAGATACTCTTTGTGAGCCACATAGGACAATGCTTCATCGGACCGCAGGGAACGAACTCTCAATGAGCCGCATATGCATAGTCTTTGCGAGCCGCATGAGTTAGCATTGTATTGAGCCGCAGGGGCTGAGCTCTCAGTGGGCCGCATATGGCTGATTTCTGCTAGTCATATAGGATGACTTCTCCGTGAGCCGCATGAAGCTGTTCTCTATTTAAGCCGCATGAGGTTTGCCACGTGGCAACCTAGGATTTCCGACGAATCGGGTCAGAGATCTTCTTCTTTTCCCGAAGAGTCTGTCATTATGGCATAGTCATTATGACACTTTATGCCAGAGCCGCCACAGTCGTCAAATCGTGTCAGAGCATTAAATGAGGCCACTATTCAAAGGGCCAGCTGTAGGGAAGGATCTCAGGGGACACGCGGCATGGATCGAGCCGCATATTCCTGCTGAACCGCATACACTCTCGAGCCGCATGAGACAGAGGGTCTTCCTTCGAACTGTATAAGACAGCCCCCATATGAGCCGCATAGGCTTCGTATCCGGAGCCGCATGGACCATTATTCTGATATTTTCCATGCTTCTACAGGACCCCCTTCAAAGTTTTCGATTTGCAAAATTGAAACACTTTGAATAAGAAGCATGGTCCCGTTCATGTCGCATAAGTGTCCCAGCCGCATAGATTCATCTGTCCGCAATAGGCTCTTTGCCACGTGTCTTGACTACGTGTGCAAATCTTTATTAAATGCTCTTGATTCATTTTTGATTTAATACCGTCTTTTGGGGGAGGATCCCAAGGGTCGGTTATGTCTTGACCGAAGCGTTTTTACCTTTATTTTTTGAAGCGACACGTAATCCGAGGCATCATCCGAGACGTTTGTTCGTTTGTTCGTTTTATGGGTTTCTTTCGCCTATAAATAAGAGTTTTTTAATCCCCTTGGGTTTCTTTACCTTCTTTCTTTGCTCAAATCCCCTGTTGCAGACTTTGCTCTTCGTCTTCTCCCTTCATCGATCGACAATGGCTCCCAAGAAGGCTGCTGCTGCTGTGGGCAAGAAGGCCGCATCATCCTCTGCGGCTGCGAAGGGAAAGAAGGCCGCGTCTTCATCGACTGCGGCGGCGAACGTGGCGGCTCCTCCGCCGACTGACGCGCCTGCTTTTCACCATGACGTCCACCCGCCCATTGCTGGTAAGGGTCGTTTTGAAAACCCTAACTGTTGCCATGGCTCTGCTGCATACTTTATGCACAAGCCGCATGTACGAGGCTTATCGATGTGACCGCATAAGCACTTTCCCCATTGGGTTCGCATGAGCTTGTTTATACTCGATCTGAGCCGCATATGCGTTTTCGATTTGGGTCGCATAAGCGTCGCTCATTTTCGAACCGCATAGGCTCGTTTTCTTGTATCCGCGTCAGCTCGCATGGGTCTGGTTTCGTAGGCGTGCTTAATTTGAACCGTATGGGTCTATAAGCTCGTCTGAATTTGAGTTGCACGGACTCGACTAACTCGGAACCGCATGGACGTATCTAATACTGAGCCGCATGTGACTGTGACGACCCGAGCCACATAGACTCAAATGATCTTTCCAATGCTTCTGTTTTCTTTGACTATCTTCTAACCTCATTTCTTTTGTCTTTTTTCAGTGAGTCTGCCCGTAAATCCTGCTGGGGAGCTTATAGTGGGTTCAAATCAATTCGCCTTGGGCGTGCGTCTTGATGACTTAATTAAGCATGTGTTGAATCAATTCCCTACTGATGAGCCTTCGGAGAGGTTGAAGGCCATTGAGAATCAGACCCTCCATTACCTCCGTTCCATGATGAATACTGGGAAGCTGGATGGAAAATACCTGAAGCCTTTGTTCCTTTTTGGAGATGCTTTAATCATCAAGAATCCTCGAGTTTTAGAGATTACCGAGAACTGGGATTTCTCTTTGGATGGGGTGGCAATCCATATTCCTCTCATGGAACGTCATTATCCTTTGTCATGGTTCAATATGGTGTTGCTGGACAGGAAGATGGTGTGTAACTTAACTCCTACCCAATCAGGGATGTTGATGGGCAACATCCATTATAATCCGAACATGCGGTCAGCGTATGCGGGTAAGGATTCCGTCCTCCGGTATATGATGGGTCTGGCCCCGGGCTCTTTCATGAATGTATACGGTCCCAACTTCACACTTACTCAAGCTGATACTTTCCTGAATCGGCTCGTTCGCAAGAAGTCTTATCCTGTTGGTAGGCTGGCACTGCCGAACTGGATAAACCCCACCTCTACGTGGGCCCAGTTGACTACTTGGGTTTTGCAGACCTATGGAACATTCTTGCGGGAGGTGGGGCTTTACCATGCCATTCGGGACACTTATCACAGGCTTTCCATTAATAAACCACTGTTCGTAGCGCTCTTGGAGATGTATAGCCGGCGAACGGGGACATTCTTTGCACCAGTAGGGGAGCTGGGGCTTGCTCTTCACGAGATGTATACTGTCTCTAAACTTCCATGGGGGAATGAGCCTTTCGAGGTGTATACCCCGTCGAATGAGGAGTTCGAGGCCTTGGACAGGCAACTCCCAGGTTCTGTTGCGGCGTATCGGGAGTTGTTGTGCCACCATAGTGCTTGTCATCAGATGGCTATAAAAACGACAGATAGCTCCGAGGGGACCGCTCTCCATACCACATCCTGGATTAATTATCTTTTTAGAGTTGATCCTTCTGGTGAAGTTACTCCCCGAGCCCCTCGAACGCATGCAGAGGTAAGGGATCTGATGTCAAGTGTCAAGAAGTCGCGATCCAAGAGCGATATATTCGGGAGTCAAGTTGACTCTCTTAGTTATTTTCACTACGGGACCATACAGATGTCGGAGAAGGCGCTTCTGGCTGGATTTTTGATGATATGGCTACGGAACTGCGTAGTCTCGGAAGGAGCGGGTTCTATCGAGAGGATTGGTCGTCATTTCATCCTCCCTGCCGTTAAACTAGTATTCGGAGTTAGATTGGCCCTTCTTCCTGCTATGGTGTGCAGCATACACCATGGTCTACGGACATTCTCGTCCAAGGTTATTGCTCGCAAGAAGACTTTAGATTTTGAGCACGTAGAACTGCCTTTCCACTACCTGATGGGGTGGTTGGCGATGCACTACAAGTCTTTGCTGGGACCTGGAATAGCGGAAGATGCTACAGCCGAAGATGCTTTTCTCTTCAAATGCCATCACCGGTCTTGGGAATACAATACTATGCCAGCTTGTCGGAGGGCGCTGGCGAGAGTGGATAGGTGTGACCTCTTTGTGTCTGTTCCTCCTTTTTCTGATGAGGAAGTGAGGAAGGTATACCTTGATGGTACTGGACCTTCTCATTTTCTATCTCCGGATATGCTTGCTTGGTTGCGCAATATCCGCCCCGCGCATCTGGTTTATCGCAACCGAGATAATGTATACTTGGAGCCTTACTTACCTAGTAGGTTTTCCCGCCAGTTTGGTTATAGCCAGTTGTTCCTTGATTATCCCAACCCTTGTTTGGGTTTTGAAGGCAGCATTCTTGACGGCGTCCGAGCGTGGAATTATTACGACGCTTATCATACTCGGGCCAGCTTCTCAGTTCCCGATGCTAAGGCGCCGAAGGAAATTTTGTACGTGGCTGCTTTATATCACGTTATGGCGAGCAAGCCTCCTGTTAACTTTGATCCGAGTACCAGTTTTATCGTGGGTACTGGTTTAGAGAAGAAGCCCAAAGGGGCTAAGGTTAGAAAGCAACTGGCGCTCCAGGTCCCCCTCCCTGAATCAGAACCTTCCGAGTCGGCTGAAGACGAGGATGATGATGACAGCGAAGGTTCCCTCTCTGGTGGGGGTGAAGAAGTAGCGGATCAACCGCTTCCCACACCCGACGAACCGGCGGAGGATCTGTTGTTTACTACGCAAAAGGGAGTAGTGATAGAAGAACAACTTTCAGCCGTGTCTGGTCCCTCGCGTAAACGGGTCAGACCCGAGTCTTCTGACAGTAGAGCGACCTTTTCCGTGAAGAGAGCCGCGGTTAGGCCTCGTGGATTACTTATCACCGAGAAGGGTGAAGATACAGACGCTATTCTGGAGGTAAGACCAAGTCATAGCCATCTCTTTGTTGTAGTTTTCTTTTCTCTTGGGGATATGACTTAATCACTTTTCTTTGTAGGCGTCCGATGAGCCGACCTCTCCTGAATTGTCTACCACCCCTGAAGCTGATCCGGCCCTTGCTGCTCTGATTAGTGACATGTGTGCTGCGGTCCTTTCTGCGGGGGCTCTCTCAGCGGCGGCTGGAAGCTCCGAGGTTGCTGAGGTCTCGGCCCGGGGTGACGAAGGTTCCCTCGGACCCGTCTCCGAGACCGCTGATCTTCAACAAGGTGCCGTTGATCTCGGTGCATCCCCTCCCGAGGACGCAAGGGGGGAGGAGTCTGTTATACCTGACTCAGGAACTGTTGGTGAAGAGGCTGCGGTGGCTGTAAGCGAACCTCGGCCTCCACACTCCTCAACTGGTAAGATAAGCCAGATATTGACTAGTGAGGGGGCTTATTTACTCTATCAGCATATTCTTCGGGTGAAATCGATTCATGGTTGTCTTGACCCCGCAGGTCCTGACCCTTTACTTCCTGCCGTGGATATTCTTGGGGAAGGCCCGGTCTGCCGTGATATGGGAGAAAGGAGCGTTCCCTCTCCTTTGTCGTCTCACGTCGAGGAGCCTCCTGCCAGCTCTAGGCCGATGGGAATGGGGTTGGCGATGGTCTCCGCCTCATCCCCTGCAGATTATACGGCTCCGGAGGCCGACCTCTCGACCCTGCCGAGTATTCAAGTTTTGCAGGCTGTCGAAGAGGAGTTGGCCGCTGTTCAAGCGTCCTTTCGTGCGGAACTGGTTTCTCTCGTAGCAGGAGCGACGGATTCTGTTGCGTCTTCTTCGGTGCTGCCAGCCACGCTTCCGTTGACACCGGCCTCCACGGAGACTCTGAACGAGGCGACGCAGGACGTGGTAGACAGCTTCTATCGTCATTTGAATAGGGGTGTAGACGCTACCATAGGGCGGGGGACCCCATTTTCTCTATCTCTCCGGTACGCTCGGGGTCAAATTGCAACCCTGAAGTCCCTTCCTGGCGGGGTGGGATTGGCTGCACTGCTGGAGCCTAAGCTGACGGAAGATGATCAGCTTGTGACCCAGCTACTGGCGATACGACAGGCGGGCTTGCCTGCTGCAATCGAGCGAGAGCGGGGCTTCCTCATTGTTGCTCGGGATCGGATTAAGCTAGCCCGCGATACTGCTGGGCCAGTTGTACGGGGGGACCTTGATAAGTTCTCCACTTCGTATGACCAGCTGGGTCGCAGGAGTCAGGCTTGCCGTGCTCGGGAAGAGTCTGCTTCTCGTGGAATTGCTGATACGAAGGAGCGGATTCTTGGGCTCCAGAGGCAACTGGCCTTCTTAGAGTCAGAGCTGGAGGCTGCTCAGGCGGAGCAGGAGTCGATCGTTCGGGAGGCCGAGAAGGTTTCCCGATCTTCCGACAACCTGGAGCGAGCCTTTAAGAAATTTGAGGATAACTGGCAGGCTCACGCTCATTTGGAGGATGAGGCAGTCCTGACCCACGAGGCAGAGCGTCGAGCCTCTCAGAGGTTTGAGCGGTCGGTTGCTTTGCTGACAGACCGTCTCAGGGCGTTATGTGCCCCAGAGCAGTGATCGGCCGTCTGTTTTCTTTTGCTTTCTTTTCTTCTCTTTTTTTTGTAAGGGGTGTGATCCCCAAATGATGTAGTACGTTGAATTTTGAATAAATGAGCCTATTTCAACTCATCATCTCTTTCTTGTACTTGTGGCGTCTGTAGAATTTGGACTTGCTGGAGGATTTATTTGTGGACCTGTTATCCTAGGCGTACCTTGATTTTAGGTACGGATAACAAGTTTGGACAGGATGTCCGGAACAGCCGTGGCAAAGTGGTCATGGATGTTCTCGGTGCTAAAAAAAAGGAATGCCGTAGAGCAGCTGGGCTCCCGGGGCATGGTGGGGTAGTGAATTTATGCTAAGAAGCTTAGCAAAGGAATATTTGTGGACCTATTATCCTTGGCGTACCCTGGTTCGGGATACAGATAATAGGGTGAGAGGAAAACCAACATATTTGCTCAGAGGTCATGAGGACATGGCAGGCATGAGGGTTTTACTGTGGAACCTTCCTGCTCAGAGGTAGTGAGGACATGGCAGGGGAGGTTTCACGGGGGATATTCATGGTCAACAGCGGACATTTGTGGACCTATTATCCTTGTCGTACTCCGGTTGTGGGTACAGATAATAGGTCGAAAGGAGACCGACATACTTGCTCAGAGGTAATGTGGACATGGCAAGCATGAAGGGTTCTTCGACGGAGCCTTCCCACTCAGAGGTAATGATGACATGGCAGGAGTGGGCTCAATGAAGAGGGAGTACATAGAATGACTCAGAGGTAGGAGAACGTGGAGGTTCTATGTGAGGGGCGGTTTGTTTTTGGTGGAAGTGAAAACGATTCAGAGGTAATGAGGACATGTCCGTTTTCGGAAATTTGTGGATCGATTACCCTTTTTGTGCACTGGGAGTGCGGGTATTGGATCATGAGGGAGGATCTCTTCCAGGGAAGCAAGTTCAGAGGTATAATCATACGTGACTTACTATCTGAAAGAGTGACCGAAATATGAGTTCAGAGGCACCAGCGGGTACATAACTCGGTAAATTAACATATTGAGAAAGTGGGAGTCCAGCGGCACCAGCGGGTACATGACTCGATAATCTAAAGGGGATGTAGGGGTGAGTTCAGGGGCACCAGCAGGTACATGACTCGATAATCTTGAGATGTTGTGGGTGTGAGTTCAGTGGTACCAGCCGGTACATGACTCGATAATCTGAAATACCGAGGGTGTGAGTTCAGTGGTACCAGCGGGTACATGACTCGATGAACTTGTAGCGAATGTCGTTTAGACATAATATTTCTTCAGGAACTTGCCGTTGATGGGCAGCATGAGCAAGTCTCCGTTTTGCTTTGCAAGACGGTAAGCACCGTTGGAGAATACCGTCTCAATGATAAATGGGCCCTCCCACTTTGGCTGGAATTTGCCGGTGGTCTTGTGAGTCATGACCATTGGCCTCCGGACTGCCAAGACGAGATCGCCTACCTGGAATATTCTGATTTTGACCTTCTTGTTGAAGGCTCCTGAGATGCGTGCTTGGTATAGCTCGATCCTTTGCTGAGCTAGGAGGTATTTTTCATCTAAGGCCTCTAACTCTTGCAGTCGACGTCGATAGTTATCATCGGTTGTCAAT
Source organism: Iris pallida (assembly GCA_029216955.1). Taxonomy (NCBI): domain Eukaryota; kingdom Viridiplantae; phylum Streptophyta; class Magnoliopsida; order Asparagales; family Iridaceae; genus Iris; species Iris pallida. Next base: position 43,451,711 of record JANAVB010014796.1, read on the forward strand.
TGGTGTGTGAGGGCGACACGTAGTGAGGGGATCTGTGTCTCCAAGGGGAGGACTGCCTCACTTCCGTATACCAGGAAGAACGGTGTATTTCCGGTGGCTGTTCGGACCGCGGTGCGATAAGCCCATAAGCACTCGCCGAGCTTGTCGTTCCAGTCACGTTTGTTGGAGGAGATAAACTTCTTGAGAAGTTTGATGATTGTTTTGTTGAACGCCTCTGCTAACCCATTTGCTGCCGGGTTGTACAGCGTCGAGGCGATATTCTGAATACGGTGCTTATCGCAAAATCGATAGAATGCGTAGCTTGTAAACTGCGGACCATTATCATGGATGATCCTTCGGGGCAGTCCAAAGCGGTAGATGACGTGGTGTTTAAGGAAGCTGATCACATTTGAAGTCTTGACTTCTGCGAGTGGGACAGCTTCTGCCCATTTAGAGAAGTAATCAGTGATCGCAAGTATGAAGCGATGTCCCCGGAAGGAAGGTGGGGTGATTGGACCAATGATATCCATTCCCCATGCTTCGAATGGCCAGGACGCCACTGTCGGATGTAAAAATTCAGAGGGTTGGTGGATGAAGTCCGCGTGGACTTGGCAAGCTTTGCACTTTCTAGCATAATCTATCGCGTCTGCCACCATTGTGGGCCAATAGTAGCCCATTCGGCGAAGGCGGTCTTGCAGTTTCGGGCCGGGCTGGTGGGCCCTGCAAACACCGTCATGGGCTTCTCGTACGGCTTCTTTGGCTTCTGCGTTTGACAGACACCGAAGCAGTAATCCGTCGTAGGAGCGGCGATACAGCATTTTCGTCCTTGTATCGTAGAAGAATCTGAGGGAACGCCTTCTGATGGAAGTAGCTTCCTTTGGGTTCTCAGGCAGGATGTCGTAGACGACGAAGTCGATGAATGGTTGTCTCTAATCTGGGGCGTCATCGATCGTCCGTGCGGAATAACTTGTGACGAATTGCACATTGTTTTTGGGACAGACCAGTTCATGGCCTATCACTTCCACTGATTGTCGATCATAATTCGGAACTGCTAGGGAAGCCGCGAGACAAGCTAGGGCATCGGCTTCAATATTTCGGAGTCTGGGGACGTGCTCGATGAAGAACCCCTCAAATGCCGAGATGATATTGATCGCTATTTGATGATAAGGGATCATGTCTTCATGGCGTACCTCGTACGAACCCCGGATCTGATTGACGATTAGTTGGGAATCGCCGTACGCTTCAAGGTATTCTACCTCCAGCTCTTTTGCAAGTTGGAGGCCAATGACCAGAGCGTTGTACTCGGCCACATTGTTAGAACAGGGTTCAGTGAGGGAATAAGCGCGGTTAATCACCAATCCGGAAGGAGAGATTAGTACTACTCCGACTCCGACGACTATATTGCCTTTAGGTCCGGTTCTCGAAGCGCCGTCGAAGAACATTTGCCATATATTTTCATGGGAGGTTGTATGCGAGTCGGCGACCTCATCTGGGATCTCTTCGTATATCCTGGAGGACTCCGAGCCTGGGTGGGCTGCCAAGAAATCTGCCAGGGCTTGACCTTTGACTGCCTTTTGGGGGACGAAGATCATATGATAAGAGGACAGCAGTATTGCCCATGTAGCGAGGCGAGAGCTGAGTGCCCCTGGTTTAGTCATGAGGACCCTGAGAGGGTTAACTCGTGAGATCACATGTATCGTTTGTCCGATGACATAATGCCGCATTTTCTGAATGGCGAACACCAGAGCGAGGCATTTCTTCTCCACAGCGGTGTATCGGTGCTCTGGTCCAATCATCATTCGGCTGAGGTAATACTGGCCCTCCACTTGGGGTTGCCATCGGAGCTGGCAACGCTGAAAACTGCTGAGCCGGCCCTCCTGGCCTCTGTATCATAGGACAAGTGGAAATACGGTGGTCTGAACTACCACACCTCAGGCATAAGCCATTCGCTGACCGACACACCTCCCTCGTGTGTCCTGCCTTCCCACAGAATGTACAGCCCTGGGGTGCTCCCTGACGCTGCTGTTGGTTCCTCGGCTGCTGATGCCAAACTGGCGCTGTATTAGTTGACACGGCCGTCCTCCGCGGCGCTCCTGTATCATGAATATGTACACCGAGTGCCGGTGCCGATGTTCACTGCATTACTCCTCCTCCAACCTGGGAATGGGACCTCTTCTGACCTCCTGCCCTTGATGCCAACCTCTGCTGGGTAAGCTCGTGCCTCCGAGTGGCCGTCAAAACAACGTCAAACGTCTGGTAGTCGTGTCCCTCCACAAGCTGTAATAGTTCCAAATGAAGTCCTTGCTGGAACCTCATAGCTTTCTCTGGCTCCGTTGCCACCATTGCTGGTGCAAAATGGCTCAATCTGCAGAACTCTGCTGCATACCCATCTACGGTCTTGCCTGCTTGCTTGAGACTAATAAACTTCTGCTGGAGCTCATATCGAGCTACTACGCCAAAATACTTGGCCTTGAATCTTTTACTAAAGGTGGTCCAACGAACAGGGCGTCTTACACCAACTTCTTCTGATGCCCACCAGTCGCGGGCAAGATCCTGAAGTACTAATTTGACCTGATCAACCTTCTCATCATCTGGAACCTTGGCTGCCACAAAAATGGCTTCGATGTCTTGAATCCATGCATCCGCAGTGATGGCATCCTCCGTGCCGTCAAAATACCTCGGGTTCAAGCGACGGAACCTTCCTGATGCTCCCGAGTCAACTCCGGCACTCCTCTCAAGAGCTAACTGAATCCCTTGGTTCAGCAACACGTTCTGCTCCTGCTGCTGAGGCTGTTGCTGTTGGTGAGTGACAAGAATCCCCCGGATAATCTCCAGGAGTGCTACGGCATCTGGTGCTGCAGGCGCTGCTGGTGCTGCAGGAGTTTCAATAACCTGCGGCTGCACTGCCTCTGGTTCCATTTCTGCTCATGTCCGCCCTGGGGAAGGTTCTCTTCCCTGTTGGTGCCCAGTCGAGCCATGCTCTCGCTGCTCTTCCTCATGGGCCTCACCCGCTACTGAGAATGAAGCACCCCTATAGAGAAAGATATAAGATTATCAAGTCCGAACGAGGAAGATTTTGAGGATACAAGTCAGGTTAGAGATCAAGGCAAGGACAGAGAATTCGAAACAGAATTTCAAGGGGAACAAGTTTTGATTGAGACTCCTAATAATTCGCAGTACCCCACAATTCTGAAAAACAGACCTGCATGGGCCACCACTAAAACCTTGTCACGCCCCAGTACCGAAATACGGAGACGGACTAGGCCAGCTACTCCATATGAGGTACGTAACGTCATACGGCGATCGTGGCTGTCGAGAGACTAGGGGGTACATGCTACAATCAAGTCTCCTATGGTCCCACAGAGTTCTATATCTCAATCAATCAAGTCACATCAGCAATTAAATGAACATTAAAGATAAAGCAGTAAGGCGTCCCCGACGCTTCATCAAAATGGTCATGAGAGACTAGCTTTATAATTTAGCTATCTCAGAGAGTCAGGAGTACAAAATTATACACAACTGCAGTCTGTTTAATTATAATTCTGTACTGACACAAAATATCAAGTAATCCGGCTAACAGGTGCCGGTGGCTAAACGCCGCACAAAGTAAAAGCAGGAGTGGTGGAGAAGAAATCCACTCGAGTCGCCGAACCGCCATGCTCCTAGTATGCACCATGGATGTCAGGAAGGAAGATCGTGTCCTCCGGCTCTGCTACGAGATCTGGCCAAACAAAACCAGCGGGGTCAGCCCCGAATAGCAAGTACCGCCAAAAGGGCACAAGAGTTAAGATTAAAAACCCAGTTAATAGAATGATTGATAATGGTAATACTTATGCTACTATTATAGGGTAGCGCAACATCCTCGAACCCATATGGCACCCTTACAACCAAACAAGGATAAAAGGTGCCGCATAGAGTCGGGACGTGTCGTACTCTATAACTTTCACATAAGTTAAAAGGTATAAACAATAAAATCTCCTGATCGTGACTTCGGTCGATAGCCTATCGCAGCACAATAATCAACCCAACAATCAAACAAGAACATGGGTTGGATCATGTACCATGATAGACCATGTTCCTCAGTCATTCAAAGAAGTAGCACTTCACAACCAGAATAAGTCTTCCGTTCATAACTTCGGTCCACAACCTGTCATAGTACGATAACCAACCCAACAATCAAACAAGGATATGGGTTGGATCACGTACCATGACAGTCCACTTCCCTCAGTTATTCATGAAAGGTAATAGGACACAAGCAAGTCGTTTTCACGGCCAATCAAGTCTACGAGTTTCTAGTGGGACGAGGTTATCCTCGCATCATGTAATTTAGAAATCCTCAGATCGTATCTTTCCAGCAAGGCTAGCCAACCCAGGGGTTCGCGTAGACAGGTTTGATTGAGCACAGGTCCCTCGTAAGGCCACCTTGCCAAAACATATAATATATAGCAGGAATTAATCGGATACAGTCATCCACTCGTTGCAGATGACACAGTATCCGTGGAGACCAGCCGGCGCGTCGAGACAATATCTCAAGGCAGCTGGTGTAACACGATCTCGGGATTTTGCCCTCCCCATGCATCTAGTACATTTAGTTGCCTAATTTAACCCTAGGTGAAATCTTGGACTCACATGCTGTGGCCTGCATGATTATCCTCCTGAAGTCGTACTTTAGTACGAGTACCCCAAAGAGGATCCATGTCGATCAGTATGTCAACATGTTCTACCCTTCTTAGTGTAATGCATCAATGCAAATACGCCACGTGGAGTTACAAGTCATTTGTCGAGCATGAACAAGAACTGGGACATTCAGGTACATGTATCAGGTAGGAACACTTTGTTCACCGGGGTCACATTAGTGCTCATATCATGCTCAGGACAAAAGGCGTAAGGATATATAGCATACACAAACATTTACATATATATAAGCAATATAAAATAAAAATAATATAGAATATAGGGGAGTCCAGGTCAGAGTGCGCAGGGGTCTGAGCGCGCAGGGGTCAGAGTGCGCAGGGGTCCAAGCGCGCAGGGTCAAGGCGCGCAGGGGTCCAAGCGCGCAGAGGTCCAAGCGCGCAGGGGTCCAAGCGCGCAGGGTCAAGGCGTGCAGGGGTCCAAGCGCGCAGAGGTCCAAGCGCGCAGGGGTCCAAGCACGCAGGGTCAAGGCGCGCAGGGGTCCAAGCTCAGGGTCAAGGCGCGCAGGGGTCCAAGCGCGCAGAGTCAAAGCGCGCAGGGGTCCAAGCGCGCAGAGTCAAAGCGCGCAGGGGTCCAACCACGCAGGGTCAAAGCGCGCAGGGGTCCAAGCGCGCAGAGGTCCAAGCGCGCAGGGTCAAGGCGCGTAGGGGTCCAAGCTCCTAGCGCCAAAAGGCGCAGGGCCACGAGAGAGCTGCGCCCATCGCTAAAAAGCGCTGGGGTCACGAGAGAGCTGTGCGCGCCAACTGCTACAGGGTCATCTTCTTCCTCTTGGCTGAGAGCAAGAACACCATGAGCCCTAGAACTTCTAAGGACCATAAAATCCTCATCCTAAGCCCAAATTGGGGCTTCTATACGTCAAAATGGGGTAGAACAAAATTTCCTACAACATGGAACACTCAAAACTTGAAAATAATAAAGTTTGCTAGATCAAAACCAAGGAAATCCGAAATGGGTTAAAACTTAGATCTACAAAAATTAAAGCTTCAAAAGAAAAAATTTCAAGTTCTAAACTAGTATAGATTGAGGAGAAGAACATATTTTGACAAATAATTTTGTAAGAAAACATGAACAAAATTTATGGATCCATCTCTTGAGCAAGTTGGCACTTGCCTTGGTTGGTGGAGGAAATAAATGAGAGAAAATAAATGAGAGGAGAGAGAATGAGATGAGTTATTATATAGAATCTTGAACCCACGGGTTCATGATGAACCAAAAATGGGTTACCCAAATGAGCCAAGACTGTAGGCCCAAATGCAGAAAATAAATTACGAAATAATATTTTGTCGAATATTTTTGGGAAATGCATGAAGAAAATACAGCATAATAAATATCATATAAATACAAGGTAAATACAATTTATCGTTTTATGTATTAAAATACGTATTCCAGGATCGGAGAGTGACACCAGCTGATGGGAGTTCTCCATGCTCTGTCGTAACACCTCTTCCTATGCGCTCTGGGTCTGCAACATCTGCTGCAGAAGGGCCAACATCTGCTGAGTATCAGTCGGTAGCGGAGGCGGCGGTAGAAGAGTATCAGGAATGACTATGGACGGTCCCGCTGCTGGAGGTGGAAGACCTCGTGGAACCGTCGCTGCTATTCCCGTCTGAAGGGCAGGGACTGAGGTGGCAGCTCCCTCAACTGCAGCTCCTTCAGCCGAAGGTGGAAGACCTCCTGGAACTGTCGCTGCTACTCCCGCCTAAAGGGCAGGAACTGAGGCTGCTGCTCTCTCGACTGCTACTTCCGTGGCCGGAGGTAAAAGTCCTACTGGATCAGACCTCTCTGGAACTGCACTAGGCCCTGCTGCCTGAGAATGAGTAATCGTCATCCTGAGGACGAATTGAACCCAAGAGATCAATGTGGCACAAGATAAGATATTATCAAAGGAGGACAATTGAATTCAAATGCAAGAACAGTTGTCATGGTAATCAAAAGATAAAATTTTTTCCTAATATGTGATTGAGTAACTCCTATCATATCCTAGATCCTATGTCCTAGTCGCAGGCTCGTAATTAGTACTCTAAGTTGAGCACCATTACGAGATCACAATAATTGTGACACTGACCTGCATGGGCCACCACAAAAATGTATCACGACTCGCACCCTGATTAGGGGCACGAGTACGTGGTTACGTCCAGCCTACGCCGCAGAATCGACGGTAGAACGTTATATAGGTCGTCTACAAATACTACAACTAAATAGTATAAAGGTACCTGTACAGTATATACACTCCGAATGGAGGTGACATAGCAATACAGACTCAATCACAAGATAAAACTAAGGTAGATAACACGGAAAAGGAAATATGATAGATGAAATAGAAAATAAGTTCAAGATCCCACACAAGCCCAAGATATACACAATATCACCGAGTCACAGAATATAAATATAAGCTACTACAGTCTAAAAAAAGAAGCTGGATCGCAGTCCAGGCAAGCCTAACTAAACTAACTACTCTGGGAGTGCAAAGTCTAGTGGCTCTACTATCAAGCCACGGTCCAGGTCTACTCCATCTAACTCGACCCCATAATAGGTCGGGCAATCTGCCTCAGAGTCATCTGTAATATATCAACGGTATCCTGTCAAAAAAATGAGCAAGTACAAACACTAACAGCAGTTCCATATGAATTGATAAATTCTATAAGAGACAGTATAATTAAATACAAGACAAAGATATGGAAAAATTTGGGAGCCATTCGAAAGTCGACTTACAATCCGTAAACCAAACAAGGACCGGGATTGTAATCCTTCTCCCGAACAGAACCTAGCCTCCAATCAAGGTATAGCATAAAAGCATGTAGAGCATGTGAAATACAGGGTAAAATCAGCAGGAAATGTATAACAGATGTGAGTACTGAATAGGACGACAGTATACATATAGGATGACTTGGGAACTATTCGGAAACCGAGTTACAACCTTTAAACCAAACAAGGACCGGGGTTGTAACCCTTCTCCCGAACAGAACTTAGCCTCCTACGATAATAAATATAAAATGTGAATTGAATTATTAGTACGTTATGTGATCGGCTTGGAAAAAACATGATCAGGCTTTCCATCCGACCAGCTATGAACAAGTGTACAACTGAGCAGAATAAGACCGGTCACCATGGAAAGTTATGAACAAGTGGGGTCAGGCTTTACCCGTCGTGAGCGAGGGTATAGCTATGAACAAATAATAAGTACGAGTGTATAGAACAAGTGGCGATTTTGATCACACAACCACTAATAACTCGCCATCCCCGAATAGTATAATGGATCTGGACATGACACGTCATGACACGGGACTCAAGGGCAGGGGGCCAGCCCACTCCCAAGTCCATGTCTATACAAGTACATGTAACATCATGTACCAATATACCAAGTAATCCGGGAACAACATCTCATGACAGGATCCGACATATACTAGTCTGTGAACTATCGTGTCTGGAAATCAAGTAAGACACTACAACTGAATCGGATATAGCAGATATCAAGACAATAAAAACTATCAGTGAATGTACTCGCCTGGTATCCTGAGTATTTGAAGAGAATCTACTGTCCGAGGAGTGGTGTCTATCTCCTATAGAATAGTACAAGTCACTATAAGTCTAAAATAGTATAACAGGCTGCTGCAATGCATCTACATGATATTTGGGGTCAATCTAGGCTAAAGTTAACCCATGGTCAACTCTAGTCAACTTATTCTAGTCAAACTAGGTCAGCCTAAGCCAAACAAGTCTCACTAAGCCTAACCAGCCTATTCTTGCATACACACACACTATCTAGGCTATACAAGTCAACCACACTCCTATACTGGCATTCAAGCCATATACACAGGCTATGAGCCATAGGCAAAAACACATATTCACATATTATATTTTAATCTAAATTATATAAATAATCACACTATACATAGGCCACATTGATAATATATCACATATAGATACACACACACACACACATACACACAAACACAAACACACACACACACACACACACACACACACACACACACACACACACACACACACACACACACACATATATATATATATATATATATATATATATATATATATATATATATATATATATATATAAAGTGATAGGGGGAGGGATACATGTGGATATGTGTCTATGTGTGATATCACAATGTGTGTGGCAATTTAGAATTAGTGAGTGTCAATGTGAAGACAATAGGAAATCTCAAAATTAGCTAACAGTTATTTCAAAGCCAACCCTATGTCAAAATCCATTCCTCTTGAAACAACCTAATCTAACATAAAAATATATCCTAGCAGTAGTTAATACAATGCATATGAACCTAACATGTTTAATTTAATACCAAAATTCAGTTAACCAGGGAATGAAAGTTCAGGTTTAACAATTCCAGAACATGTATCAGTCAATCCCTATTCGAATTCTATTTCTCAAGTGTAAACCTAAACTATCATGCATCAAACATAACCCCACATTTAAACTTAACTAATCATGTGTGATGAATTAACATGGCAAGTTTAATATTTGAAAAATTAGTTTAGAAAGGGAAGAAGTTCAGAATTTCGAATTCCAGGACTGTGTATCAGTTAACACCTATAACAGTCCAAACTCATAATCAAAATCCCATTCTCAAGTGAAAAACCTAATCTAACTTGCAAATCCTATCCAGCAGGAACTAATACACATGTAGGATCAAAAATGGCAATTTAAACATCAATTAAAACAGCCTAACAGTGAAACCAAATCTCAGGATTCAAATACTGAATGTATGTATCAGTCAACAGTTCATCTAGCAGTCCAAACCCCATTCGAATCCAAAAAAACCTACACTAGTCAATACCTAACCATAGTAGTAATCTAATACACCTGTGTGTGTGATTTAACATGGCAATCAATCATTAAAAATTAGTTTAAAAAGAGGAATTAAAATCAGAATAAAAAACTGAAATACATGTATCAGTCATTTAGGGAATTTCCACATTCGAGTATCAAAACATGATAAAATACAAATTAATTGGTTGGTAACACATAAGACAAGTGTACACGTGTCAAACAATGCCTTCGTGTCCAACCAAGTGGACATGAACGTGTCCAAACACTCACAGACACTCACAGACACGCACACGTGAACTGGACTGCACGCAGCATCGTGCACGCATGCACGCGTGTCCCGCACATGACACAGGCCATGTGGTGACACGTGGCCTTGAATACACGTGCGCCAGGGGTAGGGCTACCCCTAGGACCGCCTGCACACTATCCATGACACGTGTCGTGTCCGATACGATCGCGTATCAGTTACGTTCCAGCGCGCGCAACGACAGGCCGCACGACTAGTACGGGAAGGATTTCTCCTCGCACACGCAACCATATGCTCCCAAAATTCGTTAGGATAGTGACAGACAATGCCCCATCACTCTCACCAAATTTGGCATGTCCACGTGTCCTGTGTCGGGAGTTATCAGCCCCGTGATGTAGGACACAATGTACGTGCGCGCGGTCAGCGTGTTCGTGTCCCCGTGTGGACACAACACAAAACTAAAATTAGGAAAAAATAATAGAAATCCATAAGTAAACCCGAGATCTAGGTTTCTATTCAAATAGATTTGCAAAAACAGCAATTCGAATTGGTTCGGGCATTTCGTCGAACACCTAGCCTATAGGTTTGATACGTGTCCGATACGGACACGTAACCTAATGCAAATGACACAAAATTTCTACAGTAGATAGGGGACACATATACCTAAGCTATCATGCACTAAAATCGGAAATAAAACACAATTTGAGGGTTTTTACCTATGAGTGTCAATCTTCCAAGAAAGCCCAAACGGAAAGATTCTAAATAGCAACTCCCAAGCTCCAAATGACACTAAAACTGAGATGATCCTCCAAAAACAGTAAACAACCAGAAATTAGAACCTAATGCAAAAGACTAGGGTTAAAAAGGAATTAAAATGAATTTATTGGGATTTTTGGAAGGGGAGAAAATACCTTTTCTTCAATTTCTAGGTCAAGCTCTAAAAGAGCCAAGAACACCTCAACATGACATTAAATAGGGGGTTCTCCTATGGCTGGTTATGGGTTGCATAATTAGGGTTAGGGTTTCCTAAATTGGCCCATGGGCTTAAGTCATGATTATTTAAGTCATGAATTCATAAGCCATTTCATAAAACCATAAGTCATGACTTAATTCCACTAAACTTAATCCTCTTATTCTAAAACTAACCTCTAATGACTAAAATGAGTTAACTCAAGTTATACTAGGGTTACCATAGCTAGGATTAGGTTCTAGGCTAGTCTACTAGTCTCAACAAGTCAAAGTCAAACTAGAATTCGCCAATTCAATAAATTAATTAAAAATTCAAAATTCACCCAAAATGACAAAAATACCCTCAAGCTAGAAATGTGGTAGTGACAGCTAGCAATCTCTCTAGTGGCTGGCAATAGTAAGAACAAGCCCCCAAGTCCCATTCACCACCTCCATCTCTCTGGCCACCCTCACCTAGACCTAGTCCACTGCTGTCACGACCCGCTACCCAAATTGTTGGGTCGGGCCGAGCCATGTCCAGCCTACGCTTGGTTAAAGCTTAGTAAGCTAAAGGATCTAAGCTGCTAACTGTTCTAATATCACATTTAAAAGGTTCATCACAACACAGCATCTATAAACGAAAGTAAAATAAGTACAGACTTAATAATACACTTCCAAAGTATTAAACTGGAGACAAAGTCCAGTAACTACAAGATATAGTCTAAATAGTTCAATATCTAAGCCAAAAAATAATCTAAGTGAGACTACCAAGCGAGGTTCCTTGCGGGGACTTCCTCGGGAGCATGGACCCGTCCTTTGCAGTGGGTCCATAGAAAAGATCACAGAGCAAATCTTCCTCCGAAAGTATGCCTACAACGTTATCCTGTCAGGATGGGAGCAAGTACTGGTTCTACAAACTAAACATACTGAGCATGGAATGAGAAGAGATGTAATAAATAAGAATCATGTTATATCATAGTCTATTATGTAGAAGATACATTTGTCATGGTGACAGATGTATATGTAATGTTTAAAACTGGAGCAGGTACGTGATCGGTCAATAGGTGTAAAATGTACTGGTGTACAAGTCTACATGTAATAAAATGTACGTACGTACAAGTCAATAAGCATAGGTGCACATACATACAGAAATGTGGGATAATGGCCTACGATAAGGTATGCATGTAATGCGACCTTGCTTGGTACATACGTATGTGAGAAGGGGAAATGATCACGTACTCAGCTATCAGTTTTCCCATAACCCAAGCTATAACGTGTGAGAGATACAAGAGCAGTTTAAAGCATGTGAAAGATACTAAGAGTAGTTTAAAGCATGTCAAGCCTGTGAGATGCAAGTGAAGCATACGGGAGATACATAGAAACATGTAAGATACGATTTTTCATTTAAGTAACTGTATTAACATAGTTCATACGCAATTCATTATCATATGCAGTAAGATAGAGTTTGTAGGGGTACTCGCCTCGAGCAAGACAACGAAATAAAAATACAGAGGAAGAAGCCTGGTGTCCTGACACTATCAAAAATGGCATAATAATCTCAGATCCTATTCTATGTTCAAGACTCTAAACTGCTAACTCTAAACTGCTAACTCCAACACTAGTGGTGTGCCACGACTTCTAACTGGGACACTTAGCTAAGTGATGCCCTAGCATAGTAGACCAATTTGGGGTGACACTAAGCCTATAGCCAACACTTAGAGTCCTTAGAACTCGAAGATCATTCTAGAGTTTTACAAAAACCAAGTATACAAATATACTAATAATAAGAATTAATTATAAATTAAGGATGATACATAAGAAAAAATCTACAGATGTTGTCGAATGATACAATAAATATCACCAACATGTCCAGAATGGTCAAATTAGCTAGGATAGCCTACCCATAAGTCCAATTTGAACACAAGGGCAAAATGGTAATTTTGGGTCAAAATGATGTCCATCGTTGGACCCACTTTGCACCAAAAAATGTGTCAGGATAGAAGTCTACAAAACATAAAAAATTATATGTTCACGAATCCAGAATGATGATACAAATCCAACGGTATATCCAGAATTGGATTCCGTTGACCCGATCTCAAATTGGTCCGTTGACTAGGACATTAAAATTTTGATTTGTACGAAAAAGCGTGCCGAAGCCAAGGTCCACAAAAATCAGCAAATTATATGTCAACGAGTCCAGAATGACGATACGAACTCAACGGTATATCCAGAATTTAATTTCGATGAGCCGATCTCAAAGTGACCCGTTGACTCGGACTACGGGGTCTGCTTTGCACCGGAATGCGTGTCAGGGTCCACATCCTCCAAGTCTAACAAACTTTATATGAAATTATTTTAGAACGATGCCACGAGTCTACTGGTGGTATCAGAATTGAAATTCGGAGTCCCAGGTTCAAAAATAGAATTTTACAAGTTGGAAATTACAAATTCGAACAGCCAACTTTGTCGTCAAATTCAACCAATCAAACGTGTTCACAATGAAATAAAATTTGAGGGACAGGAAGACGGTTATACCAGCTGTGTATAGGAACTGACGGCGCATCAAATGGAGGTGCGACGACGGAGTTACGAGCCGACGAAGTTGGCTCCACAAAACTGTCCAAAAATAGTACAATTTAAAGTGTCAACTTGGCGGCCGATTTTGATGTATCAAATGACAAAATTAACGGATGAAATTTGAGGGAAGTGAATAAGGATATACCAAAATGGAGACAGAAGAAATGGATCAACGATCCAACGGTCGGATTGTCCAAAAAATGCGCACAAAGTTGCTATCCCGAGGAACGATTCTGGACTTTAATTTCTTGCGCGCGTCGACGGGATCTCGACTTCCAAGTTGAAATAGATACCCAGTCACACAGGGAGTCATTCTACAGCCCGGGGGTGGTGCGAGGGTGGTCGCCGGAGTGTGCCCGGTCACGGGGGTCGGCCACGCGACGCCGACGGCGGTGCACGGTGGCACGGCTGCTGCTGCTGCTGCTACTACAGGATGTACGGCGGGGGCACGGCGACAGTGGTGGTGTGCGGTGGTGGCGTACGGTGGTGGTGGCTGTAGGGTTCGTGGTGGTAGAGGTGGTGCTCGTGGTGGTGATGATGAGAATGATGGTGATAAAGATGGTGATGGTGATGGTGAAGTGAGAAGGAGAAGAAGGTGGAGGTGGTGGTGGTTATTGTGATGGTGAGAGTGAGTAGAGAGAGATATTAAAGAAAGAGAGAGTAAGGTCGGCTAGGAGGAGGGAGAGAGGAGAGAGAGAGGTCAGCTGGCATGGGAGGGAGTGTGCGTGCTGTGATGGGGAGAGGGGGGTGTGTGTGTGTGTTGTGAAGAGAGAGAGAGAGAGAGAGAGAGAGAGAGAGAGAGAGAGAGAGAGAGAGATTTATATATTTTAAAGAAAAATGAGAAAGAGATATTTAAATAAGTAGAGAGAAAAAGAGATATTTCTAGAGTAGGAAAAAGAGAGAAATTGTGTGGGGTGTTTGGGTAGTCACGATAGGGGTCACATAAAATTGGGTTGGATGTTGGGTCAAGTTTGGTTGAGTTAGGACTAAGGTTTGATCATAATTATTATTTATAATAATGGATGAAATAGAAACACACGAAAGATCAATTGGGCGACACGCAAGTGACATATGCATAGTAGGCTCAAAACAGGTCAGAACCATATAATGGGTCGATTTGATTGGACTGATGTCGGGCCCTGAAATTAAATTGGAAGTTGGATCAGGTTTTACGGTAGATAATCAATTGACCTAAATTCACTACCAAAATATGACATATTAGCGACAAAATTAGCGACGCCAACAAAAAACGTCGCCAATTTTTTGCATATTAGCGACGTCCTATAAATTCGTCGCTATACGACGGAATTAGCGACGCTTAGCGACATATTATTAAATATGTCGCCATATATTAAAAATTGGCGACGGTTAGCGACGTCTCCTCCATACGTCACTAACTATTTTACTTAGGGCACGCTGTGTTCTCCCCCCTCGAAATTTTCTTCCCCTCCTCGAGCTCCTCCGGTGACTCCCTCCCCCCCGGCGACCCCTACTCCCCCCCTGTCAAGCTCCTCCTCCTCGAGCTCCTCCTCCTCTTCCTCAGGTAAACCCTAACCTAACTCCTCCTCCTCCTCCTCTCCCAAGGACACACACACACACGGACACACACACACACACACACGCACACACACACAGTCACACACACACACACACACGGACATGTACACAGACACACATACACACACACACACACATGGACACACTGTGTCATATTGTGGTGGACACGAGACACTATGTTGGACACGTACACATAGCCTAGATCCTTTACCAACCATTTATTTTCCATTTTAACATGTTTTTATATATAAATTTCTAAATACCCTATGTTGACTGATACCTTATTAATTTATTGTATTTTCCAGTTTTGAAAACCCAGTTTTGACAACCATTTTAACCTAGTTTAATGCTTTAATTTACATGTTTAAAACCCTAGTGTAGTGTATCTATATGTGTGCTGACTGAGTTTCAAGTTTGGGGTGATTTGGTTAGAGTTTGGGTTCTCGATTTGGGTTTGAGGTGAATGGGTCTGAAATATGTTATAGGAGTATGTAATGTTGTGTGAAATGAACTGATTTCCTTTCCTTTGCTATTTGACTGAACACAGTAAATCTCCTTACTGTCCAGATTGGACTGACCCATAGTTCATATCACTCACTCACTCACTCACTCTTGCCTAGGTACACACACACATATAGCCTAATACAAGCATGTTAGCCTCCCTCATATACACATACATGTGACTGTCATATGTAACAGTCAACACACTCACCCCCCATTCACATGTGCATATACACACACCACCCACTCTCTACTTCTCTCTATATATATAAGTTTGATAGATGGTATTGTATACATATATACATAACTATATCATGTAACTCATATTTCATATAGGCATATAGTCTATGTTAGAGTGTCTAAATATATGAATGCATGAAAGTTGCCTTGTCTTGTAATATAGGCATATAGTATATGCATGCCTATATATATATTGTATGTATATATCTATATAGATATTACTTGTGTGTATGAGATAGCTTGAGTTGACTTTGGTTGTCACGCCCCAGAACCAGAATACTGGAAAACGGGGGAATGACTCAGCCAGCTACGTATTACGGGTAGAGGAATATCGTATCATACGATCAATGCTATCTAATAAGACGAGGGGGTACATACTACATAAAAGTCACACTATGGTCACTTCACATCTATTGTCTCAATCATTCAAACATGAAACAGAAATAGAGAACATGTAAGATAAAGCAGTAAGGAGTCCCAAATGCTCAATCAAAATGTTCTTGATATCTGGCTTTACAAAACATAGCCAGATGACGAAGCAAGATATACACAATTATTTATCAGCTGTAGCCTGACTTAGTTACAATTATATAAAAGTACAAGACGATCCGACTAACATGTTGGTGCCAAATGGCAAAATATAAAGCAAGTAACAAAACGAGCGGGGAAGTAAGGAACCCACTCGAGTCCTCCGGCGATCATTCCTCTAGTATTGACCATCTTGGAGGTGGAAGTAAGCTGAGTCCTCGGGAACCGGCTCTAAATCTGGCCATGCAAAACTAGAGAGGTTAGACCTCTAATAGCAAGTACCGCAAGGAAGCACGATATGAAAAATTGGAACCAGTAATAAGAGAATATGATATATAGACCTCTGCTTTCTACTGGGATTCACATAACATCACGACACTTCGAACCAACTTCCCAACCAAATAAGGACAGAAGTTGGCCCGTCATATCCTGACATTCTGATCATCTCAGTTAGTTAACAGAGTAGGTACAGTACACAAACAAGTCAACTTAAACGGTCATGTAACTACTACGGCTTGCTACGGTGAGTTCCAAGTTATCCTGGAATTATACAATAAAGGATTCCTCAGTTCTTACTATGTGCAAGCAAGGTTAGTCTACCCAGTCAATCAAATGCGCCAATCATGAATTAGACGAGTCCCAGCGGGCCCGTCATCAATATACATTAAATAATATAAGCAGATACCGCTCCCTGCCCGTGTGACAGATTTGCAGTATCTGTGGGAACCAGCCGGCCTGTCGGGCACTAATAGTCCCAAAGAGGGCTGCCATGTAAGAACTTGGGAATTCTTTCTCTCCATGCAATCATTATTTTATTTAACTTAGTAGCCTCTATGTTAAGTAAAATTCCATGCCGTGGATCATGGTCATTCAGAATGAGTACTTCCGTACAAAGTACGATATGCCCAACTCTACAACGATACCTGTGTGGTTAGATTGTAGGTCTTACATAGCATAATGCAACAATTAAAACTAACCATGGAATAAATCATGCCTTGACCATAAAGTACACATGTTGCTTTTGTAGAAAAATAAATAAATTGAAGCCTGCATATGCCTGTATGCCAATATTCGGGATCGGCCAATCGATTACAATAGTTCATAATTAATATGAACGTGTCTCATTCATTCAATTCAATAAAACGACTAGCCAGTCTCTTAGTTCCAACTAGGAACGCATGATCAATTATTAGGCAAGGTCACAATCAATATCAATCAATGTTAATTCGGGACAAGAATCAGTCAAAATGTATCATGGGCTAGAGTTCATGCGGCTGAGAATGCATATGTGGTCAGGATCTCATGCGACCATGAAGTGCCATACGGCCACGAAAAACAGCAGTCAACAGCATGCGACCACGAAAAACAGCATATGCCAGGACAACATGTGCCAGGACAGCATACGCCAGCAAACAGCATGCGCCAGAAAACTGCATGCGCCAGGAAATAGCATGTGCCAGGACAGCATGTGCCAAGAAACAGCATGCGCCAGGAAACAGCATGTGCCAGGAAATAGCATGCGCCAAGAAACAGCATGTGTCAGAAAACAGCATGCGCCAGGAAACAGCATGCGCCAAGAAACAGCATATGCCAAGAAACAGCATGCGCCAGGAAACATCATGCGCCAAAAAATAGCATGTGCCAAAAAACAGCATGCGACAGCAAACAGCAGACAACAGCTTTTTGCCAGCAAACAGCATGCACCAGGAAACAGCATGCGCCAGGACAACATGCGCCAGCAAACAGCAGGCAATAGCTTTTTGCCAGCAAACAGCAAGCGCCAGGACAGCATACGCCAGCAAACAGCATACGCCAGCAAACAGCAGGCAACAGCTTTTTGCCAGCAAACAGCATGCACTACTCATCTTCCACAACCAGCCTCCAATGGCCATAAAAACCCATGAACCAAAAGACCATAAATCACTCAAAATAAGTCGAAATCAGGACTTCCAATGGTCTAAATTGGGTAGAATCAAATTCCCTACAACATGGAACCATCAAAACTTGAAAAATAATAAAGTTATTAGATCAAAACCTACAAATTCCAAAAATGTATTAAACTTAGATCTACATGAAATAAGCCATGAGAATTGAAAATGCTAAGTACTAAAGTATCTAAGAATCTTGAGAGGAAGACAATGGAACAACAAAAATGGAAATCCATCAAGAAGCAAGTTGGCACTTGCCTATACGGCTGGATAGGTGGGGAGAATTATGGAGGATGAAGAAGAAGAGTAATGGAGAAGGAGTAAATGAAGAGAGAGAAAGGGTTTTGGAGTTTTAAATGGGGGTGGTGGTAGGTGGGTTCATGTTGAACCATCCAAGGCCAAAAAATAAACCAACTCGGGCCGAACCCAAAAGCAAAGCAGAAAGTTAAATGCAGAAAAATAATTAGCAGGAAATTAAAAAAAATTAAATACAGAACAATACATGATAAATATTAAATAAATACATTCCAGCAGTACATGTATTTAGAATCCGTATTCCGGGAACGGGAAGTGACATCTCTACCCTCCTTAGAAAAATTTCGTCCTCAGAATTTCAAATCCAAGCAGGATAGAAACATCGGAGCTAAACTAATCTAAGTATAAGCAATTTGAGTAAGCAGTCATTCTACAACGCCAATCGCAAGTAACATATCTATGTTTAACTATCGACGACACCAAGCAATTCTACTCATAAGGTGACGAGCATGAGGAGTTAAGACAATCAAGGTATACAGAAAGAGATATACCTTGTGAGTCAAACAAGTACGGATACCGTGATCGGATGTCATCCTCACGTTTCCACGTTGACTCCCATAAATAGTGATGACCCTAAGCAATCCGGACAAGGCTAATTGTTCGGTTCTTGAGTATCTTCTCTCTTCGGTCCAAAATAGACACAGGCTGTTCCTCGTAAGACAGGTTGGTACCAACAACCAGCTCAGAATGATCAAGGATATGACTTGGGTTCGATACATACCTACGTAACTGAGATACATGGAACACGTTATGCACCTCTCGTAACGAAGGTGGAAGGGATAATCGATAAGCAACATCGCCTATCGATCAAGGATAACAAACGGGCCCACGTACGGCGGACTCAACTTCCCGCGAATGCCAAATCTAATGACCCCACGGGTAGGTGAGATCCGTAAGAACACGTGGTCCCCAACGAAAAACTCTAGCGGCCTACGATGCTGGTCCGCCCAATGACGATGCCGATCCAGCGCAACTCGAAGTCGCTCTCTAATTCCCTTGACCACTTCAACTGTCTGGACAATCATTTCTGGGCCTAACATCTTCCTCTCCCCGATATCATCCCATGCCAGTGGTGACCTACACTTCTTACCATATAGTGCTTTAAATGGTGCCATCTGGATACTGGCTTGATAACTGTTGTTGTATGAGAATTCGACTAAGTGCAGGTGGCTCTCCCAAGATCCTCCAAAATCCAGAGTACAAGCTCGCAACATGTCTTCCAAAGTCTGAATTATTCTTTTCGATTGCCCGTCTGTCTGGGGATGGTAAGCCGTGCTAAATCTTAACTTGGTACCCAGGCTATGATGTAAGCTCTTCCAAAAATATAATGTAAAATGGGTATCTCTGTCTGACACAATACTGACAGGGACTCCATGCTGCCTGACTATCTGTTGTATATACAATTCTGCCAACCTTTCTGTAGATTACCCTACTCTGAAAGGGAGAAAATGTGCCACCTTTGTAAGCCGATCTACTATCACCCAAATAGCATCTTTACCACTTGGTGATCTCGATAAACCGGTCACAAAGTCCATTGTAATATGTTTCCATTTCTATTTCGGAATAGAAAGCGGTTGCAATAACCCAGCTGGCCTCTGCTATTCTGCCTTCACTTGCTGACATACCAAGCAACGGAAAACAAATCTAGCTATCTCCCTCTTTATCCCATTCCACCAGAAGTGCTGCTTGATATCCTGGTACATTTTGGTCCCTTCAGGGTGTACAGAATATTAGAAACTGTGAGCTTCTGTCATAATCTCCTGTCTGATATCTCCACTAGGCACACATAGACGTGACCCAAATCTAAGTGTACCATTTTCATGAATTTTCATCTCCTTCCTGAGTCCTGACTCGCATTCTGTCCTAAGCTTCTGAATCCTTGGGTCCTGTGCCTGAGCTGCCTTGATCCTGTCTACCAAGTCGGATTGAACTTGTAGACTTGTTAGAACTCCTACATCACTAGAAAGTATAACTTCGATACCCATCTCCTGAAGTTCTTCTAAGATATGCCTCTGTATTGTCAACATAAATGCGCCGCCTCTCCTGCTGAGAGCGTCTGCTGCCATATTCGTCTTGCCTGGATGATACTGAAGCTCTACGTCGTAATCCTTGATCAACTTCAATCATCTTCTCTGTCCCATATTCAGCTCCTTCTGAGTAAAGATGTACTTCAGACTTTTATGGTCTGTGTACATTTCCACTCGGTCACCATATAAGTAATGCCTCCATAGCTTCAAAGCAAATACTACTGTCGCCAACTCCAAGTCATGAGTTGGATAATTCTTCTCGTGGTCTCGAAGTTGCCTAGATGCATATGCTATCACCTTCTCATGTTGCATAAGGACACATCCAATTCCTTTACCTGACGCATCACAATATACAGTAAAACCTCCGGGCCCAACTGGCAATGTAAGAATAGGTGCTGATATCAACTTCTGCTTCAAGTTCTCAAATGATGCCTGATATTCTGCCGACCAGACGAATGGTACATCCTTTCGTGTCAAGCGGGTCATGGGTGCTGAAAGTCTTACAAAGTCTGCTACAAATCTTCTGTAATATCCCGCCAATCCCAAGAAACTTCGCACATCTGCTATGGTCTTGGGTACTGGCCAACTCTCTACTGTTTCTACCTTCTTGGGATCCACTGCTACTCCAGCTCCTGATACGATGTGCCCCAAAAATGAAATAGGGTCCGACCAAAACTCATACTTGCTGAGCTTGGCATACAACTGGTTCTCTCTCAGAACCTGTAACACTTTTCGAAGGTGGTCCTCATGTTCCTCCTCACTAGCAGAGTAGACGAAAATGTCGTCAAAAAACACAACGACAAATTGATCTAAGTATGGCATAAAGATGCGGTTCATCAAATCTATAAATATTATTGGAGCATTGGTCAAACCAAACGGCATTACCAAGAATTCATAATGCCCATACTTCGACCTGAATGCTGTCTTAGGAATATCCTCCTTCCGAACCCTCACTTGATGATACCCTGAACGAAGATCTATCTTAGAGAAAACTCTAGCTCTGTTCAACTGATCAAACAAGTCGTCGATCCTGGGTAGTGGGTACTTGTTCTTTACTGTTGCCGCGTTAAGCTTCCTATAATCGATACACAATCTGGATGACCCATCCTTCTTCCCCACAAGTACCACTGGTGCTGCCCATGGTGATATGCTAGCTTGGATGAACTTCTTCTCCTTCAGTTCCTCTATGTGTTGATATATCTTGGCCTGTTCTGAATCCACCATTCTGTAAACTCGATCTGATATCGGTTTAGTTTCAGGTACCAATTCTATGCTGAACTCAATATCCATAACCGGTGGTAGACCTGGAAGTTCTTCGAGAAATACGTCCAGAAACTCTTCAACTACCTTCGAAACTTGAACTTCTTCCAATGCCGTCACTACTCCCTGCTCTTGTTGAGTTGCCACTGATCGGACTAAGGTGAACCGCTTCATGCCTGGAATATCAAAAGATACACTCCCTCTACGATAATCTATTGTCGCATGACTGTCTTTCAGCCAGTCCATGCCTAAGATAACGTCAAAATTTCCAACAGAAAATTCTATCAACCGGAAGGGTAAGGAATGCCGGCAAACTTCAATGCTACATGCTAGAATAACTCTAATAACTCCTACGAGTCCATTACCAGTAAGTATATTTAACCTCCCTGGCAATGCCTCGAACTCTATTCATAGCCGTGTCGCAAATTGTACAGATACAAATGAGTGTGATGCTCCTGAATCAAACAATGCTACTGCGGGATATGAGGCGACGAGAATGTTACCTGCCACAACATCTTTCGATGCTAATGCCTCCTCCAAGGACAGAGTGAATGTCTGCCCTCGACCTCCTTGTTGGTTCCCATGTTGCGGCCTAGCATGGTGCTGCTGCGGGCCCCTGCCTTGGTGATGCTGGAGTGGTCTGTGCTGGTGTTGATGCATAGGCGGTCCCTGCTGCCGAAACATCTGAGCTTGCGACATGAACATACGTTGTGCCAACGGTCTCACTGCCACCGCTTGTCCTCGATACTGGCCTGCCCCTGGTGCTGGCAGAGCAGGAAATTATTGCACTGGTCCTCCTGACCTCGAATTCATGAGACAGGTGGTAATTCGATGATCTGGGCTTCCACATATCAAACACAGTCCGTTCAATGTCCGACTCACATCTCTAGTGTGTCCTACCTTTCCACAACAAGTACAGCCCGCTGGGGGTTGCTGGTTCTTCCTCTGTTGCTATTGCTGCTGCCTTGGTGGTGGTGCTGGCCCTCGTATTGCCACATCGTGGATGCGAATGCCAAGGGATGGTGCTGTTACTCGAGGTGCTGCTCCCCCTCTTCCTTCAATCTGACTATGGGATCTCTTCTGACCTCCAATCCTTGTCGTGATCCTCTGAATGGTGATCTCATGCCTTCGGTTTGCCGTCAATACCTCATCGAAAGTCTGGTAATTGTGCCCCTCTATCAATTGCAAGAGCTCAAGATGAAACCCTTGCTGGAACCTCATAGCCCTCTGGCTCTCTGTTGCTACCATCTCCGGGGCAAACCTACTCAATCTGCAGAACTCCGCTGCATAAGCATCTACCGTCTTGCCGGCCTGCTTGAGGTTGATAAACTTTTGTTGCAGCTCAAACTGCACCACAACTCCGTAGTACTTCGTCTTGAATCTTGCAGTAAAGTCGTCCCAAGCAACACGACGTCTGATGCCCACTTCCTCTGATTCCTACCAATCACGTGCGAGATCCTAAGTAACAACTTCACTTGATCCACACGTTCTTCTACCGGCACCTTAGCTGCTGTCAGAATAGCCTCAATATCCTTAAGCCATGCATCTGCTGAGATGGTATCTTTCGTGTCCTCGAAATGGCAGGGGTTGTACTTGCAAAACCTGGTTGATGCTCCTGAATCTGTCCTTACCCCTCTATCCAATGCCGTCTGCAATCCTTGGTTGAGGAGTACATTCTGCTCTTGTAACTGAGCGTGCATGCGCTGCTGGACTAACATCTGGTGTTGCTGAGTAGCCA
Organism: Iris pallida; assembly: GCA_029216955.1. Taxonomy (NCBI): domain Eukaryota; kingdom Viridiplantae; phylum Streptophyta; class Magnoliopsida; order Asparagales; family Iridaceae; genus Iris; species Iris pallida. Next base: position 43,475,061 of record JANAVB010014796.1, read on the forward strand.
TCATCCCTCTCATGATCTCCAGAAGGGTCGGTGTGTCCACTTCTACCGGGGTAGGTGGAACTATAGGTAGTGTAGGAACCTCCGGATACTGCGGTCCGACTGCTGGTTCCACTATCACTTCTTCTTGGATAGTCTCTTGAGGTAGTACTGGCCCTTGTAGCTGACCAACCTGGTCATGTTGTCCATGTCGCCCTTGTTGTTGCTGTCCAGTTCTGACAGATGCAGACGAAGTACCCCTAAGAAAAGGGACAAGAGAGCGATCAAACGACCGGACATGAAGGATCAATAAAGCCGAAGGATACGGGAATGTCAAGCTAGGATTGAGATCAACGAATCATGAGATCAAGGGGGAACATATGTGATTGAGACATCCTATAAATTAAAACACTCCGCAAGTCTGAAATCAGACCTGCATGGGCCACCACTAAAACCTTATCACGCCCCAGAACCAGAATACTGGAGAGCGAGAGAATGACTCAGCCAGCTACGTATTACGGGTAGAGAAATACCGTATAATATGATCAATTCTGTCTAATAAGAGGAGGGGGTGCATACTACATAAAAGTCACACTATGGTCACTTCACATCTATTGTCTCAATCATTCAAACATGAAACAGAAATAGAGAACATGTAAGATAAAACAGTAAGGCGTCCCAAACGCTCAGTTAAAATTTTCTTGATATTTGGCTTTACAAAACATAGCCATATGACGAAGCAAGGTATACACAATTGTTTATCAGCTGCAGCCTGACTTAGTTACAATTATACAAAAGTAAGTACAAGACGATCCGACTAACATGTCGGTGCCAAACGGCAAAATATAAAGTAAGTAACAAAATAAGCGGGGAAGTAAGGAACCCACTCGAGTCCTCCGGCGATCATTCCTCTAGTATTGACCATCTTGGAGGTGGAAGTAAGCTGAGACCTCGGGAACCGGCTCTAAATCTGGCCATGCAAAACCAGAGAGATTAGACCTCTAATAGCAAGTACCGCAAGGAAGCACGATATGAGAAATTGGAACCAGTAATAAGAGAATATGATATATAGACCTCTGCTTGCTACCGGGATTCACATAACATCACGACACTTCGAACCAACTTCCCAACCAAACAAGGACAAAAGTTGGCCCGTCATATCCTGACATTCTGATCATCTCAGTTAGTTAACAGAGTAGGTACAGTACACAAACAAGTCAACTTAAACAGCCATATAACTACTACGGCTTGCTACGGTGAGTTCCAAGTTATCCTGGAATTATGCAATAAAGGATTCCTCAGTTCTTACTATGTGCAAGCAAGGCTAGTCTACCCAGTCAATCAATTGCGCCAATCATGAATTAGACGAGTCCCAGCGGGACGCCCGTCATCAATATACAATAAATAATATAAGCAGATACTGTTCCCTGCCCGGGTGACAGATTTGCAGTATCTGTGGGAACCAGCCGGCCTGTCGGGCACTAATAGTCCCAAAGAAGACTGTCATGTAAGAACTCGGAAATCAATTCTCTCCATGCAATCATTATTTTATTTAACTTAGTAGTCTCTATGTTAAGTAAAATCCCATGTCGTAGATCATGGTCATTCAGAATGAATACTTCCGTACAAAGTACGATATGTCCAACTGTACAACGATACCTGTGTGGTTAGATTGTAGGTCTTACATAGCGTAATGCAACAATTAAAATTAACCACGGAATAAATCATGCCTTGACCATAAAGTACACATACAGCTTTTGTAGAAAAATAAATAAATTGAAGCCTGCATATGCCTGTATGCCAATATTCGGGATCGGCCAATCGATTATAATAGTTCATAATTAATATGAACGTGTCTCATTCATTCAATTCAATAAGACGACTAGCCAGTCTCTTAGTTCCAACTAGGAACGCATGATCAATTATTAGTTAAGGTCACAATCAATATCATCAATGTTAATTCGGGACAAGAATCAGTCAAAAGGCATCATGGGCTAGAGTTCATGCGGTTGAGAATACATATGTGGTCAGGATCTCATGCTGCCAGGAAGTGCCATACGGCCACAGAAAACAGCAGTCAACAGCATGCGACCACGAAAAACAGCATACGCCAGGACAGCATGTGCCGGGACAGCATGCGCCAGCAAACAGCATGCACCAGGAAACAGCATGCGCCAGAAAATAGCATATGCCATGACAGCATGCGCCAAAAAACAGCATGCGCCAGGAAATAGCATGTGTCAGGAAACAACATACGCCAAGAAACAGCATGTGCCAAGAAACAGCATACGCCAGAAAACAGCATTCGCTAAGAAACAGCATATTCCAGGAAACAGCATACGCCAGAAAACAACATGCACCAAGAAACAGCATGTGCCAGGAAACAGCATGCGCCAGCAAACAGCAGGCAACAGCTTTTTGCCAGCAAACAGCATGCGCCAGGAAATAGCATGCGTCAGGACAGCATGCGCCAGCAAACAGCATGCGCTAGCAAACAGCAGGCAATAGCTTTTTGCCTGCAAACAGCATGCGCCAGGACAGCATGCGCCAACAAACAGCAGGCAACAGCTTTTTGCCAGCAAACAGCATGCACTGCTCATCTTCCCCAACCAGCCTCCAATGGCCATAAAAACCCATGAACTAAAAGACCATAAATCACTCAAAATAAGTCGAAATCATGACTTCCAATGGTCTAAATTGGGTAGAATCAAATTTTCTACAACATGGAACCATCAAAACTTGAAAAATAACAAAGTTACTAGATCAAAACTTAAAAATTCTGAAAATATATTAAACTTAGATCTACATAAAATGCGCCATGGGAATTGAAAATGCTAAGTACTAAAGTATCTAAGAATCTTGAGAGGAAGACAATGGAACAACAAAAATGGAAATCCATCAAGAAGCAAGTTGGCACTTGCCTATGCGGCTGGATAGGTGGGGAGAATTATGGAGGATGAAGAAGAAGAGTAATGGAGAAGGAATAAATAAAGAGAGAAAGGGTTTTGGGGTTTTAAATGAGTGTGGTGGTAGGTGGGTTCATGTTGAACCATCCAAGGCCGAAAAATAAACCAACTCGGGCTGAACCCAAAAGCAAAGTAGAAAGTAAAATACAGAAAGTAAAATGCAGAAAAATAATTAGCAAAAAATTAAAGAAATTTAAATACAGAATAATACATGATATATATTAAATAAATATATTCCAGCAGTACATGTGTTTAGAATGCATATTTCGGGAACGGAAAGTGACATTGGTCATTATTGGTACTTGAATTATAGGTTAGGCTTGTATAGCCTTGAATGGTGTGTGCTAGCTAGTGTGGGCTAGTTAGGGCCTAGAATGGTGGCATTGACTAGTTTGACCATAGTTGACCTAGTTTGACTACTAGAGTTGACCAGAGTTGACCAAGAGTTGACTTTGGCCTAGTTTGACCAAGGAGTCCAAGATATTGACTTAGTCAACTCAACTTCACCCAGTTTGACTAGTTACTACGCTGAACATGTGTGTCCATCTTTGCAGAATTATTTCCAAATGGATATGAATTACTACTTGCAGAATCGTTCATGGATGTACAATCGTCGTCCCGATGATATGTGCGGTGTGCGGGATGAGTACATAGCGGGAGTAGAGCAATTCCTGCAGTTTGCTAAGGCGTTCCCTCAGTACATAGACGATACCAAATTTAAGTGTTCATGTGTGAAATATCATAACGTGAAATATTATCCAGAAGTGGAAGTGACATTTCATTTGTACTCGAAGGGTTTCACGCCTAATTACTATCAGTGGACCGCACACAGAGAACTTGTATCTTTAGCATCAGAGCCGAAGCCTTATGTTGAGCCGTATATGCATACGGGACCTAATTTTGTTTCAGATAATCATGCATACGACGACGGGTGCGTGAACATGGTTTTCGACGTTGCGGGGCCTAGTTTCGTTCATGATGCAGTTGAGGAGGCACCGAATGTCGATGATGCAAAGTTCATGGAGTTGCTGAAGAATACAAGGACTCCATTGTATCCTGGTTGTGAGGATCATTCACCGTTGGAGGTGGTTACAAGACTGTTGAGCATTAAGTTAGATTTTAATATGTCGCAAGAATGCTACAACCGAGTGTTGGAGTTGGTTATAGAGATCTTGCCGACGGGTGCTAAGTTACCTAAAGACTTCTATCGGTCTAAGAGGATGGTAAGATCGCTCTGGATGGGATACGAGAAAATCGATTCTTGTTGCAATGGGTGCATGCTGTACTACAAAGATGACAAGGATGCAGATGTGTACAAATTTTGTGGTGCTGATCGCTATAAGACAACTAGTACAGGAAGGTCTACTGGTGCAAGAAGACCGACCGATTTAATGCACTACTTGCCTTTAACGCCGCGGTTGCAAAGATTATTTATGGTGAAAGAGACGACCGAAAATATGAGTTGGCACATGCGAGAACAGATTGAAGGAGTGTTAGATCACCCATCCTATGGAGAAGTGTGGAAGTACTTTGATCGAGTGTATCCTAATTTTGCTTCAGATCCGCGTAATATCAGGTTGGGGCTATCTTCTGACGGTTTTACTCCTTTTGGTCTTTCGGGATCCCAGTATTCGTGCTGGCCTGTGATTGTCACTCTGTATAACCTACCGCCTTGGATGTGCATGAAGACTCAGTACATGTTTCTAACCGTTATAATTCCTGGTCCGAACAATCCCAAGAGGAACATTGATGTGTACTTACAGCCTTTGATAGATGAGTTGAATCAGTTATGGGAAGTAGGCGCTAACACGTACGATGTTTCCAGGAAACAGAATTTTCAGATGAAGGCAACCCTTATATGGACCATCAACGACTTTCCGGCCTATGGAATGTTATCTGGATGGAGCACTCATGGCCGTCTTTCATGTTCGTATTGCATGGACCGTACTAAGGCTTTCCGCTTGAAACATGGAGGAAAATCGTGCTTCTTTGATTGTCATCGACAATTTATGCCAAAAGATTATCCGTTCAGAAGGAACAGAAATGCATTCCGTGCTGGCGTTGTAGAGAAGGGTGATCCACCGCCAAGATAGTACAGGGCCACGATATGGAAGGAGGTTAGAGATTTTCTAAGTGCTATCGAAGATCCTACAACTGGGTACAAGTGCGATAGATTTGGTAGAGATCATAACTGGATAAAGAGAAGCATATTCTGGGATCTGCTATATTGGAGTACCAATCTGATCAGACATAATCTTGATGTCATGCATATTGAGATGAATGTGTTTGATAACATAATTAATACTGTGATGGACGTAAAGGGAAAAACGAAAGACAATCCCAAGGCCAGGTTGGACTTAGAAGAAATATGCAAATGCCCTGTGTTGCATTTGATAGAGGAGAATGGAAAATAGTTCCCGTCGAAGTCAATTTTCTTACTGGATAAGGAGGATAAAGTGAGACTTTGTCGGTGGATCCAGGGCCTAAAATTTTCAGACGGATATGTGTCAAATCTGAGAAAATGTGTCGATCCGAAGGAAAACAAATTGACGGGTATGAAGAGCCACGATTGTCACGTATTCATGGAGAGGTTAATTCCAATTGCATTTCGGGAATTCTGACCGCAGGCAGTTTAGGATCCATTGACGGACCTTAGCATATTCTTCAGGGATCTTTGTTCTAAGAAATTGCTCGTTGATCATCTAGAAAAGCAAGAGAAGGACATTGCGGTAACACTGTGCAAGCTAGAGAGGGTGTTTCCTTCTGGATTCTTCGACTCTATGGAGAATTTACCGATTCATCTATCCTATGAGGCACGTGTTGGTGGACCCGTCGAATATCGATGGATGTACCCGTTCGAGCGATATTTGAATCACCTAAAAAGAAAGATAAAAAATAATGCACAGGTCGAGGGTTCTATTTGTGAAGCCTATGTTCTCGAGGAGATTATAAACTTTTGTTCGATGTATTTCAAGTCTCATGTTGCAACTAATAGAATAAGAGCTTCCAGAAACGACGACGGAGATCATGAATGTAAGACCAACAAGTTATCCTAAACGGAGATCAGCTCATGTACTTCACAAGTTATCCTAAACGGGAAACAATAAGGTCGGACTGGTGGGTAGTATGCAAGACCAAAGCTAGAAATACCTTTAAGGTTGACGATATAGCTTATCAAGAGGATGAACTACCTCTTGTAACAAATATTATAGAAGTGGACACGACGAAAGTTACTCATTACACATCTAATTGTGTAGAAGAAGTAGAATTATCTGAAGAGAAAGATGCAGATGAAAGTAAAGATGTAGAGGAGGAAGAAGAAGAAGAAGAAGAAGAAGAAGAAGAAGAGCTAAACGAACTAGATGAATTTTCAGAAGAGGATTAAATTTGTACGTTTGTTTTATCATCATATTTGACACTTTTATCATATAAATCTGTGACACTTTTATCTGTGACTATGGGATTTTTCAAAAATCTGTGATGTCTATCATATAAATATGTATATATTTTTTATTGTCATATGTTATTATAAGGTATGACTAGACCAGGAGGAGGACGACGCGGAGGATATTATATTAGGCAGTCCCATCTGTCTCGGGCTGGGGATACAGATTCTGTACCCTCATCCTCATCTCCGAGTACGCTAGTGTACCGTTCTGTTCCCGGTCCATTACCGGGACAGGACAATTCCAGCAGGTTGGCGACCCCTCCCTCGTCGTCCAGCATTCCTGATCCTGCGTCCAGCATTCCTCCTGCCGACGGCTCCATGGGGAGAGCCGACATCGAGCATACGGAGGACGACGATCAGACTGATACTGTCTAGGCAGGAGGTGAGAGCGACCCTCCATGCGCTCCTCTGGACGAAATGCGTATGGAGATTTGGACGGACGGGCCTACGAAGTAAGTTAATTAGTTAATATATATTTTTTAAATGATTATATGTACATATATATTCATGAAATTTATTATTGTATAGATATCGGCCTCCTGCAGTACAGAGACAGCTGGGGTTATTTCTGAGGCAGAACTATGGTGGGCCTTGGATTAACTACTCAGATGCTCCCGCAGATATATAGGAAGGCCTTTTGGTTGGCCCACTTCTAGGTAAAAAATTTGTTTATTTTTAAATTTTAATAATTATTTTTGTATATTATATAACTTTTCTATTTTACTTCTTGTAGAGGACCTATTTCTATCCACCACACCGGGCGGCAAAGATCGAGGCCCAATTTTCTGCCTTCACAGGCAAGCTCATCCGTGATGCGATCCACGACCAGAAGTCTCATGATCGCTCTGGAAAGCCGATCCATGGTTGGATCACGCCAGAGCTGTGGACTGCGATGAAGGCTAGATTCGGCGAGGCCAGGTACCAGGAGCGGTCTGATAAGGCCAAGGTGGCGCGGTCGAGCGCCAGTAAGTGGTGTAGTAGCTCCATTCCGATGACGGAGCATTTTCATCGTCTGGTACGTTTTCTATGACGGACATCATTTTATATTTAGTTAGATAGAATATTGAATACTAATAATAGATAATATATTTTAATAGGTAAAAAAGGGTTAGGACCCCAACATGGTGACCGTCTTCCTGGTCACCCATCGGAGGGCTGGGGAGTTCATTGACGAGAGGGCGACGCAGGCATATGTACGTTCTATTCTTTATATTAATTTACTATAATTTAGAAAACAGGAAAATAGATATCAATATAGACTTTAGCAAACACTTAGACGTTAGCAAATATTGTTCTAGGCCGAGTTTCTTCGGTTACACGAGGAGGCGGCTGCTTCTGCTAGTGCGCCAGCAGAGAAAGGGGCTAGTACTTCCTCCCAGCCGCCTACAGCTCCATCGCAGGACGACCTCTGGATGACCGCCATTGGTGGTCTTCAGAAGGGTACGTACTACGGTACGGGATCCTACGGCGCCTATTTGGCTTCAGAGTCATCCCGGACCCCCTCTGTCAGTGCGCAGTCTCCAGCTTCGTAGGCGTCATCACAAGCTCAGGATATTGGTCGTCAGATCAGCGAGCTGCGTCGCGAGTTGCAGCAGCAGATTTCTGATCACCATACCGCAGAGCGACGATCCGACGATCCGATGATCACCGGACGATTTGATGCGGTCGAGCGCAGTATACAGGAGCTGATGAGTCTGCAGCAGGCTACAGCTGCCAGCTTGCACACGATCACCGAGTCTACGCAGCACAGAGCGTAGATAGGTCGAGTTGGAGGGATCGCAGAGGACCATGTCTGCCTCACTCACTCAGGTACAAACTTCGATTGAGGAGAGTACTCAGAGGATGGTGAGTACCCTTGCTGCGCATGATGAGCGACGGCGAGAGCTGGAGCAGATACATCCTTCCGGTCCATCGACGGCGCCGACTCCAGATATTGCATGCCTCCTACTGTCCCTACGGTACAGCTCACACAGGAGCAGTATGAGTACATGCTATATCAGATGCGCGGCAGGGGTCCTCAGTGATCCAGTAGATTTTTTTTATCATCTTTGTATGTATTGGCCCTATGGGCCCATTGACTGTTCTGTACACTGATTTTTATTATTATTTGACTCTGTTGGACATATATGTTTGTTGGACATGTATGTCTGTGATATTTAATTTGTTGGTATTTTTATTGAGTACATGTATGATATTTAGTTGTAAACTGTTATGATGGGAGACTGTTATTCATCTATTAGTTGTAGACTGTTATGATGGGAGACTGTTAATTATGATGATATCTGCGACGGGGATGACAAATATACCTATGCTGGGTTATAAGCGATGATCTGATATACAAAGGAGGTGCTGCCCAAATTTTTTAAAAATATAATGTGTATTTTTGTTATGCTGTGTGTCTGTATTTACAGTGTATGTGAAATGCAGTGTTCGAAACCATTCGAACACTCAACTTCACACACACTGTAAACATAGACACATCATAACAAAAATACACATTATATTTTTTAAAAAAAATTCAATATTCTGCGACGGATAGCGACGGATCTGCGACGTATAGCGACGTATGGAGACGTCGCTAATTAGTGGCGTTACGTCGCTAATTAGCGGCGTTACGTCGCTGTACGTCGCTACTCTGCTGACGTGGTAGGCATGCCAGGTCATCACATAAATAGAAATAAACGTCGCTAAGTAGTCGCACTACATCGCTAATTTTGTGACGTAAAGTTTTCGTCGCTCTCCGTCGCTAACTTTGCGACGACCCAGCGACAAGACAGTGACGTCGCAAACAGCGACGTAGGACGACGAATTTGTCATCTACGACTAGCTTTTTTGCGACCATCATTTTCTGTCGCTAAAGTCGTCGCTAATTACGATTAGCGACGTATTTTCCATAATTAGCAACGTATCATGACGTCGCTAATTTGCCTTATTTTAGTAGTTATTGACCCGAAAGTTGCGCGACGCAAACAGAGTACAAGGAAACAAGTTTGAATGGGACACCTAATACCAAAATAAAGATAATCTTGTCTATTACAAAACTCATGAAGATAGTTTTCAGAGATTGACATCTCTAATGCTCCAGAAATCAAAATCATGAAAAAGTACATTTAATGATAAAAAATAATTATAATAAAATATTTATTGAAAATAATTTATTTAGAAAATTTAAAATAAACCCTAAAATTCATGGGGCTTACAACTGCCCCCGTTGTTGCTAGTCATCCCTATGTCCCCTTCCTTTGTCAAACACCCTTGCACCACCACATGTCAAGTCGTCGTCATGAATGCCATGTCCTCCTATGTCTATTTTCGTTTGTACCACCAAAACCCTATGTGACCCCTCTGTCCCCGACAATTTTTCCGATCGAGACGCTGAAACTGAACCATGCGTAGACCTGTTGGGAGGGTTGATACACATCGACATTGGAAACAGGAGTCGATGCGTCGTTCGCTTGATCCACTTGATAGAAGACCTCGACGCCATACTCTCTCTGTTTGTGAAAATGTCCCTTAGGAGTTGATAATTTGTGGATAGCAATTTTCTAGTTGTCGTTGGTTTCAAAATTATTTGTCCATTTTATTATTTATCTAGTTGGTAAAATTTACTCAAATTTATTTATTTCTAGATGTTGAGGGAGCTTTCTTAATTTGTTAGATCTAATATATGATAATTAGTATAATTTTGTTTTTTTATTCTTCTAGATATTGAGTTTGGCTTTTAGTTTAATAGTCTTTGGTGGTTCATGGAATATTTTAGCAAATGTCCACATTCAGAATATTGAAACTAACGTATACCTCCATTGTTTTTAGAAAACTAAGAGATAGGCTCATTAGTTTAGATGAGACAATCAAAATCTCGGTTAAATAATGGGGATATATTTTAGTTTTTAACTTTTTCTTACCAAAAAAAAAACAATATTATTAGTATTTTAAAATAGTGGAAGTAATAATGGGGATATATTTTAGTTTTTAACTTTTTCTTACAAAAAAAAACAGTATCATTAGTATTTTAAAATAGTGGATATGCTGATCTTAATATTTTAAATGACGATATTATAAATGAAATCTTTTTAGATTTTGTTTGCTCCATGCTCCAATCTTAAATATTATATAATTTATCAATGCAAGTCTATTATGCTATTTTATGCTTACTTTAAAGGACACAGTGACTTCATTATGCTGGTTCTTTTAATCATGTGTTGCATGGGTTTGTTTTTATTTCTTGTTATTCTATGTGGAGTAGTATCTATTACCCCTATTACTGACTCGTATAACCAGGATAGTCTTTTGAAATATTGGTCCAGTTATTGCGTCGACCTGCTCTTGTTTACCTGTTATACTGAGTCACATCATTATCATAGTTATTAGAGAATTTTTGTTTTACCCTCCACTTTTTATGTCAATATTAAGGGTGCACCCCACTGTTATGCATTAATAAACGACGGCCCCCACTTCTAACAGTTTCCGTCCGTGTCTAACAGAAACTCCCCTTCGTCGAATTTTTAGGACGTAAATACCCTCCGTTCTCAACTGTTGACATAAAGTATTTATGGAATTCCTAAAATACCCTCGATTAATAAACTCCTAACCGACTCTTTCTCTCCCAAACCCTCTGTTCAGTCGAACCTAAACTTCCCTCCCAATTATCATCCCCAAATCTTATTCCCTTCCGTAACCTAAACCCTAAATTCCTTTCCCAAATTCCCTTCCGCAACCTAATCCCCACGCTACATTCGCGCTGTCGACTCTTCCCAAACCCGATGGCAAAGTCTGCAAGTCAGGTAATTTTGGCATTTTTTTGCAATTTTTTCCTTCAATATATGAAAGATTTGTTACGAAATTATTTCCTCTGAGCACCTTCGACATCTTCTTCTTCTTTTTTCAGATTTAGCCCTAAATTCTCCAATCCAAAACCCCTTTCTCGTTCAGAGCTTCTCTGAGAGATAGCATGAAGAAAGGCAGTCTCCCACTGTAAGTTATACTATCCTAACCTAAGTTTTACTTTCCTCTTCTATTTATTGTTGAGTTTGTTTATTGTTTGCTCTCTGAATGGGTCCACTATAGTCTGTAAGCATGTTATTTTTATGTGTGCATACTTGTACTATTATGTAGTAAGGTCATGCTTAGGGTCCACTGTATGAATGGTAGTTCTACAGCTGTTGAAGTAGACCCAGACTTGATTAGTTTGTTGGATATACCCTATATAATTCAGAGTAGTACTTTGGAGGCTAGTTACAAGTACCACTGGATTGATGACTCAAAAAGTGGTGAAAGAGTGGAGGTGTTGACTGATGGTGAGTTGTTGGGTATGATTGGCAAGCAATTGCCAGACAAGAATGGAGAAATACACTTGTTCTTAGAAGAGATTGGTAAAGAGACAAGTCAAGAACAACAACCTGAGCCACAACTTATTGAGACACAAGCATCAGCTAGCAAGCCAGCAGTTGGAAATAGGAGAACACTTATAAAGAGAGTAGCACATAAATCACCTAGAAAGCCAGCAGTTCCATTGCAACATGATAGTGTTGAACCTCTACCTAGTGATAGTGATGTGGACCTCCCAGAGCAGTTGGATGAAATGCCATCAAGGGTCTTCAATATTGGGGGTAAAGATGGTGAAGCAGAGGCTGGAAGACAAGGTGATGGTACACAGGTTGATGAGGAGAGGCAGACTGGCACACATGCAGAGACTGGCACACATGCAGAGGGTACAGAGGCAGAGGAGGAAGAAATTCATGATGAAGTTGAAGAAACAGAGGAGGATGAAGAATATGTACCAAGCAGTGAGGACAGAAATGAATAATGGGGTGAAGAAACAGAGTTTCAGAGGGAAGAGTTGCAGAGAAGAAAGAAACTTAACCTTGATGAACTTGACCTTGAAGAGGAATACCATAGTTGTCCATCTTTTGCTTCTGAATGTGATCATAGACCTGCTGAAATTGATGACTTATACAGTGAGGGTGAGATGGGTGAGGAGGAATACAGGGCTCCAGTTGTTGGTGAACTAGTCATAGGTCAACAATGGATGAATCCTACTGAGTGCAGAAGATATTTAAGGACATTTGCTATAAAGAACATGTTTGAAATGAAATTTGTTAAGAATGAATCAAATAGGATATGGGGTGTGTGTGAAGAAGAGACATGCCCATGGATGTGTAGGGTCAGAATTTCACCTGACAGGACTACATGTACACTTAGGCAGCTTAATGGAGCCCACACTTGCAAGCACACTTCAAAGCTCTCAAACAAATTGGCCAACAGTAAGTTCATATCTGATGTGTTGGAAGATGATATTAAAGCACACCATATCTCATGGAAGGCAAAGGATATTCAGAGGCAGATGTGGGCCAAGTTTATAGTAAAGGTTTCCTATTGGAATGCACATATGGCATTAATGAGAGTGAAAGAGAAAATTTTTGGGGGTTACGATGAAAGTTATAGTAAATGTCCTCAGGTTGCACAGCAGGTTATGAGATCCAATCCTGGGAGTGTAGCTTTTTGTGGGAATATAGCAGGGACCACTGAATTTGGCTATTTATGCATAGGTTACAATGCAAGTTTTACAGGGTTCATTAAAGGTTGTAGACCATTAGTGGGGTTAGATGGGTGTCACTTGAAAGGAAAGCATGGGGGGTTTGTTTGTCAGCAACTGCCTTAGATGGTAACAATGGACTGTTCCCTCTTGCCATCTATCTTTGCACATCTGAATGTGAAGCAACATGGGGCCACTTTCTTTCAATTATTAAAGATAAGTTGTTGCAACATCCAGGTAAGATAACATTTATATCTGACAGGCAGAAAGGCTTAGAACGTGCTGTTGACATTGAATTTTATGGACACCCCCACAGATTTTGTTTCAGACATTTCTATAAGAATTTTAAGGCTCGAATTAGTAGTAGCCTACAGTTGAAGCACCTTACCTGGGGTGCAGCTAAGGCATACAAAGAGGCTGACACAGCTAAATGGATCAAAGCACTTTCTGAACAATGTCCAGAGGGTCTTCAGTATCTTATGGAAGAGGACATGACAAGATGGTGTAGAGCATTCTTTGATAAGACAACCAAGTGTGAGCACATTACCAATAACTTCTCTGAGAGCTTCAACAGTTGGATAAGGGACATCAGAGGGAGGCCCATCACTATGATTGTAGAGATGTATCATATGATGGTCATGCAATTGATCTATGATAGGAAGATGGTTTCTAAAGGCTGGGGTGAGACTGACTTGACTCCAAAAGCAAAGAAGATCATTGAGCATAGGACAAAGCAAGTCAACCAGTTTCAGGTCAATGGTGCTGATGAGGGATTATTTTGTGTCACAAGTGTGTTCTCCATTGAAAACAGATGGGCAGTTGATATTAGAGCCAAGACTTGTGACTGTCATGTATGGGACTTAACAGGGATACCATGTGTTCATGCTGTAGCAGCACTTTTACCTATTAGGCCCACATGGACACTGTAAGTATAGATACAAAGCAGTTATTGGTTCATATATGCATAGCAATATAGATACATAGCAGTTTATTACCTATTAGGCCCACTATTACCTACATAGCAGTTTATATATGCATAGCAATATAGATACATAGCAGTTTATTACCTACACTCACATCATAAATTACTTATCTTGGTATAGGTTCACAAGCCACTACTATCATGCTAATACCTACAAGGAGGCTTATGCTGGAAAGATCTTTCCATTGCCTCAGCAAAGCTTATGGGATCCAGTAAGATCTTTATCCTATTTGTGTTCCACATATTGCACTTTCTTATGCTGGAAATGTTCTTCATCCTATATGTGTTCTACATATTGCACTTGGTTACAGCCACCATATGAAGTTGGTCCACCTGCTACAAGAAGGCAACCTGGAAGACCAAAGAGTGTTAGGAGGAGGAAGGCTGATGAGTTACCAAGGCATGCCAAGAAGCAAAGAATTTATGGGAGATGCAAGTTGCCATCTGATCATAATGCTAGAAGTTGTCAAGGAGGACCAGTTGGAGGAAACCAGAAAACACCAAGGGCACCAAGGCCAACAAGACCCCCCAAAGAACCAAAACAAAATGTACCACGACAGACTAACACTGCTTACAAGAGACCAATGACTTCAAGGGAAAAGAAGAAGGATGCTAGCTCCATGGGCACAGGAGGACCACAAATACCTTCATCACCACAACAACAACCAGGTCCTCCACATCCTCACTCATCTACCAATTCTTCCAATTTGGTGCATCCAAGACCTCCACCTCCTCACTCATCTACCAATTCTTCCAATTTGGTGCATCCAAGACCTCCACCTTCTCACTCATCTACCATTCTCTTAAAATCTGGGAGTGACTGGATTCATCAAAACCTGGGAGTGCATGGCAGGGCTAATATTGCAGCTATTCTACCACCGAGGAGGCCAATGAATTCTGTGTTTAGACCTCCATGGAACAATAGTGTCAGATTAAATATGGGAACAAGCAGCAGCAACAGCAACAATCCTTCAATCCTCCAACAACAACAACAGCAATAGGATTGTACTTGTTTAATGTTGAAAGTGTTATGAATGTTCATTATTTTGAAGCAGCACTAACTGTATGCTTGCTTTACTTTTGTGTAATCCTTAAACTCTGTTAGGTTCAGTTTTTTGAGGCCAAGTACATGCTTGAGGTCAAGTACATTACTTTTGTGTAATCCTTAAACTCAGAGACGTATCATTATTTGAAGCAGCACTTGATATGGAGGACAATTTGTGTTCACTATGATGGATGACAATTTGTGTTCATTATGATGTTCAGGATTCTTTAATGTTTGAAGGCCAATTGCTGCATTTTTTTGAAGGCCAATATCTGAATGTAATGAATGTACAATGTTTCTTCAGGATTCTTTAATGTTTGAAGGCCAATTGCTGCATTTTTTTTGAAGGCCAATATCTGAATGTAATGAATGTACAATGTTTCTTCAGGATTCTTTAATGTTTGAAGGCCAATTGCTGCATTTTTTAAGGATTCTTTAATGTTTGTTCAGCACACTTATTTGAAGGCCAATGTTTGTATTTTGAAGGCCAATGTTTGTTAAGGATTCAAGCAGCAACAACAAATGCTGCATAATATTGTCTGCATTTTGAAGGCCAATGTTTGTCCAGCACACTTCTTTGAAGGCCAATGTTTGAATGTAATGAATGTACAATGTTTGAAGCAGCATTTGAATAAGCAAAGTGATCTTTCTTTCTTCAGCAAACATTCATTTTGAGGGCCAATGTTTGAAGCAGCAAAGTAAACTTTGTTTGAAAGTTCTAAACATTTGGTACTTGTCTGCATGAACTACAGATAATGCTTGTAGTGAAACTTAAATGGATCAAAGCATCTATGAATATGTTCAACATTCATAAAAGAGAGACATGCAGTTGTTGACAAAGTAACATAAGCAATCGACTTCAATTCATTACATAGATAGGAAATTTCCACTCAACTACATGATTGCATCTCTTTCAACTTTACATGCCCAATTCCTTTCCAAATTTTTGGCACAACTTATCTAAAGTTGTGTTTACTACAATTTGAACAGGAATTTCACATTTGTTCTCCTCTTTAACAACACCCTCATTCAACCATTGGAATGCATTGTTGCATCTCATGCATTGCAAGAATCTTCTTTCCTTGCTGTGACTCCTCTTTGACATAAAGACAGCTCTCTTCCCTCCACAATGTTGATTTGGGTAAGTATTTTCTTCCCAAGGACATTGTTTCTTCCAATGCCCTAATTCACCACATGTGAAACATCCTTCCATTTGAATTGTCGAAGAAGAACTTCCAGAGCTTGACTCCAAAATAGCGGCATCCAACCATTCAAAATCCGAGCAGACAGGGCATTTCAAAAACTTTCTCCCAGGATTTGCCTTAGTATTTGACTTCAACAGGTGCCTAATCCCCTTGCAGTTCCTGATCTTGCAAGGCGAGCTCAAGAACGAACATTCATCGGCAAGGTGGTTGTTCTTGGAGCAAATTTGGCACTTCTCCTACAAGAAGGACCAAAGTACTCAGAATTGAGGGGCAAAACAAAAAGTTTAGGGAAAAAAGTACAGGAGCAATTTCATTGTACCTGTGTTGCAGAGGTCGCCATGGGAGGTCGCTCAAGCTTGGACGAACCCTAATGGAGGAGAGAATTTGGGGGTTAGGTCAAAAGCACGTCCGTCAACTTCTTTTATGAGGGAGAGCGGTTGGTATTTAATAAGTGAAGGGTAGTTTAGGTATTAGAAAGAACACAACACGTAACACATAGAACGGAGGGTATTTACGTCCTAAAAATTCGACGAAGGGGGATTTCTGTTAGACACGGACGAAAAGTGTTAGAAGTGGGGGCCGTCATTTATTAATGCATAACAGTGGGGTGCACCCTTAATATTGACATAAAAAGTGGGGGGTAAAACAAAAATTCTCTAGTTATTATATGGAAAATGTTTGGTTTACAACCAAACTTTTACAACCTTCTTACAACTTACACCCATTTGCTGACATGTGGGCCAGGCTACCACTTGGCCCACATGTCAGAAAATGGGTGAGTGGTTGTAAGAAGGTTGTAAATGTTTAGTTGTAACTGTAGCATTACTCTTATTATATATACGTAATATACATATATACTTTGTTACATGTGCAAATATTCATGTATAGAGCTGTCAAAATGGGCTAAGACCATCTCCAAGGGGGGTTTCTATCTTCCCTATTTCTATGGAAGAAATCCATTTTAGAAAAAAATTCTCCCAATGGTAGTTTCTATCACCATTTCTATCCTAGGTGGCAATGATGTAGGATGAAAACTTTCTAAGAGGGTTTCTACATGTAGAAACCCTCATAGAAATTCTCCTATCTCTCATGACAATTATTATTGGGCCCCACACCATTAAATTGGTCATTTTACTATGTGACACATAGGATAGAAATGTAGAACCATTGGAGAGCATTTTTTGTATGTCTTCAATTTCTATGTAGAAACTCTTCCAACTAGGACAGAAATCTGCTTAAAGTATAATGCCAAGTAGGATAAGAACTCAATTTTAGAAATCACCATTGGAGATGGTCTAAGCCCGTTGGGCCGGCCCGTCCCGTCCGCCAAAAAGGTGGGTTGGACCGAGCATTTAGGAGCCCGTCAAACAGGCGGGCCTAGGTAGGCTGGCCCGCTAGTAGCCCGCCCCGCGGTGGGCTAGACCGCGGGTCAAGTGGGTTGACCCGCCATCTATTTTTTTTATAAAAATTTTAATTTTTTTATTTAGCACATATATGAGATATGTATTATAAATGATAAAAATTCTCATTTAATGCAAGTAATAACGTATAAAATATTAAATTTGGTCATTTATTTACATGAATGAAGGTATTTTAAAGAAATATCTGCTATTATAATATTTTTTGTATTTTACTTATAATTTGATGCATATGATAATGAGTAGAAAATATTATATATATAATTTTTTTTTCTTTTAAAAACTAAATAATTAAAAAATTTAAAAAAAATTAAGCGGGCCGGCCTGCCTAGCCCGCGGCCCGTCGACGGATTGGGCTGGATTGAAATTTTTTCAGCCCGTCAAAATGGTGGGTCGGTCCGTCCTGTCCCACCAAATGGTGGATTATGGTGGGTTACGGACCAGCCCGTCCCACCGGCCCGTCTTGACAGTTCTATTCATGTAGTAGGCCAGCGGTCATAGCATAGATTCATATTAGAAATTTTTTGTGTATGCTACCATCTACGCCCAGAATGAATCTATGTTGAAATTCTTGGAAACCAATCACCTACGCTCCTCCTTACTTGATAGTCAGGGAGCAGCAATCCCTCATCCTCCTTTGTCGACGGAGACGAGGGCTGCTGCTCTTCGTCGATCAGCATGTCAAAGGGCTATCAGTCTATGGTCGACGAAGAAGGTGGGGAGAATTTGGGAATGAATGAAGGAAGGATCTTGTGCGCCACGTATGAACCCAAGTCACAGAGACGAGGGGAGAGACTGAAGAAAATAACTTTAGGTAAAAACTCTAGCCAATCGTAATCGGCTATGTTTATCCATTTTGAAAAGCAGCTACAAAAGCTTTTCAGTGATAACAACTTATCAAAAGGATTTGAAAAGCCAAATCAATTCTGAACCATATTTTGAATGCAAGTTGGGTTACAATGAGAACCTGCTTTTTTGAAGGAAAATTGTTACAATGAGAACCTGCTTTTTTGAAGGAAAATTCTATAGGCACTTCATATTTTACTTCGGACTACCCATTACTTCAGGACAGTCCAGATTTTTGTAATTTTTACTCAGGACAGTCTCAAATTTACTTTGGGCCCCAACCCCCACTCCTCCAAACCTTCCCAACTGGACTATAGGCAAATCCTACAGTCATATAGTATATAGAAATGTAGGAAATCCTACAGTCCTAGATTATATATGGACTTAGAATTTCCTACAATTATGTATATAAGCATGACTTTATAATTTTCTTACAATCCCTACAGGCCCAGTTGTTTATTTCTGTATTTCAACAGGACTGTAGAAAATTTTACATTCCATATATAATTGAGGACTATAGAATTTTCTACAGTCCTATCGATACTATATGACTGTATAAAAGTTCTATCGCCTTATAGACACTATAGGACTATAGAAAAATTTTACAGTCCTATATATTTGCCTACAGTCCTGTTGATTTTTATACTCTGGACTGTCCTCGAGCAAAAATACGAATGACAAACTTATAAATAAATAGAAAAAATTGGAGTAAAAAATGTAGTGCCTCTAGAATATGTTGTGTTTGGTTCATTGTAATGTAATCGTAATGGAATTGGGTTTGTAATGTAATTGAGTTTGTAATATAATGGAATTACAATTATATTGGCTATGTTTGATTGAAACATGTAATCAAACTATGTAATATAATGTCAATTGTATTCATATGTTTGGTTTACCATGTAATGTAATTGAGTTCTAATTTAATTTTTTTTAAATACAACATAAAAAAAATAGATCAATAAAAAAATAAAAAAAATAAAAAAAACATTCAAAGAAAATAAATTAAAATAAATAAAGGAAAAAAAATTGTTTTGTCCTTCTATAAAAAATAGACAAAAAAAATGACCAAAAAGACAAAAACGACAAAAAATATAAAAATGACAAACGAACAAAATGGGAAAAAAAAAAACAAAAACGAAAAAAAACCGATAAAAAATGGAAAACGACCAAAAATGACAAAAAAAATTCAAAATGACAAAAGGGAGAAAACTATCAAAAGTGAGGAAAAATGATCAAATATGAGAAAAAAGGACAAAAAAAATGAAAAAAAGAGACTAAAACAAAAAAGACAAAAAAAGAGCAAAAACTGACAAAAAAATAAAAAAAAGTAGCAAAATAGATAAAAGCGAAAAAAGGAACAAAACCGACAAAAAAGAAAAAAAATGACTATAAACAAAAAAGGATGGAAATTGACAAAAATGATCAAAAATGACCAAAAAAGGGGGCAAAAAAAAATGCAAAAACAAACAGAAACGACTAAAAAGGCAAAATAATGTGCAAAAGCGACCAAACGGATAAAAACGACAAAAAATGTGCAAAAATGAGTGAAGACTGAAAAAGGAGAAAAACAACAAAAAGAGCCAAAAAGAAAAAAAAAGGAGCAAAATTGAAAAAACAAAAAAAAAAGACCAAAAACGACTAAAAAAGACCAAAAATGGGAAAAATAGTAAAAACCGGAGGACAACAAAAACGATAAAAAAAATGCAAAAACGACAAAAAATAAACAAAAAATAACCAAAATCGATAAAAAAAAGAACATAAACGATAAAAAAGTGCAAAAATGATAAAACTGTACAAAATAGACTAAAAACGATAAAAAGTGCAAAAATGTCAGAAATGATAAAAAAATATGCAAAATCGACCAAAAATGAAAAAAAAACTGTGCATAAAGGCAAAAAAGTGCAAAATCGATAAAAAAGATTAAAAACGTGCAAAAACAGCCAAAAGCGACAAAAAAAGATAAAAATAAACGTGGAAAAGGTCAAAGCATACAAAAACGACAAAAAACGATAAAAAATGTGCAAAAGGGGCAAAAAACCTGCAAAATTGACCAAAAACGATTAAAAAAAAGTTCAAAAGTGACAAAAAATGATAAAAACATGCAAAAACGACAAAAAAAGTGTAAAATTGACTACGAACGATAAAAATATGCAAAAGCGACAAAAAAGATTAAAAAAGTGCAAAAAGAGTAAAAAGAAGTACAAAATCGACAAAAAAATTGATAAAAAATGTGCAAAACTGACCAAAATCGATAAAAACGTACAAAAACAACCAAAAGCGGCAAAAAAGACTAAATTGCAAGAAAGGTCAAAAATGTACAAAATCGACAAAAAAGATAAAAAAAAAGTGAAAATGGCAAAAAAAATGTAAAAATAGACCAAAAACGTGCAAAAATGACAAAAAAATACGAAATCAACCAAAATCGATAAAAAATGTGCAAAAGCGACCAAAATCGGCCAAGAATATGCAAAAACGATCAAAAAGTGAAAACAGAGAAAAAATGGGCCCAAAACGAGCAAAAACGACAAGAAAAAAAAAATAAAAAAGAGTAAAAATGACCAAAAACAAAAAAAGACGTCAAAAAACGAACAAAACGACCAAATTACAACCTGCCAACCTTCCTCTTAAGTTGTAATGTAATCGCGATTACATAGGTTTTATGATGTAATTGGTTTGAGAAGGAACTGATGTAATGTAATCGAACTTATAATCGCGATTACATTACATCTATTTTTTTGTCCAACCAAACATTCGAGTTTGATTGACAACGTAGTGCCAATTACATTACGTTGTCCAATCCTGTAAACCAAACGGCCCAAGTCTTTTTGAAAGTTATAATGACACATCAAAAGTTGATCAGGACACATCAGGATTGGGGTGTCACGACCCGCACCCATTTTTTTCGGGATACGAGACGTGTCCAAGCCAGCCTACGTCGCAGAGTCGACGGTATAACGCTGTCACGGCCATGATGGTCCAAAATCACAAATACTGCTCATTCACAAACATTAATTCAATTTACAATATTCACAAGTTTTCCATTTGCAGAAAAATACAAACTTGTACAAATATTAGAATGACTACAACTCCGTTATCTAGCTAGTTTCTAGGCTTTTGTCTACAAGTACACCCGTATCTCCCAATGCTAAGTGAATCCACGGCTAACCTGAAAAATATTGGTTTCCAGACAGGAATGGAACGAGCACAATTCACTGAATGCAATTTCAATAAATGAAAATGACTATACAACAGAGGTTATACATCAATTACATGTTTTTGAAAATAAACAGGAAAGACGAAAAATCAGTAGCAAATAAATAGAAAAAATACTTTCCCCAACTGTTAGAATTACCTTTGATATGTGATCAGTCTGGGACACTACACCGCGAGGTCTACGAGGTCTACTTGCACGAAAAATAAACAATGTCTACGAGGTCTACTTGCAGAAATTAAACAATGTCTACGAGGTCTACTTGCAGAAAATAAACAATGTCTACGAGGTCTACTGCATGAAAATAAACACTGTCTACGAGGTCTACTGCATGAAAATAAACACTGTCTACGAGGTCTACTGCATGAAAATAAATACTGTCTACGAGGTCTACTGCATAAAAATAAACAATGTTTACGGTTGGATCACACATCCTTGGTACTTCTCATTTTCGACTCAACAATTTATAATAGAATATAAAAATCACATAACCAATGGCCAATCAATGAAATATAGTGAAGATAAATATCAAAATGCAGACAATAAATTGTACTCGCCCATGGTCCTGTGCTGGTGAAACTGATAATCTGAGCCACTCAGTGTGCCACAATAATCAAAACTCATACAACAGTCTCCGGACGCTAAAATAAACATTACCAATGTTCTTAGAATAGTCAAAATAGTTAAAATTGCCTGTCCTTAAGTCTAATTCTGGACACAGGAGCAAAACGGTAATTTTGGGTCAAAACGGTATCCGCCGTTGGACCCGCTTTGCACCAAAAAACGTGCCAGAGTCAATAGTCTCTAAAGTTGTCAACATGTCTATGGATTCGTTTTGATGATATGAACCCAACGGTATGTCCAATTTTGGATTCCGGTGGGCTGTGCACGAAATCGTCCGTTGAGTGGGACCGTGGGACCCGCAAAATGGCGATTCGATCAACTGTCTAAGAATTGGACCAAACTTGGCATGCAGGACCAGAAAAATAATATGGTCCTGTTGGCGCAAGTTTCGTCTCGATCTGATGTACGTGCACAAAGTAATTGAGGAATTTGCACAGAGGCCGATACGGTGAATTTCGACGGATATGCATCAAATTCGTCGCGCACACGCAACTATACAAACTGCAACCAATTTGAATTCCGTCAAAGCCCACACGTCCACGAAGTCGTTATGCATCTTTTGATGCTTTCGGTTCACGACCACGTCGCCCGGATTGGCGGGACGCACGTCGTATTGCGGGTTTTTCTAAAGTTTCAGTTTTTCGGTAACAAGTTTTTCGTGATTTTCGACATCGCCTAACTTCTCGTACAATAGATTAAAAATAGTTCTACAAGAAGCGTCTTAATCTCGTATATGTTTTCAATAGAGATGTTTAATTAGATTTTTATGTTCGATAATCTGCTGCCCAGAAATCGGCTTCCAAACAGGGTAATGGGGCTGTTTCTTCCCTGCCCTGTTTTTCGAGAGATCGAGTTTTTTTTTCGATTTCATCTCGATTTTCCCTCGAATCTGGATCGATTCACTACGAACTAACTGGAGGAGTTCCTAGATGGTTATATAGGTATCCTATAGAATTTTACGAAGTCGAATTCCGTAGAGTATACAGGAAGAAACATGATGGCAAAAACTGTACCCTGCTCACGCCTTGCCGCTGTTACAGCGCTCTGTGGCCGACGGCCTCGCCATCCGGCGGCCGTGGCGACGGCGACGGCGACGCACGTCTAGGTGGCCGCCCAGGGTGTAGGGGCACGCAGGTGAGGTTCGAGTTAAGGGTTTTGGGTTTTATTCTCGATCTCCCTCTCTGTTCGCTGTACATATATATAACCGATGTTGTTTTTTTCTCTCGGCTGAGACATGGGAAGTTCTGGTCGAGAAATTTTGGTTGGCTGGGATTTCTTATGCGCAGTTGGCATTTTCTATGGTCCACTGTTTGCGAAACAGTGTTGATTTCAATTATTTAGCCTATATATATTTCTTATACATATATATATATATATATATATATTTTTTTTTTTTTTTTTTTTTTTTTTTTTTTTTTTTTTTTTTTATATATATATATATATATATATATATATATATATATATATATGATACATGTGTCATTGAATATATTTCTATATATTTATATATCTTATTTAGCCTAATACCTATATTTCTTATGAATATATTTCTATATATATATGTATATCCATATATGTTATATGTATATCCATATATGCACATGTATCATATATAGATTTAACACTCTAACATTCCATACATTTAATATATTATCTATTTTCAGTCTAGGGCCTTATTTCTATAATTATGAATATATATATTAATAACATTTATTTGACAAAAATAATATAGCCAATAATAATAAAATAATATTATATAATAGGAACCTATATAAAATAATAATAATAACGGAATTCAATCAATCAATAATGGTGTATATACCATTTTGCACAGTCTAATAATCCCGAAATGTACAAGGACCTATTTTATACCAATATCATTGGATATCAATTAATAATAATATTTATAATATTTAATTACGAATACTTAGAAAATATTTATTAAATCATTAAAACAAAATACAACACCCTCATACGAAATTCCATCAACACAAATGTCATTGGACGTGTCGCATGACTACATGGGCTTGGGCTCAGTTCGGGTCCAGTCTGGACTAAAATGGTATAACCAGTTCTTCTGCAAGCCCATAAACCTTAATAATAAATAATTAAATTATTTATAGTAGTCAAGTTGTAACTTGGCCTGGTTTTCCTAGTTAGGACATCACTATGGCTCGGCCTTCCCTGCCATGGCTAATACACTAGTCTAAGTACGATATTACACTATCCGTGCCATGATTCCTAGCCGTCTTGTACCTCAAAACTCCACCATGGCTAAAGTCATCTATCGTAATAATTAATTAAGTAATTATTATAAAAATTCTAAAAGTTACCATTTAATCCAAACAAATAAATAAAATATATTATCAAAATTTTGGGAAGTGGGGTTACAAATCTACCCACCTTAAAAATAATTTCATCCTCGAAATTCTAATTCGTAACTATTCCTTAAATTCAAAAAGGGAATCTACCATTACCATAATCTTCTCGAATTTTAATTCCTCAAAAATAGTTTATATCCTCCTCCTAGCCTTTTTGTAACTACGAAACTCTGAGGACTTCTACCCACCTTTGGACACACTACTCCTTCAAGGCTATGTCACTAAAACTTTATAATCTTTCAACTATTTGCTAAAATTGCTACAAATAGATATCTACTGCTTTTGGCCTCTATGATCCTCTCCTATTTATCAAACAACCCAAAATCTAACAAGCAACAAATTTATGCAAGTAGCTAAGAAATATTGGTAAATTCTAATAAGCATGACCATTTGTCACTATACAATAGAGAGGACAGAAAGACAAAGAAAAATAATCGAGAGCAAATATGAAGTTTTCTAGAGTGGTAGAGAGTATCCAATGATGCAGACAGAAAAAAAAGCTTATAAGCCATTGACTTATTTGCTAGATTGGGCTTCTCTAGTCCAGTCACTTGCTAAATCGAAAAAAACCCCTTCATTTCTTATAGGAGCTTGCCATCCGTATAATACAGAAGTTTCGTTCTCTAAATTCTGAACAAGGTTCCATAATAGAACGAAATTTGAGAAATCAAGATTGTGATCTTTTTCATGGTTATTTAAACATACAAGCAAGGGATAAAAAAATGTAATACAAGATCGTATCGCAACTCCCAGGTAGATGGATTTATGGTCACGAATGACTTCACATTCCAAGCGGAGGAGACTACATAATAGGTATAGGGACATATTTCAAATAGTTCAATTTTATAGTCCAAATATGGTGGTATGCATGGATGGGTTTTACCGGGCCTTAATGGGTTTCCTGATTGGACATCAATCGTTGGTTGGATGAACCCTGGATTCCAATCTATATTGACTGGACAAGATCCCAATGTCAAAACTATTTCTACTGGGTTAGGGTAACCTACAATAGGTTTCCAGCCCCGTGGTTGAGCTAGTTGCCAGTCAGATTAGTTAAATAGGTTCTGTAAGCCTTGAAGATGCGCCTTCCGTGACTTTTGTGTTTAAGTAGCACGAGAAGACACAATTGCGTGGCACACTAGTGACATATGCGTAGTGGGCTTCGAGTAGATCACAACCATATATTGGGTCGGATGGATTGAGTCGAGGTTGAGGCTCTAATGGAAGTCGGGAAGCATACGGTTATTATGGTAAGGGTTATAGCTAGTCCTTTTGACCTAAAAGTCGTACCATAAAAATAGAGTACAAGGACGTGTTTGAGTGGGACATGATATGCCTAGATGAAGGTGGAGTCGTCTAGATCTTACATATGAAATTTGTTGGAAGGTAATAGCTGGTCTCGTGCTCCGACTATTAATGACACGGCCGGGGACACAATAGATCTAGATGGAAAGTGGAAGTCCATGAGACATTAATTATCATCCTAATGAAAATCATTCTAATCAATCGGTAACCTTCGTATATCCCAAATTTTAGAAAGATTACAATCTGCCCGCCTTAGAAGCTAGGACATAGTTTTAGGAATAATGAGGTTAGAAGAATTCCAAGTTCGGGTATTGTACCTCAACTCTTGTTAATAAAGAATAAGGCACGACGTAACAGGATACGGTATATATAAGTCAAGTCATTGATCGTTCCTCAATAAATGGAAAACGAGTGTGTACATTGACACATGGTCGATAAAATAGAATGACCTACTCGTCCACAGTATACAAGAGTTATTGACGGGGTAACCAACTCTAAGGCACATCATATGAAAAGATTTTTAGCAATTGAGTCATGAATTTCTATTCTTGTCAAGCCTGTCAGACTATAGTCACAAGGGTTCTAGTGGTATGGGCTGTAGTTGGCCATGTATTGCTGTTGTCAACTGGTAGATCATAATATGACAGGGTATTATACTATGGATACTGGCCAAGCTAGTGAGGGTGATATTCTAATGCTAAATCACGTCTCAAAATAAGTTGTGTAACTAGAATAATACCAGTTAGATCCCTAATCTCGGAATGGGTGTCTACTATAGTCACGGTAAATGATTGTCCTTACCCTTGTCTATTCATCTTATGTATAAACTGTGGGCTTTGGTCGAGGAAGAGTTGGGTTAAGGCTTAAGGGTTGCTAGTTAGAGCAAGCTTCAAGCAATTAATTAAAGCCTCACCACAATTGGTTTCTTGTGAACATAGTCTCCTAGGTTGGCATTTTGACTAAGGGTAAAACCTAATCATTCTCAAGTTCAGATGGCTAGAAGGTCCCAATAGCAGTTTAGGGGTCGAGAGGAGAACGAGTAACTCAATCACATGGCTGGCCGATGATAACTACAATTGTGTATACCACTATCATAGCTATGGGGATACTCTGTACCTCTCTACCAATTATGAGCTTTCATTTTTCCAAATCAGTGAAAGACAAAGACAATAAAGAGTTCAAGAAAGATGTTACTGAATACAATTACGTGATTCAAAGGCAAATGTATAATTCAAGAGGAATTGTCAATGCAGTCGCGGATGAGATCCTAGAGACATCTACGTCTCAATCCATGTTGATTAATCAGAGGAAGAGCGAACCGAGTGCACTAAGGTTGATCAGACCGTAGTATATCGATTCTGATTAGACAATATATTAGCGGGCGTCCCCAATAAATATATGTCTTGAATCAAGCTAGATAAAAGAGTAAGCTTGCAAAACTAGGCTGTAATAGCAGTATTGGTTAAGATAGTCAAAATACAAGTATGCAAGATTTTGAAAGAAGGCACAAGTAGTTCGAGTTTTGTGAGAATCAAAACTCATCAGGTGTTCTTGCTTATACGGTCATCCTACTATCTTCTTATCCATAAGCTTGTAATCATGTCTAAGGTCATTTCACCTAAAATTATGCCTCGCCCGTATACTCGGGTTGTGGTAAACCCTTGGTTTCGTAACTCAAATATGATACAAAATCGAACATTTCTTAACCCTTTACAATATTGACTCAAGGGTATCTATGATCAAAGAGGACCACTAGCCATAGTTTTAGCAACATTCTACAACCTATATTTTCTTAAACCAATTTCATCTTTAGGGGTCGTGCCTCGCCAGTGCGCTACTGGCTACAGTGAATACATAGTCTCCATAATTTAAAAAAGACGACAGTGCGCTGTTGTCCTGCCATTATGAGTTAACTAACATTCCTTTAACTATATCCTTAAAAATTTATGAGCTTCTAGAGATTCAAACAAGTTGACTATGAAATAAAGCATAAGTATTTGTCCTATCAGTCCCAAACCTTAGAAATAAAGATTGAACAGGGAGGAAATAACTGAAGATAAAAGGAACACAAACATTCTAGCATCTATTTTATGTATATTCAAACCATTGAGGAAAAACTTTGAATCGAAACTAACTCAAGGTTCGTATGGGGATAAAATAATCAGAATTTATACAAAATAATAATTTCTAGGGCAAATAGGAACTAAATAGGTAATTCGACTAAGACATGAAGATGATATCTTAAGAGGCAAAGAGAAGGATTTGCATAATTTATCAAGGTTAGATCATTAATTCTATGAAGTCCTGTCTCACCAAGCGAATAATCTATCCACATTGGATCATATCATCATATCAAGAGGTAATAGTCATGTACTTATGGGAATCTGACAAGCTATCAAAATTAATACTCCTCATCTAAATTGCAATGGCCTAGACTACCCATTGGTATTGTATAAGGGACTCCTAGTCCTAGTCATTCTCTTAAATTAAATTAATCCCTAACTCGTGAATGAGCATTTTCTAGTTGCAGGCTCGCAATAGTACGACTAACTTAAGTACTATCATGAGTTTGCATGATTTGCGAAGACAGACCTGCATGGGCCACCACAAAAACTTGTCACGACCTGCACCCATTTTTTTTCCCGGATACGAGACGTGTCCAAGCCAGCCTACGTCGCAGAGTTGACGGTAGAACGCTGTCACGGCCATGATGGTCCAAAATCACAAATAATGCTCATTCATAAAGATTAATTCAATTTACAATATTCACAAGTTTTCCATTTGCAAAAAATACAAACTTGTACAAATATTAGAATGACTACAACTCCGTTATCTAGCTAGTTTCTAAGCTTTTGTCTGCAAGTACATCCGTATCTCCCAATGCCAAGTGAATCCACGGCTAACCTGAAAAATATTGGTTTCCAGTCAGGAATGGAACAAGCACAATTCACTGAATGCAATTTCAATAAATGAAAATGACTATACAACAGAGGTTAGACATCAATTACATGTTTTTGAAAATAAACAGGAAAGACGAAAAATCAGTAGCAAATAAATAGAAAAAATACTTTCTCCAACTGTTAGAAGTACCTTTGATATGTGATCAGTCTGGGACACTACACCGCGAGGTCTACGAGGTCTACTTACACAAAAAATAAACAATGTCTATGAGGTCTACTTGCAGAAATTAAACAATGTCTACGAGGTCTACTTGTAGAAAATAAACAATATCTACGAGGTCTACTGCATAAAAATAAACAATGTCTACGAGGTCTACTGCATGAAAATAAACACTGTCTACGAGGTCTACTGCATGAAAATAAACACTGTCTACGAGGTCTACTACATAAAAATATACAATATCTACGGTCGGATCACACATCCTTGGTACTTCTCATTCCCGACTCAACAGTTTATAATAGAATATAAAAATCACATAACCAATGGCCAATCAATGAAATATAGTGAAGATCAATATCAAATTGCAGACAATAAACTGTACTCGCCTGTGGTCCTGTGCTGGTGAAACCGATAATCTGAGCCACTCAGTGTGCCATAATAGTCAAAACTCGTACAACAGTCTCCGGACGCTGAAGTAAATATTACCAATATTCTCAGAATAGTCAAAATAGCTAGAATTATCTGTCCTTAAGTCCAATTCTGGATACAGGGGTAAAACGTTAATTTTGGGTCAAAACGGTGTCCGCCGTTGGACCCGCTTTGCACCGAAAAATGTGCCAGAGTCAATGGTCTCTAAAGTCATCAAACTAAAAGTCTATGGATTCATTTTGATGATACGAATCCAATGGTATGTCCAATTTTAGATTCTGGTGGGCTGTGTACGAAATCGCCCGTTGAGTCGGACCGTGGGGCCCGTAAAATGGCGATCCGATCAACTGTCTCAGAATTGGACCAAACTTGGCATGTAGGACCAGAAAAATAATATGGTCCTGTTGGCGCAAGTTTTGTCTCGATCTGATATACGTGCACAAAGTAATTGAGGAATTTGCACAGAGGCCGATACGGTGAATTTCGACGGATACGTATCAAATTCGTCGTGCATACGCAACCAATTTGAATTCCGTTAAAGTCCATACGTCCACAAAGCCGTTATGCACCTTTCGATGCTTTTGGTTCATGACTACGCCGCCCGGATTGGCGGGACGTACGTCGTATCGCGGGTTTTTCTAAAGTTTCAGTTTTTCGGTAACAAGTTTTTCGTGATTTTCGACATCGCCTAACTTCTCGTACAATAGATAAAAAATAGTTCTACAAGAAGCGACTTAATCTCGTATATGTTGTCAATAGAGATGTTTAATTAGATTTTTATGTTCGATAATCTGCTGCCCAGAAATTGGCTTCCAAATAGGGTATTGGGGCTGTTTCTTCCCTGTCCTGTTTTTCGAGAGATCGAGTTTTTCTCTCGATTTCATCTCTATTTCCCCTCGAATCTGGATCGATTCACTATAAATTAACTAGAGGAGTTCCTATATGGTTATAGGTATCCTATAGAATTTTACGAAGTCGAATTCCGTAGAGTATACAGGAAGAAACATGATAGCAAAAACTGTACCTTGCTCGCGCCTTGCCACTGTTACAGTGCTCTGTGCGTGCTCTGTGGCCGACGACCTCGCCGTCCGGTGGCCGTGGCGGCGACGACGCACGTCTAGGTGGCCACCCAGGGTGTAGGGGCGCGCGCAGGTGAGGTTCGAGTTTAGGGTTTTGGGTTTTATTCTCGATCTCCCTCTCTGTTCGCTGTACATATATATAACCGATGTAGTTTTTTTCTCTCGGCCGAGACATGCGAAGTTCGGGTCGGGCTGGGATTTCTTATGCGCAGTTAGCATTTGCTTTGGTCCACTGTTTGCGAAACAGTGTTGATTTCAATTATTTAGCCTATATATATTTCTTATACATATATATCTATATATATGATACATGTGTCATTGAATATATTT
This sequence comes from Iris pallida, assembly GCA_029216955.1. Taxonomy (NCBI): domain Eukaryota; kingdom Viridiplantae; phylum Streptophyta; class Magnoliopsida; order Asparagales; family Iridaceae; genus Iris; species Iris pallida. The sequence continues at coordinate 43,505,961 of JANAVB010014796.1, forward strand.
CTATATCTTATTTAGCCTAATACCTATATTTCTTATGAATATATTTCTATATATATATATGTATATCCATATATGCTATATGTATATCCATATATGCACATGTATCATATATAGATTTAACACTCTAACATTCCATACATTTATTATATTATCTATTTTCAGTCTAGGGCCTTATTTCTATAATTATGAATATATATATATATATATATATTAATAAAATTTATTTGACGAAAATAATATAGCCAATAATAGTAAAATAATATTATATAATAGGAACCTCAATAAAATAATAATAATAATAATAACGGAATTCAATCAATCAATAATGGTGTATATATATACCATTTTGCACAGTCTAATAATCCCGAAATGTACAAGGACCTATTTTATACCAATATCATTGGATATCAATTAATAATAATATTTATAATATTTAATTACGAATACTTAGAAAATATTTATTAAATCATTAAAACGAAATATAACACCCTCATACCAAATTCCATCAACATAAATGTCATTGGACGTGTCACATGACTACATGGGCTTGGGCTCAGTTCGGGTCCAGTCCGGACTAAAATGGTATAACCGGTTCTTCTGCAAGCCCATAAACCTTAATAATAAATAATTAAATTATTTATAGTAGTCAAGTCGCAACTTGGCCTGGTTTTCCTAGTTAGGACATCACTATGGCTCGGTCTTCCCTGCCAGGGCTAATACACTAGTCTAAGCACGACATTGCACTATCCGTACGATGATTCCTAGCCGTCTTGTACCTCAAAACTCCACCATGGCTAAAGTCATCTATCATAATAATTAATTAAGTAATTATTATAAAAATTCTAAAAGTCACCATTTAATCCAAATAAATAAATAAAATATATTATCAAAATCCTGGGAAGTGGGGTTACATGGGGCTAGCCCAGATTTGAGAAAAAATTACTCAGGACATCATATTTTCTAACTCATTGGTCTGTCCCAACCCAACACACCCCCAAACCCAAATTTTGAGTTTCATTTCCACATTTCACTCTCTCTCTCTCTCTCTTCCAAAACTCTAGTTTCCCTCTCACATTCTTCTTCTTCTTCTTCCTTCTCTTCTTCCCCACCACCCCCTCTCCCCAAGCTACATCTTCTTCTTCATCTTAACCCCTTCCTCAAGCTCTCATTCCCAATTTTGATGGACCAAAGACTCTCTCTTCCAAAATCCTAGTTTTCCACTTATATTCTTTTTTGTAATGTTTATTCCCAAAACCAAAGTAACATTATCATGATGGAATAATATTTATTTCAATTATTTATAACAAATTTCATGATCGAATTAAACCCTAACAAGATTCGGCCAAGTCGACTTTAGGACTGCCATAGTTTCTGGCAGTCCTAAATACTGATAGGACTACCAAAAATTGTGTCAGTCCTGATGTACCACAAGTGCATTCCCGGACTGTCACGCCCTGATTCCGGAAGAATCGATAGTCGTTTGTCACACCCCGGAACCAGAATACTGGAGAGCGGGGGACAGACACAGCCAGCTACGTACATTGAAGTGCAACCCACCTCGCAATACGGTCACGGCTGTCTAGATGCATGAGGGTTTAACTACAAGCCAACAGTCTCTTATGGTCAAGAACAAGCCTAGGGTCTCAATCTCAAGCAAGCAAATAAATGTTACAAGATATTAGATCATCAGACATACAAAGTAAGGCGTCCCAAACATTACATATTCAGATGATCATGAAGCTAGTCATATAAAATACGAAGATTAGCAAGCGTTAAAGTCATACATAATCAACCCTAGGATTTGTCAATCATGTTACAGCCCTTAGGCAAACCGAATATAAGTTTCAATACGAGCTAATACTTGCTCGACGGCTAAACGCCTCAAAAGAATAATTTTACAATAGAGTGGGAGAGCAAAATAAGAAATCCACTCGTTGCCAGGGTTGTGTCTAGTGTTCACCATCTGGCCGGAAGGCAGGTAGATCCTCGGGTGCTACTCCAAAATCTGGCCATACAAAATCAGCTGGGTCAGACCCCAGAAAGAGCAAGTGCCACAAGGGAGGCTTCACTTAGGAACTAAAACCAGCAGGTTAATAAACAAAAGATATAAATAATGAACATGATTAAGTAACAAGAAGACCGGATTAGAATAAAACAAGAGCTTGTATTATAAAAACAAGAGACGGAATATAATTCCCATGTTAACTATGTGGCAAGCATTCAGGCACGACCAATCAAGTCTTACAGCTTGCTATCATTAGCTAACTAGGATTATCATATGCTTAGTTACTAACAAGATGCATTTGAGATATTCCCAAGTCACAAGCCCTGCAGCTATCCAGGTTATCCAGGCGAGGTTGCTTAGAGTTATCAAGATTACATGAGTTGCATAAGTTACAAGATGACTTGGTGTACCTTAGTACATTTGTGTTCAAGAAGTGCCCCATATGACAGTGGGCTGGAAATGTGTCCTACTCGTCGGCAGGCTACAAGTCCACTCAGGTGTGGCCGGGATAACGGGATCGCCAGTAACTGGAAAAATCTCTCTATATGAACTACTTGATCAATCTAGTCATTAACCTAGTCAGATTTATTATGAATTCCTGACCGTAGTAACCAGGAATCCATATCCTAGACATAATGCAAGACAAGACATGTAGTTTGTACAGGCGCAATCAAGAGAATCAACCACGGTGTCAAGACAAGAGTTACTTAGCAAGTCCGGGTAGCCGTCGCAACAGCCTTTCAAGATTTTTATGTCATGTCAGGTTACTTGTTAATTGTCAAGATTACTTGTCACGAGTGCGTCTCGACGGACCACTATCAAGATTATACATGTTATGTCCAGTTGCTTATCATGTCAAGAGTGCGCCTCGATGGGCCACTATCAAGATTATCAAGAAGGGTTCATGTTAACATGTCATGCTCATGCTATAAGTACTTGTCATATCAAGAATTACTGGTCAAGAGTGCGCCACGACAGGCCACCAAAGGAGTTATCATGCCGTGTTCATGTCAAATTCAGATCATAGCCTAGAATTATCATATTCAAGTCCAAGTCAAAGCTCAAGTGCAAGTCAAGTTCGTGTTACATCCAAGTCAGGTCATGCTCAGGTTGGGTCAAAACTTAGGGCCCAAGTATATAACAAAACATGTAGACAACTGCAAGAACAAGGAAGTTGCAGGGGGATAGGTGCATCACAATGGGAGCCTAACGATGGATGGGCGCCTAGGCAAGCATGGACACCTGGACATGAATGGACACCAGGGTCAGGATGGCGCATGGCCAGAGAGGCATTGGACCATCATGGGCACATGGCCAGATATAAGCGCATGGCCAAAGAGGCGCATAGCCAGATATAGGCACTTGGCCAGATATAAGTGCATGGCCAAAGAGGCGCATAGCCCGATATAGGTGCATGGCTAGATATAAGTGCATGGCCAAAGAGGCGCATAGCCAGATATAGGCGCATGGCCATATATAGGCGCATCACAATAGGAGACTCACGATGCGTCTTCAGTACATACGCGTATGGAACCTACGTGTATGACACGCTCGGAGTTAAAAGATGTGTTATCGGGACTTCACGGCGCATGGCCTCCCGGGCGTATGGGGGCTTCGGCGCATGGGGTTCGTCGTCCCCAAACAGCAAGTTCAGCCATATAAGTTCCAAAAACTTGCTATGACCATAACTTTCTCAAAACGAGTCCGAATTGAGACTTCCAAGGGTCTAAACTGCATAGAACGAGATTTCCTACAGCATGGGACGACTAGTTTTCAGGAAATACCAAGCTTTACTAGATCAAAACCAAGAAATATAAGAAAAGATCAAAACTTAGATCTACAAAAATCTATCCATCAAAACCAAAAATGCCAAGTTCTAAAGAGACTTAGAATCAAGTGAAGAAGAGAATGGACATATAAAAATAAAAGATCCATCATGAAGCAATTTGCACTTGCCTAGGGTTTCTTGGGTGGGTGGGAGGAGTAATGGAGAAGAAGAAGAAGTAAATAAATAAGAGTAATGAAGAGAGAGAGAGATATAGAGAGAGAGAGAGAGGATATTTGACTTATAAAGCAACCCCTCTCATCTCAAACAAAAATAAACTAAACCAAGCTAAGCCAAGCCAAGATGAACCAAAATAAACCAAGTCAAGCCAAGTCAAGTCAAGTCATGTTGAACCAAACCAAATAAACCAATACAAGATTAAACCGGGATCAAGCTAAACAGGACAAGTCAAAACACGGGCTACCTAACAATTGTCAGAAATCCGTACACGTATACTGAAAATACGTATAACGAAAAAACTTAAAAGGACGCCGATGAGAATCGGCCCAATGATGCTGATGATCTTGGGCAACTCGAAGATGATCTCTACTTGTCTGACCACCTCGATAGTCCGAGTAACCATTTCTGGACCAAACATCTGCCTCTTGTCGACATCGTCCCAAGCTAAAGGTGATCTGCACTTCCTACCATACAGTGCCTTGAATGGTGTCATCTGGATACTGGCCTAGAAACTGTTATTGTAGGAGAACTCCATGAGATGTAAGTGGTCTTTCCAGGAACCATCGAAGTCAAGTGTACAGGATCGTAATATATCATCAAGAGTTTGAATCGTGCGATCTGACTGACCATCTGTCTGCGGATGATAAGCTGAACTAAACTTGAGACGACTCCCCAAACTCTCCAGAAGAATCCTCCAAAAGTGTGAGGTAAATCTTGAATCTCTATCCGATACGATACTGACTGACACTCCATGCAATCTAACTATCTGTCTGAGATATATCTCTGCAAGCTAATATGTCGACTAACCAATTCAGAAAGGGAGAAAATGAGCTACCTTCATAAATCGGTCAACTAGATAGCATCTCTCCTAGCAGGGGATTTTGGTAACCCAGTTACAAAATTCATGGTAATGTGCTCCCATTTCCATTCTGGGATCGGTAAAGGTTGAAGAAGTCCAGCTGGTCTCTAATGTTCAGCTTTAATTTGCTGACAAACCAAACAATGAGAGACAATCCGGGCTATCTCCCTCTTCATGCCATTCCACCAAAAATGCTGGCGAATGTTATAATACATCTTCGTGCCACCGGGATGAATTGAATATTGTGAACTGTGAGCCTCTGCCATAATCTCCTGTCTGATATCACCGCTGGGTACACAAAGATGCCTTCCATGTCGGAGAGTACCGTCTTCGTGAATACATAACTCTGTTCTCCTTCCTGTTTCATATTCTTCCCTAAGCCTTTGAAGCTTAGAATTCGTTGACTGAGCTGTCTTGATCCTCTCAACTATACTGGACTGAACTTGCATGCTGGCCATCAAGGCCACATTGGTAGGGAGAACTACCTCTATACCCATCTTCTGAAGATCTGCTAATAACTCGGGCTGTGCTCTTAGGAAATAAGCTCATTCTCTTTTACTCAATGCATCTGCAACAACGTTGGCCTTTCCAGGATGATACTGCAGGTTGATGGTATAATCCACCAATAGCTCTAGCCATCTTCTCTGACGCATGTTAAGATCCTTCTGGGTAAACACATACTTAAGACTCTTGTGGTCGGTAAAATTCTCTACCCTATCTCCATACAAATAATGCCTCCAAAGCTTAAGGGCAAAAACCACCGCTGCTAACTCCAAGTCATATGTTGGATAATTCTTTTCGTGATCACGAAGCTGACGTGATGCATAAGCTACTACCTTACCATGCTGTATTAGGATTGTAATGCCTGTTGTCCGTATTACATATTTTGGAATACGTGTACGTATTTTATTTTGTATTACATGATTCCTTGTTTAGCTTGCATCTTAGCTTGGTTATTTCTTGGCTTGGTTCGGTTTTCTTTGGTCTATCATGGACCAAGGGTGAACCCCCTACCTACCACCACCATTCATATTTATTAGTCCTCTTCATTCTCTCTCTTCATTTATCATCTTCTTCATTCTCATTTACTTCCTTACCTACCAGAGAGAGAAGAGAGAGGTCTAGGCAAGTGCAACTTGCTTCATGGAGGAACTCTAATTTTATTACTTCATTCTCTTCCTTACTACATTCTAAAGCACTTTAGAACTTGGTATTTTTACTTTCCATGGCTAGATTCTTGTAGATCTATATTTGCTTATTTTTTGGATTTCTTGGGTTTTGATCTACTTAATCTTGTTATTTCCTAGTTTTGATGGTTCCATGTTGTAGAGAATTTCGTTCTACCATATTTTGACCTATGGAAGTTCGGATTTGGACTCCGGGTGATGGAGTTGTGAAGCTTGAGAACTCGGCTCTCATGGTGTTCATCTTCTCAGAAATTTGGAGAAGATGAACTGTGCTTGGACTTGACTTGACCGCATGACAATTCATGCGGCAAGTGATTGAGCCGCATGAGACTCTCAGCCGCATCGGATGAGTCTCATTCTTGGCCGTATGGGCTCATTCCCCATCGGCCGCATATGCGCCCATCTTCTAGAGCCGCATGAACTCTAGCACTTGCGGACCGCATAGGCCCTGATCCTCGAGCCGTATGAGAACCCAGATCTAGCCGTATGGACTTCTCTCATAACTGAATTGAGCCGCATAAACCTCCTGCTCCTTTTCAGCCGTATGGACCCGTGTCTTCTCGGCCGCATAGGTTCCTACCCCTTCAGCCGCATGCGCACCTGTTCCTCGCCAGCCGCATATGGTTCCCTTTCCTCGCCAGCCGCATATGGTTCCCTTTCCCCACAGCCGCATGGGTCGCTTCTTCTCGAGCTGCATGAACTCTACACTTCCGCTGGCCGCATGAGGCCCAACGTCTTGGAGCCGCATGCGCCCTTGCACTTCCAGCCGCATGCGCCCCCCTGTCTTGGCCGCATGGGATCCAGTGACCCTGGCCGCATGCGCTCTTCTAATTGGGCCGCATGAGTCTTACCCTTTCCTGACCGCATATGCTTTAGCCGCATGGCTCTTCTATAGCCCTGAATATTGATATTTTATTAGATATTTAACGTCCATTTTATATCCTTACGCCTTTTGTCCTGAACTTGAAAATCATGAATTCATTTGATATGTTTGGAACTGATAATTGAGCACGACCTGACAGTGATCCGTAGTGGTGCACTCCTGACATGACTAACCTGACATGACCTGATAGTAGCCCGTCGTGGCGCACTCCTGACAAGTACACTTGACATGATTATCTCGAATAGCTGTTGCGACGGCTACCTGACATGACATGACCTGTATAATTAATCCTGGATACCGTAGGCGATTGTGCTTGTACAAATAATCCAGTCCTGTCTTGCATCATGTCTAGGAGGGGACTCCTGAGTACCACGGTCAGGAGTACCCATTGAAATGGACTAAGGCTAATAACTAGACTAATACACTAGTCATAAAGAGATCTTCCAGCTACAGGCAATCCCGTTACCTGGGCACGTCTTGGGATCTGTAGCCTGCCGTCGAGTAGGGCACATTTCCAGCACACTGTCATGTATTGTACCCTTCAAGCTACCTAAGGGTACATTCGTTTCCTGGACGATGTACCCACCTGAATTCAACTCTAATTCTTTTAACCCGGGTAACCTGGATGGTCTGCAGGGCTTGTGGCTGTGGAAGATTCTCACTGTATCTTGTTAGTAATTAGGCTTGTGACAACCCTAGTTAGTTAAAGTATCAAGCCGTAGTTCTTACTTGGCCGTGAAGTGATTGGATGGAGTCTAACCAGCCTAGTCTTGTCCTGATTCTGTTCCAGATTACTGCATGACCTGAATGCCTGTATTTATTTTACTGATAAATGGTGAGAATTCTAAGTTCTGTTCAGACGAAGGGTTACAACCCCGGTCCTTGTTTGGTTTACGGGTTGTAACCTGGTTATCTGAATAGTTCCATGGTTATCTCGTCGTATATCATCCTGATGTATTTTCTTTATTTCCAGTTCTTACTTTTATTTATATCTTGTGCTGATTGCTGGTTTTAGTTCCTAAGTGAAGCTTCCTTTGTGGCACTTGCTCTTTCTGGGATCTGACCCAGCTGGTTTTGTGTGGCCAGATTTCGGAGCAACTCCAGAGGATCTACCGACCTTTCAGCCAGATGGTGGCCACTAGACGAAACCCTGGCAACGAGTGGGTTTATTTTTGATCTCCCACTTTATTGTAAAAATATTCTTTTGAGGCGTTTAGCCGACGAGCACCTGTTTAGCTCGATTGCACTTTACTTACTGTCTGTCTACGGGCTGTAACATGATTGACAGATCCTAGGGTTGATCATGTATGACTAAACTCTTGCTAGTCCTAATATTTTGTAACGACTAGCTTCATGATCAGCTGAATATGTAATGTTTGGGACGCCTTACTATTGTATATTTAATGATCATACTTCTTGTAACCTTTTACTTACTTGCTTGTGATTGAGACACTAGGCTTGTTCATGACCTTAAGAGACTGTTGGCTTGTAGATAAACCCTCATGTATCTAGACAGCCGTGACCGTATAGCGAGATGGAATCCATTTCAATATACGTAGCTGGCTATGTCTGCTCCCGCTCTCCAGTATTCTGGTTCTGGGACGTGACAAGGATGCATCCTAATTCTTTACCTGAAGCATAACAATAAACTAAAAATCCTTCAGTCCCATCCGGAAGCGTGAGAATGGGTGCCGTCATCAATCCTTGCTTCAACTTCTCAAATAAACTCTGACATTCTACTGTCCAAGCAAACTGCACATCATTACGGGCCAACCGCGTCAATGGTGCTAAAATTTGAGCAAAGTCTGACACAAATCGGCAGTAATAGCCCGCCAATCCTAGGAAACTACGAACCTCTGCTATGGTACTGGGTACTAGCCATGTCTCTATGGCTACTATCTTCTGGGGGTCCACTTCGACACCACCTCTGGTGATGATATGACCTTTGTACGAAATACGATCAAGCCAAAATTTGCACTTATTGAACTTCGCATACAACTGATGCTCTCTGAGAATCTGAAGAACTACTCGAAGGTGTTGCTCATGCTCCGCATCACTCTTGCTATAGACTATGATGTCGTCTATAAATACTATCACAAACTGATCCAAATAGGGCATAAAAATACGATTCATGAGATCAATGAATACCGCTGGCGCATTGGTCGCTCTGAATGGCGCAACAAAAAACTCTCAATGCCCATACCTCGATCTGAATGCCCTCCTTGGGATGTCTTGCTCTCTAACTCTGATCTGATGGAACCCTGACCTCAAGTCAATCTTCGAGAATACTGCCGCTCCACTGAGTTGGTCGAACAAATCATCTATCCTTGGCAAGGGATATATGTTCTTGATTGTTATAAAATTTAAGGTACGATAATCAACACATAATCTTGACGTACCATCCTTCTTTTTCACAAGAAGTATCGGGGCTCCCCAAGGCGATCCACTAGCATGGATGAATCCCTTGGTCCTAAGTTCTTCAATCATCTTGTACAGAATCTCCAATTCTGATAGTGCCATTCTGTAGACCCTCTCTGATACTTGTACCGTCCCTGGAATCAAATCAATGGTGAACAGAATCTCTCTCTCTCTGGGGGCATAGCTGGAAGCTCTTCGGGGAATACGTCAGAAACTCTGTTACTACTCTGGGAAACTGAACTGCTACTGCTACTGTCCGCAAGACTGGGGGATAATGCTCTACTTCGCCTCTGGAAAACGAAAATTCCTCTTCGCCGGGAATACCAAAAATAATCCTGCCAGTATGGCAGTCTATTCTTGCATATTGATCCTTCAACCAATCCATTCCTAAGACCACATCATAGTCGGCCATCAAAAATTTTATCAATCTAGCGAAAAACTCTCTACCGCTAACTATGATTCGACACGAGAAAAATACCCTATCTACTCCCACAAGACTATTACTAGTAAGGATATTTTGTCTTACTGATAATGCTCGGGCTCCAGTCCTATCCATGTCACGAATCGTACAGACATAAATGAGTACGATGTACCTGAATCAAATAATATTGATGCTGAAAAAGAGTTGACGAGAATGGTACCTGCTACCACCTCACCTGATGCCAATTCTTCTTTTACCGACAAGGCCATGGCTTGACCCTGTCCTCTTGGTGCTGGTCCCCTCTGATGGTAACCTCTCTACCTACTCTGAACCTGGACCTGAGCAAACTGTTGAGTCTTCTGCTGCTGGAATGCTTGAACCTGAGGTGGCAAGGGCCTCGGAGGCTGGTACTGGTGCTGGTCCCCTAACCGATGGACTGGTTAGGGTTGATGAAGATGAACTGGCTCTATGCGGGCAGGACCCAATCATGTGATCCGGCGTCCCACAAGCCAAGCACAACCCCTGTGCTCTGTGACACTCTGAGACTACGTGTCCCGACTTTCCACAATGAGGGCAGCCCATTGCGGAAGACTGCTTCTGCTTCTGTTGCCGAGGGTACGTCGGTGTCGAGTGCTGAATCGACGAAACAATGGTCGCCCTTCTAAGAGCTCCAATAGTCAAAGCCCTAGCTACCGGGCTGGTGTTGACGACTGCGATAACTGACCATGAGGCCTCTTTCGACCCCCTACTCGGTGTAATATCCTCTGGAAGGTGTACTCATGCCTCCTAGCTGCTCGCAAAATAGCATCAAAGGTCTGATGCTCAAACTGCTCCGTCGCTAGAATGATCTCTAGGTGGAGCCCCTGCTGGAACCGCTGGGCTCGGTCCAATTCGGTCGCAACCAAGGTAGGAGCAAACCGACTAAGCCTTAAAAACTCAGCCGCATATCCATCGACCGTCCTTTCCATCTGCTTGAGATTGCTGAATCTGGTCTGCAGATCATACCGAGCTACTGTATCAAAATACTTCGTCTGGAACTTGTCGCTGAATACTGCTCATAAGACATGCGTCACCAGACTAACTGTTTGCATTGCCTACCAGCTGTGGGCTAACTCCAATAACTGCAGGCACACTATGGCCACCTTCTCATCCGCTGGAATTCGAGCAGCCTCCAGAATAACCTCTATATCCTGAAGCCAAGCATCAGCAACAATCGCATTCACTGCCGTCAAAGAAGGGAGGATTTAAGCGCTTGAAACTGTTGGCCGTATTGTTCCCTTGATAACCAACTCTGCCCATAGCATCTTGTACTGTCTGGTGCAGGGCATCGCCCCGACGATCTTGTGATGCAATCAATTTCCTGATGAGTCACACTAGGGCTCCACTGCCAGACTCTGCAGGCTGGACTGGCTGAACCGGTGGCTCTAGACCTCTGAAAGGCATAGCTCGGAAGGCTGCTCCCGAGTGCTGGGGTTGGTCCCCAGGTTGTTGTCGGTTCACTGGAGGTGCTCCTCCTGGCTGATCGGTAGGACCAGGAACAATGCCACTGAAGAAATGACATGATGAACAATAAGAAAGGACTGTGATAGATCAGGGATATAAGCATGTGATCAGGTCAAGATTCAGGAAGATTAGAAAGGACAAGTAAAAATCAAGGGTGAGTACAGATTGAGACAACTATTCAGTAAACCCCCCATATCTTGATTTACAAGACCAGCATGGGCCACCACTTAAATAGTGTCATACCCCAAAACCAGAATACTGGAGAGCGGGGGATAGACACTGCCAACTACGTACATTAAAGTGCAACCCACCTCGCAATACAGTCACGGTTGTCTAGATGCATGAGGGTTTAACTACAAGCCAGCAGTCCCTTATGGTCAAGAACAAGCCCAGGGTTTCAATCTCAAGCAAGCAAATAAATGTTACAAGATATTAGATCATCAGACATACAAAGTAAGGCATCCCAAACATTACATATTCAGATGATCATGAAGCTAGTTATACAAAACTTGAAGATTAGCAAGAGTTAAAGTTATACATGATCAACCCTAGGATTTGTCAATCATGTTACAGCTCTTAGGCAGACCGAATATAAGTTTCAACACGAGCTAACACTTGCTCGGTGGCTAAACGCCTCAAAAGAATAATTTTACAATAGAGTGGGAGAGCAAAATAAGAAATCTACTCGTTGCCAGGGTTGCGTCTAGTGTTCACCATCTGGCTGGAAGGCAGGTAGATCCTCGGGTGCTACTCCAAAATCTGGTTATACAAAACCAGCTGGATCAGACCCCAGAAAGAGCAAGTGCCACAAGGGATGCTTCACTTAGGAACTAAAACTAGTATGTTAATAAACATAAGATATAAATAATGAACATGATTAAGTAACAAAAAGACAGGATTAGAATAAAATAAGAGCTTGCATTATAAAAATAAGAGGCGGAATATAATTCCCATGTTAACCACGAGGCAAACATTCAGGCACGACCAATCAATTCTTACGGCTTGCTATCATTAGCTAAATAGGGTTATCACATGCCTAGTTACTAACAAGATGCATTTGAGATATTCCCAAGTCACAAGCTCTGCAGCTATCCAGGTTATCCAGGCGAGGTTGCTTAGAGTTATCAAGATTACATGAGTTTGCATAAGTTACAAGATGACTTGGTGTACCTTAGTACATTTGTGTTCAAGAAGTGCCCCACATGACAGTTGGCTGAAAATGTGCCCTACTCGTCGGCATGCTACAAGTCCACTCAGGTGTGGCCGAGATAACGGGATCGCCTGTAACTGGGAAAATCTCTCTATATGAACTACTTGATCAATCTAGTCATTAACCTAGTCAGATTTATTATGAATTCCTGACCGTAGTAACCAGGAATCCATATCCTAGACATAATGCAAGACGAGACATGTAGTTTGTACAGGCGCAATCAAGAGAATCAATTGCGGTATCAAGACAAGAGTTACTTAGCAAGTCCGGGTAGCCGTCGCAACAATCTTTCAAGATTTTTATGTCATGTCAAGTTACTTGTTACTTGTCAAGAGTGCTTGTTAGGAGTGCGCCTCGACGGGCTACTATTAAGATTATACATGTTATGTCCAGTTGCTTATCATGTCAAGATTGCTTGTCAAGAGTGCGCATCGACGGAACACTATCAAGATTATCAAGAAGGGTTCATGTTAACATGTCGTACTCATGCTATAAGTACTTGTCATATCAAGAATTACTGGTCAAGAGTGCGCCACGACGGGCCACCAAAGGAGTTGTCATGCCGTGTTCGTGTCAAGTTCAGATCATAGCCTAGAATTATCATATTCAAGTCCAAGTCAAAGCTCAAGTGCAAGTCAAGTTCGTGTTACAGCCAAGTTAGGTCATGCTCAGGTCGGGTCAAAACTCAGGGCACAAGTACATAACAAAATATGTAGACAATTGCAAGAACAAGAAAGGTGTAGGGGGTAGGCGCATCACAATGGGCGCCTAACGATGGATGGGCGCCTAGGCAAGCATGGGCGCCTGGGCATGAATGGACACCAGGGTCAGGATGGCACATGGCCGAGGTAGGCGCATGGACAGAGAGGCACTGGACCATCATGGACGCATGGCCAGATATAGGCGCATGGCCAAAGAGGCGCATAGCCAGATATTGGCGCTTGGCTAGATATAAGCGCATGGTCAAAGAGGTGCATAGCCATATATAGGCGCATGGCCAGATATAAGAGCATGGCCAAAGAGACGTATAGCCAGATATAGGCGCATGGCCATATATAGGTACATCACAATGGAAGACTCACGATGCATCTTCAGTACATGCGCATATGGAACCTACGCGCATGACACGCTCAGAGTCAAAAGATGCGTTGCCGGAACTTCACGGCGCATGGCCTCCCGGGCGCATGGGGGTTTCGGCTGATGTGGTTCGTCGTCCCCAAATAGCAAGTTCAGCCATAGAAGTTCCAAAAACTTGCTATGACCATAACTTTCTCAAAATAAGTCCGAATTGAGACTTCTAAGGGTCTAAACTGCATAGAACAAGAATGGAGAAGAGAATAGAAAAATAAAAATTGGAGATCCATCATGAAGTAAGTTGCACTTGCCTAAGGTTTTTTGGGTGGGTGGGAGGAGTAATGGAGAAGAAGAAGTAAATGAAGAAGAGTAATGAAGAGAGAGAGAATAGTTGACTTATATAGCAATCCCTCTCATCTCAAACCAAAATAAACCAAACCATGCCAAGCCAAGCCAAGATAAACCAAAATAAACCAAGTCAAGCCAAGTCAAGTCAAGTCATGTTAAACCAAACCAAATAAACCAAGGCAAGATTAAACCAGGATAAGTCAAAACACGGGCCACCTGACAATTATCAGAAATCCGTACATGTATGCTGAAAATACGTATAACGAAAAATGAGAGTGATATCGTCCCCCGGGTGTGATGCCGTACGAGCCTAGGTTGCGCTCGTACAAGGCATTTTCATAAGGTTATCCGAAACTCAACAGCAAGAGTGTGCGCAGAGTAAATTGAACATATTGAATGAAAGAAACTTGAGCTTTATTGATAATGAACATCATATTATAGACTCGATACAAAGGTGTCGTACGGGCTTACAAACTGACTCTATTACAAAATGAACGTTGATGAGATAACCGTTCCATACATTACACCCCTTTATACAAACAAAAAAAAATTGATCGAGTCTTCAAAAGAAATTGATCGAGTACGTCTTCGCACGTACGGGCAAAGCTTCAAAACACGCGAGCGCTGCCTTCAGTCAGGTGGCCCGCTACTTCTGATTTGTAGTACCTGCGGAGAGTGAGGATCAGTACATTACACGTGTACTAGCGAGTGGCTAATTAATTTTCATGCTCTCATTTGGTTCACGAATTTTGGTAAAACCATGTGGCATATTTTAGTGATCTTTCTAGCCATTCCTAGTCAGTTTCATGCAAGCAGTTTGGCGAAACATAAACAAGAAAAATTTACACTAGAACTTACCCCCGGTAGCGGGTGCCGTGCAACATAAAGCTTACTATGTTCTTTCCTGTCATAGTGCATAACATAAGTTATACTAATACTTATTTGTGGAGGTCATTTGCATGACAAGCCATTTTGTACTTATAGCTTGGTTAAAACGATGGCACGTTCAATGCACGTAGCGAGCCCCGTTGAAAGGCACCGAATACCCGCGGTACAATCCAGCATACCTATCGTATTTCTTCTTAGGCCGAATCGGTCTCGTGGCCCAAGGATACCGTCTGAAGGAAAAATCGTCCTTGTGTACAAGTTATCCAAGACCGTGCTAAGTTAACAAGTCATTCAAGACACGTTCAAGTTATCATTGTGACATTTATTTAATTGATTCAATCTTCGTTTTGCACAGATCTATAGTAAGTGTTCGTGAAGAATTGTGCCACCATTTATTGATTCTACACTAAGAAAACAAGCATGTATTTTATATCTCTTGTTTGATTTGAAATCAGAGGGTCGAGGGAAGGAGGTCAGCTACTCACCTTAGTCTTTGCTTCAGACAAGGGAATGGTTGGCTGCGCTAAGACGTCGCCTACGCGATCACCTGCTATCGCATAAGCAACTGATTAGAATATTATATTATTCAAGAAGTTCGATACGAATGCGAAGTTTGAAAAGGCAAGCCATAAAAACCATCGAAAATATTCACGAAAACGCATTCACGAAAAACCAAAGCCAAAGCAAGTACGACATGAAAAGCAGAGCAACAGGAGATCTCTCCCGACTCAACCACAGAGCCAATCCTCGAGGCACAACCCGCTGAATGGGACTTAATTTCGAAGAAGACTTTTTATAACGAGAAAAAGGATCTTAATTCAATCATTTCCGTTCGACCGATTCAATCGATCCCGATCTATCAGTTCCGACTGAATCGGTAGCGAAAGTGTTCCTTTCTCGCGCATCCCGTAGACGAAAACAGAGCACGATGTAGGGACGAGGCACAAAACCATAACCAACTAAGAAAAAGTTTCGTCCTTGAAACTTAAGAAGAGAACCTACTTCTAGGAGAATAGAGAAGGGATCTTTTCCCTCATCTCAGACTCAAGCTCCCAGGTCGACTCCTCGACCATATGGTTCTTACAGAGCACGCGAACGAGAGGGATAGCACGATTTTGATACAGTTTATCCTTGTGTTCCAAGATTTGCACAGGCTCTTCTACATACGATAAGTCTGCCTTCAGATTCAGCTAACCAAAATCTATCACATGGCTCGAATCGTGCACGTACTTCTGCAACTGAGAGATATGGAAGACATCATGCATATCCAATGGTGCTGGCGACAATGCAATCTGGTAAGCTACTGGGGCGACTCGCTTCAATATTTTGAAAGGACCTATAAATCTTGGACTAAGCTTGCCCTTAGCTCCAAATCTTGTGACTCCTCGCATAGGCGTTATTTTCAGAAACACATGGTCGCCTTCCAGAAATTCAAGGGGTCGACGTAGCTCTTCTGCCGACTTTGTGTGCTATTTTCAATCTCTCTTGTATCAGCTTAACTTTTTGTACAGTCTGTTCCACCAGTTACGGGCCGAGTATCTGCCGTTCACTGACTTCATCCCAACAAATGGGTGATCTGCACTTCCGACCGTACAAGGCTTCAAACAGTGCCATTTGGATGCTAGACTGATAGCTATTGTTATATACAAATTCAGCCAACGGTAGATGAATGTCCCAGCTTGACTTCAAGTCGATTGCACAAATACGTAACATGTCTTCGAAAATCTGATTCACCCGCTCTATTTGGCCATCGGTCCAAGGATGATATAATGAGCTAAACTTGAACTTGGTCCCCATTGCTGACAGAAGACTACACCAGTAGTGTGACACGAATCTTTCATCCCGATCTGAGACAATGGATACTGGAATCCCATACAGCCAAACTATTTCATCAAGATAGATCTGGGCAAGGCGATCGATGCTCCAAGTGACTTTAATGGCAATGAAGTGCGCTGACTTGGTTAATCGATCGACGATGACCCCAGACGGCATCGTTTCCCTGCTGTATCTTCGGCAGGCTAACAATAAAGTCCATAGTGATATAATCCCATTTCCATTCTAGAATGGCAAGGTTCTGTATCTTTTCGTCCGTTCGTTGGTGCTCAGCTTTAACCTGCTGACAGGCCATACATTATAACACGAAGAGTGCCACATCTCTCATCATGTCGTGCCACCAAAAGACAATACGGAGGTCCTTATACATCTTGGTGCTACCAGGATGCAAGAAATATTTTACATAATGCGCTTCCGACATTATCTCATTTATGAGTTCTGGATTATCTGGGACACATAGCCTGCCCTTCATTTGCAATGTTCCCAACTTGTCCTCTGAAAAGTCAGACGCCTTCCCTGTTGATATTAGCTTTCGCATCTTTTCCAGGTATTGATCATATTTCTGAGCAGATTTGATCTTTTCCAATAGGCTTGGTTCCAGCCGCAGTTACGCCAGCTACGCGTCCACAAATCGAACTCGAAGTTATATGCCCGTTCCTTCTAAGTCGCGCAGCAGTCGACTGTTGATGGATAGTAAAGCTATGTACTTCCAACTCAGCGCATCCGCCACAACATTCTCCTTGCCCGGCGTATAGTCGATCGACAAGTCGTAGTCCTTAATCAGTTCTAGCCATCGCCTCTATCACAAATTCAGTTCTTTCTGGGTGAGGAGATACTTGAGGCTCTTGTGGTCCGTATAGATCCTGCACGCCACACCATAAAGATAGTGACGCCATAGCTTTAACGCAGACACGATTGCCACCATTTCTAGGTCGTGTGTGGGATTGTTCTTCTCATACGGATTCAACTGTCGGGAAGTAAAAGATATCACCTTATCCCGCTGCATGAGCCCACACCCCAAGCCCTGGCTAGAAGTATCGCTGAAGATTTAAAATCCTTCGGTCCCTTCAGGAAGAGCGAGTATCAGAGCCAAAATAAGCCACTGTTTTGGCTCCTGGAATGAAGCTTCACAGTCGTCTGACCACACGAACGCGACTTCGTTTTGGGTGAGGCGAGTCAAGGGTGATGCAATCTTTGCGAATCCTTCACGAAGCGTCTATAGTATCCGGCCAAACCGTGAAAGCTTCGAATTTTACTGACTGATGTAGGCCGTTTCCAATCAACAACTGCTTTGACTTTGTTCAGATCAACTGAAATACCTCCAGCGGAGATGATGTGCTGAAGAAAAGATACGATGTTCAGCCAGAACTCACATTTGCTCCTCTTCGAAAACAACTGATTATCTCGGAGGGTCTGGAGTACGGTCCACAGATGTTCTATGTGTTGCGCTCAATGTTCTGCGTGTTGCGTTCGATCCTTCGAGTATACAAGGATATCATTTATGAAGAATACTACAAATTTATCGAGAAACGGACGGAACACCTGATTCATTAGATCCATGATGGCGGCAGGAGCATTTTTTAGGCTGAATGGCATCACGAAAAACTCGTAGTAGCCGTAACGAGTGCAGAAGGCAGACTTCGACACATCTTCTGGCTTGGCCTTGAGCTGGTGATAACCCGATCGAAGATCAATCTTTGAAAACACCGTAGCACCTTGGAGATGATCGAACAAATCATCAATACGGGGCAGGGGGTATTTGTTCCAGATGGTAGCCTTATTCAATTCCCAGTAGTCAATGCAGAGCCACATCGACCAATCCTTCTTCTTGATGAATAGCACAAGCGTACCCCACGGCGAGACGCTATTGTCACGATCTGCTACCCAAATTGTTGGGCTGGACCGAATCATGTCCAGCCTACGCTAGAGATAAAGCGTAGTAAGCTGTTCTAAAGATAAACAATATATAATCAAAATGTGCTAACAGTTCTATATGTCATATTGAGTCAGAATAATATTCTAAACACAAAATCATCTCGTATATAAATATGTTCCAAATACATAGTCAAGACATAAAACTGGATACAGGTCCAGTATCAAAATACATAGTCTAAACATGACTACTCTCAAAAGTCCCGAACAACTAAACAAACAATCTAGACGAGTTTTCCCGCAAGTACATCCTCGTAAGGTAAAGTCTGATCCTCGACGGCAACTCCATAATAGGAATCACATAGCAACTCCTCCTTGGTAAGTATACCTACAACTTTATCCTGTCAGGACAAGAGCAAGTACTTGTACTACGAACATATAATACTGATCATGTAATGGAAAGAGATGAAATAACATAATCATGGCATATCTTGATTTATCCAGTTTTAGATACATTTCATCATGGCAATATAAGTTTGTTTTAAAGTTTAAAACTGTAGCATGTACGTGATCGGTCAATAGGTAAATAGGATGTACAGTGGTACATATCAATTTTTTAAAGTGCACATACGTACACTTAACGGCATCGGTGTATATCCATACACAAATGCGGGATCAGACATATGACAAAGTTGCATATAGAATGTAACAGTACACGGTAAATACATACGGAGAAGGGGGGCATGATCACGTACTCTACTAACAGTTTTCCCATAACCCATTTTATAACATGTGGGTGATACGAGAATAGTATAAAGCATGGTGGATACTGAGAGCAGTATAAAGTATGGGAAACATGGAGAAATATGACTTACAGTTTAGGTATTAGCATTTAACATAGTTTTTACACAATTCATCATATACAGTAAATAAAGTTTATAGAGGTACTTCTCTTGTGCAAAGCAAGGGTATGTATATGAAGCTATAGATATTTTGGTGTCTCGCAACTGTAAAAATGATACATAAACTTAGTTTTTATACTAAGCTAAATACTAGGACACTTGTGGTGTGACACGACTTTCTGACTGGACACCTTGCCAAGTGATGACTTTAGCAAAGGAGACTAATATAGGGTGACACAGTACCTAAACCAACTTTCTAGGGTCTTTATACTATGTTAGGGGAAGGTCCAACACTACAATATCCCAAAATCACACAATACATCGCACGTCGTAATTATTCAATAAATAAATCAGACTATACACTGTGTTCCAACAATTTTTAAGATAGGTAAAAAGCTCAAATATACATAAAATAAAGTACCAAAATGATCCTTGTTAATTATAGAAATGTATACTAATTTTTATGGAATTTTAAAACCCTCATAGATATTTATTAAAAATCAGTAAACATAAGTATCCTGAAAATGAGTTCTGTTTTCCTATTTTTATAAAATTTCAAAAGTACCAATTAAATCCTAAAAAAATTATATTAAATTGGCTAAATTAACATAGTATTTAAATAAAATTCTTTCTAGATTTTTACAGCACTTAATTTATATATAAAAATTCAAATACAACAAATTATAATTTCTGGAAAATAAATAATTAATTATTTACTATTTTATTCACGTATACGAAATTGAACCGGAGTCCAGATACGGGACTCAAATCCATGAATCAAGTCCGATATGACTCGTACAGGCCTTGAATGTATTTTGGCTCATTTAAGTCCACAGAACCCGTGCTAGGTCTGGACTCAAATGGTCGTAATCAATCGAAATACAAAAATACATATATTAATAAATATACTTAATAGTATAATACATAATATATACACATACATATATATATATATATATATATATATATATATATATATATATATATATATACATATATATATATAGATATATATATATATATATATATATATATATATATATATATTATATATTTTATATATAAAAAATATAAATACATATATATATATATATATATATATATATATATATATATATATATATATATATATATATATTAAATATATTTTATATATATACATAAATATATAAAATATATTTAATATATATATATATATATATATATATATATATATATATATATATATATTAAATATATTTTATATATATTAAATATTTTATATATATATATATATATATATATATATATATATATAAAATCCAGCCCAAAACCCATTGGGCCCAAAACCAAACCCATTTTAAACAGTAAACCCGATAAATTAAAACCCGTTTACTATGTGGGTTTAAACCCAATAACACAAACCCAAACCCATTAACCCATTTAATATTAAACCTATGTCCTGACAGTTAGGGACACGAGTATTGAAATAGACACGAGTTATGTGTCCGCAGTTTGTACGACACGCACGACACGAATTCGCCGTGTCCACGCTCACCACTGGACTCCTCGACACTGGACCAGTCCACACACGTATACACGAGACATGATGTCACGACCTGCACCCTAGAGTAAGGGCACGAGACGTGGGTACGTCCAGCCTACGCCGCAGTATCGGCGGTAGAACGCTGTCCTAGGTCACATACATCTAACAGTTATAAGGTACCTGTATAGTTTATACACTCCGAATGGAGGTGACATAAATAAGTACAACTCAATCACAATTAAGGAAGAAAGTACGATACGATAGAATAGATAAAACACAGAATCCACAGATAATAAATACAAGATAGAGATAGTTGAAAGTCTAAAATAAACATCTCCACAAATCCAGAGTACAAACTCCAATACATATAAGTGTATCTGACATAACATAAAGATAAATAGAACTAGCCTAGCCTATAGGGGTAGTGTCATCAGCAAGTGTTGGGTCCTCCTGAGAGTCCAGCTCACAAGTGTCGTCTAAGCCTGCTCCGTAATAAGTGGGACACTGCTCCTCAAAGTCATCTGTAATATTTTAACAGGTCCAGTCAGGACTGGAGCAAGCACAGTACATCTCACGCAGTTCATATCATGACAGAAATAAAATACAGGCAATAGAGTAAGATACATGAAACGCTGAAGAATATACATGAAGTAAAAGAGAAGGCTGTAATGAAATATCTACTATAAATAAAGAGCTACAGTAAACTAGTGATTTAGAGTACAAGCTAGACATGTGAACGGCTTGATAATAAACATGAAAGGTCACACATGACTACACTACTTTAGAAATTGTCCACATGACTATTTATACTCCCCTGTTGTAAAACCCCTAAATTTCTACTATTTTTTAATTAAATTTGGTACCGATTTAAAATTTTGTATTGTACGTCGCGTAGTCGTATTGTACGTCGCACACGAAATTTTATTTTTCGTAATTGCTCGACGAGTGCGAATATGTACGAGCGTACATATTTTTAGAAAAATATTTCTTATTTTTATAGTTTCAAATAATATATGCAATATTTAATTTTAGCTATCAAAATTTTCTAAATTTATGATTTTATTTATGAAAAACCTTTTATTTAGAATAAATAATATTCTTAGTGCATACATATATTTCATAAATATTTTGCTAGTTTATTTTAAATAAAAATATAATTTTCAATATTTATTAATATTTTATTATTCAAAAAGATATTTAAAAATATTAATGTAATTTTCAAAATTATTATTATTAGTATTTTTGGAAAATATATTTCGAAATTATTGTGGAGATTTAAATCTTGATTTGAATTTATGTATTTATTTAAATAGCTAATATTTGAAATTTGATTTATCTCATTTAACTTTGAACTAAAAATTAATTAGATTTAAATTAGATTTTGATTTGAATTTGAATTTGATTGATTTTAAATTAATAGATGCATTATCTAATTGGGTTTTTAATATTCCTAATCATATCCAATTGGGAATTCCCACATCCTATAAATAGGCAGGTACTCCTCCAATTTCTATCATTCATTAATTCTCCACAATTTATACCACAAATAAACGTGCAACGTGTCTGTGTTACCCTCAGCCCATAATCTTATTCCATCTTTTACATGTACATAAATTTTCCCGTATCGGACACACCCCGACACCAAATCCCTAAACCTATCCCTATCCTAACCCCATCGACCACCCGTTCTCCTTCATAGACCTCGACCCCTGCCAACACCATCAGACCCCCGTGTCGCCCTTCGCCTGTGCCTACCGACAGAAACCCCATCACCCGGCCAGAACCCAGCCATACACAACCATTATCTCCCATCGCACAACAAACCCCACACCAGAGCGACACAACCACCACCGCCGCCGATTCGACCACCACCGTCACCATTAGAAACCCAAAACCATCAAAACTCCCTCACTTGAGCCCACCGCCGTGTGTCGAGCCACCGCGAGCCGCGACGTGCTCCCCGACTCTGCTGCGCCACCGCAACGACCCCCGCACGATCCCCGTCCCCGCAGCCCGTTGCGATCCCAGCCACCGCGCCGTGCGTCTCCGCCTAATCACCGGCGAGTCTCCAAATCTCTCCGCCTTTCCCCGTCGGCGCCTGACCAGCGCCGTCGACCGACGCCCTCCGATGAAACCCTCTCCGCGGCTAGCCTCCGTCTTGCGTAACCACCGACCGTACCCCCTTTCTCCTCCGCCATGGTCGTAGCCTCCGGCCGCCGCTCCGGCGAACCGCCTCCCTCCGCGCCATCGAAACCCCTAGCTCCGTCCGGCGCTACACCGCCCCACCAACACCGTGCGTCGCAGGCGCTACGCCTTCCTCAGCCCGGCCGAGCCGCCCCTCGTCGCAGCACGCGACCGCCTCCCGACCCTCTCCGACCTCTTCCGCCACTGCCCGGTCCGCGTGCGCACCGCCCTAGCGCCGAGACTCCGACTTAATTCCCTCTCCCTTCTCTCTCCTGCTCTCTCTCTCTCTCTCTCGCTCGCTTAATTTCCCCCACCCCCCTTTTCAGCTTCACTCTCTCTCTCTCAATCCTTTTAAACCCTGTTTTGGTTGGCCTCCTCTTTCGAGGAGCAGCACATGGCACATTATACTGCTTCTTTTTTTATGTTATTTACTTTTTGGTTGTTCGTTTAATTTGTTTTGTTTAACATTTGCTTCTCTTTGAGTATCTAAAATTTTTACTATTATTATTATTATTATTATTATTATTATTATTATTATTATTATTATTATTCTCATTATTATTAATAATTGTCATCATTATTATTATTTATTAAGGAGAGTTAATATTATTATTATTCTTATTATTTTTATTTTGATTAATATTGTTGTTACTTGCAAAACTATCTATTTGCAAAATATTATTATTTATAAAATTTGAGGAAAATATTATTTTCTAACTAAAAGGGACAACTATTTTGATCAATAAAAATGTAGTCACCAAATTATGTTATAAATTTCTAGTATATTATTTTGGCTAATAAAAATATGTAGTTTTCTACTAAAACTTATTTTTACAAAACTTAGAACTTTTGCCCTAAAATGACTTTTGATTTTTGAGTATTTATTTGAAAGTATATTTTGACTAATAACTTATAATCAAATATTATAAGCATTTTCTAAAAACAGATATATGATTTATCTAATTTCCTTCGGCATTCACCATTACTATGACTAATCCCCCAGTTCTATTCCCCTGCCAAATTCCATAATTCCTCATATCGTCCCTAACCAAACTGACCGTTTTGGATCCGACACACCAGTTTGTACCACCGTCAGAGGGCGTCTTGTGTAGTTGTTGCACCGAAGTCGAAGTTCGTGCCACATTGATTGTCGCAGCACAACAGGCGTACTATCAGGCAAGACGTCTTGCCATTTGCTGTTTATTTATTTTACTCATATTTCATGCATTAGTATTATTTTCTTTATGCAAAATAAACTGTGATACATGGCTTAACCTGTTAGAAATTACTGTTCATTTATATTTCCTTCTATGTATTATTTTTCTTACACATTAAACCTAGATTTAAGGGACCACCTTGTGTGTTGCATTCATGGCCTTGACACGTTGTACCACGAAGTTGTGTGTCGCATGTAGAACACGAAAGTGCATGATTGGCTGGCCACCAGTACGTACAAGCCGTACGATAGGAATAACCGCTAATAGAGGTTGCATGCTTAGTTTGACTTAGCGGTTATAGAGGTTGTATGTTGTGGATACAACATAGTAGGCATTGGACGGGAAGGACAATTCCTTAGCGTATGGGCTTCGATGCACTTTTCCTTGTGACCCGGACTCTCCACTGGAGATACAGGGTTGATGACCCATGATTACTGACGGCCATTGACGATTCTGCGGAACGTCATGCTCTTACTGATGGGGCCTCTGGTGCCCAAGGGGGACTATGCCGATCCTATTTAGCCAGGGCCCATGCGTAGGAAGGATTGTTCTTAACAACATTTCAGTTAGATTGGTTAGGCACCTTTATCCGTTAGGTGCGAGTACTTTTAGTTTGGGTACTTGTATCTGATCGTGGCTTGGAACAATAACTTATCGCAGATTAGTTTGTCACATCTTGTCCTTGTTTGGTTGTAGGTGTGATTTACTACTTCGATGAGAAGGTATTGAACCTTGTTGGGGTCCGGATACCATATTGGATTCATGGCATGTAAAGATACGTCACCGTGTATTAGTTTACCATCTCCTGTCCTTGTTTGGTTGGGAGGATGGTACGCTCGTTCAGTAGGTGTGTATTGGACCATGTTATAATTCGATTGACTTATTTATTTGAACAATATTTATTCAGTTTATATGGCATGATATTATGTGTCTTGTTACGTCCCTCTGAGGACCTGGTTATCTCTCCAGGTGTGTGCTATTGTCTTTCGCAGGTATTCTCGCTCTAGCCGTGACCATCGCTATTTCTTCGAGGATGATTGCACTTGGATCGTCTTCGCTTCGCTCGCCAAATTCATATCTTTTCTTATGTATTTTTCCTTTACTTGTTGGTAGTGGATTTGTCTCCGTCCAACATATTGTATCAAGACAAATTCATAGTTGATTATATGATATCTTTTATTCTTGTGGATGAGATTAGTTATGGATCTACTGCATTTTACAGCTTATGTATCCATACGAGGCCTATGTACTTCGTATGAATACAGCTGGCATGTCTACGTTCCTAGTCCTACGAATTTTGGGACTGGGGCGTTACATATTTTTGTGGTGGCCCATGCAGGTCGAGATAAATTGTTTGGTTACTTTACCGTACCAAACAAGCCTGCCTATAGGATTAGAAGTCTAGGATCTCATCCACATACTTGACCTCTTTCCTCGATTCCATATTCGAACTATCGTTCGACTCATCGATTGCATCTTGCTTGATCCTTTATATCATTATTCTAATCTTCCCTTCGTGCTTGCTAGAGATTGACCCTACTAGTTAGATGTCCCAAACACCCTTAGCTTAATTCTTTAAGTTGGGTAGAATACTCCCGACCTGACACACCCTTGACCATTAAGGGAATACCAATAGTACTATCTAGACCATAGAGACTAGAGGAATTTAACCCATTTGGTCAACCAAGCCTTGGTCAATAAAACCGTAGAATGATGGTATAGGAATAAACAAGACTTAGATCCTTATAGCCTATTCATATTGTTTTTATTCATCTACCATCGTGCCTATATTTCTACTATCTAAACTAATGATGCTAATGTAGCCTAGTTTTTGCAAGCTTATCCTTTCATCAAGCTTGTTCAAGACATATGTTATTGGAAGAGCTTCCACTAACATATTGTCTAATCAGAACCGGTGCATAATGGTCTGATCAACCAAGTGCACTTTGGTTCGCTTTTATCTATCGTTCTACGTGGATAGGGGTATAGCTAAACTTGCCCTCTAGAATCCCATCTACGACTGTCTTGACAATCCCTTTGAAATTATTCAATCGTCCTTGAATCACGTATTCGTATTCGATAATACCTCCTTCGAACTCCATATTGCGTTCGCCTTCACCTATTTTAGAAGGACGAATGCGTTATACTAGAACTTCCTCTAGCCTTCCTATCGACTATGACCATTCTCACTCGATGTTGCTATATCTTCAACCTAAACCACTCGTCCTTTTTCTTGGCCCTATATTTGCTATCATGAACCTTCCAAGTCATTTAATTTAGGCATGAACCTAATCGTTCTCTTATTCGTGCCTCAACCTACTAGGTCTCTAACTTATTTCTCTTGATACCATATCATTATCTATTGCATGACAATCTTGATTTAAACTTTAAACCCTTAATCTTCTACTCGTGCCTTAACTTGCGACCCTCATAACCACACCCGTATTAAATTCTATGATTTAGATCACAATTCTTACGACATGATATTTTTTGAAAACATTGTCGTTGTTTGTACCCTATCGATACCCCCTTGTGTCTTCTCACCCCCCTACTAAGTCTTAATTTCGAGGACGAAATTCTTTTAAGTTGGGTAGGATATAAAACCCCTAAATTTCTACTATTTTTTTATTAAATTTGGCACCGATTTAAAATTTTGTATTGTACGTCGCGTAGTCGTATTGTACGTCGTGCACGAAATTTTATTTTTCGTAATTGCTCGACGAGTGCGAATATGTGCGAGAGTACATATTTTTAGAAAAACATTTTCTTATTTTTATAGTTTCAAAATAATATATGCAATATTTAATTTTAGCTATCAAAATTTCCTAAATTTATGATTTTATTTATGAAAAGCCTTTTATTTAGAATAAATAATATTCTTAGTGCATACATATATTTTATAAATATTTTGCTAGTTTATTTTAAATAAAAATATAATTTTCAAGATTTATTAATATTTTATTATTCAAAAAGATATTTAGAAATATTAATATAATTTTCGAAATTATTATTATTAGTATTTTTGGAAAATATATTTCGAAATTATTGTGGTAATTTAAATCTTGATTTTAATTATGTATTTATTTAAATAGCTAATATTTGAAATTTGATTTATCTCATTTAATTTTGAACTAAAAATTAATTAGATTTAAATTAGATTTTGATTTGAATTTGAATTTGATTGATTTTAAATTAATAGATGCATTATCTAATTGGGTTTTAAATATTCCTAATCCTATCCAATTGGGAATTTCCACATCCTATAAATAGGCAGGTACTCCTCCAATTTCTAACATTCATTAATTCTTTACAATTTACACCACAAATAAACGTACAACGTGTCTGTGTTACCCTCAGCCCATAATCTTATTCCATCTTTTACATGTACATAAATTTTCCCGTGTTGGACACACCCTGACACCAAATCCCTAAACCTATCCCTATCCTAACCCCATCGACCACCCGTTCTCCTTTATAGACCCCGACCCCTGCCAACACCACCAGACCTCCGTGCCGCCCTTCGCCTGTGCCTACCGACAGAAACCCTATCACCCGGCCAGAACCCAGCCATACACCACCATCATCTCCCATCCCACAACAAACCCCACACCAGAGCGACACAACCACCACCACCGCCGATTCGACCATCACCGTCACCATTAGAAACCCAAAACCATCAAAACTCCCTCACCTGAGCCCACCGCCGTGTGTCGAGCCACCGCGAGCCGCGGCGTGCTCCCCGACTCCGCTGTGCCACCGCAACGACCCCCGCACGATCCCCGTCCCCGCAGCCCGTTGCGAGCCCAGCCACCGCGCCGTGCGTCTCCGCCTAAGCACTGTCGAGTCTCCAAATCTCTCCGCCTTTCCCCGTCGGCGTCCTACCAGCGCCGTCGACCGACGCCCTCCGATAAAACCCTCTCCGCGCCCAGCCTCCGTCCCGCGTAACCACCGACCGCACCCCCTTTCTCCTCCGCCATGGTCGCAGCCTCCGGCCGCCGCTCCGGCGAACTGCCTCCCTCTGCGCCATCGAAACCCCCAGCTCCGTCCGATGCTACACCGCCCCACCAACACCGTGCGCCGCAGGCGCTGCGCCTTCCTCAGCCCGGCCGAGCCGCCCCACGTCGTAGCACGCGACCGCCTCCCGACCCTCTCCGACCTCTTCCGCCACCGCCCGGTCCGCGTGCGCACCGCCCTAGCTCCGAGACTCCGACTTTGTTCCCTCTCCCTTCTCTCTCCTGCTCTCTCTCTCTCCCTCGCTTAATTTTCCCCACCCCCTTTTCAGCTTCACTCTCTCTGTCTAAATCCTTTTAAACCATGTTTTGGTTGGCCTCCTCTTTCGAGGAGCAGCACATGGCACATTATACTGCTTCTTTTTATTTATGTTATTTACTTTTTGGTTGTTCGTTCAATTTGTTTTGTTTAACATTTGCTTCTCTTTGAGTATCTAAATTTTTTACTATTATTATTATTATTATTATTATTATTCTCATTATTATTAATAATTGTCATCATTATTATTAATTATTAAGGCAAGTTGTTATTATTATTATTCTCATTATTTTTATTATGATTAATGTTGTTGTTACTTGCAAAACTATCTATTTGCAAAATATTATTATTTATAAAATTTGAGGAAAATATTATTTTCTGACTAAAAGGGAACAACTATTTTGATCAATAAAAATGTAGTCACCAAATTATGTTATAAATTTCTAGTATATTATTTTGGCTAATAAAAATATGTAGTTTTCTACTAAAACTTATTTTTACAAAACTTAGAACTTTTGCCCTAAAATGACTTTTGATTTTTGAGTATTTATTTGAAAGTATATTTTGACTAATAACTTATAATCAAATATTATAAGTATTTTCTAAAAACAGATATATGATTTATCTAATTTCCTTCGGCATTCACCATGACCATGACTAATCCCCCAATTCTATTCCCCTGCCAAATTCCATAATTTCTCCTATCGTCCCTAACCAAACTGACCGTTTTGGACCCGACACACCAGTTTGTACCACCGTCAGAAGGCGTCTTGTGTAGTTGTTGCACCGAAGTCGAAGTTCGTGCCACATTGATTGTCGCAGCACAACAGGCGTACTACCAGGCAAGACACATTACCATTTGCTGTTTATTTATTTTAGCTCATATTTCATGCATTAGTATTATTTTCTTTATGCAAAATAAACTGTGATACATGGCTTAACCTGTTAGAACTTACTGTTCATTTATATTTCCTTCTATGTATTATTTTTCTTACACATTAAACCTAGATTTAAGGGACCACCTTGTGTGTTGCATTCATGGCCTTGACACGTTGTACCACAAAGTTGTGTGTCACATGTAGAATACGGAAGTGCATGATTGGCTTGCCACCAGTACGTACAAGCCGTGCGATAGGAATAACTGCTAATAGAGGTTGCATGCTTAGTTTGACTTAGCGGTTATAGAGGTTGTATGTTGTGGATACAATATAGTAGGCATTGGGCGGGGAGGACAATTCCTTAGCGTATGGACTTCGATGCACTTTTTCTTGTGACCCGGACTCTCCGCTGGAGATACGGGGTTGATGACCCATGATTACTGACGGCCACTGACGATTCTGCGGAACGTCATGCTCTTACTGATGGGGCCTCTGGTGCCCAAGGGGGACTACGCCGATCCTATTTAGCCAGGGCCCATGCGTAGGAAGGATTGTTCTTAACAATATTTTACTTAGATTGGTTAAGCACCTTTATCCGTTAGGTACGAGTACTTTTGGTTTGGGTACTTGTATCTGACCGTGGCTTGGAACAATAACTTATCGCGGATTAGTTTATCACATCTTGTCCTTGTTTGGTTGTAGGTGTGACTTACTACTTCGATGAGAAGGTATTGAACCTTGTTGGGGTCCGGATACCATATTGGATTCATGGCATGGAAAGATACGTCACCGTGAATTAGTTTACCATCTCCTGTCCTTGTTTGGTTGGGGGATGGTACGCTCGTTCAGTAGGTGCGTATTGGACCATGTTATAATTTGATTGACTTATTTATTTGAGCAATATTTATTCAGTTTATATGGCATGATATTATGTGTCTTGTTACGTCCCTCTGAGGACCTGGTTATCTCTCCAGGTGTGTGCTATTGTCTTTCGCAGGTGTTCTCGCTCTAGCCGTGACCATCGTTATTTCTTCGAGGATGATTGCACTTGGATCGTCTTCGCTTCGCTCGCCAAATTCATATCTTTTCTTATGTATTTTTCCTTTACTTGTTGGTAGTAGATTTGTCTCCGCCCAACATATTGTATCAAGACAAATTCATAGTTGATTATATAATATCTTTTATTCATGTGGATGAGATTAGTTATGGATCTAATGCATTTTACAGCTTATGTATCCATACGAGGCCTATGTACTTCGTATGAATACAGCTGGCATGTCTACGTTCCTAGTCCTACGAATTTTGGGACTGGGGCGTTACACCTGTACCCCAATCAATACACAAGGATCCGTTCAAGTTATGTTATTGCACATGAATTCACATGGGGGCCCATAAATGGGTGTACATGAATATAAACATGGGGGCTCCATGATCATGAGAGTACATGAATCACGAGAGTGCACATGAATGATGAAAGCACAATAATACATGATGAAAGTGAAATGCACATGACATGATGTATCTGATGCTCCCGAAGGGGATAACATCGTATGAAAAGATCCATATAGTACTAATCCGTGTTTCCATCGTGTCAGCATCAAGTAAAATAATCTAGAGTAAGAAAATACTCCTAGCAAGTATGAAATGGTCAGAAAATGTACTCGCCTGATATCCTGAACGTCTGAATGAAATACTGCCTGAGGAGTGGTGTTTGGCTCCTAATCAGAACAGTACAAGTCATAACATGTCCAACTAATAAAGTAAGCTACTATGATGCAGTCTACATGATATTAGGTTAATCCTAGACCAAAGTTAACCCTGGTCAACTTCAGTCAACTAATTGTCAAAGTTAGGTCAACTAGGTCAACCTAGACCCAATCAAGTCTCACTAGGCCTAACCAGTCTACCCTAGCAAGTATACACCATACACAATTCTATATGACTCTACACATGTGTATATTTCATATACACAAGACCACACAAGAATACCATAGGCTATGTACCTAGGTTATAGGCCATAGGCCATGCACATCCAATTTCATACATTTATACACACTATCCTTATAGGCTATACCTATATTGAATTACAAATCACATTGGTTATATATATATATATATATATATATATATATATATATATATATATATATATATATGTATATACATACAGGGTTAGAGAGGGAAAAACTTGTACATGTGAGTGTTTGACTATACATAGGCATGTGTGTGTGTGAATGAGGTCTGAAATCAGTGTGCATACATGTGTGTGCACATTGGGATATATGAGAGTGTCAATGTGAGATTAGGGCGTGAGTGTCATAGGCTTGTGTGTGTATTTGCATACATTAGTACTTAAATAATTACATGTATCAGCCTTGCTTACTTAAACATGGCCGCATGGCCATTTTATGGCATTATTTAATTTCTTTTGGCCTATGCAAGCTGTAGCTTGCATTCATTTATATATTCTTGCCCGCATAGGCCATTCAGTTGAGCCGCATGGCCTTACAATGCTGGCATGCTCAATATTTAATGCATATATATTTTATGCATGTAATTGCTTGCATGGCCTTTGCTAATGTGAGCTTACATGCATTTAGTAATTAATTAAATGGCTTAGCATTAATTAAATAGCTTAGATTTAATTATATTTTTGTATGCCACTTGTTAGTTTACATTTGCATGCAACTCATTATTGCTTTGGCCATTTAATTTAATGGCATTAGCTTTAATTGAAATTGTGCTGTGCCACATATGGTCTTCTTGTTTAAATACATGCATAGGCATTAATTGTATGCCTTTAGCTTTGCTTGTATGGGAACACCATGTTGGCCGTATGGGACCATATTTGGCCGTATGGCCCTTATTGATTTGTTTGCATGCTGTATGTTTGCATGCATTTGCCAATAAATTGTTAGCCGCATAAACCCAATGGCCATTTGTCATTTAGCTAGCCGCATATATACATTCATGGCCGCATGGCCATCTATGTATTTCTGGCCGCATGTGGCCTTAGCCATATTTGGCCGCATGGCCTTGCAATATTTGCATGCATTTGCATGCATACGTAATTTCCTGGCCGCATATGGCCAATGCCATATTTAGCTGCATATGGCCAACTCTCATTGCTAGCCGCATATGCAATGCCTTGCTGGCCGCATATGCCCATTGCTTAGCCGCATGCATTTGCTTGCCGCATAGGCTCAATACTTTAATTACTTTAGTGCGTGCAATTATTTAACTCTTGTGCAGTGGCAACATTAATTTATTGTTGGCCGTATGGCCTTAGCTTTAATTGCCTGGCCACATGAACATTTTTGTGTTTTGGCCGTATGCACATTAGCAATGTAATAATTTTCTTGAGCCGCATGAGTCCTCCACTGCCCTTGCCCCTGCTAATATTTAATTACCACATGTATGCTTGTGCCATATTAATTATTCCCTGACACGATAGTGACCTGCCGTGGTGCACTCCTGACAAGTAAACTTGACATAATAAACTTGACATGATAACTTGACATGATAAACCTGACATGATATATCTCGATATGCTGTTGTGACGGCTAACCTGACATGACAAGATTTAATAACCTGGACACCGTGGATGATTGTGCTTGTACAAATGAACCCGTCTTGTCATGCATCATGTCTAGGACAGGAATCCCTGGTACCACGGTCAGGGGTACCTAATGTAAATTGACTAAGGCTAATAACTAGAATAATCCAATAGTCGTGAAGAGATCTCCCAGCTAAAGGCAAACCTGTTACCTGGGCGCACTTGTGGATTTGTAGCCTGCCGACGAGTAGGGCACATTTCTAGTACACTATCATGTGTTGCACCCTTATTGTACTAATATTCGACCAGGGTAACCTGGATGGTCTGCATGGCTTGTGGCTGCAGAAGAATCTCGTCGTATCTTGCTAGTAACTAGGCCTGTGATAACGCTAGTTAGTTAAAGTATCAAGCCGTACTTATTGCTTGGACGTGATTTTGGATGAGGTATAATCTGTCTAGTCTTGTCTTGATCCTGTACAAGATTGTTACATGACCGGATTTCTTATTTCATTTTGCCGATAAATGGTAGGAGAAACCAAGTTCTGTTCAGACGAAGGGTTACAACCCTGGTCCTTGTTTGGTTTACGGATTGTAACCTGGTTATCTGAATGGTCCCATGGTTATCTCATCGTATATCACCTGTCATACTTTTCCTTAATTACTGTCTTTTATTATGTAATTGTACCCTTGTGCTAATAGCTGGTTTTAGTTCTTAAGTGAAGCCTCCTTGTGGGACTTGCTCTTTCTGGGATCCGACCCAGCTGGTTTTGTATGGCCAGATACCGGAGCA
Organism: Iris pallida; assembly: GCA_029216955.1. NCBI lineage: Eukaryota > Viridiplantae > Streptophyta > Magnoliopsida > Asparagales > Iridaceae > Iris > Iris pallida. Next base: position 43,539,788 of record JANAVB010014796.1, read on the forward strand.
GCTCCCAAGGATCTACCGACTTTTCAGCCAGATGGTGACCACTAGACAGAATCCTGGCAACGAGTGGGTTATTTTGGCTCTCCCACTCTATTGTAAATATATTCTTTTGAGGCGTTTAGCCGGCGAGCACCTGTTAGCTCGTATTGCATACCTTATTTTTGTCTGCCTATGGGCTGTAACATGATTGACAAATCCTAGGGTTGATCATGTATGACTAAACTCTTGCTAGTCCTAACATTTTGTACGACTAGCTTCATGATCATCTGAATATGTAATATTTGGGCCGCCTTACTATTGTATATTTGGTGATCTTACATCTTGTAACATTTATTTGCTTGCTTGTGATTGAGATACTAGGCTTGTTCTTGACCATAGAAGATTGATGGATTGTAGTTAAACCCTCATATATCTAGACAGCCGTGACCGTATAGCAAGGTGGGTTGCACTTCAATATACGTAGCTGGCTATGTCTGCCCCCGCTCTCCAGTATCTCGTTATCTGGGGCGTGACACGTTCAAGGGAAGACTCCACACCAGATGAGGTTCTCTCTCATCCTGCAAGCAGACTATGTGGTTATCAGTACATTACATGCACTGGTAGGGAGGCTAGTTCGCCCGCTCGCTATCATTGCCGTATACGTTCAATTTACTTTCGTGCATCATCTATCAATTGATTCTCTTTCTAATCTTGCCTTAGGATCAGTTTCATGGCATATATTGTAAAACTTATCTCGTGTTACGGGCATCAAGTGTCGCATAGAAATAACATGCACAACTTACCATACTTACCGTACGATCTTTCCTGTCCAAGGTAAACCAAGTTAGCCAACATATTATACGTAAAGACTTGACGAATATGCATATTCAATACGAGTATTATCAGCGTATTTCTGCCTCGGATGAAGTACTCAAGTTTCTTTCAGTTGTTCAGCTTACTTAGATTACTTGTTTCAATGCAAGGACTTGCATATAGATTGCCACCAACAAGTCCACTTAATCTATATGCATCGGTTGCTGGCAATACAAGCCATTTGGACTTTCTGAACGTGGCATTCATATTATCTATCAGACAGTGATGGACGATACACACTGATAGGCTACGCATACTGGCATTACGTCGCTTGAGCTTACCGAGCCCTCATCCAAGTCGTCGATAAGCCGTGATTCCTCCTAGGCCGGCACGATCCCTGGTCACCCAGCTTCTGATCGTCCGAGAAATCCTTCTTTCTCTTTCCTCGTACACGAGTTGTCTGTGACCATTTCATATTCTCTTTTTATTTCTTTATCTTATCGGCTGTCACGACCCGCACCCAGTGTAAGGGCACAAGAAGTAACGAACGCCCAGCCTACGCCGCAGTGTCGGCGGTAGAACGCTATCCTGAGTCACAATATCTAACACAGTCTAAAATAAACTCCGAATGGAGAGTAGAATAATAAGTAACTCAGTCACAATACTAAGATGGAATAGAAGAAAGAATCTCAAGAGAGTCACAGATAAAAGTCTAGGTGTAAATCACCAGAATAAAACTCAAGTACAACTCATAATGTCACAAGCAGAAAGACAAAAAAAAAACTAAGTCTCAGCTAGACTATACGCAAGTCCTCAGCGATGGATCATCCTGAGTGTCCACATCGCCAGTGTCATCTAAGCCAATGCCATAATAAGTAGGGCAGTACTCCTCATCAATACCTGTAAAATTTTCAACATGTCCAATTAGGACGGAACGAGCACATATCTCTCACAACAGTTCATAGCAGGAATGGACATATAAAGCAAGCTATAGAAAACTATACATGAATCGCTGTAAAGGAAATCAACAAGAGAGAGAATATAAAATGAGATATAATATGATAAATAGAGAATTATAACTTCTACGTGATTCAGAGCATGAATTGGTTATGTAAACAGCTTGGGTTGCACATGGATACAGCTAAGGAGTGCACATGGATAACAACTACTGGGGATAATGATCACATAACCAACTACACTCTTCCTGCCCCCAATCAATACACAAGGATCAATGCATGTTATGTTATTACACATGGATAACAACTACTATATACATGGAGCTCATATGGTCATGAGTGTACATGAATAACATATGAGTGCACATGGATAAATATGATTACATGGAGTACACGATGGCCATGATAAAGTACATGAACATGACATACTCGATGTATCCGAGAGGATAACATCGCATAAAAAGATCCATAGGGTACTAATCCGTGTGAACATCGTGTCAGCATCAAGTATACTAGTGTATAACAAGAGAACATATCCAAAGAAGTATGAAAAGATCAGAGAATGTACTCGCCTGGCAAATCGAACTGCTGATGATGAGGTGTAACTAAACTGGGGTAATGTAAACCTATTTAAAATACACACAGGTCACAACCAAGACCACAATATCAAAAGAAATAGCTATCATGCAAGACTACATGCTTCTAGGTCCATTTTGGTCAAAGTCAACCTTCGGTCAACTCTGGTCAAACCTGGTCAACGCTGGTCAAATCCGGTCAAACCTGGGTCAATTAGTCCGTCTACTAATTTCTAGGTCATACACAAAATTCTAGTTCATTTGGAGTTCGTTTGAGTTGAATTGGATCAAGTTTGACTCAAAGTTGACTTTTGTCAATTTGGTCAACTTGTCGGCCAATTCGACTAAACTAAGCTCGAAATGACAAATCAAATCTGTCCTAGGGCTCCTATAGTCATATACACAACTACAATCTAATCTAAGAGAATTAACAAGCTTAAATATATATATATATATATATATATATATATATATATATATATATATATATATATATATATATATATATAGGTATATACACACATGTGTATATACAATACAACAAAACCCATATCTAACAAAAAGTGATGTGTGCGTGTGTGTGTACTGGTGCTTACTGAAATGAGGTAAATTCTGAGATTAAAACAGCAAACACAATCATGATATGTCCCAAATTAATATACTATTATATACATCTGTATAAAGTAAGAAAACTACATATATATATATATATATATATATATATATATATATATATATATATATATATATATATATATATATATATATATACAAAAGCTCGATTGGAAAGATACGCAATGATGCGTGATACTTAAAAAGTCTAAAATCTGGAATAACTCCCCCTCGACCCATTCTCCACGTATATGTGTTAGGAATGGGTTTCAACGGGGTTATACATATATATATATAGTTAAATATATGCATAAATCTATATATAGAAATCACATATACTCATAAATGATGGAAAATTGTGAAACAAAACCAAAATTTGGTTCCCACAAATCCGAAACCTCATATATGTCCTGAAAACTCAGATTTTGTAAACTAAGAAGTTGGAAATCAAAATATCGTATTTAACTCAAAAATTGAAATATCATATAAATCTCAATTTTATCCAATTCAATGAAAACCCGATTATGCTTGAAAAAAAAACAAATAGGTGATGATCCCGCGGATCACTTCCCACAAGTTCTAATTGTCATATATGAACTAATAATTCAGAAAATACGGACTAAAAAGTCAAGGATCGAAAAATCACATTTATATTCAAAACTTTGAACCCGAAAAACTCAATTTTGACAAAACGACTCAAAACGCAAAATACACCTAATCAACCCGCGAAACTCGGCATACACGCTGGTCTCAACCTACGTGATACGCTCGGGTACTCTTGGGTTCGAAATCGTGTCTGTGTCGTGTCCACAGAACGCGTATCGAAATTTTCTGATACCGCGTGGTACGCGTGCGTTCTCACTCGTTTGAGCGCCGCACACGCAACGAAATGCCACGTGCTCATGCCCGTAGCTGGGGGTCCTGGGGTAGCTCTAGGACATGTTGACATGGCGACACGATTCCCAAAGCAGCGCATGCAGACCCACGCACCCGTGCGGCCTGCTGCGCGCGCGCGCGCCCACCCGCCCTCGTGCGCGTGGTGCCGGCCTCGCTGCTCCCTCGTCGGGCCACGCCATGACTTGGGGTTTATCCTACGGGTCGTCTAGGTCTAGGTCAACATGTCCCGGGTCCTGGAACGGGTCTTCGCTGTGTCATGTGCGCACACGAAGTCCGTTTCCACGACAAAAATCAGCCCGAGTGCACAGTATGGCTGACCAGTGCACGCGCTATTTCTCCGCGCTCGCTCGACGAAACATCGTGAAATTTTACGGACATGTGGGCAGAGGTTGCCCCTACGTGCTCGTAAAATTTCACGCAAGACGGAGCTCTGTGCGTCGAGTTATGACGCACAGACTGCAGGACGTGCACGGGACCGTGCACGGGATCTCGTGCACGCGTGTCCGTGTCCGAAACATCGCTGAAAAGTCATCGATTTCCAATCCGTCTTCACGAAAGTTTATTGAAATGATATTATCTAAACATCCATGAAGTCAGAATCGAAAAACAGCAACTTTCAATCCTAAGTGGCATTTCGTCGAACACGTGCTGAACGGACCGACACGGGCTCGATACCTCCATCAAACGGAGTCAAAATTCCACCAAATTTAGTGGGCAAGGCTAGGGCACCTATATGGATGCAAAAATGAAGAAAAACCAGATTTGCAATGGTAGATTAGGGTTTTACCTATTGAGTGTCAAAACTCAATGATCGGGGCTCCTCGGTTATCGTGTCGGCCGATTTCCCTCCAGCAAAACCTTTCGTCTCTACTCCAGAAATGGTCTAGCAGATCCTCCTCTCCTCGACGAGCGCAACGGAGTTCGTTTGGGAAGAAACGAACTCCGGATGAAGGAAAAAAGTGTTTTGGAGAGTTGGATCTCTTAGGGTTTCTTTGTGGAGGCTACAAACTACAAATGAATGCAACAAAGGGAGGGGGTACTGCTGTTGGGCGGCCAAGGGGGGTTCTCTAGGGTTAGGGTTTCACTTGGGCCAACTCTTTCTCAAGTAGAAATGTGCCCAAGTCGAAAAGCTCAAAGGCCTGCATGCAAAAAGGCTAATTAAATAATTAAAAGCCTTCAAAATAATCTAATGCACAAATTAAATTCTAAAAATGAAAATAACAATTCTAATGCATGGTCAGGCCCTTATACAAGTCCACTAGGGTTAAACCAATTGCTAGCACAAACAAGAGTCAACATTTTCAGAAAATCACAAAAAGGCCAAAATGGCTAAAAATCAATTAATCACTCTAAAAATTTACTAATAAAATCTAAATTAATTCTAATGATAATAAATCTAATTTCTGATATAGCATTAAGGTTCTAGGTCATGGTTGGCTAAGGTCAAACTACCAAGTCACTAGTCTGCAACCAATCAAATCACACTGCAAGCAATCCAATTAATAAATAGATAAAAATTTAAATAAAAATCATAAAAATTGAATTAAATAACAATTACTAAAATATCCTTGGAATTGAAAAGTGAGTGTGACAAATCTACCCTCCTTAAAATAATTTCGTCCTCAAAATTAAGATGATCCTACTCCTTCTAGGTCAAAATCTCCAACAATCATGGTCTTAAGAAAACTAATCTAAATCATGCAGTTGGAAAGATATCATACATGATTATGGCAGGTAATCAGTCTGGGGTCTCATCTAGCCACTATAGTCATACTAGATCAAAAGTAGTCGTAAGGTATCAAGCATACAAACATTATGGTAGGGTACAGTAATCATCAAGATAGGATAAGGTATGGGTCAAGAACTCACCTCTACTAGGTCTGGTAGCTGGAACTCTCTCCTGGAGGTAGGCTTCGACTAGGGGCAAGTGTAGTAGGACAGTCTCGTATCTTGTGTGCAGCTAACCCACAAAATAGGCACAATCCTAGTCTCTTCCTACAGTCCTTCCATACGTGCCCAAGCTTCTTACAGAAGGCACAGGTAGGCACTCGCTCAACTGGCCTCTGCTGGACAGGAATCTGAACTGGATAGGTTGGTCTAGACTGAAAGCCGGGGTACTCCTGAGGCTCTGGGTATAAACTGCTCCTCGCTCTCTTAGGACTAGGCTCCTCTCTCGAATGCATGTAATCCCACAACAGTTGAAAATTGAGACTCTGCTCTCTCATAAGGTCAGCCTGAAGTCTCTGTACCTCCTGCACATCCTGAAGGAGTCTATAAATATGAGCTCCATCAAGAATGGCATGGGGTACCACTCCAGGAGGCAAAGGAAGGCCCTCAGTCTTCGGCTGAACTGCAGAGCTTTCCTGAAGGATAGGAGATGGAGGGAAATTTTCCGGTGAGGCTGCTAACACCTCCTGAGTAATAGAAGGGGAAGTACAATCTCAGTCTCATCCGGAATTGCAGCTGTGCACTGGGGACAAATTCTGGTCATGGGTGCCATTCTGGAAAAGATAAGAAAAAATAATAAATCATCGGGCTGTAAGGCAGTCTATCATCCTATACAAATACTGGTGATTAAAAAAACAACTAAAATTAACTATAAAGCGTTAACACTCTAAAGATGATCAAAATCGAAGGTTTAAAGCACGACTGTCAATAACACTGAGATCCAAGCACACTATATATATATATCTATAAGAAATTTTAGTCTCGATAAGATCTAGATTGATCAAATCCAGGATGAATCGAGGTTTGGGCAAGATGGAGAACGAGGTCATTGAAGTCTAGGCACGAGTATCCAAGACTTGAAATCCATGTCACAATTGAATTGATTCAATTGAATAAGGTTCCAAACATTGGATGATAAGGAGAATGACCAAGTCGACTGGTCGCGATCAAGGGTTTAGAATTTAACACTATTGAAATCCTAAAGAATACTGCGAGGATATAGAAATAAGTCAATTTCCTTCTTTTGATAAGGAAGCTAAACGTGATACCCTGGGTTGACCTATTAAGTACAGTGCCTTGTCTTTCTGATATATGTGAAAGACAAAAGCAAAAAGAGTTCAAAGACGATACTATTGAGTACAATACGTGGTTCATAGACGGCGAAAATAATTCAAAGAGAATTGCCAAACTGTCGTGGATGAGACATATGCCCTAGAGTCTCATCCACGTAGAGTAATATATGAAAGCGAACCAAAGTGCAATAGGTTGATCAGACCATCATATCCCGATTCTGATTAGACAATATGTTAGTGGGTCGACCCAATAAAATATGTCATGATCAAGCTCGAAAAAGCGATAAGCTTGCAAAACTAAGGCTAAATTAGCAACATAAGGTAGTCAAAATATAAGTAAGGGAGATAATGATGAAGAAAAATAGTCCAAGATTATTAACTAAGCTGGTCAAGCAATCAAGATAAGGTACAAGATTAAGCATTTAAGGACCAAGAAGAACACCATCTCATATCGGGTCGAAAGAATTGAGTCATGGTTGGATCTCGAATTTAAGTCAGAAAGTAATTTAGTATCAGGGTAAGGGTTCAAGAGGTGACAACTAATACAAGAATAAAGGAAATCAAGTTGAAGCATGAAATAAATTTAATTAAGAATCCAGTAAAATAATTTAGGGACACAGTTCTAAAGAGGAATACTATTAAGGAACGATCAAATACAAACGGTTAGAAGGTCACAATAAAAGATCTAGATTTAAGGAAAGGTTGAGTAAGTCAAGATTGAGATACAATCACATAGTTTGGCAGACGAATAACAATACTGGAGTATATACTACTATCATAGTCATGAGTGATATGGCAATTAGTGTGGAACACTTCTATCTCATTAAGGTTACCTTGGTAGCCTACCATTACCTTCCTTTAAAAAGAAATTTCAAAATAACTACCTCAATTTGTATTCACTCTAAGCCATCCAATCTAATCACGACTAACATTTAAATCCTTTTCATAAACCTTATAGTAACTTTTATTACGTTACTACTAACCTTTCCAAAATTTAACATTTCAATCCAACTTTAAACTCCAGAGTTAATGAATCATGAATCCATAAAATTCTATATCACTTCATAACTTTAAAAACTCCCAATTTGTCTCAAATAATCCTCAAAATAGACACTTAGCTTATCATGGCAATCTAGCATTTACAGCTCAGTATTTTAACGCACTTATCAACCATAATTTCTCTTTCTAAGTTATTGAAACATAATCACTACTTCTTAAACCAAAATCTAAATAGATTTTTAAATCTTCAATCAATTGATACTATTTCAAATTTGAGAATTTTTTTTCTTCCAAAACAATCGTTTTCATATCTTCCCAATCTTTTAAACCAAATTTTAATATCATTGCTTCCACTTAAATTTGAAATTCAATAAACATATACATCACAACTTGTACGACTCAATTTAATAGTTCATACTGCCACCCCTTTTTTTATCATTTATCAAACCAATCTATATACGTTCAAAGATGTATAATCATAATCCAATAATTCATGAATCACATCAATTCCTGAAATCGATTTATATAGATTCTAACTATTTCCTCCAGTATCAAAATATAATTTTATAATCCTCTGGTGATTACTACTTAGAATCTTCAAGATAAATTTCCTTGGTAATATCCCAACTTACAACTACTAATCATTAAATCATCCATTTAGAAAAAAAATTCCCTTATAACTTAATCAAAGTCTCCATGTATTCCAATTCCTTAATGTAATCCTTCTAGCCATGTATTTAACCAATGAGTATATAGCATTGTAGCCATCTTCCTAACCATTATTAAGCACAAGAAAGTAAGGGTATTGGTGAAAAGAGTTCAAACAAGATGCAAGAATCAAGGGAGGAAGGTGGACTAAAGTAAGGGAAAGGGAATTTTAAATCGAAGCTCAAAATGAGATTCTCAAGGGTCGTCCCAGGAATCTCTCAAGGAATCCTAACAGTGATTGAGTATCCTCTCAATCTAACACCTTACTTCCTATACCCTATAGCAGGCTCGTAGTAATACAATTAAATTGTCGTACTACCACGACATCGCACTAATGTGAATCTGGTCCTGCATAGACCGGAGGGATAAAATCGTGTCTTCTTAACTATCTTGAAGACAGATCAACAACGAATCAATTACTGGAAAAGAAGCAAAATTATCAAAGGAGGACAGTTGTTTTCAAAAGGAGACAATTACAACAAGAATTGATAAGAGTTTTCCTAATATGATTGAGTACCTTAACTTATCCTATATCTACTGCAGGCTGTAATGATACTCTAGTTCGAGTACCACTACGAATCACACTAGTTGTGATTGTGACCTGCATGGGCCACCACTAAAAATGTGTCACGACCCGCACCCAGTGTAAGGGCACGAGAAGTAACGAACGCCAGCCTACGCCGCAGTATCGGCGGTAGAACGCTGTCCTGAGTCACAATATCTAACACAGTCTAAAATTAACTCCGAATGGAGAGTAGAATAATAAGTAACTCAGTCACAATACTAAGATGGAATAGAAGAAAGAATCTCAAGAGAGTCACAGATAAAAGTCTAGGTGTAAATCACCAGAATAAAACTCAAGTACAACTCATAATGTCACAAGCAGAAAGACAATAAAAAAAACTAAGTCTCAGCTAGACTATAGACAAGTCCTCAGCGACTGTGGGATCCTCCTGAGGGTCCACATCGCCAGTGTCATCTAAGCCAATGCCATAATAAGTAGGGCAATACTCTCTCACAACAGTTCATAGCAGGAATGGACATATAAAGCAAGCTATAGAAAACTATACATGAATCGCTGTAAAGGAAATCAACAAGAGAGAATATAAAATGAGATATAATATGATAAATAGAGAATTATAACCTTCTACGTGATTCAGAGCATGAATTGGTTATGTAAACAGCTTGGGTTGCACATGGATACAGCTAAAGAGTGCACATGGATAACAACTACTGGGGATAATGATCACATAACCAACTACACTCTCCCTGCCCCCAATCAATACACAAGGATCAATGCATGTTATGTTATTGCACATGGATAACAACTACTATATACATGGAGCTCATATGGTCATGAGTGTACATGAATAACATATGAGTGCACATGGATAAATATGAATACATGGAGTATAGGATGGCCATGATAAAGTACATGAACATGACATACTCGATGTATCCGAGAGGATAACATCGCATGAAAAGATCCATAGGGTACTAATTCGTGTGAACATCGTGTCAGCATCAAGTATACTAGTGTATAACAAGAGAACATATCCAAAGAAGTATGAAAATATCAGAGAATGTACTCGCCTGACAAATCGAACTGCTGATGATGAGGTGTAATTAAACTGGGACAATGTAAACCTATTTAAAATACACACAGGTCACAACCAAGTCCACAATATCAAAAGAAATAGCTATCATGCAAGACTACATGCTTCTAGGTCCATTTTGGTCAAAGTCAACCCTCGGTCAACTCTGGTCAAACCTGGTCAACGCTGGTCAAACCCGGTCAAACTTGAGTCAACTAGTCCGTCTACTAATTTCTAGGTCATACACAAAATTCTAGGTCATTTGGATTTCGTTTGAGTTGAATTGGATCAAGTTTGACTCAAAGTTGACTTTTGTCAATTTGGTCAACTTGTCAGCCAATTCGACTAAACTAAGCTCGAAATGACAAATCAAATCTGTCCTAGGGCTCCTATAGTCATATACACAACTACAATCTAATCTAAGAGAATTAACAAGCTTAAATATATATATACATATAGGTATATACACACATGTGTATATACAATACAACAAAACCCAAATCTAACAAAAAGTGATGTGTGTGTGTGTGTGTGTACTGGTGCTTACTGAAATGAGATAAATTTTGTGATTAAAACAGCAAACACAATCATGATATGTCCCAAATTAATATACTATTATATACATCTATATAATGTAAGAAAACTACATATATATATATATATATATATATATATATATATATATATATATATATATATATATATATATATATATATATATATATATATACAAAAGCTCAATTGGAAAGATACGCAATGATGCGTGATACTTAAAAAGTCTAAAATCTGGAATAACTCTCCCTCGACCCATTCTCCACGTATATGTGTTAGGAATGGGTTTCAACGGGGTTATACATATATATAGTTAAATATATGCATAAAGCTATATATAGAAAGCACATATACTCATAAATGATGGAAAATTGTGAAACAAAACCAAAAGTTGGTTCCCACAAATCCGAAACCTCATACATGTCCTGAAAACTCAGATTTTGTAAGCTAAGAAGTTGGTAATCAAAATATCGTATTTAACTCAAAAATCTAAATATCATATAAATCTCAAATTTATCCAATTCAATAAAAACCCGATTATGCTTGAAAAAAAACAAACAAATAGGTGATGATCCCGCGGATCACTTCCCACAAGTTCTAATTATCATATATGAACTAATAATTTAGAAAATACGGACTAAAAAGTCAAGGATCGAAAAATCATATTTATATTCAAAACTTTGAACCCAAAAAACTCAATTTTGACAAAACGACTCAAAACGCAAAATACACCAAATCAACCCGCGAAACTCGGCATACACGCTGGTCTCAACCTACGTGATACGCTCGGGTACTCTTGGGTTCGAAATCGTGTCCGTGTCGTGTCCATAGAACGCGTATCGGAATTTCCTGATACCGTGTGGTACGCGTGCGTTCTCGTTCGTTTGAGCGCCGCACACGCAACGAAATGCCACGTGCTCGTGCCTGTAGCTGGGGGGTCCTGGGGTAGCTCTAGGATACGATGACATGGCAAAATGATGCCCGAAACAGCGTACGCAGACCCACGCACCCGTGCAGCCTGCTACGCGTGCGCGCTCCGGCGCGCCCTTGTGCGCGTGGTGCCGGCCTCGCTGCTCCCTCGTCGGGCCACGCCATGACTTGGGGTTCGTCATACGGGTCGTCTAGGTCTAGGTCAACATGTCCTGGGTCCTGGAATGGGTCTTCGCTGTGTCGTGTGCGCGCACGAAGTCCGTTTCCGCGACAAAAATCAGCCCGAGTGCACAGTGTGGCTGACCAGTGCACGCGCGATTTCTCCGCGCTCGCTCGACGAAACGTCGTGAAATTTTACGGACATGTGGGCAGAGGTTGCCCCTACGTTCTTGTAAAATTTCACGTAAGACGGAGCTTTGTGCGTCGAGTTATGACGCACAGACTGCAGGACGTGCACGGGACCGTGCACGGGATCTCGTGCACGCGTGTCCGTGTCCGAAACGTCGCTGAAAAGTCATCGATTTCCAATCTCTCTTCATGAAAGTTTATTGAAATGATATTATCTAAACATCCATAAAGTCAGAATCGAAAAACAGCAACTTTCAATCCTAAGCGGCATTTCGTCGAACACGTGCCGTAAGGGACCGACACGGGCTCGATACCTCCATCAAACGGAGTCAAAATTCCACCAAATTTCGTAGGCAAGGCTAGGGCACCTATATGGATGCAAAATGAAGAAAAATCCGATTTGCAATGGTAGATTAGGATTTTACCTATTGAGTGTCAAAACTCAATGATCGGGGCTCCTCGGTTGTCGTGTCGGCCGATTTCCCTCCAGCAAAACCTTCCGTCTCCACTCCAGAAATGGTCCAGCAGATCCTCCTCTCCTCAACAAGCGCAACAGAGTTCGTTTGGGAAGAAACGGACTCCGGATGAAGGAAAAAAGTGTTTTGGAGAGTTGGATCTCTTAGGGTTTCTTTGTGGAGGCTACAAACTACAAATGAATGCAACAAAGGGAGGGGGTACTGCTGTTGGGCGGCCAAGGGGGGTTCTCTAGGGTTAGGGTTTCACTTGGGCCAACTCTTTCTCAAGTAGAAATGGGCCCAAGTCGAAAAGCTCAAAGGCCTACATGCAAAAAGGCTAATTAAATAATTAAAAGCCTTAAAAATAATCTAATGCACAAATTAAATTCTAAAAATAAAAATAACAATTCTAATGCATGGTTAGGCCCTTATACAAGTCCACTAAGGTTAAACCAATTGCTAGCACAAACAAGAGTCAACATATTCAGAAAATCACAGAAAGGCCAAAATGGCTAAAAATCAATTAATCACTCTAAAAATTTACTAATAAAATCTAAATTAATTCTAATGATAATAAATCTAATTTCTGATATAGCATTAAGGTTCTAGGTCATGGTTGTCTAAGGTCAAACTACCAAGTCACTAGTCTGCAGCCAATCAAATCACACTGCAAGCAATCCAATTAATAAATAGATAAAAATTCAAATAAAAATCATAAAAATTGAATTAAATAACAATTACTAAAATATCCTTGGAATTGAAAAGTGAGTGTGACATCGGCTCTCTGAGCCATAATAGATTATCGACTAGGTTGGCGGCGGCATCCGTACAATGCGGGTAGCGAGTCCCGTTGCACGTCCCCATCGTACCTATCGCTAATCATCTTTTTTTTTATTTACTTATTCTAAACACGATCCCTAGTACACCCAGCTTCTGATCATCCGAGTTCTTCTATCCTTTCTTTCATTCGTTCATTCTTTCATTTGTTCTTCTTTTATTTGTTCTTTCATTCATTCATTCATTATGCAGCTCCCGGTACGGGAACTGCCTTGGCGACTGTCACGCCCCAGAACCAGAATACTAGCAAGTAGGGACGGACCAGGCCAACTACGTATTCCAAAGTACTCTAGTACTCTGAAATAACGTATAAGCTGTCAAGACATGTGGGTTACTACTACAAGCCGACAGTCAATCCTAGGTCAAGCAATCCTAGGTATCTCAATCACAGACAAATGTGCAAAGTGCAAGAAGTATGATCATCATACATAAAATAGTAAAGCATCCCAAACTATATATACATGGATGATCATGAAGTTAGTAATACAAAGTGAAGAACTAGCAAGAGTAATAGTCATACATGATAAGCTCTAGCTATAGTCTAGAATACGCAAATCATGTTTAGGCCCGTAGGCTAAATGTAAAGATCCAAAACACGAGCTAAATACGTGCCCGGAGGCTAAACGCCACAAAAAATAATGTACATAACTAGTGGGAGAATAAAATAGAAATTCCACTAAGGTACTCTAGTGCTCCGGGTAGTCACCGTCGAGTAGATGGTACAAAAGATCCTCTGGGCTCCTCTATCAGATCTGGTCAAACAAAACCAGTGGGGTCAGACCCCCAATAGCAAGTACCACAAAGGAAGCCAAAGCTATGAACTAAAACCATCAATTACTAACATAGAAATGGATAGAGACATAAATAAGTAAATACAGATCGAGACTCGTGCACTACCAATGCACTTATCTCGATAATAGAAAAGACAATAAGCAAAACAACATAGAGCATAGGGTAAATAACATGTGACATAATGTAAACTGTGGACATGTAAGATAAAAGGAAACATGTGAACATGTGAGATAAACTAAAAATGTGAGCATGTAAAAGAAATGGTACATATGAGCATGTTAGATATCTGGGACATGTGAGCATGTTAGATAACTGGGACATGTGAGCATGTTAGAACTACATAGAATGACAAATAATAAGATGACTTAGGAACTATTCCGGAACCAAGTTACAACCCGTAAACCAAACGAGGACCGGGGCTGTAGCCCTTCTCCTGAACAGAACTTAGTCTCTAATCAATGTACAACATAGGAATCACGTATAGCGTGTGAGTACTAAATAGGACGACAAATGACTTAGAAACTATTTCGGAACCCAAGTTACAACCCGTAAACCAAACAAGGACCGGGGTTGTAACCCTTCTCCGGAACAAAAATTAGTTTCTAATCATTTATTGACAAAAGTAAAGCATAAACAATAATGTACTAAAATAAACAAATACGAACACTACATAGACAAAATTAGACTAGAATGGACTCCATACAACAATCACGGCCAAGCAATGAGTATGGCTTTATACATTAGCTAACTAGGGTTATCACAATCCTAATTACTAACATATGCACTTTTGAGAAATCTAATCCAGTTACCTGCCCAACAGACTACCCGACTTATCCAGGCCAAAAGAAAAAGAAAGTAATAGTGGATACTTCGCCCGGGAGACAAATGTATCCTAAGATATAATAGTGGGTACATCGCCCAGGAGACAAATGTACCCTAAAACATATAAAAGGTGCAACACTCGACGGTGCGCTGGAAGTGTGCTCATCATGACAGATAGCTCCAAATCGATTCAGATTGGGACCGGGACAAAGGGCTTACAGGCAACCGAAAAATTCTTTCCTTCCAATGCATTTAGGTAATCAAACTAGTTGTTTAGTCCTTAATATTTTCTTGTTGGATTCTGGGTGTGGCATTCCGCAGAATCTATCCTAGGCATGATATGCAAGACTGGACAATACAAGAAAATGCACTATAACAAGCCACAACAAAAAAATATAATAAGCTGGAAGCTAGTAGTGCGCTACGACAAGCCACTATAGAGGAAATAGGGAGTGCGCCATGATAGGCCACTATCATGTAAGCAAGAAAAGATATATACAAGAGTGCACCTTGACGGTTCACTATATAGTAAGCAAAGAAGACATGTAACATGAGTGCGCCACGACAAGCCACTATCTAGTAAGCAAAGAAGAATGTAACATTGATGCGCCACGATGGGCCATAACAAAGAAATTCTAGACATGGCATAGACTACAAAGTACAATTAATTCGGAAAGGCATGGCAATACATATCATAGCAAGAAAGAATCGAAAGGAAAGACATATCATGCCATGTGAGAAGGAATAAATAAAAGTAAGTACATGACAGAATAATAATTGAACATGTGCTAGTGTCAAGTGTATATAGGGTGTACAATTATTATCTAACTATGCAAGATCATCAAGATGTGATCATGTTGTCATATTCAAGTTAAGTACAATATTGACAATTTATCAAGTTGGGTCATCGCATTTTAGGTCAAATATAGAAAATATGCAAAAAAGATCAAAAACTGTAATTGAAGTTATCAGTTGCATATAAACTCCAATTAAAGTAAAACAAGAAGATTCTTGAAGCCAAGACAAAGATCTACAACTTTCATGTTTTAAGTTTTTCAAGATTCTAGCTACAGAATATCTCAAACAGGCAAAACAGTCATTCAAGGCAATCTGCGCACGGGCGCACTGCGCGCGCGGGCAAAAATGGCTACGGCGCAAGGTGTGCGCATGCACGGTGCACGGACTGCGTACTGCACGCTTGGGAAAAACTGCCCACGGTGCAAGGTGCGCACAACCACGGCGCACGGACGCGCGATAGAAAATTACGCTGGCACGCGGCGCGCAAGTTGCGCAGCGTGCACGGGCAAAAATGCCCATGGCACAAGGTGCGCGCAAGCACGACGCACGACAGAAAATTACGCGAGCGTATGGAGCGCAAGTTGCACTACATGCATGGGAAAAAATGCCAACGACGCAAGGTGCGCGCAAGACGAAAACGCTGCGCGCGGCACTGTTCATTGTCCCGTCAGCACCAGAAGGTGTGAGGAACCCATGAACACAAAAAATGGTATAACTAACTCAAAATAAATCGAAATCAAGTGGTTCAAAAGCCAAGATTGGGTAGAATGAAATTTCCTACAACATGGAACCCTTAGTTTTGGAAAATAATAAAGTTTAAGAGATCAAAACCAAGAAAACAAGAAAAGTCACAAATTTGGTTCTTCAAAAATGTAAACGTTAAAACCAAAAACTCTAAGTTCTAAAGACGCTTAGAATCATGCAAGGAAGAGAATAGAACAAATGAAATAGAAAAATAATAATTATGTTCAAGATTTAGCAAGATGTACTTGCCTAGGTTGGTGGAGGAGTAAATGAAGAAGAAGAAGAAGAAGAAGAAATAAAATAAGAAGTAATGAAGAGAGAGAGAGAGAGAAATTAGTTTATATACCAACCCTCTCATCTAAAATCAACCCAAACCAAGCCATGCCAAGTTGAACCAAACCAAACTAAACCAAGTCAAGATTAAACCAAGACAAGGCTTAAGAAATATAAGTCAAAACATGGGTCACCTGATAAATGTCAGAAATACATATACATATACTGAAAATACGTATAACAAAAAATGGGAGTGACAGGCATGCCGTCGGTATACACTAGTATACTGGCGGTATGTCAATCAAAAAAAAATCTATAAGTTGGAAAAAATTTAAAACATTCCAAAAACCAAGAAAATACGAAATATAGTACAAAAAATATGTATTCGTATATAAATACTGATACAGTGAGATGAGTCTCACAGCGACCCAACGGTCCCGAAGCCTTTTGATGTTTCTATTACTTTGCTCGGAACGACTATTTTGATAGTCTTCCTGCCTCAATTCAGTAAACCATTCATTTTTTATTGCCTCAAGTTGTGTTCATTATTTCATTGCATACTTGAGCGTATAAGGTACTTAAAACATAAGTTGTGCCTTAGCACGAGCGTGGAGTGCGGTGCGAGGATTCAAGTAAATTCCCAAGTTTATTTCCATGTTCTACACAAGCATACAAGAGGGAATTTTTCCCTTAGCTAGGTGTGTTGAGTTCTCTTATTAGCATGCAGGGGATTATCGCCTAGCGATCTAGCAATATTGTTCGTATTATCATGTGTCTAGGCTAAGCAAAGACAGGTTTATCGGAGTCACCCACATTAGCGATGATCGCATCGGCCGAGCGAGACTTCGAGCACGCCTTTGGAAGTCTAATTCTCGATTCTTTTGAAGGGCCAAGTCCCTTGACTTTACCTTAGTTCGTTGTAAGGCAATATTTTGGTTTCGCGGACACTGTTGTGAATAAAGTAAAATGTCAACCTCTTATAACTCTGCGTAAAGCGTAGCCTACACACGAAACCAACTAAAATCAATATTTGATAGAATCGGACTTGAGAGTTGCATCGATTCAATTTCTTAGAATCTTCAAACCGACTCAATGCTTTTCTCTCGGGCCAACTTAACACTTGCATCGATTCGCATCGATACTTCATCGGGTCAATGCAACTCTTTGAGTCAACGACTCATCGTAATGCACCGTACGGAGTAGGGCATTACATAATATACCACTCAAAATAAGGTTCGTCCTCGAACCGAAACCAACACTCAATTCAAGTATTTCTCTATATCGTTTCACGATCTCGTGCCACTAACGTTTGAATCATACAACTCAGTTTGGATCATACACATATTTTAGGCGTCCCTCCAATATATACATTTCAGCCAAGCTTAGTTGTATGATATTGGGACAAAGCTAATAGGTAACTTTTTATCCTTAATTACTTGCCATCTCGTACTTTCGATTGGACTTGGTCTCTAGTGTTTGTTCTCGCAATTCCATCGCATATGCATATTCAATGCATACATAATCAACCAACAAAAGTCACAACACACATTGTGATTCAAAAATTGCACATCTCATTTGTAGGCTTTGCATGGACCATCAATCTATACGTCGTGTCAAGCCATCGCACATTCGATCGCAACAAATCCTGAAGTCCCGTCTCAATGGCATGAACTAAGTTCAACATGCCCAAGTCTTGTTACGACTATATGGTTTCACACTCGCAACTCTCTATGTTCTCAAGACCATCCACGAATCACGTCTGGGGCTAGGCCCGCTAGGTTACTTACCCGGATACCGTGCTTAATTCTTACGACTTAAGAGGGCAACTTGCATCGCCGATGCTCAAAGGCAATAATCTTTTCGACACAAGGTCTCTTACAATATGTTCATCTTCGATTCTTGATCGAGTACGAATTCTTTTACCCAAGGACAATCCCAACTAGTTCATTTTACCATATAGGTCGCTTGCTAAGCGTAGGCGAGTCTAACGTTTACGTGAGTCATGATCTATGACATCATCTCTAGGGTCGTTCTCTTATTCGTTGTGCTTATACATGGCATGATTTCTCACAATCGTCTATCCGTGTCTCTATGCTAAGTCTGTCTGTCTATCTATCTGATCATCGACCAACCAAGTCTAATTGCGTACTCATCTGATCGATCAGCAATCTCTGACCATATCGATCTAGTCGAAGGCTACTGTCACTACCACATTTCTAATTTGAGGGTATTTTTGTCATTTTTGAGGTTATTTGAATTTATTATAATTTATTTGAATTTATGGGAATTTTTAGGATTTATTTTGGAATTATTTGAATGATGGTTGACTAGGTTGACTTTGACTAGCATTGACTTTGGTAGACTAACCTAGAAGCTAATCCTAGTTGTGTTTGGACTTAGTTAGGTCATGTAACCCTAGTTAGACTAGGGTTAACCCATGGTTAGTCATTAGACTCAAGTTAACCATAGAATAGATAAGTCATAAGTCATGACTTATGGTTTTGGGATCAATAGAAAATCACATAGCCTTAACTTATGAAACAAAGCCCAAAGCCCATTAGCTATTGCCAAACCCTAACCCTAACTTAGTTGGCCAGCCATACTAGCCTAGGGATTTACCCCTATAAGTAATCTTTTCCATTAGGTTAGCCTCCTTTAGGAAAGTTCACATTGGAAAGAGAGGTATGCTCCATCTTTAGAAATTCATAGAAAATCCAATTTAATTCCTTTTTCCCTCAAACTAATTGCATTAGATCCTAATTCATCTATAATTGCTGTTATTGGTGAGGAATTTCAGTGGGAGAGCAATTTGGTGAAGTTTGGGGAGCAAGGAGACACCCCCTCTTTGGAGCTTTCTTTGGTTTTTGACACCTATAGGTAATTCTTTCAAATCTCATTGTAATTACTGTTATTATTGCATATTAACCTAGATCTAGGTGTCCCCTAGCTAACCCTAGAAATTCGTGGCATTTCGTGTCCATTTCGTGTCCTAAATGGACACGTATCAGTCCAATATACCTAGTGTTTGATGAAATACCCCAAAGGGGATTTCGATCTATTTTTAGGAAAGTATTTGAATAGGAATTATTGTTTTTGTGTGGCTTATGGATTTCTGTTGGACTGAGATTAATTTAGTGTCGTGTCATGTCAGTTTGGAAACGTGAACACGCACGTTCAGCCCGTGAACACTGTTCTGCTACTCGGGGGCTGTATCGGACACAATACGACACGTAGACTGTCACGACCTGCACCCGGATATACGGGTACGAATACGTAGACGACGCCCAGCCTACGCCGCAGTATCGGCGGTAGAACGCTGTCTAGTATCCAATAAATATATACTACATCTAGAAGGCCGATAACTATAAATATACTCTAGTCACATCACAACAGCTAGGGATGATAAGACAAGAAAGATAACTAAAGCACAAGAACAACTAGAAACTACTAGAAAGAATCATAAGACAGGAAAAACAAGACGAACTAAGGATAACTACCAGGCAACTCACATAGAAGAATAGTGAGATCCATCTTAGCTAGCAACATCATGAAGTCCACTAATGGTATAACCACTCCTAAAATATTATCAACGGTATTAGGTCAGGAAAATGAGCAAGTACAAGCACTAACAACAGTTCCATGTGAATTGACAAATTCTATAAGAGACAGTATAATGAACTACAAGACAAAGATATATGAAGACTTGGGAACCGTTCGGAAGCTGAGTTACAACCCTTAAACCAAACAAGGACCGGGGTTGTAACTCTTCTCCCAAACATAGCTTAGTCTCCAATCAAGGTACAATATAATGGCATGTAGAACATGTGAGTAATCTGAATATCATAGCATGGTGAGAAAGTACTGAATGTAGAACAGAACAGGATATATGATAAGATAAAGTAAATATAAAATGTGCCTCGAATATTATAGCATAATATGATCGGTATGGGTCAAGATCAGGCTTCCAGCCGACCAGCTACAAGTACGTGGACTCGGCCCGGCCGGGATGGTAAGCTATGGAGCAAGTAGTAGCACAGGTCAGGCTATACCCATCGTGAGGTAAGGGTATAGCTATGATACAAGTAGTAACTCAAGGTGGGCATTGATCACACTATCTATAAAATTCCCCATTCCCCGAATAGTATACGAATCCGGACATAGCACGTCATGGCACGAGATTCCATAAGAAGGTAGCTACTCCTTCTCAGGAATCGGTGTCAATACAAGTACAAGAACAAGATCAAGCAAGTACCAGTATCCCAAGAAAATCCAAGAATGATATCTCATGACAGGAATTCGGTATATACTAGTCCGTGAACTATCGTGACTGAGAATCAAGTAAGACACTACGACTGAATCGGATATAGCAGATATCAAGACAATGAAAACTATTAGTGAATGTACTCGCTTGCGGTCCTGAGCTGTCAAATGGGGTCAATGCTTAGAATGATGCCACAGACCTAAAGATAAGATATATATAAGCTAATTAGGGTTCAATAGTGTTAGGCTTGATTCTATAGTATAAGCTACGCAATCTAGGTCAGACTCAGTCAACTAAGTCAAAATAGGTCACACTAGGTCAAACTGGGTCAATGGTTGACTTACAGTTGACTTTTGGTCAACTGGTCAACTCTAGTCAACTATGGTCAACTCTAGGTCAAACTAGGCCAATGTTTGACTAACAGTTGACTTTTGGTCAACTGGTCAACCAAGGTCAAACTAGTCTAGCCTAGGTCAAATGTTGACTCTACTTCGACGTTCAGTCAAAGCAGTCAACCATGGTCAAACAGGATCAAAGCTCGTCTCCATAAATATCTACAGGGTCAACACATTCAATTTCAGTGGTTGTGAAATCACTGGAATGGATGGATCTCAAAATACTACAAAAAGAGAAAGATTATAATAATAGGGTGAAAACCTACAGATGTTGTCGGATGGTGAAACAAACATCACCAACGTGTCCAGAACGGTCAAATCAGCTAGGATAGCCTATCCATAAGTCCAATTTGAACACAGGGGCAAAAAGGTAATTTTGGGCCAAAATGGTGTCCGTGTCGGACCCACATTGTACCGAAAAACGTAGCAGAATAAAAGTCCACAAAACCTAACAAATTATATGTCCACGAATCCAGAATGACGATACGAACCCAACGGTATATCCAGAATTGGATTCCGTTGACCCGATCTCAAATTGGTCCGTTGACCAGGACATTGAAATCCGATTTGCACGGAAAAGTGTGTCAGAGCCAATGTCCTCAAAACTCAGCAAATTATATGTCAACGAGTCCAGAATGACGATACGAACTCATCGGTATATCCGAAATTGGATTCCGATGAGCCGAACTCAAAATGACCCGTTGACCCGGATATTGGTATTCGGCTTGCACCGAAATACGTGCCGGAACCAATGTCCACTAAAACCTAGCAAATTATATGTCAACGAGTCCAGAATGACGATACGAACTCAACGGTATATCCGAAATTGGATTCCGATGAGCCGAACTCAAAATGACCCGTTGACTCAGAAAGTGGGACCCGCTTTGCACCGAAATACGTGCCAGGGCCCACGTTTTCCAAATCAAGCAAAGTTTATATGAAAAATGTCAGAACGACGCCATGAGTCTACTAGTGGTGTCAGAAATTGAATCCGGAGTCTCGCGTTCAAAAATGGAATTTTACAAGCGCAACACTAAGAATTCGAACGGCCAACATTGGCGTCGAATTCGACCGACCTAACAAGCTCAAACTAAAATGAAATCTAAAGGGGGCAGGAAGAGGGTTATACCAGCTGTGCACCGAAACTGGTAGCGCGCAAAACGGAGATGCGACGACGAAGATACGAACCCGCGAAGTTGGCGTCACGAAACTGTCCAAAAATAGTTCAAATTAAAACGTCAACTTGGTGGCCAGTTTTGAGGTATCAATTGACGAAATTAACGGACGAAATTGACAGGAGTGAAGGTAGATATACCGAGATTGAGACGGAGTGAAGAAATCGCCGATCCAACGGTCGAATTTTTCGAAAAACGTGTACGAAGTCGCTGTCATGAGACGCACCTTCTGTCTTGTTCAACACGCGCGTCACGACGGAATTCAGTGCGATACGCACGAATTGCCCGTTTCCCGCATCAGGGACGACGGAGGCGGCAAGGGGGACCTTGCCCGATGCTCGTGCGTGGCCGAGGGGTTCGCCGGCGGCGGCTGTTAGCCGCGGCGGTGCGCGGCGCTGCTGCGTACGCAGCTGCATATGCTGCTGCTCTTGCTGCAGTTGTTGTTGCTCGCTGCTCGTGCGGCCGCGCCTGCGCCGGCGACGCACAGCGAGGGTGGCCCGACGGTGGGCGGCCCGGGTTGGGGTTGAGGCGGTACGCGACGACGGAGGGCGGTGGTGGTGGCGTGTGGTGATGTGGATGATGGAGGTGGTGGCGGTTTTGGCGATGGTGGAGACGATGGTGGTGGTGCTCCGCTGCTGCTCGGCCATGGGCGGCCGAGCTCCGGCCAGGGGAGGAGGCCGAGGAGGCGAAGAGTGGTGGTGGAGAATGGGTGGCTTGTGGTAGTGGGATGGAGGACGAGGAGAAAAAAATGGTGGTGATGGTGTTGTAGTATTTGAAGAAGAAGAGAAGTAGAAAAGAATGAAATGGAAAAGGAGGAGTGTGAAGAAGAAGAATGGGGGGGTGCTGCTTTTGTGTACTCGAAAAGCGGGGTGCTGTGGAGTGATGGGCTGATGGTGAGAGGAAGAGAGAGAGTATATATGTGTGTATGTATATAATATAGAAGGAGAGAGAGATTTTTAGAGAGAGAAAAAGAAAGATATTTAGAGAGAGAGAAAGAAAGAGAGAGTGGGGGTGTGTAGTTTGGCCACAATGGGGAAGGGGTGTGCTGGTGGATGGGGATGGGTGTGTGTGCTTGAATATTTTTTAAGGAGAGAGAAAAAGAGATATCATATATATATATATATATATATGTATACATATACACATGAGATATTTAAGATATTTAATAAGTAGAGAGAGAAAGAAATATTTTTAAAATAGGAAAATCTTGTGGGGTAATTGAGCAGTCATGAGAGGACAACATGGAGCTTGGGTTCAGGTTCGGTAGAGCCGGGTCGGGCCAAAATCGGACATGGTACAATATTTGAATTAAAATAGGGATTTATAATTATGGATAAATAAATAACATGCGGGGACTCAAATAAATGGGACACAAGTGGCAGGCGGGTAGTAGGCTTCATGTGGGCCATGTCCCTATTTGGGGTCGACTAGGTTGGGTCGATGTCGGGCCCCGAAATTAAATTGAAAATTAAATCGGGTTTCACGGTAGATAATTAATTGGCCTAAATTGAACCGAAAGTTGTGCGAAGGAAATAGAGCACAAAATGGAGTGTCTGAGTGGGACACGATGGTCATGGGTGAAGAGCGTCTCGAGTAGATTAGGCATGACAAGTTGGTTTCGAGAAAATGACTAGTCTGGTGCTCCTAAATTAAAAGTCATGGTAACGCGCATATGATGATCAAGGAAAAGAGTGGGAATTCAATTAATAATTAAATGGTCTAATATTGACCCGAACTTGCGCGAAGCAAAAAGAGCACAAGGGAACGAGTTCAAGTGGGACAGGATATATCAAAATGAAAATAATCTCGTCTACTACAAACTCCAAGAAGGAAGTTTCCAGACAAGCATCCCTGATGCTCTAGAAATCCAAGTCACGGTAAAGAGCATTAAATCAAAATTAATCAAATCTAAATAATTTATCGAGAATAAATTATTTAGAAAATTCGAAAAAATCCCAAAAATTCAGGGGGCTTACATCCAACCCACCTTATAAAAATTTCGTCCTCGAAATTAAAGGTTTGTAGTGGGGTTAAAATAGGATAAAAGATTTAGGCAATATTTTAGGCACGATCCAAGAATGACGAGTTTTGCACGATCAAGATAATCGATTCACAACAGTTCAGGCACGAAGAGGGATTTGTCATGATAGAATCATGATATGAACAAAATTATGTGTGTATGATTTCAGAAATAAGTCAAGTCATTGGGGCACGATTTTAGAGACGATCAGGAGAATTCGAAGATATAAATGAAGTTCAAGTACGGGGTGATCTGTAGGACTCAGGTTGATGAAAATCAACCTGAAAGTCGCACATGCTCGATCAAGATGAAAAGCTAACCATGACCAAAATAAGATTTGGCACAGTTGAGATAAAATTTCAGACACAAAACAAAATCGAAGTCAATATCTTATAGGCCCGATCAAAGATTAAGGAGGATGATTAATAAAATCATGAAATACGATCCAAGTTCGAATGCGATTAAAATCGGAAATAGTCTAAGTTCACTTGGCACGATTTGAGGGTTAAGATTATCAAGATCATGAAAATCAAAGTTGGATAGTCATGATCTAAAACAGGGCTAAGAGAAGCAAATGGAGAGAAAATTTTGAGAATAGCACGATTGAGAGATAGATTTGATAGAAATTAGATTATAGGTCACATAAGCACGATCAAGATCCAAGTTCAGCTATGAAAGAAGATAAAATCATGAATTCGAAATCAATGTCCTAAAAGCACCATTTAGGATGGAACCCAAGTCACAAGGAATTTGAAGTCATCTAGAGTCAGCAACCAAGACTCTTTGGCACGATAAACAAGACGACCAAAATTGATTGGTCATAGACAGAAGGGAATCATAATCTTAATAGTATCAAAATTTAAGAAACAATTGAGATATGAAATTTTCAAGATTTTCAGAGTTTCCAAGTGTAGATGACAGAGGTAGATATGAGATAGATGATTTGTGTAATCAAGACATAGCTAAACTAGTCAAGGAAAATGATGGCAAGATGAGGAAATCATCATACGATGAGAAAAGAAATGAATGATAAGTCGAAAAATAAGGGTATAAATTGTCCTCATCATTTGGTCAAAAAGAAGTGAATCAATTTAAGATACGTCCTGATAACCATAAACGTCTATCCAAAACCATGATGTCAGAATTTACGCCACGTCAGTAAACATAGCTGCAATAAACGATAGAGTCCATAATTAAGGTATACACCCTATAATCATGTCATCTAGATTCCTTACCGCACCAACCGGTATGGCTGCAAGAGAATCTAAATGCCATAACTAGGATAGTATATCCAAAATCAGGCTCCATGTCCCTGTCAGGCTAGCTAATATGACTGCGATAAATTCCAAACTCCATAAATAAAGTAGACATTTATCGTTCTCATCGTCTCCATCAAATATGTTTATCAGGATATCCTAACTCAATCCTTAAAAACTTATCTCAAACAAGATCAAAATCGAAGTCAACCACGAACATCAAGAATTCAAAATTTAACAACGAATCAAAGATAAATAAATGGAAACTAGCGGAAACAGATTCCGAGATAGGGTTCAGAGGAAAATCTTAGGGAAAGTCCCGAGGGTACTACCTAGGTCAAGATAGAAAATGGTGGAATATAATCTAAAACAAACCTCGACCATGATACGAGGTTGGTAAATCATATTCTCTCCCCAACCTAGATGATATACAAGTTCAACTTATACCTTCCCTCTGGGGTGCACAAACTCATTCCAAGAAAGAATAAAGTTGATAACAGACAGATGTTTCAGAAATCAAGACGAATAGAAATAAGTGGGAAAAGATTTGAAAAGCTTTCGAAATAAGATTCCCAGGTATCATCTCTGGAATCTACCAAAAGTTTCTAATATGTGACTGAGTACCAAAATCCTAAAATATTCCATTACTCAACCTTAATCCTAGGGCAGGCTCGCAGTAGTACAGAAAAGCTCAAGTACTACCACGACTTCGGATTTACTGCAAAGACTGGCCTGCATGGGCCACCACTAAAAATGTGTCACGACCCGCACCCGGATATACGGGTACGAATACGTAGACGACGCCCAGCCTACGTCGCAGTATCGACGGTAGAACGCTGTCTAGTACCCAATAAATATACACTACATCTAGAAGGCCTATAACTATAAATATACTCTAGTCACATCACAACAGCTAGAGATGATAAGACAAGAAAAATAACTAAAGCACAAGAACAACTAGAAACTACTAGAAGGAATCATAAGACAGAAAAAACAAGACGAACTAAGAATAACTACCAGGCAACTCACATAGAAGAATAGTAAGGTCCACCTCAGCTAGCAACATCATGAAGTCCACTAATGGTATAACCACTCCTAAAATATTATCAACGATATCATGTTAGAAAAATGAGCAAGTACAAGCACTAACAGCAGTTCCATGTGAATTGATAAATTCTATAAGAGACAGTATAATGAACTACAAGACAAAGATATATGAAGACTTGGGAACCGTTCGGAAGCTGAGTTACAACCCTTAAACCAAACAAGGACCGGGGTTGTAACTCTTCTCCCGAACAGAGCTTAGTCTCCAATCAAGGTACAATATAATGGCATGTAGAACATGTGAGTAATCTGAATATCATAGCATGGTGAGAAAGTACTGAATGTAGAACAGAACAGGATATATGATAAGATAAAGTAAATATAAAATGTGCCTCGAATATTTAGCATAATGTGATCGGTATGGGTCAAGATCAGGCTTCCAGCCGACCGACTACAAGTACGTGGACTCGGCTCGGCCGAGATGGTAAGCTATGGAGCAAGTAGTAGCACAGGTCAGGCTATACCCATCGTGAGGTGAGGGTATAGCTATGATACAAGTAGTAACTCAAGGTGGGCATTGATCACACTATCTATAAAATTCTCCATTCCCCGAATAGTATACGGATCCGGACATAGCACGTCATGGCACGAGATTCCATAAGAAGGTAGCTACTCCTTCTCAGAAATCGGTGTCAATACAAGTATAAGAACAAGATCAAGCAAGTACCAGTATCCCAAGAAAATCCAAGAATAACATCTCATGATAGGAATCCGGTATATACTAGTCTGTGAACTATCGTGACTGAGAATCAAGTAAGACACTACGACTGAATCGGATATAGCAGATATCAAGACAATGAAAACTATCAGTGAATGTACTCGCCTGCGGTCCTGAGCTGTCAAATGGGGTCAATGCTCAGTGTGATGCCACAGACCTAAAGATAAGATATATATAAGCTAATTAGGGTTCAACAGTGTTAGGCTTGATTCTATAGTATAAGCTACGCAATCTAGGTCAGACTCAGTCAACTAAGTCAAAATAGGTCACACTAGGTCAAACTGGGTCAATGGTTGACTTACAGTTAACTTTTGGTCAACTGGTCAACTCTAGTCAACTATGGTCAACTATAGGTCAAACTAGGCTAATGTTTGACTAACAGTTAACTTTTGGTCAACTGGTCAACTCTGGTCAACCAAGGTCAAACTAGTCTAGCCTAGGTCAAATGTTGACTCTACTTCGACGTTCAGTCAAAGCAGTCAACCATGGTCAAACAGGATCAACGCTAGTCTCTATAAACATCTACAGGGCCAACATATTCAATTTCAGTGGTTGTGAAATCACTGGAATAGATGGATCTCAAAATACTACAAAAAGAGAAAGATTATAATAACAGGGTGAAAACCTACAGATGTTGTCGGATGGTAAAACAAATATCACCAACGTGTCCAGAACGGTCAAATCAGCTAGGATAGCCTATCCATAAGTCCAATTTGGACACAGGGGCAAAAAGGTAATTTTGGGCCAAAATGGTATTCGTGTCGGACCCACCTTGTACCAAAAAATGTGCCAGAATAAAAGTACACAAAACCTAACAAATTATATGTCCACGAATCCAGAATGACAATACGAACCCAACGGTATATCCAGAATTGGATTCCGTTGACCCGATCTCAAATTGGTCCGTTGACCAGGACATTGAAATCCGATTTGCACGGAAAAGCGTGTCGGAGCCAATGTCCTCAAAACTCAGCAAATTATATGTCAACGAGTCCAGAATGACGATACGAACTCAACGGTATATCCGAAATTGGATTCCGATGAGCCGAACTCAAAATGACCCGTTAACCCGGATATTGGTATTCGACTTGCACCAAAATGCGTGTCGGAACCAATGTCCACTAAAACCTAGCAAATTATATGTCAATGAGTCCAGAATGACGATACGAACTCAACAGTATATCCGGAATTGGATTCCGATGAGCCGAACTCAAAATGATCCGTTGACTCGGAAAGTGGGACCCGCTTTGCACCGAAATGCGTGCCAGGGCCCAAGTTTTCCAAATCAAGCAAACTTTATGTGAAAACATGCCAGAACGACGCCACGAGTCTACTGGTGGTGTCAGAAATTGAATCCGGAGTCCCGGGTTCAAAAATGGAATTTTACAAGCGCAACACTAAGAATTCGAACGGTCAACTTTGGCGTCGAATTCGACCGACCTTACAAGCTCAAACTGAAATGAAATCTAAAGGGGGCAGGAAGAGGGTTATACCAGATGTGCACCGAAACTGGTAGCGCACAAAAGGAGCTGCGATGACGAAAATACGAACCCGCGAAGTTGGCGTCACGAAACTGTCCAAAAATAGTTCAAATTAAAACGTCAACTTGGTGGCCAGTTTTGAGGTATCAATTGACGAAATTAACGGACAAAAATTGACAGGAGTGAAGGTGGATATACCGAGATTGAGACGGAGCAAAGAAATCGCCGATCCAACGATCGAATTTCCCGAAAAACGCGTACGAAGTCGCTGTCATGAGACGCACCTTCTGTCTTGTTCAACACGCGCGTCACGACGGACTTCAGTACGATACGCAAGAATTGCCCGTTTCCCGCATCAGGGACGACGGAGGCGGCAAGGGGGACCTTGCCCGACGCTCGCGCGCGGCCGAGGGGCTCGCCGGCGGCGGCTGTTGGCCGCGACGGTGCGCGGTGCTGCTGCGTACGCAGCTGCATATGCTGCTGCTCTTGCTGCAGTTGCTGCTGCTCGCTGCTCGTGCGGCCACGCCTGCGCCGACGACGCACGACGAGGGTGGCCCGACGGCGGGCGGCCCGGGTTGGGGTTGAGGCGGTGCGCGACGGCGGTGGGCGGTGGTGGTGGCGTGTGGTGATGTGGATGATGGAGGTGGTGGCGGTTTTGGCGATGGTGGAGACGATGGTGGTGGTGCTCCGCTGCTGCTCGGCCATGGGCGGCCGAGCTCCGGCCAGGGGAGGAGGCCGAGGAGGCGAAAAGTGGTGGTGGAGAATGGGTGGCTTGTGGTGGTGGAATGGAGGACGAGGAGAAAAAAATGGTGGTGATGGTGTTGTAGTATTAGAAGAAGAAGAAGAAGAAGAGAAGTAGAAAAGAATGAAATGGAGAAGGAGAAGGAGTGTGAAAAAGAAGAATGGGGGGGTGCTGCTCTTGTGTACTCGAAAAGGGGGGTGCTGTGGAGTGATGGGCTGGTGGTGAGAGAAAGAGAGAGAGTATATATGTGTGTGTGTATATAACATATAAGGAGAGAGAGATTTTTAGAGAGAGAAAAAGAAAGATATTTAGAGAGAGAGAGAGAGAAAGAAAGAAAGAGTGGGGGTGTGTAGGTCGGCCACAATAGGGGAGGGGTGTGCTGGTGGATGGGGATGGGTGTGTGTGTTTGAATATTTTTTAAGGAGAGAGAAAAAGAGATATCATATATATATGTATATATATACACATGAGATATTTAAGATATTTAATAAGTAGAGAGAGAAAGAAATATTTTTAAAATAGGAAAATCTTGTAGGGTAATTGAGCAGTCATGAGAGGACAACATGGAGCTTGGGTTCGGGTTCGGTAGAGCCGGGTCTGGCCAAAATCGGACAAGGTGCAATATTTGAATTAAAATAGGGATTTATAATTATGGATAAATAAATAACATGCGGGGACTCAAATAAATGGGACACAAATGGCAGGCAGGTAGTAGGCTTCATGTGGGCCATGTCCCTATTTGGGGTCGACTAGGTTGGGTCGATGTCGGGCCCCGAAATTAAATTAAAAATTAAATCGGGTTTAACTGTAGATAATTAATTGGCCTAAGTTGAACCGAAAGTTGTACGAAGGAAATGGAGCACAAAATAGAGTGTCTGAGTGGGACACGAAGGTCATGGGTGAAGAGCGTCTCGAGTAGATCAGGAATGACAAGTTGGTTTCGAGAAAATGACTAGTCTGGTGCTCCTAAATTAAAAGTCATGGTAACGCGCATATGATGATCAAGGAAAAGATGGGAATTCAATTAATAATTAAATGGTCTAATATTGACCCGAACTTGCGCGAAGCAAAAAGAGCACAAGGGAACGAGTTCAAGTGGGACAGGATATATCAAAATGAAGATAATCTCGTCTACTACAAACTCCAAGAAGGAAGTTTCCAGAGACTGGCATCCCTGATGCTCTAGAAATCCAAGTCACGGTAAAGAGCATTAAATCAAAATTAATCAAATCTAAATAATTTATCGAGAATAAATTATTTAGAAAATTCAAAAAAATCCTGGAAATTCAGGGGGCTTACATAGACACCTAAGATTGGACACAGCCCTAGGGGAAGACACTGACACGAGGTCCTCAAAGTTTGAGACACTCTCGTGTCGTGTCGGATGAGCACTTAACCCCGCAAGGGGATTCTACTACACGTGCACAGTTCATTTCGGGCCACTGATACGGCCCTAGAACTTTGGACACGACACACTAGGACCCAAATCAGGATGACATGAACCTAGGTGGATACTAGGCGAACCCACAGACACGAGCACGAGGTTTGATTCGTGTCGTGTCGTATCCTAGACTCTCTAGAATACGTGCACGACACTGTGTTGTTTAGTGTGTGTCTGTGTTATGTATTGTTTAGGTTTCTTCTTTTGGACACGTCTGTGTCCTCGTGGTTGGACACGAATGACTTGTTGGACACCTGCACACATGGGGCTTACATTACCTTATTTTATATTCTAACATGTCTTTATACATCAAATTTCTATTTACCCTAAAATCCTGATACCATGTTTATTTTAGTATTTCCAGTTTTTCAATTTGGATTTTGGCATCTATTTTAGTTTAGTTTAATACTGTTAATTATATGTTTAAGTCCCTAATGTTGTTCTCTTATATGTAATCTACAAGTATGCCAATTTTGGGATAGTTACATTGAATTTTGGTTTCGAAAATAGGATTGAATGGGGTTGGATTGTTTCAAACCTGAGATTCATCACTGTTTTGGACTGAAACTGGAAATAAATTGGGTTCCTTTCCTTCCCTTCACTGCCACAGTGCATTTGACTCTTCCTACTGTCCAGTATTGGACTGAACACCCACACTGTTTTTTTCCTCACTGCACTCATACACACACATGCTGATTTCTAGGTTCACTTATACACACACTGTCACTGTTCACTTCCCTCATGGACACACACAAATTTTCTAACACACATTGCCTCCTCTTGACACACACACACACCCTCACACACACACACACACCCTCACACAACTCTGTGAGCATACACACACATGGTTTCCCTTTAGACACACACACATCTCATAGTTTCCCCTCTCTATGTATATATAATCTATATATATGTATATAGTTAATGATAAATGAATGCAAGTTCCATGTATGTAATGTATATATATAAAGTAAATTATGTATATATGTAGGTATCATATATATTATAATATGTGAGTGTACTATTATATATGTATTATATATATGCATGTGTGGTATACATATAGGTAGCCTATATGTATATATATGTATGTATTATGTAATTTCCATGTGTAGGACTAGATGCAATAAAGGTTGTGTGATGTTAGTATAGTCTAGTATAGTAGTGTATCGACCAATATAGACTTGTTAGGACTTAGAATGATTGTTAAACCTAGTTTAACATAACCTAGACTTGTTTAGACCTAGAATAACTTGTTTGACCTAATTTAGACTTGTTGGACCTAGTTTGACCATAGTTGACCTAGTTTGACTTCTAGGGTTGACCAGAGTTGACCAAGAGTTGACTTTGGCCTAGATTGACCTAGATTCATTTAGAATGCATTGTAGTGCATTTTATTACCATTCTGGACATGTTATGACTTGTGCTGTTCTAAATCGGAGCCAGACACCACTCCTCGGACAGTACTTTCATCTTGGACACTCAGATACCAGGCGAGTACATTCTCTGATCATTTCATATCCTGTTTAGAATTATTTTCCTGCTTTAAATTACTTTACTTGATACTGTCACGTTGGTCACACGGATTAGTACTATATGGATCCCTTCTTGAGATGTTATCCCCTCAGGAAGCATCAGATACTACATGTTCTGTGCGTTTCACTTACATGGTGTATCACTATGCTTCATGGTTCATTGATCACTTATGACATGTACTCTCATGATCACAGAGTCTTCCTTGAATCACCCATTTATGGGCATTCCCAGAATCACCCATTTATGGGCATACCATGTATCACCCCTTGTGGGCTATTGCATGGAATCATAACATAACCTGACTGGATCCTTGTGTATTGATTGGGGGTACGGGGGAGTAGAAGTAGACATGTGAATAATATCCAAGTAGTGTAGTTCCCAGAATCACTCTATGGTATAGTTTCCAGAATCTTCTATGCCATTCATATGTTTATACTGTACTCTGACTCACTAGCCACTGTTAGTTCTCTACTTATAGTAGATATTTCTATTACAGTTCTCTCTCTGTTTATATTCTGTACTTTCTTTCAGTTCATGTATCTTACTTTACTGTATGATTATATTTTCTAACCTGCTATGATCTGTTGAGATGTTTTGTGCTCGCTCCTGTCCTGACTGGACCTGTTAAAAATATTACAGAGGACGAGGAGGAGGCCTGTGTGGATACCTACTACGGGACTGCTCTAGATGACACCAGTGATCCGAATTTCCAGCCGGATCCATTAGCTATAGAGACTGAGGCTCCCTAGTCTAGGTTTTACTATTATTGTCATTTGGGATCTGGATTGTATATATTCTTTCATATTCAACAGTTGAGACTTTTATTTCTGGATGTTTGCTGAGATGTTATCTTAAGACACTTAGACTCTTCTGATCTTCTGTACTTCATTTTGAGTTTTATATCAAATCGTACTTCTTCTTCCTTAATTATGATTGAGTTTACTTTCTGCTATGTCACCCCCATTCGGGAAGTATAAACTATTTAGCATTACATTGTTAGATGTTGTGACCTAGGACAGCGTTCTACCGCCGACACTGCGGCGTAAGCTGGACGTACCCACTTCTCGTACCCTTACTCTAGGGTGCGGGTCATGACACATTTTTAGTGGTGGCCCATGCAGGTCTAGTTTAGAAATGTAGTTGTATTCGAACTAGAGTATCACTGCAGCCTGCAGTAGAATTTGAAAATTTTTGAAGGTACTCAATCACATTAGGAAAACTCTTTATCAGATTCCGTATATCAAAATTTTGCTGCATATTGTCTTCTCTTGAATTTAAACTGTCCTCCCTTGATATTTTGACTCATTCTTAGCAATTGTTTCTTTGATCTGTCTCCAGGATGGTTGAGACGAGATCGCATCACCAGGGCCAGGGGACGCCGATGAGAGGTCTGCCACCTCTCATACTCAGCAGCCAGCCCCTGGTACCGTAGCCCCAGTCATACCAGCTGGGGTAGGCGTTTCAGCTGCTTTCGGAGGAGCCCCTCCACCTATGAGGCATGAGCCGAGTCCGGTGATTTCGGATGTGCTTCAGCAGCAGCAGCCACCTTCGGGGACAGTTGACGACGTTCAGCTGTTAGCCTTCTTTCGGCAGTACATGGAGGGTCAGCAGACCCAGCAGCAGAGGCACACAGCAGAGCTCACACGAGGTATTGATCTGGCCATGACTGCGGTAGAGAGAGTTATAGCTCAGCCAGCGGCAGCCCCGCAGTCGCACCAGCCACGGGAGAAGGGCATCCAAGATTTTCAGAAGATGCACCCGAGGGACTTTCGAGGGACAGAGGGGATCTTGTATGCCGACGAGTAGATTGAGCACATGGAGGAGATATTCAGGTTGGCTGAGATCTCGACGAGGCTCCAGATTGAGGCAGTGGCCAACATGATACAGGATCTGGCCCGTACGTGTTACCAGACCGACCCGAGGGTTGGTACCGCAGGACAGACTTGGGCAGCATTCTAGAAGCTGTTTAAGGAGAAGTTCTTCCCGGATACAGCGTTGGGAGCCCTCGAGACTCAGTTCGAGGCCCTAGTACAGGGGAGCCAGTCTGTGGAGGAGTACGCAGGAGAGTTCTGCCGTCTGAACATATTTGTAGAGGGCTTGTCGGAGGCGACGAAGGCCCGGAGGTTCCGAAAGGGCTTGGTAAAGGAGGTCAAGTCCTACACCAAGAATGCCCGCAGTGCTACCTTTGAGGAGATCCTAGTGGACGCGTTAGCTGCAGAGGATGATCTTGAGCTTAGGCTCAAGAGGGGGCGAGACTTCCAGGGAGACAGCAGTAGCGGAGGACTGGCCAAGAGGTCACACTTTCAGCAGCAGCACCAGCAGCGCCACCAGCAGCAGAGGTTCCAGCCGCAGCAGTTTCAGCAGCCGAGGCATCAGCCAGTGCTGTATCAGCAGCAGAGGGTGCAGGAGCAGGCACCGAGGCAGCAGGCCACCACCTGTATTTATTGCAAGAAGCCAGGGCACGGGTGGAGCGAGTGTAGGAAGAGACTGGGCAAATGCCTAGTTTGTGGTTCAGCAGACCTTCAGATGAGGGAGTGTACCTTGACCACGGGACGAGCAGCTCATGGAGCAGCAGTCAGAGCTCCAGCAGGACAGCAGAGGGGACCAGCCCTGCCGACACAGCAACACAGATTTGTTCAGCATCAATAGCAGGCCAGGGGAGGCCAGCAGGGGCGAGCTTTCGCCATGGCGGCTGATGATACAGAGGCGATAGGAGAGCTGATCGCAGGTTCGGTTCTTCTCAACTCCAGACCAGCTTTTGCATTATTCGATTCCGGTGCTTCGCATAGTTTCATATCAGCATCATTTGCGATTAGACACGGTATCATAGCTGAATCATTTCCTAGGACTTACAAGATCACGACCGAGGGTGGCATTATCCTCGTGAGTGATGTTTGTAAGGGTCGGAGTATTGTTTTCGGAGGCCGTGAGTTGGAGGTGAGCCTGTTCGTAATGCCATTACCGAACTACGATATAGTACTCGGTATGGATTGGTTGAGCATGCACCATGCGAGCATTGATTGTAGAGTGGGTAGAGTTTTATTCAGAGTGCCGGGGTAGCCAGAGTTCGAGTACTCCAGACGTCAGGCGGAGCAGAGCAGCGAAGTTTTCTGCGGAGTCTCGGTTGAGGAGCAGATGATTCCATACCCCTTGATAGCAGAGTATATGGATGTTTTTCCAGAGAAGTTGCCTGGATTGCCACCAGACAGAGACATTGAGTTCTCGATAGACTTGGTTCCAGGAGCGGAACCCATCTCTCAGCATGTCTATCGGGTGAACAACAGTGAGTTGGTGGAGCTGAAAAAGCAGGTGGATGAGCTGCAGGACAAGGGCTTCATCCGTTCGAGTTCGTCGCCATGGGGTGCACCGGTATTGTTTGTGTCGAAGAAGGAAGGGTCAGTACGGATGTGTATTGACTACAGGGCACTCAACAACCTGACGATCAAGAACAGATACCCACTGCCGCGGATCGATGATCTTTTTGATCAGTTGAGCGGAGCTCGGGTGTTCTCCAAGATTGATTTGAGGTCAGGTTATCTCTAGGTGAAGGTGAAGAGAGAGGATATTCCCAAGACCGCTTTCAGGATGCGGTACGGGCAGTTTGAGTTTTTGGTTATGCCGTTTGGGCTAACCAATGCACCAGCAGTATTTATGAACCTAATGAACAAGGTATTCTACCAGTACCTGGATCAGTTTGTGGTAGTATTCATTGACGACATCTTAGTATATTCCAAGACTGAGGAGGAGCACGAGGAGCATCTGAGGATAGTGCTGGAGACTCTCAGGAAGGAGCAGCTTTATGGAAAGCTCTCTAAGTGTGAGTTCTTCTTGGACCGGGTTGACTTTTTGGGGCATGTGGTGACTGGAGATGGTATCTCAGTTGACCCCAAAAAGATCATAGCAGTTGAGGCATGGCCAGCGCCGACTTCAGTGGCAGAGATCAGGAGCTTCCTGGGGCTGGCAGGATATTATCGGAGATTTATGCAGGATTTCTCCTGGGTTGCAGAGCCGTTGACTCGGTTGACCCGGAAGGATGCTGAGTATGTTTGGTCAGAGAAGTGTCAGGCAGCTTTTGATGAGTTGAAGATGCGGCTTACGACAGCTCCGATTCTGACATTGCCTTCAGGATCAGGAGGATTCACTATCTATAGTGACGCTTCAGGGAAGGGGTTGGGTTGTGTCTTGCAGCAGCATGGGAAGATAATTGCCTATGCTTCCAGGCAGTTACGTCCCCATGAGAAGAACTACCCTACCCATGACCTGGAGCTGGCAGCAGTGATATTTTCTCTAAAGTTGTGGAAGCACTATCTGTATGGAGAGAGGGTGGAGATTTTCACAGATCACAAGAGCTTAAAGTATGTGTTCATTCAGAAGGAGTTGAACATGAGGCAGCGCAGATGGCTAGAGTTGATGAAAGACTTTGACATCCTACTTCAGTATCACCCAGGGAAGGCCAACGTGGTTGCCGATGCCTTGAGTAGGTATCCGACAGGCATGTGTTTGACCATGGACCGTCATTTGCTTGCTGATTTGGAGACACTTGGGATTGAGGTGATCATGCCCGGAGTTCAGATACAGTCATGGGGCCTGCAGATTCAGTAGGACTTGGTGGAGAGGATCAAGTCGGCACAGTTTGAGGACGTTGCACTGCGGTATCTCCGAGAGCAGGTTCGTGCAGGATTGGTGGATGGCGAGTTTTCTCTTGCAGAGGATGGTGCCTTGAGGCACGGTTCCAGGTTGTGTGTGCCCAGCGGAGAGCTCAGGAAGCAAGTTTTGCAGGAGGCCTACAGATCTCAGTACTCCATACACCCTGGTGCCAACAAGATGTACCGAGATCTGAGGGAGCATGTTTGGTGGTATGGGATGAAGCGGGAGGTGGCTCGCTTCGTAGCTAGGTGCTTGGTCTGTCAGCAGGTCAAGGCAGAGAGGCAGAGGCCCGGTGGATTATTGCAGCCGCTGTCCATTCCCGAGTGGAAGTGGGAGCATATCACTATAGATTTCGTATCTAGATTGTCGCGTACACCAGGAGGGAAAGACACGATTTGGGTCATCGTTGACAGGTTGACCAAATCGGCCCACTTCTTGCCATTCAAGGTGGGTACGTCTACAGAGAGGCTTGTGGAGATGTATATGCGGCAGATAGTCAGGATTCATGGGGTTCCGGTCAGCATCATCTCGGATCGGAATAGTCACTTTACTTCCCATTTCTGGAGGAGTCTGCAGACTAGCTTGGGCACTCAGCTCAAGTTTAGTACCGCATACCACCCCCAGACGGATGGACAGTCAGAGAGGACTATTCAGACGCTCGAGGATATGCTGCGGACGTGCGTCTTGGACTTTGGAGGTTCCTGGAAGGATCATCTACATTTGGTGGAGTTTGCTTACAACAACAGTTTCCAGGCTAGCATTGAGATGTCACCTTTTGAGGCTCTGTACGGGCGTAGGTGTCGTACACCCTTATCTTGGGAAGATGTTGGTGAACGATCTTTACTGGGACCAGAGATGGTTGTTGACGGAGCCGAGAAGGTGAAGCTCATCAGGGACAGACTTCGCATGGCGCAGGACAGACATCGGCACTGGACCGATAGCCACCGGAGGCCCTTGGAGTTTGAGGTACAGATTAGAGTAGGATTAGATTTAGGGTTGATTGTTGTGTTTTATTGATCATGTTTGTTTATCATAATTAAATTGAGACCTTGCTTGTGATTAGGTTGGAGACCAAGTTTTCTTGAGGATATCTCCGACTCGTGGTACGATACATTTTGGTGGAGGCGGAAAGCTTAGCCCGCGCTTCATCAGTCCTTTCGTTATCAGCGGAAGAGTCGGTGATGTGGCATACAGGCTAGACTTGCCACCTGCACTAGTGGGTGTCCACAATATATTCCATGTATCATAGTTGAGATGGTACGTGGCTGATCCTAGCCATGTGCTCGATCATTCGGAGATTGAGGTTGGGCCTTCTCTCAGCTATCCAGAGCAGCCAGTGGAGATTCTGGATCGACGAGAGAAGGTACTGAGGAACCAGGTGATACCTTTGGTTCGCGTCGCATGAAGACATCATTCTCCAGGAGAGTCTACCTGGGAGCGGGAGAATGAGATGCGCGAGCGATACCCATATCTTTTTGGACCTTGAGGTATACTTTCTATCCTTCTCATCAGTTGTGTTTCTCCTTTCAATTTCGAGGACGAAATTCTTTTAAGGAGGGAAGATTTATCACTACTAAATTTCTAGTTTGAGGATATTTTTGTCATTTTTTGAGGTTATTTGAATTTATTATAATTTATTTGAATTTATGGGAATTTTTAGGATTTATTTTGGAATTATTTGAATGATGGTTGACTAGGTTGACTTTCACTAGCATTGACTTTGGTAGACTAACCTAGAAGCTAACCCTAGTTGTGTTTGGACTTGGTTAGGTCATGTAACCCTAATTAGAATAGGGTTAACCCATGGTTAGTCATTAGACTCAAGTTAACCATAGAATAGATAAGTCATAAGTCATGACTTATGGTTTTGGGATCAATAGAAAATCACATAGCCTTAACTTATGAAACAAAGCCCAAAGCCCATTAGCTATTGCCAAACCCTAACTCTAACTTAGTTGGCCGGCCACACTAGCCTAGGGATTTCTCCCTATAAGTAATCTCTTCCATTAGGTTAGCTTCCTTTAGAAAAGTTCACATTGGAAAGAGAGGTATGCTCCATCTTTAGAAATTCATAGAAAATCCAATTTAATTCCTTTTTCCCTCAAACTAATTGCATTAGATCCTAATTCTTTTTTTTTTTTTTTTGAAATCACACACACACACACAATTGGGGGGCTCGAACCTTGCCGGCCCCTCCGGATGTCCGCTCTAATACCACTAGGCTAGAGAGCTCGGACCATTAGATCCTAATTCATCTATACTTGTTGTTATTGGTGAGGAATTTCAGTGGGAGAATAATTTGGTGAAGTTTGGGAAGCAAGGAGACACCCCCACTTTGGAACTTTCTTTGGTTTTTGACACCTATAGGTAATTCTTTCAAATCTTATTGTAATTGCTGTTATTATTGCATATTAACCTAGATCTAGGTGTCCCCTAGCTAACCCTAGAAATTCGTGGCATTTTGTGTCCATTTCGTGTCCTAAATGGACACGTATCAGTCCAATATACCTAGTATTTGATAAAATACCCCAAAGGGGATTTCGATCTATTTTTAGGAAAGTATTTGAATAGAAATTATTGTTCTTGTGTGGCTTATGGATTTCTGTTGGACTGAGATTAATTTAGTGTCGTGTCGTGTCGGTTTGGACACGTGAACACGTACGTTCAGCCCGTGAACACTGTTCTGCTACTCGGGGGCTGTATCGGACACAATACGACACGTGGACACCTAAGATTAGACACAGACCTAGGGGAAGACACTGACACGAGGTCCTTAAAGTTTGAGACACTCTCGTGTCGTGTCGGATGAGCACTTAACCCCGCAAGGAGATTCTACTACACGCGCATAGTTCGTTTCGGGCCACAGATACGGCCCAAGAACTTTGGACACGACACATTAGGATCCAAATTAGGGTGACACGAACCTAGGTGGACACTAGGCGAACCCACAGACACGAGCACAAGGTTTGATTCGTGTCGTGTCGTGTCCTAGACTCTCTGGAACACGTGTACGACACTGTGTTGTTTAGTGTGTGTCTGTGTTGTGTATTGTTTGGGTTTCTTCTTTTGGACACGTCTGTGTACTCGTGGTTGGACACGAATGACTTGTTGGACACCTGCACACATGGGGCTTACATTAGCAACTGTTTATTTTACATTCTAACATGTTTTTATACAACAAATTTCTATTTACCCTAAAATCCTGATACCATATTTATTTCAGTATTTCCAGTTTTTCAATTTGGATTTTGGCATCCATTTTAGTTTAGTTTAATATTGTTAATTGCATATTTAAGTCCCTAATGTTGTTCTCTTATATGTAATCTACATGTATGCCAATTTTGGGATGGTTATATTGACTTTTGGTTTCGAAAATAGGATTGAATGGGGTTGGACTGTTTCAAACCTGAGATTCATCACTGTTTTGGACTAAAACTGGAAATAAATTGTGTTCTTTTCCTTCCCTTCACTGCCACAGTGCATTTGACTCTTTCTACTGTCCGGTATTGGACTGTCCAGTATTGGACTGAACACCCACACTGTTTTTTTTCCTCACTACACTCATACACACATATGTTGATTTCCAGGTTCACTTATACACACACTGTCACTGGTCACTTCCCTCATGGACACACACAAATTGTCTAACACACATTGCCTCCTCTTGACACACACACACACACACACACACACACACCCTCACACAACTCTGTGAGCATACACACACATGGTTTCCCTTTAGACACACACACACATCTCATAGTTTTCCCTCTCTATATATATATAATCTATATATATGTATGTAGTTAATGATAAATGAATGCAAGTTCCATGTATGTAATGTATATATATGTATATTATGTATATATGTAGGTATCATATATATTATAATATGTGAGTGTACAATTATATATGTATTATATATATGCATGTGTGGTATACATATAGGTAGCCTATATATGTATGTATATGTATGTATTATGTGATTTCCATGTGTAGGCCTAGATGCAATATAGGTTGTGTGATGTTAGCATAGTCTAGTATAGTAGTGTATCGACCAATATAGACTTGTTAGGACTTAGAATGATTGTTAAACCAAGTTTAACATAACCTAGACTTGTTTAAACCTAGAATAACTTGTTTGACCTAATTTAGACTTGTTGGACCTAGTTTGACCACAGTTAACCTAGTTTGACTTCTAGGGTTGACCAGAGTTGACCAAGAGTTGACTTTGGCCTAGATTGACCTAGATTCATTTAGAATGCATTGTAGTGCATCTTATTACCATTCTAGACATCTTATGACTTGTGTTGTTCTAAATAGGAGCTAGACACCACTCCTCGGACAGTACTTTCTTCTTGGACACTCAGATACCAGGCGAGTACATTCTCTGATCATTTCATATCCTGTTTAGAATTATTTTCCTGCTTTAAATTACTTTACTTGATACTGTCACGTTGGTCACACGGATTAGTACTATATGGATCCCTTCTTGAGATGTTATCCCCTCAGGGAGCATCAGATACTATATTTTCTGTGCGTTTCACTTACAAGGTGTATCACTATGCTTCACGGTTCATTGATCACTTGTGACATGTACTCTCATGATCACAGAGTCTACATGTACTCTCATGATCACAGAGTCTTCCTTGAATCATCCATTTATGGACATTCCCAGAATCACCTATTTATGGGCTTACCATGTATCACCCCTTGTGGGCTATTGCATGGAATCATAACATAACCTGGCTGGATCCTTGTGTATTGATTGGGGTACGGGAGAGTAGAAGTAGACATGTGAATAATATCCAAGTAGTGTAGTTCCCAGAATCACTCCATAGTATTGTTCCAGAATCTCCTATGACATTCACATGTTTATATTGTACTCTGACTCACTAGCCACTATTAGTTCTCTACTTATAGTAGATATTTCTATTACAGTTCTCTCTCTGTTTACATTCTGTACTTTCTTTCTGTTCTTGTATCTTACTTTACTGCATGATTATATTTTCTAACCTGCTATGATCTGTTGAGATGTTTTGTGCTCGCTCCTGTCCTGACTGGACCTGTTGGAAATATTACAGAGGACGAGGAGGAGGCCTGTGTGGATACCTACTACAGGACAGCTCTAGATGACACCAGTGATCCAGATTTCCAGCTGGATCCATTAGCTATAGAGACTGAGGCTCCCTAGTCTAGGTTTTACTATTATTGTCATTTGGGATCTGGATTGTATATATTCTTTCATATTCAGCAGTTGAGACTTTTATTTCTGGATGCTTGCTGAGATGTTATCTTAAGACACTTAGACTCGTCTGATCTTCTGTACTTCATTTTGAGTTTTATATCAAATTGTACTTCTTCTTCCTTAGTTGTGATTGAGTTTACTTTCTGCTATGTCACCCCCATTCGGGGAGTATAAACTATTTAGCATTACATTGTTAGATGTTGTAACCTTGGACAGCGTTCTACCGCCAACACTGCGACGTAGGCTGGACGTACCCACTTCTCGTACCCTTACTCTAGGGTGTGGGTCGTGACACATTTTTAGTGGTGGCCCATGCAGGTCTAGTTTAGAAATGTAGTTGTATTCGAACTAGAGTATCACTGCAGCTTGCAGTAGAATTTGGAAAATTTTAAAGGTACTCAATCACATTAGGAAAACACTTTATCAGATTTCGTATATCTAAATTTTGCTGCTTATTGTCTTCCCTTGAATTTAAACTGTCCTCCCTTGATATTTCGACTCATTCTCAGCAATTGTTTCTTTGATCTGTCTCCAGGATGGTTGAGACGAGATTGCATCGCCAGGGCCATGGGGACGCCGATGAGAGGTCTGCCACCTTTCATACTCAGCAGCCAGCCCCTGGTACCGCAGCCCTAGTCAGGCCAGCTGGAGTAGGCATTTCAGCTGCTTTCGGAGGAGCCCCTCTACCTGTGAGGCATGAGCCGAGTCCGGTGATTCCGGATGTGCTTCAGCAGCAGCAGCCACCTTCGGGGACAGTTGACGCCGTTCAGTTGTTAGCCTTCTTCCGACAGTACATGGAGGGTCAGCAGACCCAGCAGCAGAGGCACACAGCACAGCTCACACGAGGCATTGATCTGGCCGTGACTGCGGTAGAGAGAGTTGTAGCTCAGCCAGCGGCAGCCCCACAGCAGCACCAGCCACGGGAGAAGGGCATCCAAGATTTTCAGAAGATGCACCCGAGGGACTTTCGAGGGACAGAGGGGATCTTGTATGCCGACAAGTGGATTGAGCACATGGAGGAGATATTCAGGTTGGCTGAGATCCCAACGAGGCTCCAGATTGAGGCAGCGGCCAGCATGATGCAGGATCTGGCCCGTACGTGGTACCAGACCGACCCGAGGGTTGGTACCGCAGGACAGACTTGGGCAGCATTCAAGAAGCTGTTCAAGGAGAAGTTCTTCCCGGATACAGCGCTGGGAGCCCTCGAGACTCAGTTCGAGGCCCTAGTCCAGGGGAGCCAGTCTGTGGAGGAGTACGCAGGAGAGTTCTGCCGTCTGAGCAGATTTGTAGAGGGCTTGTCGGAGGCGACGAAGGCCCGGAGGTTTCGGAAGGGCTTGGTAAAGGAGGTCAAGTCCTACACCAAGAATGCCCGCAGTGCTACCTTTGTGGAGATCCTAATGGACGCGTTAGCTGCAGAGGATGATTTTGAGCTTAGGGTCAAGAGGGGGCGAGACTTCCAGGGAGGCAGCAGTAGCGGAGGACCGGCCAAAAGGTCGCACTTTCAGCAGCAGCACCACCAGCAGCAGAGGTTCCAGCCGCAGTAGTTTCAGCAGCCGAGGCATCAGCCAGTGCAGCATCAGCAGCAAAGGGTGCAGCAGCAGGCACCGAGGCAGCAGGCCACCACCTGTGCTTATTGCAAGAAGCCAGGGCACGGATGGAGCGAGTGTAGGAAGAGACTGGGCAAGTGCCTAGTATGTGGTTCAGCAGACCATCAGATGAGGAAGTGTACCTGGACTACGAGACGAGCAGC
Organism: Iris pallida; assembly: GCA_029216955.1. NCBI lineage: Eukaryota > Viridiplantae > Streptophyta > Magnoliopsida > Asparagales > Iridaceae > Iris > Iris pallida. The sequence continues at coordinate 43,584,267 of JANAVB010014796.1, forward strand.
TCAGGGAGCAGCAGTCAGAGCTCCAGCAGGCCAGCAGAGGGGACCAGCCCTGCCGACACAGCAGCAGAGATTTATTCAGCATCAGCAGCAGGCCAGGGGAGGCCAGCAGGGGCGAGCTTTCGCCATGGCGGCTGAGGATACAGAGGCGATAGGAGAGCTGATCGCAGGTTTGGTTCTTCTCGACTCCAGACCAGCTTTTGCATTATTCGATTCTGGTGCTTCGCATAGTTTCATATCAGTATCATTTATGATTAGACACGGTGTCATAGCTGAATCGTTGCCTAGGACTTACAAGATCACGACCGGGGGTGGCATTATCCTCGTAAGTGATGTTTATAAAGGTCGAAGTGTTGTTTTGGGAGGCCGTGAGTTGGAGGTGAGCCTGCTCGTAATGCCATTGCCGAACTACGATATAGTACTCGGTATGGATTGGTTGAACAGGCACCAAGCCAGTATTGATTGCAGAGTGGGTAGAGTTTTGTTCAGAGTGTAGGGGGAGCCAGAGTTCGAGTACTCCAGACGTCAGACGAAGCAGAGCAGCAGAGTTTTCTGTGGCATCTCGGTTGAGGAGCAGATGATTCTATACCCCTTGATAGCAAAGTATATGGATGTTTTTCTAAAGGAGTTGCCTGAATTGCCACCAGACCGAGACATTGAGTTCTCGATAGACTTGGTTTAGGAGCGAAACCCATCTCTCAGCATGTCTATCAGATGAACAACAGTAAGTTGGTAGAGCTGAAGAAGCAGGTGGATGAGCTGCAGGACAAGGGCTTCATCCGTTCGAGTTCGTCGCCATGGGGTGCACCGGTATTGTTTGTGCCGAAGAATGATAGGTCAGTACGGATATGTATTGACTACAGGGCACTCAACAACCTGACGATCAAGAACAGATACCCACTGTCACGGATCGATGATCTTTTTGATCAATTGAGCGGAGCTCGGGTGTTCTCCAAGATTGATTTGAGGTCAGGTTATCACCAGGTGAAGGTGAAGAGGGAGGATATTCCCAAGACCGCTTTCAGGATGCGATACGGGCAGTTTGAGTTTTTGGTTATGCCGTTTGGGCTAACCAATGCACCAGCAGTGTTTATGAACCTAATGAACAAGGTGTTCCACCAGTACCTGGATCAGTTTGTGGTAGTGATCATTGACGACATCTTAGTATATTCCAAGACTGAGGAGGAGCACGAGGAGCATCTGAGGATAGTGCTGGAGACTCTCAGGAAGGAGCTGCTTTATGGGAAGCTCTCCAAGTGTGAGTTCTTCTTGGACCGGGTTGACTTTTTGGGGCATGTGGTGACTGGAGATGGTATCTCAGTTGACCCCAAGAAGATCGTAGCAGTTGAGGCATGGCCAGCGCCGACTTCAGTGGCAGAGATCAGGAGCTTTCTGGGGCTGGCAGGATATTATCGGAGATTTGTGCAGGATTTCTCCTGGGTTGCAGAGCCGTTGACTCGGTTGACCCGGAAGGATGCTGAGTATGTTTGGTCAGAGGAGTGTCAGGCAGCTTTTGATGAGTTGAAGAAGTGGCTTACGACAGCTCCGATTCTGACATTGCCTTCAGGATCAGGAGGATTCACTATCTATAGTGACGCTTCAGGGAAGGGGCTGGGTTGTGTCTTGCAGTAGCATGGGAAGGTAATTGCCTATGCTTCCAGGCAGTTACGTCCCCATGAGAAAAACTACCCTACCCATGACCTGGAGCTGGCAGCAGTGATATTTGCTCTGAAGTTGTGGAAGCACTATCTGTATGGAGAGAGGGTGGAGATTTTTACAGATCACAAGCGCTTAAAGTATGTGTTCACTCAGAAGGAGTTGAACATGAGGCAGAGCAGATGGCTAGAGTTGATGAAGGACTTTGATATCCTACTTCAGTATCACCCAGGGAAGGCCAACATGGTTACCGATGCCTTGAGTAGGTATCTGACAGCCATGTGTTTGACCATGGATCGTCACTTGCTTGCTGATTTGGAGAGCCTTGGGATTGAGGTGATCATGCTCGGAGTTCAGATGCAGTTATGGGGCCTGCAGATTCAGTCGGACTTGGTGGAGAGGATCAAGTCGGCACAGTTTGAGGACGTTGCTCTGCGGTGTCTCCGAGAGCAGGTTCGTACAGGATTGGTGGATGGCGAGTTTTCTCTTGCAGAGGATGGTGCCTTGAGGCACGGTTCCAGGTTGTGTGTGCCCAGCGGAGAGCTCAGGGAGCAGGTTTTGCAGGAGGCCCACAAATCTCAGTACTCCATACACCCTGGTTCTAACAAGATGTACCAAGATCTGAGGGAGCATGTTTGGTGGTACGGGATGAAGCGGGAGGTGGCTCGCTTCGTAGCTAGGTGCTTGGTCTGTCAGCAGGTCAAGGCAAAGAGGCAGAGGCCCGGTGGATTATTGCAGCCGCTACCCATTCTCGAGTGAAAGTGGGAGCATATCACTATGGATTTCGTATCTGGATTGTCGCGTACACCAGGAGAGAAAGACGCGATTTGGGTCATCGTTGACAGGTTGACCAAATCGGCCCACTTCTTGCCATTCAAGGTGGGTACGTCTACAGAGAGGCTTTCGGAGATGTATATACGGTAGATAGTCAGGATTCATGGGGTTTCGGTCAGCATCATCTCGGATCAGAATAGTTGCTTTACTTCCCATTTCTGGAGGAGTCTGCAGACTAGCTTGGGCACTCAGCTCAAGTTTAGTACCGCATACCACCCCCAGACGGGCGGACAGTCAGAGAGGACTATTCAGACGCTCGAGGATATGCTGCAGACGTACGTCTTGGACTTTGGAGGTTCCTGGAAGGATCATCTACATTTGGTGAAGTTTGCTTACAACAACAGTTTCCAGGCCAGCATTGAGATGTCACCTTTTGAGGCTCCGTACGGACGTAGGTGTCGTACACCCTTATCTTGGGATGATGTTGGTGAGCGAGCTTTATTGGGACCAGAGATGGTTGTTGATGCAGCCGAGAAGGTAAAGCTCATCAGGGACAGACTTCACGTGGCGCAGGACAGACATCGGCACTGGACCGATAGCCACCGGAGGCCCTTAGAGTTTGAGGTACAGATTAGAGTAGGATTAGATTTAGGGTTGATTGTTGTGTATTATTGATCATGTTTGTTTATCATAATTAAATTGAGACCTTGCTTGTGATTAGATTGGAGACCAAGTTTTCTTAAGGATATCTCCGACTCATGGTACGATATATTTTAGTGGAGACGGGAAGCTTAGCCCGCGCTTCATCAGCCCTTTCGTTATGAGCAGGAGAGTCGGTGACGTGGCATACAGGCTAGACTTGCCACCTGCACTAGTGGGTGTCCACAACGTATTCCATGTATCACAGTTGAGACGGTACGTGGCTGATCATAGCCATGTGCTCGATCATTCGGAGATTGAGGTTGGGCCTTCTCTCAGCTATCCAGAGCAGCCAGTGGAGATTCTGGATCGACGGAAGAAGGTATTGAGGAACCAGGTGATGCCTTTGGTTCGCGTCGCATGAAGGCATCATTCTCCAGGAGAGTCTACCTGGGAGCGGGAGGATAAGATGCGCGAGCGATACCCATATCTTTTTGGACCTTGAGGTATACTTTCTATCCTTCTCTTCTGTGAAACCCATTATTTTTGTAGCAATTTATTTAAATAGAATGTTGTGTTATTAATTAACGTTTTCAAAAAAATTATTATTATTATTATTATTATTATTATTATTATTATTATTATTATTATTAAATATTTTTGGTGTGAAAAAGAATTTCGAAAATTATAACAACTTGGCTTTTTGATTTTCGGACCCAGACCCGAGTTCGAGCCCAGACCCAGGCCTGAGCCCGTTTCCTTCTTTCTCAATTCTGATTATTTTGGTTTAATCTTTATAAAAAAATAAAAAAAAAATTAATTGAATGTTGGCTGGTCCCGTAGGACCAGCACTCCATCACAGAAATGGTAAACCATTACTTAGTCCCTTCCTATTCTAAACCCCCAACTCCACCTTATAACTCATCAAACCCTTTCATTTTCGTAACTCCCCTCTCCACTCCTATCTTCACGTTCACAGAAGAAGAGATATAACCCACTCTCTCCATCTTCAGTAGAACCCCATCACAAAAATCAACTCCTCTCCTCTCTCTTATTACTCGAACTCACCCAACAGAGAAGAGAAAACTCCATTTCTCTTTATTTCCCTTTTACTCACAAACCCATTTTCCCCACCTAACTCCACCTACCCCCGAGCCCTAGCTCGGCCGACCAAAGTCCGACCACCCTCGCGGCGAGCCCTCTCCGCGCCGCTGCCGTCCGCGACCCGAGGTGCGACCCCCGCGCCGAGCGCCACCCCCGACGGAGCTCCTCCCCGCGTCAGTGCGCCCTTCTGGCGAGCTGCTGCCGCTTTCTAGCGGGTCAGATCTGCTCGCGAGCTTTTTTCGCGGACTCCCCTCTTCCGCAGACCCTTTCCGTGCCCCTCTTCTGTGCTTGGCCGAGTTCGGATCTGCGAGGCGTTGCTGTCCAGATCTTCGACCTGCTGCCGAACTTAGTTTCGGATTATTCCCAAGTTTTTCCTGCGGCTCCCCGCCAACGGAATCTGGTAATTTCTGGATAATCACAGTAGTTCGTCCCCCTAGAGTCGATGATGATAGATCGGTCCCCTGGTTCCCTCTCGGGAATCCGGTTAGCTGCGTATATTATCATTTAGCTGCGTTAGATTATTTTCCTGTGTTGCCTTGGTGTGATTTGGTTGGATTATGAGATTCCCGGACTTTTCGGGAATTATTCGGTGGAGTTGGAATTATTTTTCTGTGGCTTGGAATCATTTTGGTGGATATTTCTGTGGATTATTTTGGGTTGGAAAATATTTGCAGGAGTTTGTTGGCGCACTTCCCAGTTCTTGGGTTTGTCCCGAAATAGAGGAAGTGCTGCCCAAATTTTTACAAAACTATATTTATATTGATTTCAAATTGGCTTTCGAAAATGAATTTCTAAACTGATTTTTCGGGCGACGACCGTACCGGTCTGTGGGCCCCGGCGAAATGCAAACGCACCGGTCCGACCGGGCGTTGTGGTATTAGCCGAATTTTGAGGAATGGACCGAGTCTGAGACTCTTAGTTTCATTTTTAATTATTTTATTTAACATTTAGGCTATTTATTATAGTCATTTAATTTCTGCACTTTATTTAATATTTCAGTCATTTTCTCTTATTTAATGTAAAAGAAAATTGTACAGGGCATAAGCCTACCCTAGGACCATTAGCTGTGCCAATGTATTGTGTAGCATAGTTTTATTTTATTTTTATTTTTCTGGTGGATGTGATTTGGGTGGTTGTGATTAGACGCATAATCGTAGCTAGAGCGTAATTTACTGATTAATTAAGAATTAATTAATATGGATAAAATATTAGAAAATAACTAGTTCACGATTTATCACTAAAGGAAAACTGTATTTTTATATGTATATTACAAAAACTCAAAGTTTTCCAAAGTTAAATTGATTCTCGTGTATTTCCAAATAATCCAATTAACCGGCTTAATCAACGCACGTAGTTGCGACGTAATCGTTAGCTGTAGATTAATACAACTTAAAACCTGACTAGGACTTACTACTAGAGATTGCAACTAGCACACTTAGTCTGGTTATACAAAGGTTCTAAGTCGAGTTCTCAACTGTAGGAACTCGAAGTTACACCTGACGTTCCTCCTCGGTACCGACTCGTCTATCCAGTCATTCTAAAACAAAGGCAAGTGCAGTTATGTCTATTTGGTAATTTATCTAGTAATTGTTTTATTGCAATTTTAAACCACATTGCTACACGGAACTCTCTCCTAGAGTTCGAATATTGACTCATTGATTGAATCTGATTGACTCGGGATATTGGGGGAGTAGTGTAGCGTCTATGACCAATACCCCTATATTGCATCATTGATTGTGCGAGCTGATTCCTCCTATACACGAGGATAGGCCGGACCGTATCATTAGGATATAATTGAATCATCCCAAGCCGGTCATAGTTCGTTACCTACTCAAATCACATTGTTTTCAATTGTAGAATTGTTGAAAAATATTGTTAAAGTATTTCAAATTGTTTAACATTGCAAATTTCAAATTATTATTTGAATTATTGGATATTCGTAATTGTACTTTGCTTCCTCCTGACTGGAGACCCAACATTTTAGGTATCGTTGATGATGCTTTGTTCCACGGTATTTTTCCTGAGATTCCAACTAGAGGACGATGATCTCGAGACTGATGAGCTGGATGCCTAGATTTTTCTTCTTCTTTTATAATTCATGATGTTGTGGAAAACAGTGTATTACAGATGTATCTTTCATTTTATTGTAAAAAGTTTTTTTAAACTATTCGAATTATTAAAGTTGTGACAATTAGACTGTGTTGTTTATTTACCTGCATGAGTGATACAGCTTACTGCCACCATCTCAACAACGGTGCAGGCTGGGCATGATCCGGTTCGACCCAATTATTTGGGATCGGGTCGTGACATGTTTTTAGTGGTGGCCCATGCAGGTCTCAACAACAACTTAGGAAAATATACCTAGAAACAATTAGAACACTAGAACATCAATTTGTCACAACATAGGACCGAAATATATTATAAATAAATATTTTTGTTTGATTATAGACTGGTAGGATACCTTGTTTATGTTTGCATCCTAAACCATCCAGAGAATGACCATTGACCAAATCCTGCTGGCGATGAGGTGTTATCTCCGGATCATACCCCATCCCCTCAACCAAGCCCAGGGTCCTTTCCCTCACGGCTGTTTGACCGTCCTCATAGTGCATCTAGTACAGTTTTCCCTACACTGGCGATTCCTACCTCATCTCAACTGAGTTGCATTTTCTTGGTGGAGTATCCATTTTTGTTGCTCCACCAGTACCAGCAAACATCTTACAAATGGTTGCCCTATTTCAAGTAATCCTGGAGTTCCAGAAAGCTCAAGATGAAGCCTAGCAGAAACAGAAGAATATCACGAGAGAAGACATGAAGAACGTCATGATGTAACCTTAGTTATCCCCAACCAAGTTAGAGCAGAACTTTTGTCCTAGGAAGGATACCCTTGAAACTAGAAGATATTTGGGTCCCATCAAGTACTCTACTTTTCGGCAGTCTTGTCGTAAGAAGCTATGGGCTTGTAACTACTGCAAGAGGCCTGGTCATCAGACCGTTAGTTGCCGCAAGAGTTTGGACAATGTTTGGCATATGGATCTGCTAAACATCGGGTAAAGGACTGCCCTTATCTTTTCATCAAACCAGAGCTCATATCCCAGCAACACCTGTTAGGCCATAACCTAAGGACCCTCTTCCTATCCAGCAGACCCTGTCCCTTACAATAAGGCATGATGCATACTCGAGGTTCATAGAAAAGGAAGCAGTTGGAGACTGCTCATACAAGAGCCAGAACCATGAGGAATAGTACCTAGAACCGCAGTATAGCATCATCTTTTTGGAAGTTGTAACAGGATGTCCTTAGATCAATCATAAGAGTTTTTGCTGGAATTCTCCACATGAATAGAAGTTTTTGTTACACCCTTATGGCAGATGTTTTCCTGATAGTCTCCCCGGATTATCCCAGATCTAGACATAGGATTCACCCCTGACCTAGTCCCCGGCTCTTACCCTAATTCTAAAGGATGTTACAGAGTCAACCCGAAGTTGGCCAAGAAGATGAAGGACCAGATCAATGAAGACTCTAGGACTTATTCAGAGTGGAACTTCACTTTAGGGAGTACCTATCTTGTTTGTGCCCAGAAGGATGGAACAACGGATGTGCATCGATTACCAGACACTAAAGAACAAGTACTTTCTGTCTGGATCGAGGATCTGTTTGATCTGGTTGTGTGGAGTTAGGGTGTTTCGAAGTTTGACTTAAGATTTGACTTCCATCAAATCAAAGTCAGGAAAGAGGACATTTCCAAGACGGCGTTCAAACACCAAGTATGGAAAGTTTTCTTTGGTCAGGACGTTGGACTGCCAAATGCTCCTGCTGTGTTCATGAATCTCACGAACAGAGTTTTCATGAGTATTTGAATCAGTTTATCTTCTCCATAGATAACATTCTGATATATTCGAAGACTGAAGAAGAGCATGAAGAACATCTGAGGAAGTTTTGGAAACTTTGAGGAAAAAGAAGTTTTATGGTAAGCTATCTGAACGTGGATTTTTGACAAGGTGGATTTTTGGCCATGTTGTCAAGAGAAGAAATTTCGATGGAAGATAGCTGCTGATGAAGAGTGGTATACACCAAGTTCAATTCGGAAGTTTCTTGAACTTGGCCGGCTACTATCAAAAGTTCGTGAAGGATTTCGCCAAGATTGCTGAGCCGATGGCGAAGCTCACTTGGAAGAATGAAGAGTTCATCTGAACGAAAGATTGCCAGGCGGCATTGAGGAGCTGAAGAAGAGACTTACCACTACACCAATCCTTGCGCTACCCGCAGGAACCGGTGGGTTCTCAATTTACAGTAATGTCTCTGGAAAAGGACTGGGCTGCGTTCTTCAACAACATGGGAAAGTAATTGCTTACACATGTAGGCAACTACAGACTCATGAGAAGAATCATCCCACATCTAATTTGAATTGCTGCAATTATCTTTACTTTGAAGCTATGGAAGCATGATATTATGGAAAGGGAGTGAAAATATGTACGGACTACCAAAGTCTGAAATATGTCTTCACTCAGGAAGGGCTGAATGTTAGACTAAGAAGATGGTTGAAGCAGATGAAGGATTTCGACATCAACCTGCAATACTATTCAGGTAAGGCTAATGTGGTCACTGATGCACTTGGTCGATACTGATGGCGAAGTTCTTAGCCAAGGAGTGGCACCTGCTAGAAGACATCGAGAAGTTTGGACTGGAGGTTATACTACCTGAGATAGAAGGATGGAGCTGGATGCTGATTCAGTATTGATGAAGTTCGAGGCTGATGGACAAAAATCAAGAGGACATAGTTTCAAAATGAGGCACTTTGCAGGCTTAGAGATCAAGTGTTGGCAAGAACACTTGAGGGTTTCTAAATTGATCAGCAGTGGAACTCTGAAGAATGGAACGAGACTTTACGTATCGGCCGACAAACGGAGGAACGAGTTGCACCAGTCGCAGTATTCCATAAATTCAGGAGATAATAAGATGTATCAGAATATGCCTCCATTGATTGGTGTTATGGAATAAAGAAGGACAATTCCAGGTATGGGATTAGATGTGAATTTGTCAACATGAGGAATTTAGCAAGAGAACAACAAGTTTGTTGAAGCCGCTGGACAATTCGGAGTAGAAGTAGAAGCATATAACAATGAACTTTGAGTAAGGATTGCCTTGTTCCCAAGGAGGGAAGGGCACCAATTAGATTTTAGTAAACCGACTGACTAAGTCAGCACACTTTCAAAGTTGGTTTATCCACTAAGAAGTTGGCAGCATTGCACGAGAGGCACATCTACCGAATTCATGGAGTACCGCGGGACGAGCAATCAGAGAGGTCAATCCAAACGCTTGAAGATGTATTGAGATTTTGCGTCTCGGAATTTGGTATGTCTTGGGAAGACCAAATTGCTTTTGGTGAAGTTTTCTCCTACCAGAGGAACAATCAGTTTTGATGGAGCTGGAAATTGAGGCCAGGAACATCAGGCCATTTGAAGTTTAAGACAAGTTGGAAGTAGCATACCAGTTAGCTCTACCAGCTAATCTTGGGAGTGTGCAACGTTTTCTACGTCACAGCTCAGACGTTACATTTCGGATCCGAGTCACATTTTGGATAATTCAGAACTGAAGATTGGAATCAACCTTTCAGTGCCAGAGGAACCATTTGCAAGCCTAGTCAGAGGTAAGAAGAAGATCAGAATTCGAGCCATCATTTATTTTCTTATCTTTTCTTTCTAAACTTGACTGATGCTGCTAAATTAGCCTAGTTTTGCAAGCTATTTTTGTCAAGCTTGATCATGACAGTATTTTATTGGGTGCACCCACTAATATATTGTCTAATCAGGACCGGTGCATGATGGTCTGATCAACCTCGTGTACTTTGGTTCGCTTTTGTATTTTTCTGCGTGGATGATATCATAAATAAAAACTTGTCCCTAAATTGTCTCATCCACGACTACCTTGGAAATTCTTATTGTTGGACCTGAGTTACGGGCGTGGTACCCGTAGCCGTTTGATTCTCCTACCCTTACTTTAAATTTTGAGGACGAAATTTTCTAAGGAGGGAAGATTGTGAAATCCATTATTTTTGTAGCAATTTATTTAAATAGAATGTTGTGTTATTAATTAACGTTTTCAAAAAAATTATTATTATTATTATTATTATTATTATTAAATATTTTTGGTGTGAAAAAGAATTTCGAAAATTATAACAACTTGGCTTTTTGATTTTCGGACCCAGACCCGAGTTCGAGCCCAGACCCAGGCCTGAGCCCGTTTCCTTCTTTCTCAATTCTGATTATTTTAGTTTAATCTTTATAAAATAAAAATAAAAAAAATTAATTGAATGTTGGCTGGTCCCGTAGGACCAGCACTCCATCACAGAAATGGTAAACCATTACTTAGTCCCTTCCTATTCTAAACCCCCAACTCCACCTTATAACTCATCAAACCCTTTCATTTCCGTAACTCCCCTCTCCACTCCTATCTTCACGTTCACAGAAGAAGAGATATAACCCACTCTCTCCATCTTCAGGAGAACCCCATCACAAAAATCAACTCCTCTCCTCTCTCTTATTACTCGAACTCACCCAACAGAGAAGAGAAAACTCCATTTCTCTTCATTTCCCTTTTACTCACAAACCCATTTTTCCCACCTAACTCCACCTACCCCCGAGCCCTAGCTCGGTCGACCAAAGTCCGACCACCCTCGCGGCGAGCCCTCTCCGCGCCGCTGCCGTCCGCGACCCGAGGCGCGACCCCCGGCGGAGCTCCTCCCCGCGTCAGTGCGCCCTTCCGGCGAGCTGCTGCCGCTTTCCAGCGGGTCAGATCTGCTCGCGAGCTTTTTCCGCGGACTCCCCTCTTCCGCAGACCCTTTCCGTGTCCCTCTTCTGTGCTTGGCCGAGTTCGGATCTGCGAGGCGTTGCTGTCCAGATCTTCGACCTGCTGCCGAACTTAGTTTCGGATTATTCCCAAGTTTTTCCCGCGGCTCCCCGCCAACGGAATCTGGTAATTTCTGGATAATCACAGTAGTTCGTCCCCCGTAGAGTCGATGATGATAGATCGGTCCCCCGGTTCCCTCTCGGGAATCCGGTTAGCTGCGTATATTATCGTTTAGCTGCGTTAGATTATTTTCCTGTGTTGCCTTGGTGTGATTTGGTTGGATTATGAGATTCTCGGACTTTTTGGGAATTATTCGGTGGAGTTGGAATTATTTTTCTGTGGCTTGGAATCATTTTGGTGGATATTTTTGTGGATTATTTTGGGTTAGAAAATATTTGCAGGAGTTTGTTGGCGCACTTCCCAGTTCTTGGGTTTGTCCCGAAATAGAGGAAGTGCTGCCCAAATTTTTACAAAACTATATTTATATTGATTTCAAATTGGCTTTCGAAAATGAATTTCTAAACTGATTTTTCGGGCGACGACCGTACCGGTCTGTGGGCCCCGGCGAAATGCAAACGCACCGGTCCGACCGGGCGTTGTGGTATTAGCCGAATTTTGAGGAATGGACCGAGTCTGAGACTCTTAGTTTCATTTTTAATTATTTTATTTAACATTTAGGCTATTTATTATAGTCATTTAATTTCTGCACTTTATTTAATATTTCAGTCATTTTCTCTTATTTAATGTAAAAGAAAATTGTACAGGACATAAGCCCACCCTAGGACCATTAGCTGTGCCAATGTATTGTGTAGCATAGTTTTATTTTATTTTTATTTTTCTGGTGGATGTGATTTGGGTGGTTGTGATTAGACGCATAATCGTAGCTAGAGCATAATTTACTGATTAATTAAGAATTAATTAATATGGATAAAATATTAGAAAATAACTAGTTCACGATTTATCACTAAAGGAAAACTGTATTTTTATATGTATATTACAAAAACTCAAAGTTTTCCAAAGTTAAATTGATTCTCGTGTATTTCCAAATAATCCAATTAATCGGCTTAATCAACGCACGTAGTTGCGACGTAATCGTTAGCTGTAGATTAATACAACTTAAAACCTGACTAGGACTTACTACTAGAGATTGCAACTAGCACACTTAGTCTGGTTATACAAAGGTTCTAAGTCGAGTTCTCAACTGTAGGAACTCGAAGTTACACCTGACGTTCCTCCTCGGTACCGACTCGTCTATCCAGTCATTCTAAAACAAAGGCAAGTACAGTTATGTCTATTTGGTAATTTATCTAGTAATTGTTTTATTGCAATTTTAAACCACATTGCTACACGGAACTCTCTCCTAGAGTTCGAATATTGACTCATTGATTGAATCTGATTGACTCGGGATATTGGGAGAGTAGTGTAGCGTCTATGACCAATACCCCTATATTGCATCATTGATTGTGCGAGCTGATTCCTCCTATACACGAGGATAGGCCGGACCGTATCATTAGGATATAATTGAATCATCCCAAGCCGGTCATAGTTCGTTACCTACTCAAATCACATTGTTTTCAATTGTAAAATTGTTGAAAAATATTGTTAAAGTATTTCAAATTGTTTAACATTGCAAATTTCAAATTATTATTTGAATTATTGGATATTCGTAATTGTACTTTGCTCCCTCCTGACTGGAGACCCAACATTTTAGGTATCGTTGATGATGCTTTGTTCCACGGTATTTTTCCTGAGATTCCAACTAGAGGACGATGATCTCGAGACTGATGAGCTGGATGCCTAGATTTTTCTTCTTCTTTTATAATTTATGATGTTGTGGAAAACAGTGTATTACAGATGTATCTTTCATTTTATTGTAAAAAGTTTTTTTAAACTATTCGAATTATTAAAGTTGTGACAATTAGACTGTGTTGTTTATTTACCTGCATGAGTGATACAGCTTACTGCCGCCATCTCAATAACGGTGCAGGCTGGGCATGATCCGGTTCGACCCAATTATTTGGGATCGGGTCGTGACATCTTCAGTTGCGTTTTGCCTTTCAATTTCGAGGACGAAATTCTTTTAAGGAGGATAGATTTATCATTACCACATTTCTAGGTTAAGGGTATTTTTGTCATTTTTGAGGTTATTTGAATTTATTATAATTTATTTGAATTTATGAAAATTTTTAGGATTTATTTTGGAATTATTTGAATGATGGTTGACTAGGTTGACTTTGACTAGCATTGACTTTGGTAGACTAACCTAGAAGCTAACCCTAGTTGTGTTTGGACTTAGCTAGGTCATGTAACCCTAGTTAGAATAGGGTTAACCCAAGGTTAGTCATTAGACTCAAGTTAACCATAGAATAGATAAGTCATAAGTCATGACTTATGGTTTTGGGATCAATAGAAAATCACATAGCCTTAACTTATGAAACAAAGCCCAAAGCCCATTAGCTATTGCCAAACCCTAACCCTAACTTAGTTGGCCGGCCACACTAGCCTAGGGATTTCCTCCTATAATTAATCTCTTCCATTAGGTTAGCCTCATTTAGGAAAGTTCACATTGGAAAGAGAGGTATGCTCCATCTTTAGAAATTCATAGAAAATCCAATTTAATTCCTTTGTCCCTCAAACTAATTGCATTAGATCCTAATTCATCTATACTTGCTATTATTGGTGAGGAATTTCAGTGGGAGAGCAATTTGGTGAAGTATGGGGAGCAATGAGACACCCCCTCTTTGGAGCTTTCTTTAGTTTTTGACACCTATAAGTAATTCTTTCAAATCTCATTGTAATTGCTGTTATTATTGCATATTAATCTAGATCTAGGTGTCCCCTAGCTAACCCTAAAAATTTGTGGCATTTCGTGTCCATTTCATGTCCTAAATGGACACGTATCAGTCTAATATACCTAGTGTTTGATGAAATGCCCCAAAGGGGATTTCGATCTATTTTTAGGAAAGTATTTGAATAGGAATTATTGGTTTTGTGTGGCTTATGGATTTCTGTTGGACTGAGATTAATTTAGTGTCATGTCGTGTCGGTTTGGACACGTGAACACGTACGTTCAGCCCGTGAACACTGTTCTGCTACTCGGGGGCTGTATCGGACACAATACGACACATGGACACCTAAGATTGGACACAGCCCTAGGGGAAGACACTGACACGAGGTCCTCAAAGTTTGAGACACTCTCGTGTCATGTCGGATGAGCACTTGACCCCGCAAGGGGATTCCACTACACGCGTACAGTTCATTTCGGGCCACTGATACGGCCCTAGAACTTTGGACACGACACACTAGGACCTAAATCAGGGTGACACAAACCTAGGTGGACACTAAGCAAATCCACAGACACGAGCACGAGGTTTGATTCGTGTCGTGTCGTATCCTAGACTCTCTGGAACATGTGTACGACACTGTGTTGTTTAGTGTGTGTCTGTGTTGTGTATTGTTTGGGTTTCTTCTTTTGGACACGTCTGTGTCCTCGTGGTTGGACACGAATGACTTGTTGGACACCTGCACTCATGGGGCTTACATTACCAACCATTTATTTTACATTCTAACATGTTTTTATACATCAAATTTCTATTTACCCTAAAATCCTGATACCATGTTTATTTCAGTATTTCCAGTTTTTCAATTTGGATTTTGGCATCCATTTTAGTTTAGTTTAATACTGTTAATTGCATGTTTAAGCCCCTAATGTTGTTCTCTTATATGTAATCTACATGTATGCCAATTTTGGGATGGTTACATTGAGTTTTGGTTTTGAAAATAGGATTGAATGGGGTTGGACTGTTTCAAACCTGAGATTCATCACTGTTTTGGACTGAAACTGGAAATAAATTGGGTTCCTTTCCCTCCCTTCACTGCCACAGTACATTTGACTCTTCCTACTGTCCAGTATTGGACTGAACACCCACACTATTTTTTTCCTTACTGCACTCATACACACATATGCTGATTTCCAGGTTCACTTATACACACACTGTCACTGTTCACTTCCCTCATGGACACACACAAATTGTCTAACACACATTGCCTCCTCTTGACACACACACACACACACACACACACACCCTCACACAACTCTGTGAGCATACACACACATGGTTTTCATTTAGACACACACACATCTCATAGTTTCCCCTCTCTATGTATATATAATCTATGTATATATAATCTATATATATGTATATAGTTAATGATAAATGAATGCAAGTTCCATGTATGTAATGTATATATATAAAGTATATTATGTATATATGTAGGTATCATATATATTATAATATGTGAGTGTACTATTATATATGTATTATATATATGCATGTGTGGTATACATATTGGTAGCCTATATGTATATATATATATATATATATATATATATATATATATATATATATATATATATATATATATATATATATATATATATATATATATGTATTATGTGATTTCCATGTGTAGGCCTAGATGCAATATAGGTTGTGTGATGTTAGTATAGTCTAGTATAGTAGTGTATCGACCAATATAGACTTGTTAGGACTTAGAATGATTGTTAAACCTAGTTTAGCATAACCTAGACTTGTTTAGACCTAGAATAACTTGTTTGACCTAATTTAGACTTGTTGGACCTAGTTTGACCATAGTTGACCTAGTTTGACTCCTAGGGTTGACCAGAGTTGACCAAGAGTTGACTTTGTGTAAGCCCCTTGAATTTCAGGGCTGTTTTAAATTTTTCTAAATGAATTATTATCGATAAATATTTTATTTATTTAATTGTTTAGATCATTAATGTACATTTCCATGACTTTGACTTCTGGAGCGTCAGGGATACCAATCTCTGTAAACTCTCTTCACGAGTTTTGAAGTAGACAAGATTATCTTCATTTGATATATCTTGTCCCACTTAAATTCGTTCCCTTGTGCTCTTTTTGTATCGCGCAACTTCGGGTCAACTTAGACCAATTAATCATCGAATAATTATTCCCACTTTTATCTTTGATCTTCGTTTGCATGTTACCGTGACTTTTAATTTAGGAGCACCAGACCAGTCGTTTTCTCAAAACCAACTACTCATAAATGATCTACTCAAGACGCTCTTCACCCACGACCTTCGTGTCCCACTCAGACACTCCATTTTGTGCTTCATTTTCTCCGCACAATTTCTGGGTCAATTTAGGCCGATTTATTTTCTACCGTAAAACCTGATTTATTTTCCAATTTAATTTCGGGACCAGACATCGACCCAACCTAGTCGACCCAAAGCATGAACGTGGCCCACATGAAGCCTACTACCCGCATGAAACTTGTGTCCCATTTATTGGAGTCCCCGTATATTATTTATTTACCCATGATTATAAATTCCTATTTTAATTCGAATATTGCCCCCGGTTCGATTTTGACCCGACCCGGCTCGACCGAACCCGAACCCAAGCTCCCTGTTGTCCTCTCACGACTGCCCAAATACATCACATAATTTTCCCTATTTTTTTCCCTATTTTAAATATTTATTTTTCTCTCTCCACTTTACATATATTCTATATATATATATATACATATATATATATATATATATATATATATATATATATATATACATATATATATATATATATATATATGTATATCTAACTCTCCCACTCTCTTTTTATTAATACAAACACATACACACTCACCCCATCACAGCCACCCCTAGGTGGCCGAACATCCCCCCCCCCCCCCTCTCTATACTTTTCTCTCTCTAACTCTCTTTATATATACATACCTACATATATATATATATATATATATATATATATATATATATATATATATATATATATATATATATATATATATATATATATATATATATAACTCTCTCTCCAAACAAACACTCACCTCAACCCGTCACCCTCTCCCATCACAACAGGAGCACACCCCCCCCCTTCAGCCGACCTCTCTCTCTCCCCCTCTCTCAAATATCTCTCTCTCTCTCTCTCTTCATATATATTACATATAATATATATACACTCATAACACTCTCTCTCTCTCTCTTTATTATAACCACACACACACCACTCCACCCTCACCAGCCTCCATGGCCGACTCCCCCTCCCCTAGCCGACACCCTCCCATTCATCAACACCACCAACACCCACAACCACCAGCTCCTCCCTCTCCTCCTCCTCCTCCTCCATTCTCCACCACCATCACCTTCACCACATCTCATCTCCACCACCACAACTAACTCATCCCCAACACCCTCAGCCCACCACGTCGCGGCCGCCGTCGGCCACTGCCGTGTCGCGCCAGGCCAGCCCCGCCCCCACGCGCAACGCTGCAAACAGCAACAGCGAGCAGCAGTGCGCAGTAGCCGCGCCACCCCGCGCGCTGCCGCGCGCCGCGCGTGCCACCGCGGCCGACCGCCGCCGCCAGCGACCCCCCCCACCGGCACGCGCACCCCCGACGATCTCTCCCTGTCAACCACCGGCCTCCCCGACGTGTTAAACACACGATTCGTGCGTTTACGTCGAAATCCCGTCGGCGCGCGCGAGTTTTGAACTCGAAAATGGCGCTCCGTCGCAGCGACTTCGTGCATGTTTTCTGGGAGATCCGACCGTTGGATCGGCGAACTTTTTGCTCCGTCGCAATCTCGGTATATAGCACTTCACTCCTGTCAATTTTCGTCCGTTAATTTCGTCGTTTGATACCTCAAAACTGGCCACCAAGTTGACGTTTTAAATTGAACTGTTTTTGGACACTTTCGTGACGCCAACTTCGCGGGTTCGTAACTCCGCCGTCGCAGCTCCGTTTTATGCGCCGTCAGTTCTGGTGCATAGCTAGTATAACCCTCTTCCTGCCTCCTTTTGGTTTCATTTCATTATAAGCACGTTTGGTCGGTTGAATTCGACGCCAAATTTGGCCGTCCGAATTATTTAAATTGCACTTGTAAAATTCTATTTTTGAACCCGGGACTCCGGATTCAATTTCTGACACCACCAGTAGACTCGTGGCATCGTTCTGGCATGTTTTCATATAAAGTTTGCTTGATTTGGAGAACGTGGGCCCTGGCACGTATTTCAGTGCAAAGCGGATCCCACTTTTCGAGTCAACGGGTCACTTTGAGATCGGCTCATCGGAATCCCATTCCGGATATACCGTTGAGTTCGTATCGTCATTCTGAACTCGTTGACATATAATTTGCTGAGTTTTGAAGACGTTTGCTCTGGCATGCATTTCGGTGCAAACTAGATTCCAAGTGTCTTCGTCAACGTATCATTTTGAGATCGGCACATCGGAATCCTATTTCGGATATACCGTTGGGTTCGTATCATCATTCTGGATTCGTGGACATATAATTTGCTAGGTTTTGTAGACTTCTATTCTGACATGTTTTTCGGTGCAAAGTGTGTCCAACGGCGGACATCATTTTAACCCGAAATTACCGTTTTGCCCCTGTGTCCAAATTGGACTTATGGGTAGGCTATCCTAGCTGATTTGATCGTTCTGGACACGTTGGTGATATTTATTTTATCATCCGACAACATCTGTAGATTTTGATTATGTATTATCCTTAATTTATAATTAATTATTTTTTCATAAATTGTTACTTTCTGGTTTTGAATTTTTATATATATTTTAATTGCTGTAAAAATCTTAGAAAAATTGTATTTAAATAATATGTTAACTTAGCTAATTTATTATAATTTTTCTAGTATTTAATAAGTACTTTTGTTATTTTATAAAAATAGGAAAACAGAACTCATTTTTAGTATATTTGTGTTTGTTGATTTTTAATAAATATTTATGAAGGTTTATAAATTCCAGAAAAATTAGTATAAATTTCTATAATTAACAAGGATCATTTTGTTACTTTATTTTATATATATTTAAGCTTTTTGTCTATCTCAAAAATTGTTGGAACATAGTGTACAGTTTGATTTATTTATTGAATAATTACAACTTTCGATATTTTGTGTTGTATTGAGTTATTGTAGTATTGGATCACCCCCTGCCTTAGTATAAAGACTTTAGAAGATTTGTTTGGATATAGTGGCACATCACATTAGACTTTTTATGCTAGGTTCCCACTTGGCTAGTATCTAGTTAGGAGTCGTGTCACACCACTAGTGATATCTTGATCATAGCTTAGAACTGAGTTTGTATATCACTATTGACAGGATACCAGACATCTATATCTTCGTACTAGTATTCTTGCTTTGCTCGAGGCAAGTACATCTACACACTCATTTACTGTCTTTTAATGCTAGAACATGTATTAACCCTGTTAAAATACTGCTTTCTGAATAACTGCAAGTTAAATCTTCACATGTTACATTAAATTGGTCCCTACCATGCTTAGGACAGTTATCATATCTTCACATGTTCCTTACTGGTTCTCAGTACATGTTTTACTATGCTTTATACTACTCGGAGTATTCACATGTTTCATACTGTTCCCAGTACCGGCTATGCTTATATTACTACCAGTATCTCTCATATGTTTTTACTGTTCTCGTATCTCTCACATGATAGAATATAGGTTATGGGAAAACTGATATTAGTGTACGTGATCATGACTCCCCTACAGTAGCGAGCGAGGTTATATTGTATATGCATACCTTGCCGCAGGCCATTACCCCGCATATCTGTACGGATGTACACCTATGCTTGTTAACTTGTACGTATGTATATTTCATTATGTGCCCCAGCACATTGTACATCTATTGACCGATCACGTACCTGCTACAGTTTTAAACATTACATATACATCTGTCTTTATGACATATGTATCCTTGCCATGATAGATTATGAGATATACCATGATTCCAGATATGCCATGTTCCTTGTGTTACTATGATATTGTGATCCCAGTTGTACCATGAGGTCATGTTTCTAGTATTTCCTATTTTATAGACTTATCACACCATATTTCTTATTGTACATCTCTTTCATTATATGTTCAGTACTTTAGTTGTAGAGGTTGTACTTGCTCCCGTCCTGACAGGATAACGTTGTAGGTATACTTTTCGAGAAGGAAACGCTATGTGTTACATATTATGGTACTGCATTGAGGACCTGGCCTTAGCTCCAGAAGAGGCCCCAGCGGGGAACCTTGCTTAGTTATTTTTCATGTGTTTAGTAGACTTAGACTTTGTCTGTTCTTATATTTGGATACTGGACTTTGTCTCCAGTTAGATACTTGGAAGTGTATTATTAAATCTGTGTTTGTTTACCTTCGCTTATAGATGCTGTGTTGTGATGAACATTTAAATGTGATTTTAGAACTGTTAGTATCTTAGATCCTTTATTGTCTATTCTTAGAACAGCTTACTACGCTTTAACAAGCGTAGGCTGGACATGGCTCGGCCCGGTCTAACAATTTGGGTAACGGGTCGTGACATATTTTTAGTTGTGGCCCATGCAGGTCCAGACTTAAGTTGTTTGATTACGTTATTGTACCAAGCATGCTTGCAATTAGGATCTAGGACAACTTGATAACACTAGGGATAAATATTTAGAACACCTAGATGATTACTAGGATTGCAACATAGGAGAACTCATCACAGCATAGGACCGTTAGCTATAATTAGCCTCTTGTTTGTATTTCAGTGGGTCAATTTAGACCAAGTTTGTACCCTTGGGATGACCCCTGAGGATCTTACTCTAATCTTACCTAGAAATCTGTTTTCACTTATTTTATTTGCTCTCTTCTAGATTCATTGTTGAATTTAATTTCTGATTTCGTTGTTGACTTTGATCTTGCATCGTGATAAATTTTGTGGATTAAATTGTTATATATCCTGATAGGATAAACGTCTGCTTTATTTATGGAGTTTAGAATTTATCGCAGTCATATTAGCTGGTATGACAAAAACTTAGAGCCTGATTTTGGATATACTATCCTATTCATAGAATTTAGATTTTCTTGCAGCCATACCGGTTGGCGTGGTAAGGAATCTAGATGATATGACGATAGGGTGTATACCTTAATTATGGACTCCCTCGTTTATTGCATATAAGCTTACTGGTGTGGCAAAAATTCTGGCAACATGATTTCAGGAAGACGTGTATGGTTATCAGATAATATCTCAACTTGGTTCACTTTGTTATGACCGAATGAGCAAGAATAAGTTCTTATTATCATTCTTCCCCGTCTTGATTAACTCTGTTCCATCTATAACTAGGATTATAGGTTCTCTAGGACTCTCCAATAAAATTGCTTTTATGTTATCTTTTGGGCATAATTATTTTTGTGTTCCATATTTCCTATGACTTGACTAAACTCTTTTTCGTTAACCTCTTGGATAATTCTTCTCGTTATGTATTTCGTTGTTTTCGTACCATTCTTGGAGATTCTTCGATAAACTTTTCTGTCTTGCTTAACCCTTTAACTTGTTTGGACACTGTTATGGATTGCTTGACCCAGTTTTAGGCCTTGTAACCTTCTACTTGATAGATGACCGAAATAGCCAAACCTTGTTGACTGATCCTGTAGTATAACTATAAATATATTGTGTGTTTGTGATAAGTACTTTTCCTAGGGATTGGTTAGATTAAGCTTATAGGACAAGTATAAGCGACTGACTGTAGTAGACTTGGAAACCATTAAGACGATTGTATTGATAGTATGACTTGATGATAGGGTATCTAAGATGGAGAAATGAGATATTATATTGTTATGACTATGGATTGAGGATTAGAATCTTGTGCTTAGCAGTTTGAGGATTTAGCATTTGTAGAATTTTGGTTGGTTACCTATAGCTAATTACATGTGATTAGAGGGTAGATCGATATGTGGATTGATATAGAATAAGTTAGAATGAGTTATTGTATTGCGTACGAGATCGGGAAGATATCAGAACGAGACAAAGACATATGTACATTGGAAATTAATAAATCGGGAGTTTGAAATCGAGGATTTATATTCGGAGGATTTGTTGAGTAAAAAGAAGAAGGCTCTACGCCAAGGATAAGAATTGAACGTATAATTTCAACGAGAAACTGTAGGAAAGGATTGACGATAAATGATGCCAAAGAACTATGGATTGATGAAATAAGGATACTTAGGATATGATAAGGAAATCCAGAATTTACAATTGAGGTTGAAAATATGGTTGATGATTAAGCATTTTAGGCTTATAGACATGTCCAGAGAATGACCTATAGTTTAGGGTATACATAAATATTTTATGTTAGTATAGAATATTCTAAAGGATATATGACGTAGTTTATGATAGAAGTACCTTTGTTGAACCTGAACCAAAATACATGTAGCGAGAACAACATGGCTGATTACAAGGATAGCAGATTGAGTATTGTAGCCAGAGCAGCTACATATTATAGTTTGACCGGTTGGATGATTTTTAATTTCGAGGACGAAATTTTTGTAAGGTGGGTAGGATGTAAGCCCCCTGAATTTTAGGGCTGTTTTAAATTTTTCTAAATGAATTATTATCGATAAATATTTTATTTATTTAATTGTTTAGATCATTAATGTACCTTTCCATGACTTTGACTTCTGGAGCGTCAGGGATACCAATCTCTGTAAACTATCTTCACGAGTTTTGAAGTAGACAAGATTATCTTTATTTTGATATATCCTGTCCCACTTAAATTCATTCCCTTGTGCTCTTTTGTATCGCGCAACTTCGGGTCAACTTAGACCAATTAATCATCGAATAATTATTTCCACTTTTATCTTTGATCTTTGTTTGTACGTTACCGTGACTTTTAATTTAGGAGCACCAGACCAGTCGTTTTCTCAAAACCAACTTCTCATAAATGATCTACTCAAGACACTCTTCACCCATGACCTTCGTGTCCCACTCAGACACTCCATTTTGTGCTTCATTTTCTCCGCACAATTTCCGGGTCAATTTAGGCCGATTTATTTGCTACCGTAAAACCTGATTTATTTTCCAATTTAATTTCGGGACCATACATCGACCCAACCTAGTCGACCCAAAGCATGGACGTGGCCCACATGAAGCCTACTACCCGCATGAAACTTGTGTCCCATTTATTGGAGTCCCCGTATATTATTTATTTATCCATGATTATAAATCCCTATTTTAATTCGAATATTGCCCCCGGTTCGATTTTGACCCGACCCGGCTCGACCGAACCTGAACCCAAGCTCCCTGTTGTCCTCTCACGACTGCCCAAATACATCACATAATTTTCCATATTTTTTTCCTATTTTAAATATTTATTTTCTCTCTCCACTTTACATATATTCTATATATATATATATATATATATATATATATATATATATATATATCTAACTCTCTCACTCTCTTTTATTAATACAAACACATACACACTCACCCCATCACAGCCACCCCCAGGTGGCCGAACATCTCCCCCCCCTCTCTATACTTTTCTCTCTCTAACTCTCTTTATATATACATACCTACATATATATATATATATATATATATATATATATATATATATATATATATATATATATATATATATATATATATATAAAAATATATATATATATATATATATATATATATTTTTATATATATATATATATATATATATATATATATATATATATATATATATATATATATATATAAACATATATATATATAACTCTCTCTCCAAACAAACACTCACCTCACCCCCTCACCCTCTCCCATCACAGCAGAAGCACCCCCCCCCTTCAGCCGACCTCTCTCTCTCCCCCTCTCTCAAATATCTCTCTCTCTCTCTTCATATATATTACATATAATATGTATACACTCATAACACTCTCTCTCTCTCTTTATTATAACCACACACACACCACTCCACCCTCACCAGCCTCCATGGCCGACTCCCCCTCCCCTAGACGACACCCTCCCATTCATCAACACCACCAACACCCACAACCACCAGCTCCTCCCTCTCCTCCTCCTCCTCCTCCTCCATTCTCCACCACCATCACCTTCACCACATCTCATCTCCACCACCACAACTAACTCATCCCCAACACCCTCAGCCCACCACGCCGCGGCCGTCGCCGGCCACTGCCGCATCGCGCCAGGCCAGCCCCGCCCCCACGCGCAGCGCTGCAAACAGCAGCAGCGAGCAGCATACGCAGTAGCCGCGCCACCCCCGTGCGCTGCCGCGCGCCGCGCGCGCCACCGCGGCTGACCGTCGCCGCCAGCGACCCCCCCATCGGCACGCGCACCCCCGACGACCTCTCCCTGTCAACCACCGGCCTCCCCGACGTGTTAAACACACGATTCGTGCGTTTACGTCGAAATCCCGTCGGCGCGCGCGAGTTTTGAACTCGAAAATGGTGCTCCGTCGCAGCTACTTCGCACACGTTTTCTGGAAGATCCGACCGTTGGATCGGCAAACTTTTTGCTCCGTCACAATCTCGGTATATAGCACTTCACTCCTGTCAATTTTCATCCGTTAATTTCGTCGTTTGATACCTCAAAACTGGCCACCAAGTTGACGTTTTAAATTGAACTATTTTTGGACAGTTTCGTGACGCCAACTTCGCAGGTTCGTAACTCCGTCGTCGCAGCTCTGTTTTGTGCGCCGTCAGTTCTGGTGCACAGCTGGTATAACCCTCTTCCTGCCTCCTTTAGGTTTCGTTTCATTATAAGCACGTTTGGTCGGTTGAATTCGACGCCAAAGTTGGCCGTCCGAATTATTTAAATTGCACTTGTAAAATTCCATTTTTGAACCCGGGACTCCGGATTCAATTTCTGACACCACCAGTAGACTCGTGGCGTCATTTTGGCATGTTTTCATATAAAGTTTGCTTGATTTGGAGAACGTGGGCCCTGGCACGCATTTCGGTGCAAAGCGGGTCCCACTTTTCGAGTCAACGGGTCACTTTGAGATCAGCTCATCGGAATCCCATTCCGGATATACCATTGAGTTCGTATCGTCATTCTGGACTCGTTGACATATAATTTGCTAAGTTTTGAAGACGTTTGCTCCGGCACGCATTTCGGTGCAAACTGGATTCCAAGTGTCTGCGTCAACGTATCATTTTGATATCGGCACATCGGAATCCTATTTTGGATATACCGTTGGGTTCGTATCATCATTCTGGATCCGTGGACATATAATTTGCTAGGTTTTGTAGACTTCTATTCCGACATGTTTTTCGGTGCAAAGTGTGTCCAACGGCGGACATCATTTTAACCCGAAATTATCGTTTTGCCCCTGTGTCCAAATTGGACTTATGGGTAGGCTATCCTAGCTGATTTGACCGTTCTGGACACGTTGGTGATATTTATTTTATCATCCGACAACATCTGTAGATTTTGATTATGTATTATCCTTAATTTATAATTAATTATTTTTCCGTAAATTGTTACTTTCTGGTTTTGAATTTTTATATATATTTTAATTGTTGTAAAAATATTAGAAAAATTGTATTTAAATACTATGTTAACTTAGCTAATTTATTATAATTTTTCTAGTATTTAATAAGTACTTTTGGTATTTTATAAAAATAGGATAACAGAACTCATTTTCAGTATATTTGTGTTTGTTGATTTTTAATAAATATTTATGAAGGTTTATAAATTCCAGAAAAATTAGTATAAATTTCTATAATTAACAAGGATCATTTTGGTACTTTATTTTACATATATTTAAGCCTTTTGTCTATCTCAAAAATTGTTGCAACATAGTGTACAGTTTGATTTATTTATTGAATAATTACGACTTTCGATATTTTGTGTTGTATTGAGTTATTGTAGTATTGGATCACCCCCTGCCCTAGTATAAAGACTTTAGAAGATTTGTTTGGATATAGTGGCACATCACATTAGACTTTTTATGCTAGGTTCCCACTTGGCTAGTATCTAGTTAGGAGTCGTGTCACACCACTAGTAATATCTTGATCATAGCTTAGAACTGAGTTTGTATATCACTATTGACAGGATACCAGATATCTATATCTTCGTACTAGTATTCTTGCTTTGCTCGAGGCAAGTACATCTACACACTCATTTACTGTCTTTTAATGCTAGAACATGTATTAACCCTGTTAAAATACTGCTTTCTGAATAACTGCAAGTTAAATCTTCACATGTTACATTAAATTGGTCCCTACCATGCTTAGGACAGTTATCATATCTTCACATGTTCCTTACTGGTTCTCAGTACATATTTTACTATGCTTTATACTACTCGGAGTATTCATATGTTTCATACTGTTCCCAGTACCGGCTATGCTTATATTACTACCAGTGTCTCTCACATGTTTTTACTGTTCTCGTATCTCTCACATGATAGAATATGGGTTATGGGAAAATTGATAGTAGTGTACGTGATCATGACCCCCCTACAGTAGCGAGCGAGATCGTATTTTATATGCATACCTTGCCGCAGGCCATTACCCCGCATATCTGTACGGATGTACACCTATGCTTGTTAACTTGTACGTATGTACATTTCATTATGTGCCCCAGCACATTGTACATCTATTGACCGATCACGTACCTGCTACAGCTTTAAACATTACATATACATCTGTCTTTATGACATATGTATCCTTGCCATGATAGATTATGAGATATACCATGATTCCAGATATGCCATGTTTCCTGTGTTACTATGATATTGTGATCCCAGTTGTACCATGAGGTCATATTTCTAGTATTTCCTGTTTTATAGACTTATCACACCATATTTCTTATTGTACATCTCTTTATTATATGTTCAGTACTTTAGTTGTAGAGGTTGTACTTGCTCCCGTCCTGACAGGATAACGTTGTAGGTATACTTTTCGAGAAGGAAACGCTATGTGTTACATATTATGGTACTGCATTGAGGACCTGGCCTTAGCTCCAGAAGAGGCCCCAGCGGGGAACCTTGCTTAGTTATTTTTCATATGTTTAGTAGACTTAGACTTTGTCTGTTCTTATATTTGGATACTGGACTTTGTCTCCAGTTAGATACTTGGAAGTGTATTATTAAATCTGTGTTTGTTTACCTTCGCTTATAGATGCTGTGTTGTGATAAACATTTAAATGTGATTTTAGAACTGTTAGTATCTTAGATCCTTTATTGTCTATTCTTAGAACAGCTTACTACGCTTTAACAAGCGTAGGCTGGACATGGCTCGGCCCGGTCCAACAATTTGGGTAACGGGTCGTGACACTTTGGCCTAGATTGACCTAGATTCATTTAGAATGCATTATAGTGCATCTTATTACCATTCTGGACATGTTATGACTTGTGCTGTTCTAAATAGGAGCCAGACACCACTCCTCGTACAGTACTTTCATCTTGGACACTCAGATACCAGGCGAGTACATTCTCTGATCATTTCATATCCTGTTTAGAATTATTTTCCTGCTTTAAATTACTTTACTTGATACTGTCACGTTGGTCACACAGATTAGTACTATATGGATCCCTTCTTGAGATGTTATCCCCTCAGGGAGCATCGGATACTACATGTTCTGTGCGTTTCACTTACATGGTGTTTCACTATGCTTCATGGTTCATTGATCACTTGTGACATGTACTCTCATGATCACAGAGTCTTCCTTGAATCACCCATTTATGGGCATTCCCAGAATCACCCATTTATGGGCTTACCATGTACCACCCCTTGTGGGCCATTGCATGGAATCATAACATAACCTGGCTGGATCCTTGTATATTGATTGGGGGTACGGGGGAGTAGAAGTAGATATGTGAATAATATCCAAGTAGTGTAGTTCCCAGAATCACTTCATAGTATAGTTCCCAGAATATCCTATGCCATTCACATGTTTATATTGTACTCTTACTCACTATCCACTATTAGTTCTCTACTTATAGTAGATATTTCTATTACAGTTCTCTCTCTGTTTACATTCTGTACTGTCTTTCAGTTCTTGTATCTTACTTTACTGCATAATTATATTTTCTAACCTGCTATGATCTGTTGAGATATTTTGTGCTCGCTCCTGTCCTGACTGGACCTGTTGAAAATATTACAGAGGACGAGGAGGAGGCCTGTGTGGATACCTACTACGGGACAGCTCTAGATGACACCAGTGATTCGGATTTCCAGCCGGATCCATTAACTATAGAGACTGAGGCTCCCTAGTCTAGGTTTTACTATTATTGTCATTTGGGATCTGGATTGTATATATTCTTTCATATTCAGCAGTTGACACTTTTATTTCTGGATGTTTGCTGAGATGTTATCTTAAGACACTTAGACTCTTCTGATCTTCTGTACTTCATTTTGAGTTTTATATCATATCGTACTTCTTCTTCCTTAGTTGTGATTGAGTTTACTTTCTGCTATGTCACCCCCATTCGGGGAGTATAAACTGTTTAGCATTTCATTGTTAGATGTTGTGATCTAGGACAGCGTTCTACCGCCGACACTGCGACATAGGCGAGACGTACCCACTTCTCGTACCCTTACTCTAGGGTGCGGGTCGTGACAGCTACTTTGCTAAATTTTGAAACACGATAGTCAATCGCCTAGACTTATCCTCAACATGTACTATGTCATCATTCATCTTCGACATAATTTCTTATACGATTTCATTAGGGTCATCCTACGGTCTCTGACATTTTTATTTGATTCGGCGGTCAAGTCTTCTTGGGTCAGCTGTCCCGAAGCTACGCTTGATAATTGAAGATCATCAAAAAGGGACAGTTACTATGAACCATGCTATATCCTATCTCGGTGCCAAATCAATTTCCGACAATTCCTATGGGACTATCCAATCTGACATAGTTTTATCAATCCATAATTTATCTGCCCACTCGCGCAACTGATGCGCCGTTACTACTTGAATCACTCATACACTATCGTTAACAAAATTGCTAACCGAATAATATTTGTTCGCCATAGGTACGAGTCTATCTTACCCATGGTCAATACCCTACACACTCTATACTCATCGCAATAATCCTCGAATTTACATTCGCATCAAACCACAAGTCAAATCCAATTTACCACGCCTTGGAAGTTCGACCATCCCCGCTGACCATGAGTCACCATACCAGCGCTCACACGAAATGATCGCCCTAATCCGACGTGACGCATGTGCGAGACTGTAGTTGCGCTCGCACAAGACAAGAATGTCAACGTTATGGTTATCATCGAAACAATCAAGTCACTTTCGTTTTCATCTGAACTAACGTCAACTTAACTTGCATCTTATTCATCCAACAATAATACTCAACATCATTTTGTTCATTCGATCAGAGTATCTTTGAGTTATTACATACGTCTTTGATACGTCTCAATACCATCGTCGATGTGCATAACTAAAATATCTTTCTTTCTCGTGCACTCCAATTCATTGCGATCACTGTTATTATCCGAACTTGAATACGAATTAAGTCTCACACACATCAAGATCCTGTTTGCAAAAACAAAAGTTGATCTTTATTTCAACAAACTTTGTAAAGAAGATTACAAGAATTCTGGGAAAGTACAACTATAGGAATCTGATCTGAATGACGATCGCTTTATCCCCTGGACGATGTGAACTTTGAAGACGGTAGCCTCTGAAGATTGCAGCAGCACTTTGGCAAGAACTCCTGATCTCTGGTGATGATCTCTGATCTCTGTGCGTGTATGATCCCTCTAGGAAGGACTTGAAACTCTATTTATAGAGTTTTGGAAATAACTACTTTGTTGTTATTCTGGACTGCGCAAGTTGGATTGTGCTGCATTGGACTGCGCATACGTCAGGTTGCGCTGGCAGTTACTTGATCGTGGGCCAACTGTCTTGGACACATGGCATTATTTGATTGAAATGCACATGATCGTGTACAGACGGTTACCACGTAATGAGTCATTGATGGCATGAAGGCCACGTGTACTTTGTCAGTTGATGGAGTGCGCCACTTGAATTGCACTGGCTTTGGATTGCGCTGCCTTCGGATTGTACTATGATGGACGGCACTGGGCTGGATTGCGCTGCAGACCGATTGTGCTGCATGTATAGCTGTCCTCGAGCGCTGTGGTGCACAATAAACGAACAGTTTCCTCGTTCTCCATGCTGTCAGCTGTCAGAAGATCTGATTCTCTGTCAGGTAATGATGACGAGGCCACGTCAGCATGCGCACTTGGATGAGTGCGCACTTCAGCCTGCGCAATCGAATGATTGTGCAATCTGTCTTCTGTGCAGTTCACTTGAAGGATGTATAAATTGATTTTGATGATTTTGTTGATGGGTGCAACTTGATTTTTAGGACCTACAAGACCCCCTTCAAAGTTTTCAAAATTTGAAAATAGTCAAAGCTTCGAAATACTTTAAATTTTGATTTGAAAATCATGTTGCACATATGATGACCTGTCTTCGCAATCGGAGAAATTAGCTCCTATTTATCCGGCGCAATCTGATAAGTTTGTTTATTCTCGAAAACTATAAATAGTTCCCTTTCTCTTCTCTATCATTCTTTACTTGCTTCTGATTTTCTGAAAGAAAGAATTTCTCGAGCACTCTCGACTCTCCTTCTTCTTCTTCATCGATCTCCATGGCCCCAAAGCGATCCGTGCTGAGAAAGGGAAGGCCCCAACCGAGTCCTCGACTCGTACTGTGTCGCGCCCTTCACGTTATGAGGAGGCTCACCCAGCATTACAAGGTAGACATCCGATCGAAAACCCTTTTTAGGGTTCTTCGCCATTGCTGCACCTCAAAACCGATCTCTTTTTAGAGATTTGGTTTCGTTACGCCACCCTGTTTAGGGTTTCGGTTGCACAAAACCAATAATCTTCATTTTTATGAAGTTATTTTCTTGTGCAATCGGTTAGAACGCGCTGGCAAAAGTCAGCGCAGTCTGCTGATTTGCGCAAGGCTATCCAGCACAAACTGATACTTTGTACAAGTTTTTCAGCGCAATCTGATGGCTTACGGAAGTGGATGAGTTGGCGCCACTGGATAGTTTGCGCATAGAAGCTATTGTTGCGCAATCTGATGCTTGTACAATCTGATGTTTGCACAATCTGCTGACAGATTCTTTGATTTGACTTGTACTGAATTCTGCTTTTTCTGTTTGATGCAGTTAATATCAGGGAGGATCCTGATTATGAAGTCTTTACAGGAACTTTAGCTGAGCCAGAATTCAAAGAAGACTTATCCCATGTACTCTTCCCACAATATGCCCTTCCATCCTCTCGCCAAGCTATCCTGATAGCTCAGGATAATGAGACTTTGTTAAGTTTGATGAATGGGCAGCCCTTGCAATCTGCTGACGCTATCACCCACAAGAAGCCTATGTTCCTATTCGGCGAAGCCATTGACAAAAGTTCTCAACCTAGACCCCGAGTTGAGTCGAGAACTTTCCCAAGGAAGGAAAAACTGATCCAGTTACCAGACATAGCTAGATGCCTCCCTCTAGCACGATATGCTCATACAATCCATCCTAGGAGGATGGACTGGGATATTACTCCCCTTCAACATGCACGGACAGGAAAGATCTGTGTCAAGAAAGGCCCGAACAATAGGGACATATTCTATAGCTCTTCTGAGCGACACATCACTTTACTAAGAGGGTTGAAGCCAGGCTGTATCCCTCCTGAGAACTCGTCTTTGTTGCTGCCGGTAAGGATGCCGATTTTTGCTAACGAGTATGCAAAGGCGGAGGGCAGATATCCGGATCAAGACATTCGGCTGACCGGTTTGGTAAACCCGGATAACAGGAGATGGAACTGCATAGCCAACTGGGTATTGGCTCAGTTTGAAGATAAACTTAGAGAGATCGAGCTTTATAACGCAGTATATGCTACCGTGTATGGCTTCCATCCAAACCCTCATCTGTTTCTAGCCCTGGCAGAGAGGTATAACTATAGGACAGGGACGTTCTTGACGCCCTGCGGGGAGATGGGATTGGCTCTCCATGAGATGAAGTATATCTCATGCCTACCAACTGGAGACTCCCCTTATAAGGAGTATGTTCCCACAAACGACGAGTTAGAGAGACTACGTCGGGAAAATACAATAATGGTAGCAGTTTTCGAAGAACTACTGTGCCATTATAACATATGTTCTCTGTACTACAAGAGCGGCTCTTCCGGCACATGTTATTCATCGAAGTGGTTGCCGTATCTTTTTCTTACCCATATCGTTGAGAAAAAGACCAAAGATCATGACTCCTGCAACCCAACTTTCTTTCAACCTCTCAGCCACAGTGAGGTAATAAAACTGATGGAAGAGAATAAGAAGATGGATATCAAAGTTACTGATAAACACCAATACCCTCCGCTCAAGCCCGAAGATTTTGTTGAAAGCTTTATAAGAATGGGCTACAGGTCCATGTCACAAGAAGCTCAGCTGGCAGGATTTTTGACATACTGGCTCCGCCGATTTGTTGTACCTGGGGCAAGCGCCGTGGACCGCTTCCACCGCGGCGTACTCTTCGCTGCCATCCGGTTAGTCTTCGGCTACCGGATAGATTTGCTATCAACGATGACTTGTAGAATAAATACAGGTCTTCGTCTGTATGTTGACTCCATGATCAAGTGGAAGGGTGAGAAAGGGAACTTCCCTAGACTGGAGTTGCCCTACACCTATCTATTCGGGTGGTTGCTTCTGCATCATACATCTCTGATGAACCCCGACATGGGGGCAGTTAGCGGCAGCTTTCTGCGTAGTTTCTCCCGAAGCAAGTAGGTGTACGTTAGTCTGAAGGACTGCAGACGTGCCCTAAACCTTGGCAAGGGATAGAATTTTTATAGCTTCGCTCCACCAACTGGTTACGAATTCATGGCAACAAATATGGTTGATCTGGGAAGGCAGCCACTAGGCCGAGCAGCTTTTGACTGGCTGAAGGTGATTAGGCCATCACATTTGGTATACAGATTTGAGAAGGAGTGCTACCTGGAACCATATCTACCGAGTCGCTTCGCTCGTCAATTTGGTTACGACCAATTCCACGTGGGCAACGCCATAACTTGTCTACAAGAAAAGGGGTACCTAATTGATGGTGCGAGAGCATGGGCCTACTACAACGCTTGAGACACTAGGACAGTGTTCTCGATGCCAAACAAGAATGATAATGGCCCAAGAATGTTGTATACATATTCATTGTTCTACACAGCTGCCAATACATTTGCTGAGAACTTTAGTCTAGTGGATAGCTTCGCAACAGCGACGCGTCTGAAGAAAGGAGCTACTGCTACACTAGCTCCAGCAAATGATGAACAACATGAACCGGTAGATGATCCATTGGAAGCTTCCAGGGAAGTAAACTTTCCTGAGGAAGTAAATCAACCACTGAGAATTTCTCTGAAAGTGGTTAAATCTCCGGCCCGAGAGAGGAAAAAAAATTGATGAACCTTCTTCCCCAGCTACAAAGAAGAAACTTATTCTGGATCAACCAAAGAAAGTTACTACTAGATCCCACTCTCGGCAGATGGCCGAGTCAATCCAACGAGAAGAGGCAACCACGCCGACTTCTATTCAAAAGACGGTTGATGTAGTGGATATGGAGAGCCCAGAAAGACCTCTTCATAGAAAGAAGCAGGCCATTAGAAAAAGAAAGAAGGTGATCCCGTCTTCAGTGGTGGTGAATGCTGCTGCTGGGATTACTATGTCATCTCCTACTCCTGCCTCTGAGCCTAGTCCAGAGCGAAGAGAGGAGACTGAACAGAGAGAGGAGGCTGAACAGAGAGAGGAGGCTGCAGAGCCTATGAAAAATGCTGAACAATCTCCTCCGCCAGCGATAGAAACGACTCAGCTTCCTGTCACACCGGGAGCAGTCCGCGAATAGGAGGATCGTCTAATGATCGAGGCATTAAATGATTGTGACTTCGGTAATCAAGAAAATGCTGATCATGCCGCTGCAACTGCTAGCGAAGAAGCTCCTGAGGACAGTGAGGAGAGTACATCATCAGAAGCTGTTGATGAGACACAAAATCCTGAAGAGGACGTTGAAGTCCATATATCTCCCAAAGCAGCTGATGATACCTTGGATCCTGAAAAGGATGTTGAGGTACAGGTATCTTCCGAAAAGATTACAAATGAGACAGTGGCCCTGGAGGAAACCCTACTGTTGATCCCAAAGGTATAAAATGAAATTATCAATCTTCTTTTCATAGATTAATAACTAACATCTCTATCTTTGATTCATGCAGAAATCGAATCTTCTCCAGCTCCTCCAGTGTGCACAGATATAGTACCTGTGACGACGATAGTTAGCAGCAGTCGTCATTTGTCAGGTGGCTCCGAGGCAGGCAGTAGCCAGGCAGTAATGTCTGAGGCTACTTCTGCTAGACTGGAATCTAGGCCAGCAGATGACCGAATCATCACTGAACGAAGCCATGGTATGGCTACTTTCACTTTTAATCTTTTCAATAGCTGCAAATGACAGACAAAATGATAAAGTTTATCTTTTTTTGCAGAGGAACAACCGGGAGGAGCAACTAGCTCGACTTTAGCTCCTTTATTTAAAGAGCCTCCCGTCCAAGTGGCTGAACGTCCTACTGTTTCATCATCAACAGGAGTCGCTGCTACTCCAGGTGCTTTGGCCACCAATCAATTTGTCATCAGCTCTTTTACCAGCTTTTTCTTTAATTCTTTGGGACCCTTAATAGATAGGGTAATAGAGAAGGAAGAAGCTAATTTCTCTACAGTTAGAGGTCCAACCTCTTACTTGATTAATGCCATCCGCAGCCAAGGGGATGAAGCTCGGGCTACTTTCCTTGATCATATATTAGATGAGTTGGAGACCTCAGTTAAGAGCTACAAAGAGCTAAGAAAGGGAGAGGTAGAGCTCCTGGTGAAAGCTGAATTTGAACGGATGTCTCAAGAGGCCGCGGTTGAGAAAGTTAACTTCCAAATTCTTTTGGATACTTTCACTGCCAAGTCCGCTGAGTACAACTCCAAAGTAGAAACAGTGGCCTCTGTTGCTGAAGAAAAAGAAAGAAGAGTTGCTGAATTGCAAGCGGTAATTGCCTGTCTTCAGGAAGAATTGAGACTTGCTCAATTAACTCTGAAGGATGAAGCTACTCAACATCAAGCTGCAATTCAACAACTTCGTATTCTAACTCGAGAGAGAGAAATGAATATGCTGCAGCTCACCAAGCTGAAGTTACTCGCAGACTAGTAACCCTGCCAACCTTCGATGATAAATATGGGATGGAAGAAGCTAGGAAACGAGTGATGGAATCTCGTGAAGAGCGACTACAAATCTTGAAGCAGCAGATGACCAATTTGATGACACCACCGGCTGAGTAGAAGGATCTTTTGTATCTCCTTGTTTTTTTCATGATATGTGTGTTTGTAATGTCTTTCATTTTTGATCAATAAAAAAGACATTTTTGTGGCTCTATTATTTGTTGCATATCTTATTCAGATATAAATAATAGCGATAAAAAATATATTCAGAGGTACAAGACATGATATATTTCTTGATTATGGAAAATAATCATATTCAACTATATCTGTTCAGAGGTAATATGGACGTGGCAAATATAATTTATTGAATATCATTATTTTAATAGACAACTTAATCAAAGATGACAAGTTGCTGATAAGAACGAACTGGATGATTCGTCAAAGTAAATGAACGAAATGAATCGTCGGGATGAACGTAACGAATGAGTGAGCCGTCAAATAGATGTGTGAACGGACAAACCGTCGAATGATGAACAGGCGAACCGTCAAATGAATATGATGAATGAACGGGTAAACCGTCGAATAATTGTGGATGGAATAAACGGGTAAACCGTCGGATAATGAACGGATGAACCGTCGGATAATGAACGGACGAACCGTCGGATAATGAATGTAATGAACGGGCGAACCGTCGAATAATGAACGGACGAACCGTCGGATGAATGTGTTTAATGAACGGACGAACCGTCAAATGAATAAAATAAACGGGCGAACCGTCGGATGAATGTGTCGCTTCATAGTTTTACGACTCTTTGTCTATAAATAGAACAGAAAATCAGATGAGATGGTCACTTCCACTTTTCAACATAAAAATTTCGTCTGGAGATACATCCAAGAAGGCTGAAATTGCCCCGAAGGTGGAAGCGGGTACTGAAGAATATCCAGTCGAGCCGGTTCAACCAAAGCAGATAGTAGCGGGCGAAGGTTCGTCTGTCGCCAAACCGTCAAAGGACATCTTGGACTTCCTTCTCGAACCAGGAAAGACTGAAGAAGAAGAGGCCATGAGGATGGCTGCTTGCAAGTTCTTGGTGGGTTCCAGCAGGAATGTTCTTGACTCTTTTGCTGATCATGTCTTTGATAAAGACGGTAGTGGCCCACGTCCCAAATTTGAGAAGGATGATAGTGACCTTCCTTGATATTATGTAACAACGTTTATGATGAAATAAAAATCAAACTTTATTTATGAACTGTCTGATAATTACAATCACTGTCTGTTATATTTACACATAATATTTCTTAAGGAATTTGCCATTGAAGGGCATCATTGCAACTCGACCGTCTAGCTCTGTGAGTTGATAGGCTCCATTTGAGAATACTTTGCTCATGATGTATGGACCTTCCCACTTCGCATCGAACTTGCCTTTGCTTGAGTGAGTCATAGTCATAGGACGCCTTACTGTTAGAACAAGTTCTCCTTTCTGAAAGGCTCTGACCTTAACTTTGCGGTTGAAAGTCTTTGAGATGCGGGCATGGTATAACTCAATATGCTGTTGAGCCAATAGCCGCTTCTCATCGAGCGCTTCTAACTCTTGAAGTCGAAGAAGATCGTTGTTCTCTGTCGTGAGTTCATTGGTGATAGCAATCCTCAAAGACGGAATTTGGAGTTCTAGAGGTAGAACTGCTTCACAGCCGTGCACCAAAGAGAAGGGTATACAGCCTGTAGGGTTACGGACCGTAGTACGGTAAGCCCAAAGACATTCTCCAAGCTTTTCACTCCAATTTCGTTTGTTAGTAGATACAAACTTCTTGAGGAGCTTGATGATAGTCTTGTTGAAAGCTTCTGCTAAGCCGTTAGCAGCAGGATTGTAGGCTGTCGAAGCGATATTGTCAATCCGATGATCGTCATAGAACCTTGTGAACTTTTAACTGATGAATTGAAGTCCATTGTCATGGATGATTCTTCGAGGTACACCAAATTGATAGATGACATGGTGTTTGACAAAGTTGATGACGCTACTGGTCTTGACTTCAGCCAATGGTATAGCTTCAGCTCATTTGGAGAAGTAGTCGGTTATTGCCAGTATGAACCGATGTCCTCTAGAAGAAGGAGGATTAATGGGACCGATGATGTCCATGCCCCAAGCTTCGAAAGGCCAGGAAGCAGCAGTCGGATGAAGAAATTCTGACGGTTGATGAATAAAATCTGCGTGGATTTGACAAGCTCGACATTTCTTCGCATATTCGATGGCATCAGATACCATAGAAGGCCAGTAATAACCCATGCGTCGGATGCGATCTTGTAGCTTAGGACCGGGTTGATGTGCTCCACAAAAACTGTCATGAGATTCACGCAGTACTTGCTTCGCCTCATTACCAGCAAGACAGTGCAAGAGTAGGCCGTCATAAGTCCGTCGATAAAGAGTTTTGGTGGTCTGATTGTAATAGAATCGTAGAGACCATTGATGAATGCTCGTAGCCTCCTTAGGATCTTCAGGGAGTATGTCATGGACCACGAAATCGATAAAAGGAGTTCTCCAATCTTCATTGATAATATTGACTTCAGTAAGATTACTGAACTCAATATTACGATTGTTTTTGACGCAGAACAATTCCCGATTAGAGATGACCACCACCTGCTGTCTTTTGATAGGGATGGCTAAAACTGTTGCAAGATTGGCCAAAGCATCTGCCTCAGTATTGCAAACTCGGCGTACATATTCAATGAAGAAGGCTTTGAATGATGTAGCCATGTTGATTGCCGCTTCAAAGTAAGCCACTAGATCTTGATGGCGAACTTCATAAGTCCCTCTAACCTGGTTAACGACCAGCATAGAGTCACCATAGACTTCAAGATACTCGATGTCAAGTTGTTTAGCTAGCTGAAGGCCAATGAGTAGAGCATTCTACTCTGCCATGTTGTTGGAGCAAGGCTCATCTAGGGAGTATGCTCTTTGAATAGCTGACCCGTCCGAAGAAACAAGGACAACTCCAACTCCTACGATAATGGCACCATTGGGTCCAATCCTGGATGCACCATCAAAGAATAGACGCCAAGTAGGAAATTCTTCGAAGATTGTATTAGATTCCAATGTCTCGTCTGGAATTTCATCATAGAGCTTAGATGTCTCCGAAACAGGATGAGCTGCTAAGAAATCCGCCAGTGCTTGACCTTTGACAGACTTTTGAGGAACATATACCATATCGTAATGGGCTAGAAGAATGGCCCATGTAGCCAGACGAGAATTGAGTGTGCTATGCTTCTTCATCAGTACCCGAAGAGGATTAACTCGGGATATGACATGAATAGTTTGGCCAATGATGTAATGCCGAGTCTTTTGAACAGCAAACATAAGAGCTAGGCATTCTTTTTCGACCGGACTATAACGGTGTTCAGCACCAATCATAGTACGACTGAGATAGTAGATGGCTTATTCATGGCTTTCTTTGTTCTTTTGGGCAAGTAAAGTACCTAATGAATGATCCATAGTACGGACATACATTAAGAATGGTATGCCAGAGATTGGTGGCACCAAGACTGGTGGATTCATGAGATACCGCTTGATGTCGTCAAATGCTCGTTGACATTCTTCGGTCCAAATAAAAGATACACCCTTCTTCATTAGTTGAGTGAATGGTCTGAAGCGTCCAGACAGATTCAAAATGAATCTCCTGATGTACGCAAGTCGACCTTAGAATCATCGTAGCTCTTTTAGCTTGCGTGGAGGACGCATCTCTTGAATGGCTTTGATCTTCTCGGGATCTACGTGTAAACCCTTAGAGGTAATGACGAAGTCGAGAAATTTGCCACTAGAGACACCCAAGAATGACTTGGTGGGATTCATTTTGAGTTGATGTTGGCGCATGAGATTGAAGATAGTTCTCAAGTCTTGATGTGATCTTCCTTTAGACGACTTTTGACAGCAATATCGTCGACGTAGCATTCGACAGTCTTGCGCAGATGATCTCGAAAGATGGTGCTCATGGCTCGTTGGTATGTTGCACCAGCGTTCTTGAGACCAAATGGCAGGACAGTATAGCAGTAGACTCCACGAGGAGTACGGAAAGAAGTATGCTTTTCGTCTTCAGGATTCATCTGAATCTGATTATACCCGGAGAATCCATCCATGAAATATATTCTTTCGAACCCACAGGTGTTGTCGATCATAACGTCCATAATAGGAAGAGGAAATTCATCTTTTGGACAGGCTTCATTAACATCCCAAAAGTCGATGCAGACTCGAACTTTGCCGGTTTTCTTTAGAACTGGGATGACATTGGCTACCCAATCAGGATACTGTTCTTCTCGAATAAAGCCACAAGTGATGAGCTTCTTGACTTCATCATCGATTGCATCCATCATTTTTGGCTTGAAACGTCGTTGTTGCTGTTTGACCGGTTTTACATTCGGCAAGATGTTCAGTTTGTGAGTAGCAACTTTAGGATCTAGTCCTGGCATGTCTCCATAGCTCCAGGCAAAGACATTAATGTATTCTTTAATCAGAAGAATTAATTCCTGCTTGTCTGCCTCTGGAAGGTTCTTGCTGATGAATATTGGACGAGGTGATCCGCTCTCTCCTACATCAACTTGAACTAATTGATCTTCAGTAGGAGGTTCTCTTTGTTCGAATCGAAGTTTCCATTGGGTATCCATTCATTGAGCCCAAGGATCTATTTTAGGACTTTCTTTAATATCCTCGTCATAGCCTTCTGGAAGTTCGACAGAGACCATGTTAGAAGATACAGTCAATCGATGAACTTGACCGATGCTGGTGTCAGAATCCCTTGATCTGGAATCAGAAGAGTTAGAACGCTCTTCACTATCGAATTCAGAAGCTGCTGGGGATAATACAGGAGGAGAAGCATATCCGAGGCCTCTTTTGGTCCTGCTGTAGTACATTTTTGACTTTCCTTTCGGAACAGCCGTACGGATAGGAGTTCTTCTACCCTTCCCGTAGTTGAGGCCACTCTTGAAGTCATAACCCATCTTTCGGACG
Source organism: Iris pallida (assembly GCA_029216955.1). Classification (NCBI taxonomy): domain Eukaryota; kingdom Viridiplantae; phylum Streptophyta; class Magnoliopsida; order Asparagales; family Iridaceae; genus Iris; species Iris pallida. Next base: position 43,624,322 of record JANAVB010014796.1, read on the forward strand.
ATGTCTTTTGATTGTTGACTGTAACGACGGAGTTGAAGATGACCCATGTCGTTACTTTTGCTATCATCCGTATAGCTGAATTGTTGTTCTGGTCCTTTACTAAAAAGTATTGGACTCTCGCCTTTCTTACGAGCGGGAACAACACGATATGAATCTTTTGGATCTTCAAATGAGACTTCTGTTTGAAAAGATTGTACTACTCCCATTGTAAATGATTGAAAGCTATCTAACATATCCAAATAGCATTTAGCATGATAAATGACATCAGTATACTGAAAAGTAGAAGCTTTTTCATTGATTTGTACATTTGTATTTACAGCAGGACCTTTAGCCTTAGCAGGCTTGGTCAGATTGATTACAAGAGGGGGAGAAGAAGAACGTGGAGGAGGATTGGCTTTGTTACGACGAAGGTCGATAACAAGCGGCTCAGAAGAGGTGAGCTTCCTTTTGTCCTTGTTATGAGATAAATCTATAACAAGTGACTTAAAAGAAGTGAGTTGCCTTTTTTTCTTGTTACGACGGAGGTCAATAACAAGCGGCTCAGAAGAGGTGAGCTCCCTTTGATCTTGATCTGGCAAGTGAATAGCCAGTGGTTTGGAAGATTGAGGACAAGAAACACACCTTTTGACAGGAATGATGAGGGTGTCATTGGGCACTATTTCTTGCTCTTCTTCAGTGTCCAGAGACAGGACAACCTTCATGAATTCATCCTTGTACATACGAGCATCGTTGCAGTATGCTTCGATGCCTTTGAAGGGATAGAGATCGGCAACCTCCTTTTGCACCTCTGCTGTCCAAGTTCTTCGAAGTTCGAGTTTTCTTCATCGCATCGTCCAAAGGATAAAGTAATCGTCTTCTAGATTAGATTCCTACAGTTGTAATTTTCTCAGATACAAAATAAATAAAGTGAATTTATTTATGGAAAACACCTATCCAACAAAGTGATGATATTTTGTCTTCTAATTGGAACAGCTAAGTCTGCAGCTAAACTAGCAAGAGCATCAGCTTCCAAGTTCTGAGAACATGGTATGAATTCGATGAAGAATCTTTTGAATGAAAGGACCAATTCGATTACCACTTGATGATAAGGAATGAGGTCAGGATTTCTGACTTTATATGTCCCTCTGACCTGATTAACAATCAGTTGAGAATCTCTATACGCTTCCAGGAACTCGATGTCCAATTATTTTGCTACTTGGAGACCAATCAGCAGAGCATTATACTCTGCCACATTGTTAGAACATGGTTCATTGAGAGAATAAGCACGGTATATGACCATCTTATCAGGAGAGACCAAGACGATGCCTACTCCAGAGACAATATTGCCTTTAGGTCCAACCCGTGATGCTCCATCAAAATATAGTTGCCAAATGTCATCCTTCAAAGTCATGTTGCAATCCACAACTTCATCTGGAATGTCCTCATATAGCTTCGATGTTTCAGGTATAGGGTGAGCTGCTAAGAAATCAGCTAATGCTTGGCCCTTAACTGATTTTTGAGGTACATAGACCATGTCATAAGGAGCAAGCAACATCGCCCAGATGGCTAACCTGGAGTTAAGAATGCTCGATTTTCTCATCAATACCCGAATAGAATTTATTCTAGAGATGACATGGATAGTCTGTCCTGACACATAATATCGTGTCTTTTGAATAGCAAAAACCAAGGCCAGACATTCTTTTTCTATAGGAGTGTACCTGTGTTCAGCTCCGACCATCATTCGGCTAAGATAATAAATTACATGTTCATGTCCTATATCACTTTTCTGTGCAAGAAGAGCACCAAGGGAATGATCTAAGGCTCGAACATATAGCAAAAATGGTCTTTTCACCACTGGGGGTACCAAAACAGGTGGATTTGTAAGATATTATTTGATGTCATTGAAGGCTTTCTGACATGCTTCATCCCAGACAAATGATACACCTTTCTTTAATAAACGGGAGAAAGGTTGACATCTCCTAGAAAGATTGGATATAAATCTCCTGATATAAGTAATGCGACCTTGGAAACCACGAAGTTCTTTTAGATTGCGTGGAGGACGCATTTCTAGAATTGCTTTGATTTTGTCAGGATCAACATGGATGCCCTGTGAAGTGATAACAAATCCCAAAAACTTGCCACTGGAAACCCATAAGAAAGACTTAGTAGGATTCATCTTCAGTTGATGTTGGCGCATCAACTCAAATACCGTCTTCAAGTCTTGTATGTGTTCATCTTTTGATCAACTTTTGACAGCAATGTCAACTACATAACATTCAACTATTTTTTGTAGATGTTCTTAAAAAATATTGCTCATAGCCCGTTGATACGTAGCACCGGCATTTTTCAAACCGAACGGCATAACCGTATAGCAGTAAACTCCAAGGGGTGTATGAAAAGCGGTATACTTTTTGTCTCCTGGATGCATCTTAATTTGATTGTATCTTGAAAATTCTTCCATGAAAGACATGCGTTCAAAACCACATGTGTTGTCGATCATGACATCGGTAATCGGAAGTGGAAATTCGTCTTTTGGACAAGCTGCATTAAGATCTCGAAAATCTATGCAAACTCGAACTTTTCCATTCTTCTTCATAACAGGAACAATGTTGGCAACCCAATCTGGGTGTTGTTCTTCACGAACAAAGCCATATGTGATCAGCTTTTTGACTTCTGCTTCAATTACGTCCATCATATCTGGTCGAAAATGCCGCTACTGTTGCTTCACAGGCTTGGCATTAGGAAGAATATTGAGTTTATAAGTAGCTACTTTAGTATCTAAACCTGGCATATCCTTATAACTCCATGCAAAGATATCGATATATTCTTTAATCAGCTGTATCAACTCTTTCTTTTCATCTTCAGAAAGATTTTTACTGATGAATATCGGCTTGGATGTAGTTCCGTCTTCGACGTCAATCTAGACAATTTTATCCTCTGTAGGTGGCTGTCGTTGTTCAAAACGAAGCTCCTATTGAGTGTCCATTTGTTGTGCCCAAGGGTCATTCTCAAATGGTTCCGATTTACCATCAGTTTGAACCATGTTGACTAAGAATATACACTCAGATTCATCATAATAGTCTCCCTCAGAATATGAGGATTGTAAAAAATTAGAAGAACATTCTTCTTCCATATTTTCCTTGTATATGTGGGATGTATCCGATTCGACTAATTGGATTTCTTCCGAATCTGAGGATTGTGAAGAATTGGAAGAAAATTCTTCTTGTATATCCTCATTAAACATGTGGGACGGATCATATCCCAACCCATGCTGAGTTTTCTGGTAAAATGGATCACCACATAATAGTAACCGTCTACCTTTGCCTTGATTGAGACCCTGCATAGTCTTTAAATCATATCCCATATTTTGGATAATCTTGAGAGATTATTGACTATATTTGTCAATTTGGATTCTTCCTTTATCGTTATCTCTAAAATCATCTATCTGAATAACAGGAATATTTTTAGCCAGACCAAACACAATTTGGTGCTTGTTTTTTTATCAGACGGAATCACGAAATAAGATTCTTCATGACGTCTATAAGTTACACAAGCTTGTGATAAAGCGGCTACAGGAAGAAGATAGGAAGAAGATGTTAGGAACCTTTGAGCATAAGGTCCAACATCTATCTGTATTTATGTCATTTCCTTATGGTCAATGTATAAGGTTTTCTCTGTATTTATGTCATTTTTATGATGACTTTGATTATCAGAAGATAAAGTCATTCTTTCAATGAATTTGACAGCCATATACTCCAAAAGAAAATCTTCATTGATATTAGAAAGTACAAAATGATCAATATTTACATCATTTATAATTTAACTACTACGCTTTGGAATGATCATTAACGGATCGTCGTCCGTCTTCTGTGTAGACTTGCCAAGGTTGATGATCAGTGGTGGTTCTGGATCATTCGTACGAGAAGTACGTCCCTTGACTTTGATCATAAGAGGTTGAACTTGGCTCTTGGCTGGAATACTCACTGATTCCTCAGATGAAGCCCGAGTTCTTCCTTTAACCTTGATCACCAAAGGTTGGTCATTGACAGGTTAGGGTTGGATTCAGCCTTGGACTTTAATCTTCAAAGGTTGCTCTTCCGGAGGATCTTCATTGACAGATTGATCTTCGGTAGGTGATCGATCTTCGGCTATATCCGATATCTCCTTCACATGCTCCTTCTTGTAGAGTATTGAATCAGAGAAATAAGCTTTAACACCCTTAAAGGGATTGATATCTACAAATTTGGTCTTCACGACCCCTTGAGAATCTACGTACTTGAAGCATTGGTGTAGAGTTGAAGGCACAATATTATGCTCATGTATCCACGGTCTTCCAAGGAGGATGTTGTAAGATACATCTGAGTTGATAACATAAAAGGTCGCCATAGTTCGAAGATCACCAATTTGAATCTTCGGACGAATCTTCCCCAGTGGTTTACTATTTCCAGAGTTGAAACCAACTATTGTGGTACTAGTGTAAGTCAAATCACTAGTAGGGATCCTCAAAGGTCGTAGCATACTTTAAAGAATTATGCTAATTGAAGAACCAGGATCGATGTAAATCCTGTCAATTTCAGTAGATTCAATATACCCGGTGTAGCACAGAGGCCTATCATGCTTGTTATGCTTCAGTAGCATATCTTCTTGTGTGAAGGTAATATTAGAAATTGCGACTATGACATTGTGGACACGACATCGGTATATTGTCAGGAGTCTTGAGTTGAGCTAAGCATGAATCTGCTTGTAGCAATGCTTCACTCAAAGTTTCGCGGCTTTCTTTAGAAAGACGAAGCAACTCAAAGATAGAAAGTCTAGCCGGAGTATTAGCTAACTGGGATAGAATATCAAATTTGTAGGGCTTCATCACTACCCCTTGATTTGAAGCAGATTTCAATGGGACGTCGAAACGAACTGCTTTCTGTTTCCCTTTCTCAACCACAGATGGTTTAGCAGAAACATGAGATGATTGAGCTGGAAGTGTTTCAGTCATGCCTTCTGCTTCTTGTGTGAAGTCCCATCATAATCTTTGTGGTACTCTTTACCAGATCTCGTACCATGATAGGTTTCTTCTTCAGACTCCGAAGAATGAAGTACCATATTACAGGTTTTATTCTTCTTTCCCTTAGTCTTCTTCTTGTGAGGATTTTTATGAGGGACCTCAAAACCCAATCCGAGAGTGAATTTTTGACTTTGAAGTTGTAAAGGAAGTCGAATTCCTTTATCATAATTCAAGCCTTCCGCCTTTTGAAAGTCATAGCCCATCTTTTTCATGAGATGGACTGATTGCTGACTATACAAATGAGTGGGTAGCGGACTTTCAATAGATGGTTTAACAGAGGAAGAAGAGACATAAACTTATGTAACCACAGGAGAAGAAGGCATACTCGGAATAGAAGGAAAAATCCCTGTAGGGGCTTTCTCACTACTAAAATACCCCACTTTACCGACGGACTTTTAGCGACGGACGGATTCCGTCGCTAATAGCGACCAATTTCCGACATCTTAGCGACGGATTAGCGACAGACAACACAACATAATTTTTTTCAATTTTAAATGTAAAAATTTGTCGGGTTTCCGTCGCTAAGTCGACGAAAATTAGCGACGGATTATTTTTCGTCGCTTATTCGTCGCAAATGTTGGCGGCAAAATCTTTATAACATTGGCGGGAACTTTGGCGACTACCTAGCGACGGATATAGCCGTCGGAAAACACCTTTTAATTGGCGACGGTTTAGCGACTAATTTATTCCGTCGCTATTCCGTCGCTAATTCTGTGCCCTAACTTAAATTGAACCGACGGGGGGGAATTTTTCATTCCTCCCAAAACTCTCTCTCTCTCTCGCGGCTCTCCCTCTCTCGCGCGCGGCTCTCTCTCTCTCTCTCGCGGCTCTCTCTCTCTCTCTACCAGGTCTCTCTCTCTCTCTCTCTCTCTCTCTCTCTCTCTAATTTTCTCTAATTTTGTGTTTTGGGGCCGGAGGGGGGGGGAGTGGGGGGGGTCGGCTTCGCGGGGGGTGGAGAGGGCGGGGGGGGGTGGTGAATGGGGTCAGGGGGTCGGGGGGGTGTGGGGAATGGGGGCAGGGGGTGGGGGGGTGGGGAATGAGGGTCGGGGGGTCGGGGGGGTGGGGAATGGGGGCAGGGGGGTCGGGGGGTGGGGGGTGGAGAGGGCAGGGGGGTCGGGGGGGTGTTGAATGGGGGCAGGGGGGTCGGGGGGTGGGGGGTGGAGAGGGCAGGGGGGTCGGGGGGGGTGTTGAATGGGGGCAGGGGGGTCGGGGGGGGGGGCGTCGGGAATGGGGGCAGGGTTCTCACTGCATTTTCAATTGTAATTAGTCTATAATATTGTTGCTAATATACTGTTATATATGTGTGGGCTGTGCCATGTGAATTGGAGAGGGTTTGATGGGTTATTTGGCCAAGGGGGAGGCTCGGGTTATGATTTATTCTTTGTGTTCACTGTTCTGTGGTGTGAAGTCTGTAGTTTTGGTTATACCATGTTTGTTTAACACTCTAAACACCCTAGATGCATATCCTAGCATCTGTGCACCACCCATATTGCTAGGAACACAAATTTTATACTGCACTTGTCATGAAATTGCCATCATCAAGATGTCCTGTACATATTTAGTTTGTGCATTGCTGCTTGAGCATCACATTACCTTTTACTGCTACTTTGTATTGCTTTCACAATGTCACGTACCCTGCACTAAACATCCGATACTTCGATCCGATACCGCCGATACTACCGATATCGCCGATACCAATACTACCGATATCGCCGATACTACCGATACCGCCGATACTACCGATACCGCCGATACTACCGATATCACGCGCCGATACTACCGATACTACCGATATCGCCGATACTACCGATACCGTCGATACTACCGATTCCGATACCGATACTTTGAACCTTGATTTAAATACATGTTAGTATAGTGTCTTCACATATATGTTAAGAGTATATACATGATTAGCAAGGTAACTAGATACAAGTTATGATACAATGTAAATGCAAGTATACATGTTAGCTAGATAGCTTAGACTTATATTGCAATCTCCTATTCACACGAGTATTGATATCGCCGATACCAATACTCGTAGGAATAGTCCGATACCGATATACATTGTAGAGCTCTGTTTTGCTATTCTGGACATGTTGTGACCTGTGCTGTTCTAAATAGGAGCCAGACACACTCCTGAGACGGGGGAGTATGTATAGTGATGTGGATTCTTACTAACTTATCATGTGAACCCATTTATGGGCCCTTCATTGAACCTTCTCATGTGCAACTTTCAGTCCATTCACAGTTCCCTATATTGTACTCTACATCACCTAGTTCACTTATATCTAACATCCTAACCCTAATCCAAATTTATGAGTATCGGTATCGGGCTATTCTTATGTTTAGTTTGTCTTACGATACAGATTTTCACATCCAAATTGAGGATGAGTCGTTATTTTGTTGATCGTACATGGATGTACAAACGGCAACACGAGAGTAGAATTGGTGTGAGTGACGATTTTCAGGCAGGCGTGGAAGTATTTCTTAATTATGTAATGAGCAAAGCTCAGTACATAGACGGTAACAAAATTAAGTGTCCATGTGTTAAATATCACAATAGACGTTACGAAGAAGTGGTGACTGTGAGAGATCATTTGACCCGTAAGGGTTTCGTACGTAATTACGGCCTGTGGTCATCGCAAGGTGAACTATATTCGGAAAGACAGGCTGCGGAAGCTGCTACTTATGCTTTTGATGATAATGCTGCAACGGATGTCATCGAAGACCACGGATGCTCTGTTGATTATGGAGATCTGCAGAACCTTGCACGAGATATGGTGTATGATGCGGCAGGGCCTAATTTTGATCCGGAGGATCCTAATCCCGAGGCGAAGGAGTTCTATGACATGTTTTAGGACGCAGATACTTCTCTATATCCTGGTTGTGAGACTCATTCCGTACTGTCAGTGACGATGCGGTTGTTGAACATAAAGTCTGATTTTAACTTGCCACAAGCTTGCTATAATCGGATCACAGAAGTAATCAAGGAGGTGTTACCGAAGGAATCAAAAGAGCTACCAAAAAACTTCTACAAGTCAAAGATGATGGTCCGACAACTGGGACTGGAGTACGAGAAGATAGATTGTTGTCGCAACGGATGCATGTTGTACTACAAAGAGAATTGCGTATCAGAAAGTTGCAGCTTCTGTAATGCGGATCGTTACAAGCCAGTACAGGGAAAAGGAAAGTCGACTAGAAAACGACGTCCTTACAAGTATATGCATTACTTGTCGATCACGAAGCGCTTGCAGAGGATGTATATGTCTCTAAATACAGCAGAACACATGACGTGGCACAGCGAAGAACGCATAAAGGACGAAGGAGAATTGTCACATCCTTCGGATGGAGAGGCGTGGAAACATTTTGATTTGTGTCATCCAGATTTTGCTGCAGAGCCTAGAAATGTACGCCTGGCGCTATGTGCTGATGGCTTCGCCCCTTTCGGACAGTCGGGATCTCAGTACTCATGCTGGCCGGTCATTCTTACCCCTTACAATCTGCCACCATGGATGTGTATGAAGACTCCTTATATGTTTCTGACAGCTATCATACCCGGTCCTAAAAATCCGACGAATAACATCGATATATATTTACAGCCGTTGGTGGATGAGCTGAAACAGCTGTGGGAGATCGGCGTCATGACCTATGATATTTCCAGGAAACAGAACTTTCAGATGAGAGCTTCACTCATGTGGACAATCAATGATTTTCCCGCATACGGTATGCTCTCGGGATGGAGTACGCACGGCAACATGTCTTGTCCGATATACATGGAAAATAGTAAGGCGTTCCGCCTTAGGCATGGAGGAAAAACTTCTTTCTTTGACTGTCACCGTCAATTTCTGCTCGCGACCCATCCTTGGAGAAAGAATAAGGACGCGTTCAGATATGGAAAACAAGAATTTTCTCAACCTCCTGCCAGATTTTCGGGATACGATATTTGGGAAGCTGTAAAGGAATTTCCCACCGCAATGGAAGATCCATCGAACCATCGTGTCGAGGGGTTCGGACAAAGCCATAACTGGACCAAACGGAGTATCTTCTGGGACTTGCCTTATTGGAAAGATAATCTTATAAGGCATAATCTTGATGTCATGCATATCGAAAAGAACGTGTTCGATAATGTCTTCAATACCGTAATGGATATTAAAGGAAAGACGAAGGACAATCCAAAAGCAAGACAAGACATAGCCGAGATATGCAAGCGTCCTCATCTGAACTTGATACAAAGGGGTGCTGGTGGACAATTAAGTAAGCCTATAGCGCCATACACATTGAGCAAGGAAGATAGATTAATAATCTGCAAGTGGATATCTAATTTAAGATTTCCCGACGGCTATGTTTCGAATTTGTCTAGATGCGTTGATCTCAATGAACGCAAGCTAACGTGAATGAAGAGTCACGACTGCCACGTGTTTATGGAAAGATTACTGCCCATTGCTTTGAGAGAGTTGTTGCCTTCTGCTGTATGGGTTCCGTTGGCCGAGCTGTCTACATTCTTCAGGGATATCTGTTCAACTAAGCTGACGGTGCAACATATGGTACAACTTGAGGAGAAGATTGTCTTAACAATCTGCAAGTTAGAGAAAATATTTCCACCGGGCTTTTTCGACAGCATGGAGCATCTACCGATTCATCTAGCATACGAAGCCCGTGTCGGTGCATCTGTTCATTATCGATGGATGTACCCCTTTGAAAGGTAAATAAAAATCGATATAATTTAAGTGAAATTTAAGTGCATTTTACAATTCATTGTTAATTCTCAAGATAATTTGTCTCTTTAGGTACCTACACCATCTAAAGAAGAAAGTTGGCAACAAGGCTCATATAGAGGCTTCGATATGCGAATCATATCTTATCGAGGAGGTGTCAAATTTCTGCTCCATTTATTTCGATACTCATGTCGAGACAAATCGAAATAGACCTCAAAGGAATGAAGAAGACGTTGAGGATGGAGGTATATTCAATTTAAGGGGCAAGCCTATTGGGGCTAGTAAGAAACGGTGGTTGATCGACGATGAGTATGATACCGCTCACCGATATGTCTTGTTAAATTGTGACATACAAGAAGTGAGAGATTTGGAGAAGTAAGTGACTACGCCTCGTTATAATCTCTAATTTGGTGAATTAAGTGACTACACTTATTTTTATTCTCTCTAACAGTGTATTTAGAGGTGAAGTCAAAATGAGGACACCATATATTACAGATGAGGGACTTCAAAGAGAGGTTGATTGTACGTTTCCGTCCTGGTTTCGTAAATACGTAAGTAATTGAGATAATATGTTATGCGGCTACCATTAAAATATATGCAGCTAAAATATTTAAATTATCAATACATGTTTACAGGTTTTATTGCCTGAAACAACACTCATAAATGAGAGCATTCGTTATTTGGCATTGGGACCGAAGAAGCATGCAAAGACTTTGTCAGGCTATGTCGTTAATGGCTTCAAGTTTAAGTCAACTCAGCATGCTATAAATGCCGAATTTCTCAATGACGGCTTCGATACCAAGAATTCTGGTGTTTGCATAAGAGGCACCATCTATGACGATGAGCCGGACTTTGACTATTATGGAGTGCTTCGGGAGATTGTAGATTTACAATATAGTGCCCCATATGATATGCATATTGTGATGTTCAAATGTGAGTGGTTCGATACGAGACCAAATATCGGTTGGAGAATCGATAAACAATTTGGATTCGTCGATATAAATCATCGCAGGAGGTATAGAGGGTCCGACACGTTTGCGATAGCAAGTCAGGCTGTTCAAGTCTACTATACAAGCTACCCAAGGCGTCGTAGAGATCGATTTGACTGGTGGGCAGTATGCAAGATTAAATCTAGAAATACATTCAACGTTGGAGACCCAGCATACCAAGAGGACCAGATCGAGAAGCCCCAATACATGGGACAACAGTCGGATACCATGGACGTGGAAGATGTCGATATACCTCATGCTGAGGAAAATAGAGGGGAGGAAGAGGTTGATATACAAGACTTAGCTGTCAACCAGGGGAGAAAGAGGCGTCTTGTCCCAAGTATTGAGCCTGAAGAAAAAGTAGAAGAAGAAGAAGAAGAAGAAGAAGAAGAGGATGAGGATGAGGATGAGGATGATGATACAGATGAAGTCGACGATGAGGATGATGATATAGATGAAGTCGACGATGAGAATGAGGATGAGAACGATGACGATGACAATGAGGACGAGGACGATAACGATGATTAGATTAAATATCGGTATATATTAGAAGCACTTACAACTTAGTGAATTCAGTTTAGACGGACACATTCTTATTTCAGTTTATGTTTTTGTCGTTCGATCATCTACTTATTGTATGATTTTCTTTTTACAGATGGCACTCTTAGTTCTCATTGTCTTGACGGCACTCGCCGCCCTGCTGCTGGTATATATATTTTAGTTCAGTTTTATATTCATTTATACTTCTATATTGTTAATTATATTTATGTCTGCTCCTTACAGGTCATGGTCACTACCACTCGTGCTGCTGGCAGTGGCCGTGGACGTGATGGTAGTGGTGCTGGTGGTGGCGGTACTGGCCGTGGTGGGCATGGTGGTAGCGGCACTGGCCGTGGACGTGATGGTAGCGGTCGTGGTGGTAGCGGCACTGGCCGTGGACGTGATGGTAGCGGTCGTGGTGGTAGCGGTCGTGGTCGCCTTCCACATTCCCCGGATATAGAGTCCTCCGATCCCGACCTGGAGAGCCCGGCCACAGACTCTTCCCGCCGTCGATCTGCCGAGGCGCTACCTTCATCTTCATCGAGGCCTGAGACTCCATCCGCTAGCGGATCCGTTCCGCCCCCGGATGCACCAGCGGGTACACCATCAGTTACTGCAGGGTGGGCTCCGGAGTACCCCCGGATTCAGCTTCATCCTGCTACCGGTGAGTACATCCGCGGACCCGCGGATCCTCCGACGCCTCCAGAGAGGCCGATAGGCGAGAACCGACGAGAGCTATGGCCCGCGGGTGATACGTAAGTAAATTTAAGTTAATTTATTAAATTTGTTTCATTTATTCAAGTTAATAATCCAGTCTTTGCTTCTTTGTAGGTTTTTCCCGTATGATGCTGCCCGGATACTCGGGCAAATTATCCGGGAAAACTACCATGGCCCCTACCTCAATTTTTCTGAGGTGCCTCAGAACATGCAGTACGTCTGGTTCGAGGAGATGAAGGTATATATATATATCTTTTGGTTAATTATTAATTATTTTTTAATCCACTAATTTTTTAATTACGTGATAATTTAATTTGTATGTCAGACGACGTTCTGGTGGCCCCCCCATCGCGAGGAGTTGATTCGCAAGGCCTACAAAGCCGCCGCCGGGAAGAAGATACGGGATGCGGTGTACGACGTTCGTACAGCGCATTCGAGGAAGAAGTGGCTCCGGGAGGAGTACTACGAGCAGATGTTGGATAAGATAAATACTGCTCAGTACAGGGAGAAATCAGAGAAAGCGAAGGCGAGCAGACAGGCCGCTGGTCTGCATACGGGAGGTTCAAGGGCCCACGCAGCGACGCGTGCAGATTTGGTGAGATACCGCAAATTCATTTCACTATTAAATTCGGTACTATTAATATACGTAGTTAATTAAATTCGACGTATATTTCGTATGCAGGCACAACGGGCGGTAAAGGAGGGGAGAGAGCCGGAGTCGATCACCGCCTACGATGTATTCCTGCATACACACAAGAGGCGGGCAGACGGGAGCTTCGTCGACGCGAGGGCCCAGGCGACTGATGTAAGTAATTACGTTTATGAGATTTATATTAGAAATATAATTATTGTTAACTTAATTAGGTGAACGTAGGATTCAAATTATAACTTAGGAAAACATAGGATTTAGATTATAACTTAGGAAAACTTATAGTATAAACACATTCATTGGATAGGCAGCATATCGTGAGGCCCTTAGTCAGATTGAGCCCCCTGCCGAGGTTGTCGGCGAAACGACGCCCACCCAGACGCCCTCTTCTATAGCCGCTCGCTACGACGACGTGTTCGTAGAGTCTGTCGGCGGCTTTAATAAAGGGCGCGTCTACGGCGTAGGTTCCCTGGCGGCGTCGTTGCAGGGCGCGACTCCGAGATATCCACCGCCCCCGCCTCCTCCCGCGCCCCCGTCGGACGATATGAGGAAGCAGCTTGCGACTCTCACCTCCGATATGTCGGAAATGCGGAGTCTAATGTCGGATGTGCTGGAGCGCCTTCCGCGTCCTTCTGCTCCCGGTCCAGATCCGTCTGCTCCCGGTACGTCTACTGCGGTTGTCGGTCCTTCCGACCCTGGACGTTATTCATTTGACCGTAATGCCGAGGTCCGCCTGGTACCGGATACTGCGCTCATTGGGCTCATGGATATGATGTCGGCAGAGCAGCTCCGCACGCTTCCAGAGCATGTGTTATCCCAGGTGCCGGCGTACATGGTGGAAGAGTACATCCGCAGAGCCGAGGCGGCGCCGAGACGACCACGCGATCTACCTCCGGGAAAATGATATTTGTACTATTTTTTGATATTATGAATTTGGATATTTGGATATTATGAATTTGGATATTTGGATATTTGTTATTGGATATTTGATATTGGATATCATGAATTTGGATATTTGGATATTTGTTGATCGTACATGGATGTTTGGATGGATATTTGGATATTTGTTGATCGTACATGGATGTTTGGATGGATATTTGGATATTTGTTGATCGTACATGGATGTTTGGATATTGGATATTATGAATGTGTAATATTTACGAAAAGAAAATAGAATGTTTCTGTAATTTTTTTTAATTGATGTTACATTTAGCGACGGACTAGCGACTAACTAGCGACGGATTATATAAATATTTGCAGTTACCGACGGAAGAGCGACGGAATATCCGTCGCTAACTGGGTGATATAAAATATTTTGCAGTTACCGACGGAAGAGCGACGGAATATCCGTCGCTAACTGGGTGATATAAAATATTTTGCAGTTACCGACGGAAGAGCGACTACCTAGCGACGGCGCATCCGTCGACATGGTTCTGGAAATATGGTAGGTTTCCAGAGACTTAGCGACGGATAGTTGGTCGCTAATCCGTCGCTAATCGGTCGAGGATGACGACGGACTAGCGACGGATGAGCGACCAATTATCCGTCGACATGGTTCTGGAAATATGGAAGCTTTCCAGAACCAGGCCGACGACCTACCCGTCGCTAATACGTCGCTATAACATCGAGGTTAACGACGGAATGGCGACGGAATAGCGACTGATTTTGCGTATCAGGAACCTCTCTGATACGCTTTTACCGACCTATTGACGACGGATTAGCGACGGATATTTTAATATTATATGGCATGTAAATCGACGGGAACATGTCGCTAATCCGTCGCTAAGTAGGTGAAAGACAACCGTCGCTAACTAGTCGCTAGTCCGTCGGATAATTATTTGTCCGACGGCTTAGCGACGGACATTTTTTAGCGACGACGTTTTTCCCGACGGCCATTTTCATCAAATATCCGTCGCCATTACGTCGGTAATTTATGTTACCGACGGATAAGCGACGGATCTGGCCGTCGCTAAAGTTGGTTTTTTTGGTAGTGTCTCATAAGCAGCAAAGACCTGTTGTGCCCTGTATAAATGGACACTATTCATTGCTAACCATTGCCGATGAGTAAGCTTGAGTTTGGTAGGAGGAGCCAAACTTGGAGGGCATATATTCAAACCCCTCAGTCTATCCTCCAAAGGAATGCTACCCCATAAATGATCCAAATCATCATTGTCTGGGGTTAAAACATGATAAATCATGTTGCAGGTTTTGACTTTTTTACCTTTCTTGGATTTTGAAGTTTTACCTTCATTCTCCATTTCAGGCACTAAATCAGAGTGTACCCATATGATTTCACCATTTTTTTAGTGTAAGAGGCAAAAGTCCTTCATTTGCTCTCTGGCATGCGGGATATTCATAATCTTCATCGTCGCCTTTGGAATTGGGACAATTCCATTTGGGACTTGTTATGGAGAAAAACCTCCAAATTGAAGAGAAATTATATTGGTTGTGACCGTATGCTCATCGTTGGTTAAAGCGATGGCATTGGCATTTATCAGCTCCTGGATTTTCTTCTTCAAGACATAGCAAGCCTTGGTAGGATAATTTATGTATCTGTGATAGATACAATACTTAGGATTGTCGGTCAGATTCACCTCATTAGGTCTTTTCGGCTCTGGAATCTGGAGTTTGCCACTCTTTGCCAGACATTGAAATATCCCTGGGATATCACTGTCATCGAAAGAATATTCTTTTTTTGGCTTGGAAGACTCCTGACTATTCGGGGTCGTTTTGGGTTTTGAAAGATTAACCACTGAGGTTTCCTTCCCTTTTCTATTACGATTGCCAGAATTATTACCTAAAGAGTTTTTCTTCCCTTTGTCTTCTGAAGCGAAGATCATCCCGTGTTCACGAGCCAACCTACCATTGGTCTCGGCTGAAACTGCTGCTATGATGAACGAGGCCCAATCTGTGAATTGAGAGCCTGTAAAGACAGCAATAGATGGTCGCAGATTCATCTTGCATGTATCGATCAATGCTAAATCTGGCAAACCCGGAGGCATTTTCAAGGTAGCCTGTCGGAAACGTTCAATGAACGTTCGGGTATCTTCCTTCTCCTTTTGCTTGATTTCTATTAGGGAGGACATATTCATGTCCATTACTCCCTCATAGAAATGGGAGAGAAACATTGCTTTAAATTCGTTAAAAGACGATATGCAATTGTCGGGTAGACTGCGATATCAGTCATATGCTGAACCCGTTAAGCACTCGATGAAAACTCGGGTAAGAAGAGCATCATTCTTCTCCAAATATACAGTCATAATACCAAAATAATTGATATATTGACTGGGAGAAGCCTTTCCATCAAATAACACCATGGATTGTGGCTTGAATTTTGGAGGAAAGGGTACATCATTCCAATAAGGAGGATAAGGTTGCTTAATCCCTAACCTCTGGAGTTGATCCTTGTGCTTCAGAACTTCAAACTGTGCTTTTAGCTCTCGTACTGCTTGAATAGCTTCGCTAGTTTGAGGAAGCACATTCGATTGAATAGTTGTTGGATGTACCGTGACCCCCACCGGAGGTGGTACATCTTCTAGAATGATAGGATCTGGAGATGTAGAATTTTGATTGATAGTAGGCTCCTGACTAAGATTATTCAAGGGTATATCAACCCCTTGACTATCTTGAGTTTGTGCTGCTACCTGCACCGGAGTTATCACTGTTGGTTGAGCAGTTTGCTGAGTCATTATTATTTGATGCATACTTTGCATCATAGTAAGCATGTCCTTCAGTGATCGCTCAACGGCAGAGAGACGCTGTTCTATATTAGCAGATGACGTCTCTGGTTCATCTTCGATAGTATATGATTCAACCTCTCTTGAAGATATATAGGGAATGGTGTAGAAGTATGAATCGACGCTATCGATTTTGGATTCCAAAGACTGGGTACCCCCAGCTTCTGAATCAGAAGTCTGCAACTGTCTTTGACTTCTTGATCGAGTATTCTGATATACTCCTTCAAAACTATCAAGAAGTCGATTGAACTGTTGTTGACCAGGAGTCTGGGACGAGTTGCGTCTTGGACGTCGTCCCCTGTTGGTATGAGAAGCCATGTTGACTGATGTATATGACAACTCATGTTCTTGATCATCAACTTGCTGCTGAGGCACATTGTAGCTTAATCGATCAAAAACTGACCGTTTAGAAGCCGAAAAGCAATACTTGATTACAATCTGGTGACACTCACAATGGTGATCTTCTTTGGGGAGTGTTGTAGGAGATTTTCTGTCTTTACGCTTTTGTACAAGCAACTCGCGTAAATCAGAAGGAGTGGAAGAAGTAGTCTTCTTTATTATATTTGGGACAGAGAATTATTTAGTCCCTTGTGTATAAAGAAGATTATTGGCTGCATGATCAGAACCAAACTGAGCATTTTTATGCGCTTGGAGTTACATGCGTGAATCCTGAGATTTTTGTGCAAAAAGGACTCCATCAGCATTACGCGTAATTTGAAGGTTTGGTACATTGCGTAAAGCAGTGTAAGAAGGTTGTTGATGGAAAACTGAAGTTTTACCAACAATAGAATTCATGTTTTTATGTTGTATGCGTATAGGTAAATTTATTTAAATGCAGAGGCGTCATTATGAATTTTATCTACTCTATCATCGACAGAAGATTTACCTTTACGCGTAGAGCGTAAAACATGAGTATCTGCCACGTCACAGGCGGGAGATTTTCCTTTACGCATGGAGCGTAAAGCTTGGTTGTCTACCACGTCACAGACGGGAGACTAGTTTTTACGCACAGAGCGTAAAGTTTGAGTGTCTACCACGTCACAGACGGGTTTTACGCACAGAGCGTAAAGTTTGATTTTTATGCATAGAGCGTAAAACTTGATTTTTATGCGCAGAGTGTAAAGTTTGAGAGTCTACCACATCACCGACAGGAGACTGGTTTTTACGCCCAGGGCGTATTACTGAAGTAGAGACTGCCTCGTCACATACGGGAGTCTTCACAACAGGAGTAGGAAGGATTCCTTTGCCTTCAAAGACAACAGGGAGATCCGAGGATGGTTTGGACTTAGGAATCCAAACTTTTTGCGCCTTCCACAATTTCTGAACATTGGAGCAGCGAGTACTACCCCCAGTTCGGAGCATTTCTTCGTAGGCAGTCTGGTCGAAGTACACAACCAGAGTCTTCTTTGTCGATCCGACCGACACATCATCATATTGAGCAATTGCCTTCTCGTCATAGGAGAAGGTCGTCCCCAGCAGAGTCGCTATTTTGTTTCACTTAACAAAATGCCTAAAAGTTTGGCTTTTGAAAGAAAACGAGAAAAAGTACCAAAGTACAAGTTGTTCTTGGAAGTATTGCTATGGAAGTCTGATCTGAGAGCGATCACTTTGTTCCTTGGACCATATGATGATGATGAAGAAAATTGCTTGAAGAAGACGAACAATCGGAAGAACTAAGTCACCGAAAAGGTATCGAGCAACGGCACTGATGGCACAGTCGAATGCTTTCTTGCATTGCTTCACCCTGTTCTTGAGAAAAAGTTGAAGAAATGCTTCTGGGAATATCACTCTGAAAGTATGAGTTTTCTCAAAATCTCTTCTCCTATATCTCTATTGATCTCTTGATGTTGTCTGTGTTGAAAATAAGTCTATTTATAGGCTAGACCCTTTGTGCGTAAAAAGCAACAAAATCAGGTCTCTACACGAGCAACTGTCACCCACGATGTAAATCATCCTCTACGCACGTTGACACGTGTCCCATGTAGAGTTTTGACCTCTACGCATGGTGACACGTGTCCCACTACTTCAACAAAATGGAGAGAGCACGTACACACGTTCCTCGAAAAGTGTGGCATAAAAGTCACGTAAGCAAACCACGTTCTTATGTAGCCAGGAAAGATCAGGCGTAAAAATGACCCAAAATATACTTCCTGCGTAAAGTAGTAGACTGGGCATAAAAATAGCCCAAAATAAACTTCCAGCGTAAAGTGGCTAAAAATAGCCTTGAGCGTAAAATTAGCTCAAATAAACTTTACACACACAATAGCCTTGAGCGTAAAAGCTCGAATAGCTATCGTGTGTAAAAGAAGCAGTTTATTGAGCGTAAAGTAACCCATCTGCAAACTAAACGACAAGTGTTGGGTTTAGTGTAAATCAAATTCTCTCGGCTTCTGTGCACTGTTCTTGTCAGAAAATCCTGCTGTCAGGTCAAAAATCACGCATAATAAATGCAGCCTAACAGCCTGTCCCCGGCGTAAAGTTCAGTGGACAGCTCTTGCGTAAAGTAGCTCGCGTAGAGTTTTATTCTGTTTGATTTGTGTACAGTTCTCAACCTCTTTGACTTAGTCCATGAAGCACTTTTTATGCTCTTACAATCCTTCGGCTGGAATTGTCGATGATAATCGAAGAAGCATGGTTTGCCTCCGTGTTTCAAACGGAAAGCCTTAGTGCGATCCATGCAATACGGACATGAAAGACGACCATGCGTACTCCATCCAGATAACATAGCATAGGCCGAAAAGTCGTTGATGGTCCACATAAGTGCTGCCCGCATCTGAAAATTTTATTTTCTAGATACATCGTACGTGTTGGAACCTACTTCCCACAGCTGATTCAACTCATCAATCAATGGCTGTAAATATATATCGATGTTCCTTTTCGAATTGTTCGAACCTGGGATAATAACGGTAAGGAACATATACAGAGTCTTCATGCACATCCAAGGTAGTAGATTGTACGGAGTGACAATCACAGGCCAATACGAATACTGGGATCCCGAAAGTCCGAATGGGGTAAAACCGTCGGAGCAGAGACCCAATCTGATATTACGCGGATCAGAAGCAAAATTTGGATATTCTCGATCAAATTGCTTACATGCTTCTCCATCAGATGGGTGATCCAACACTCCTTCGGTCTGTTTTCGCTTATGCCAACTCATATTTTCTGCAGTTTCCTTCACCATAAACAATCGCTGCAACCTCGACGTCAACGGCAAGTAGTGCATCGAATCGGTAGGCTTCCTTTCACCGACAGACTTTCTTCTACCACTGCCCTTGTAGCGATCAGCACCACAAAATTTGCAGGAGTCTTCATCCTTGTCGTCTTTGTAGTACAACATGCACCCGTTGTGACATACATCGATTTTCTTGTATCCTATCCAGAGCGATCTCACCATCCTCTTAGACCGGTAAAAGTCTTTAGGCAACTTAGCACCCTCAGGCAATATTTCTATAATCAACTCCATAAGTCAGTTATAGCAATCTTGCAACATATTAAATCGGAATTGATGCTCAACAATCTTATAACCGCCTCCAACGGTGAATGATCCTCACAACCAGGATATAATGGAGTCCTTCCATTCTCTAGCAACTCCATGAACTTTGCAACATCGGCGTTCGGTACCACTTCAGGTGCTTCATGATTGTCCGAATTAAAACTAGGCCCGGCCGCATCAAAAACCATGTTCACCAACTAATCATCATAAGCAGCATGGTTGTAGACATCCACATAAGGCTCATACTCCGATGCTAAAGACACAAGTTCTCCATGCGCGCTCCACTGATAGTACTTCGACGCAAAACCCTTCAAGTATAAATGATATGTGACTTCTACTTCTAGATGATATTTCAAGTTGCGACATCTCACACACGGACACTTAATTTTGGTACCGTCCATGTACTGAGGGAACGCCTTGGCAAACTGTAGAAACTGCTGTACACCCTCTATGAATTCATTTCGCACACCGCACATGTCATCAGGATGACGGTTGTACATCCAAAAATGATTCTGCAGATAGTAATTCAGCTCCATATCCATTTGAGGATAATTATGTAAGATAGATACATGCACATCGTTGAAAGACTTATAAAAGTAATATGTGTATTAATCATGACATATCATAAACATTGAAACAGATACTAAAAAGACAGTAGGTAGACAAGTATGTACCTCATGGTTCCCCCTCTATATATCCTTCTCTCAACTGCTCTATACTCTAACTGTTATTCCTTGCTCTTAGACACATCCACAAACCCTTTGACACCTACTTAAATATACACAATGGTTCACCCTCTCCCATCTCAATCCTAACCCTGTCCCTAGTGTGCTGCTATATACGAGTCTAAACTCTCCTTTCTCTCCAAATACCTGGTACTAATTAACCCTCCCTCTTTCTTCCACTAGCACACACATATATATACATGATGTATACAACCACACCATAGTTCCCAGGTTCTTTTAACCTCACTTTCCAGTTGGTACTAACCTCAATAGAACAAACACCCTCACAGCTCAAAATACTAACACATGCTCACGTCTTACTCTTATGAAACTCCCTTTCAAAATCACATATAAAACCAACTCAAATCAAATCAACAACATAGATCTCAGATTTTTGAGATTCAAACCCAGCTTGAATACCCTCAACTGAACCAATTATCCAACCTATGTATCAAAAACTATATCGAAATCCAAACCCAATATGCAAATCCAAATTAATACGAAAATACACAAGTGTAAGTAGGGGATTAAGTGTACAGAGGTGAAATACATATGTGTGCATGCTTGGGGGTGTCCACTGTAGAAACATAAAAAATATGGGGTTCATGCGGTTTACAAATTGCCACATAGCCAAACAGGTCCGCATAAAGGAAAGGCGCATGACTGTTCACTGACATATGCGGCCCATCGACAAACAGCTGTGGAAGGAAGATATACGGCCAAAAAGAGCAGTTCGACAGATAAAGCTGACAAGTCCTAGCAAAGCACGACAATTCTGACACTTCGACAAGAAAGATAAGACGTGAGACATCGCCCAAAAATTAGGGCTCGTACGCCTCCATGCGGCCAAAAGAGTGTCATCCAAGCCGCATGAACCTCATGCGGCTCAGCTTATGCGGCCCAAAAGTTTCCAAACTTTATACAGCCAAGAGTATCTGTGATCCAAGCCGCATGAGTCTCATGCGACCCCACATGATCGAAGACTGAGAAAACCATACGCAACAGGACACGTGGCAATTTGACCAAGTCCTTAACTACCCAGATTTGCTGTAATATAATACCAACAAATCGACAGATGGCAGCCCAAGAGTGGGTCTTCGCGTGCTAATCAGCCACGTTGCCGCAAGACGTCTATGCGGCTCAAAATTCATCCTATTATAAATAGCAGGGTACCACACCCCTGCAAAAGGCAGGCAACCTTCAAGAGAAAAGCAATATCTTCGCGATCTAGAGACTGCGTCAGATAGTCCACAGAGTATGGCAGAGTTGATAGCACTTTTCCGAGCCTCCACCGTCACCCCCCAGAATCAAAACTAAACAATTGTACTTAGATTGTTTCCTAGGATTTCTTTCTAGGCTTTTTTTTGTACAAGCGAGTTTGCAATCAAGTTCATTGTTCTGTAACACCTGTCTTTGATTTTTATGGCAAACACGATGGCGACTCTGTTGGGGACGTCCTTCTCTTCCGATAAGAAGCTAGTGACGCAATCTGAAGTGTCCAAGATCGGCTCTACGCAGCAAATGCTTGTGGTTCGCTTCTACCAACAAGCCTTCGAAGAATTGCTCTCTGAAGGAGCGCCAGCCGGTCTCAGAAGCGAGCTAATCCAAAGAGAGCTCATAAGGGGTCGGTGCACAAAACTGTTTCCCCCGACCAAGTTCTCGAAGAATCTCCTTCTGCAGCCCAAGACGGTGACCAAAGCTCTCCTGCGACTTTACTTCCGACCGCAGAGGACCCCACTGTCCCCAAAACGAGCAGAAGAAAATACTACGATGCTGAGTTTTTGGGGACACAAGGGAACTCCATACGGACAAAGAAGAAGCCGCATAGAGGAGATCGATAATCTGTCCACGCGGCAGCCAGCTCTAGCCGCAGGCAGACGACTCATACGGCAGCCAACTCTGGCCGCAGGCAGACGACTCATGTGGCAGTCAACTATGGCCGCAGGAAGACGATCCATGTGACAGCCAACGCTAGCCGCAAGAAGATGGTCCATGTGACGACCAATCTTGGCCTCAAACATGACGTCTCATACGGCCCTGTCAGAAGCTATGTGTTCGACCGCCTCTTATGCGGGCCCGGCGCCATGCGGCTCACTAAAGATGCGAGATGTATCAATCTGGACTTCTTTTACTATGCACCTTCGGGTGCTAAGTTAAAGAAGTCTAGGGCAGTACGGGCCCAACCAGCCCAGTAAACTGTCCAAGTGGCTGACTGTCAGTAGGCTCCGTTGACTGTTACACGGGCTCCTGACGGAAAGTTGTACAGAACCACCTGTGTCCAGTCCTCCAGGGCTAACGGACATGGTGGGTCTTTAAAGTCACCCTCTGAAGATCCAGAGTAAGTGCTTTTACTAGCCACGGATCAGGGAGCAAACATGATGCCTAAGCACCCGTGTGCTCGGGATTTCTGAGTTCACAAGTTGGGTGTAAAGGTAGAGAAGCTTCCTACCGACTTACATGACGTGATTACTCACAAACGCAAGATGGCAGCATCAGCATGCAATGAGTCCCTCTCGGGGCGTCGTTGCACCCAAGTCATCATCAACTGCTGCTGCGACAAATCAGCAGCACCTGAAGATCGGCAGTCGGTTTTCCAGCGATTGCAGCAGCCAGCACCTGTGAAAATTCCAAGAGACGAAGAGTTTTCTTTCGCCTCCTGTAATTCAACTCAAAAAGTTCCTCCCGGCAAAGGAGGAAAGAAGATAGGCTCTTCCAGCCCGGCCATCTCGGCCAGTATTGCAAGGAGACCCTCATATGGGGGTTCCAATCAACCACAGGGGGTGTCTATTTAGGCACTCAATCCAAAAAGAAGCTTCCAGCACCCAGGGGTGCACCTTTGTCCTCCTTGAGAGTAGATGAAGCTGGGGGTAGCAGCCCCCTCAATGTATACGACATCTCGGTATACCAAGAGCACCCACAGGGGGTAGAGGTCCTCCAGAACTCTGCAACAGAATCAGATTTTCCTGAGGGCCACCACCCTCACCAAGACGATGCAGCTTCCTGTACAAGGGGTAGTACCCCTTCCGAGTCAGAGGAAGATGATATTCTGACATTTTTTGACGATTTCTCTACACAAGGGTATGGCAACGAGAGTACCTCTACCACAATCCCTTCCACCTCTACCCACGTGAGAATTTATGGCTGACGACGATCATGAAACACCTTTCGACCGACAACGGCTAGAAGTGCTGGAAGCCATTCTCCTGTCCTTGGTCAAGTCCGTGGACGAGATCAAAGTCGCCCTGCCAACTCAACCAGCAAGGACGCCCGGTCAAACAAGCTTGGGACCCGCAGTCAACGCGGACTCCAACACGACCGCCCCTCCTTTAGGTGATGATCCCTTAGCACCATCCGTTTCTTTAGCTACAGACGAAGCCAAGGAGGTAAGGAGGGAAGTCCAGGAGCTTCGGGTAATGTTCAATACCCGAGACTCCTCTTGGGATCTCAGAATACGGCAGCCATATCCTGTTGCATAGAGAGACATGCCTTTTCCACCGCGGTACAAGCCGTTCCATATCGACTCTTATGATGGAAAGACCTCTGCTAGTCGGTACATGACTTACTTTGAAGTCACAACCGACCACTTGTCGAACAGTGATGCCATCCTCACACGACTATTCATTAGAGCGTTGGAGGGGATCGCGTTCGACTGGTACCGCAACCTTCCCGACAACTGCATTCACTCCTTTGACGGTTTCAACCACATATTCCTGGAAAGATTCTATGAAGTGGGGCATGACGTGACGATGTCGTCCCTCATGGACGTCGTTCAGGGAGAGAGGGAGCTAACGAGGAACTACATCGAGCGGTTCTGCCAAACCGCAATAAGATTGCCCCAAGGCAATCCCGAGAGCTTCTTGATTGAAATCTGCCAGAAGGAGTTGCTCCCCGCAATTAGCCTCTGGATGGGTGACGATCAGTTTAGGGATTGGACAACCTTCATTATAAGTGCTACCAACGAAGAGGCGAAACTGAAGAAGGCTCGCCAGCTGGGATTACACATCCCAGATGGAGAAGATAAGGGCAGACGTCTTGGGTCCACCTCCAGCAACAACAGTGGCACCACCACTAACCGGGATAACAAAGGCAAACAGGCTATGGTCGCTGATGCGACTCTGAAGCCCGAACAAAAACAGGCGGAAGGATCATGGCCCAAGGTCAATTACTCATTTGAAGATGGTCATGTTAAACCTATCTTTGATATACTTTTGCAAGGGGGTAGGATCCAGCTCCCTCCACCAAGGTGCGAGCCCCGAGCAGCAGAAATAGAGGATCCAAAATATTGTCACTTCCACCGCTATGTCCATCATGCCACTCATGATTGCTTCCAACTGAAGTGGTATATTCAGAGTCTTATCGAATCAAATGCTCTGTCAATAGACTTCGAAAAGATAATCGTGGCGGCGAACATGGTATCTATTCAGTTCGGCGACTTTCCTCCGACAAGTACTACAGACGGGGTCATACCTATCCCTCGGGCAACGATAGAGGTTACCAACCTTCCATCCGTCTGGAGCCAAACATCTGGATTGGTACCTCTCACCATATCGCGAGGAGAGATCATGTGGGTGCATCTAGACTTGGTGCCCGAAGTTACCCAGGGGGTGTCATCTCCTACCAGTAAGAAAAAGGGCAGAAAGTCTAGAGCCTGCCACACAATTTCAGTCGAAGCTGAAGAAGCTCCATATGTTGTTACCCGGTCTGGAGCACAAGTCCAGCCCACACGATATAGTCCAACCGAAGATCCTCAGCCGACAACGTTGCCTTCCTATGATATTCCAAGGCCATCTCAGCCTCCGCTGGCAGACAAATCCAAGACAAAGGAAACCCGCTTCGATAGGCCACTCCGCAATGATGTACCTCAGGGACTGGAGAGACCTTACAACTTTGATATATTAGCACAATTGACTAATACGCCAGCAAAGTTGTCGCTATATGAGCTCCTAAGGCTCTCCAAGGATCTTCGTGTTGCATTAAGCGAAGCACTCCAGAATGCTGATGTCTACTTAGCTCAGGTCAAGCCTCCAGGAGAAGACCCGCCAGCAGATCTACAGGGCGGCGATAACACAGATGCAATGTCCAACATCATATTTATTCCGCAAGACATGTTGATCAAGTCCAATTTGTATGGTCGCCCCTTGTACTACACTGGGTACATAGGCGACATCAAAGTGGATCAGATACATATCGACCCTGGCTCGTCAATAAGCATCATCCCAAAAAGCCTGCTCCAACTTCTTGGCATCCTTATGCATCGGCTAGCGGCAACCAACACTGCCATTAGCGGTTTTAACTCAGGAAGAAGCTATTCCCTAGGGAAAATCTGGTTGAAATGCCAGATCGGTGACCTAAAGACGGAAGTTACCTGCTACGTCATAAAGGTAGACACACCATACAATATTCTCTTGGGGCGTCAGTAGATACATGATTATATGGTCGTGCCGTCCACCCTCCACCAGTGCTTCAAGTATGTCAATAGATACGGCTTCGTGAGGACCGAATTCGCCGACATCAATCCCTTCAAAGGGGTTGAGTCTTATTATTCTTCTGAGGCTTGTTTATAGGAAGAATCCAAGAAGTACATCATTAACGAACTGGAGACCATCACAGGGTCAGAGGAACCCTTGATAATCCATCTCCAGGCTCGTAAACCAGGAAAAATTGCACCCCTTGTCGCAACCTTGCATAAAGAGGTGCCTGGTATTCTCATTCAAGCTGTGCAGTCGAAACCAGTAGAGATCCGACTCCCAAAGACAAGAGCCAAAGTCCATCACAGGGCCGATGGTGATCCAATTACCAGTATCCAGCCGAAGACCATCGGAAGACACAGAATTCCTTGCCGAGCTTCCCTAGACGAGCCGACAACTAAATGGCGATCCGACATACTCAAGCAAGCCAATATTTCAAATTAGACCCTTGGTGGTCAAGTCGCCCAAGACGGCATCCCAACCTTTGGGATAGCAGGGGGTAGCCGAAGAGGACGTAGAACCCGCCGAATACCTGGTGGCACAGACGGATGGTACCTCTCCTGATGATGTAATCTCCACAGACAGAGTTCCTGATCTCATCAATAAGAGGCTGCCAAAAAAATATATACTACCTAGAGTGTCGAGTTATGTACATCAGGTACCTCTGAACCTACACTCTGTTCCCCCTCCCACTGAGGGGACTCGCATTGCATCTCTACGAGTGACAAGTCATGTATATTGATACCTCTGAACTTGTGCTCTGATGTTTCGACTATCGTATATCACGCCCATATCATTCCTATTGGGTTCTGTTTCAAAATCTATTACCCGCACCATCAGTGCACAGAAGGGTGATAGGTCCACAAAACTTATCCTAATCTATTACTTGCACCATCGGTGTACCAAAGAGTAGTAGGTCTACAAAATATCATTCAAATCTATTTGCTCGCATTTCTAGATGCACAAAAGGACAATAGGTCCTCAAAATTCTCCAACAAAAAAAAAACAACCACGTTAATATTACCTCTGAGTTGTTTTTTCTTTCATCACAAACAAACCACCCAATACATAGAACTTCCACGTTGATAGCACCTCTGAGTTATTCTGTGTATCATTATTAGGCCCACTCCTACCACGTCCTCATTACCTCTGAGTAGGAAGGCTTTACTTTAGACCCATATTTACCACGTCCTCATTACCTCTGAGTAAGTATGTTGGTTTTCTCTCCACTTATTATCCGTACTCGCATTGCCAGCACACAAAAAGGATAATCGGTCCGCAAATGTCCTCTGTTGACCACAAATGCTATATTAGGTCCTCTAGTACTGTATTAGGTCCTCTAGTACATGCACCCCTTCTTCACAATCATATGCTTCTGGGACCCAGTTGTCCCGTGGCATTCATTACCCGTTACGTAGAACTTCCACGTCCATATTACCTCTGAGTTGCTCTATGTATCCTCATTTAAGTTCAGACCCATACGTACCACGTCCTTATTACCTCTGAGTATGGAGGCTCTACTTCAGACCCATATGTACCATGTCCTTATTACCTCTGAGTAAATATGTTGGTCTTCTCTCCACTTGTTATCAGTACTCGCATCGCCAGTACACAAAAATGGTAATAAGTCCACAAAAATTATCCTAATCTATTACTCGCACCATCGATGTATCAAAGAGTAATAGGTCCACAAAATATCTTTCAAATCTATTTGCTTGCATATTCAAAAATGCACAAAGGGGGAATAGGTCCACACAAAAAAATCCCTTGATATTCTTCTTCAAAATACCATTACAAGCTCCTCAGAGCGGAGTGAATGCATTCTGCTCCATCAAAAAAAAAAAGAAAAAGCAAAGTCCACTACTCATCAGCAATACACAACTTGCTGAGAATGCCCTCCAACTGTGCAGTTGAGCACTCAATTCTCAGTTTAACTCGACGTTCAACTTCCTGGGATAACCTCTCAGCGTCCTCCAGATGCGCATGAGCCTGCCAATTTTTTTCTAATTTCTTCAGTGCTACCTCTAGAGCAGCAGAGGCTCGCGTGACTTCATCAGTCTCCTTCCAGATCTTTTCACTCTCCTGACGAGTGGCTTGGAGCTCAGTCCCCAAAGATGCTAGCCTATCCTGGAACTGGAGGAGCTGCTCGTTAGTTTCGGCCATGGCACGAGTGATAGTCTCCTTACGAGTCAAGTAAATCTCTTCTTCTCGGCTCAGCTTGTCATATCTAAGGGACAGCTTCTGGAGATCCTTCTCCAATAGGGGTTTGGTCGTCTCTTGAACAGCCTTCACCAAGGAAGTTGAAGGCATCTAGGAAAGAGGCACACTTGAGCTTGACGATCCTGTCAGAAGGGAAACAAACTCCGAGTGACGAGACTCCCGTACAGCAATAATCTCCTCTTCTGCAGCCCGAAGGAGCTGAAGACTAGGCAGGGCAGATAGTTCAACTTTCGGGGATGAGGCAGTTCCAGTCAATCCCGCCCCCAAAGAGGTTGAAGGAGCCGGAACGTCTGTGGTCAATATAGTGGAAGGCCCCTCGACTCGAGCTGGTAAAGAAGAAGGAATGCTCCTTGCTTGTACTAGGTCAGCCCCGGGGTCCTCTGTTATCCCCTCTTTAGCGGTCACATCTACTATCGTTAGTGGAGAGGCAGGGCCTGTAGGTCCAGAACAACCAACAATCAGCTTGACCCGAAGGATATAAAAAAAGAGCGAATGAACCTCCTCATTGGTAAGAATATGATATAACTTACCAGGGGAGGGCGGTGAAGACCGCAACTCGCTCTGGACAGTCATGATTCCTCCTACTGCCCCTATATTCTTCTTTACAGCAGTAATCGAATAATCTACATCAGTCTCCCCAACCCTGGTTAATCCAAAAGGAGGTAAAGTTGGGTCGGTTATGACCAATCGTGGTCCTGCAGCCTCGATAGTTTCTGTAAAAATGGTACCTTCTTCAACCATGGTGCCCGTAACTGGAGAGGTCTCGAAAGCGGCACCGGGCCACGTAGGGTTTATATCTTCAGAAGCCTGCACGAAAGAGAGAGAGAAATAATAAGATACAATTCCAGAAGTAACATGGTGGTCGACCGGAATGAAACTTACCTCCGGGAGGGTTTCGACATCACTGTCCTCTCATGCGAGGTCAGAACCTCGGATCCTAAATACAATCCATTTCTGAGAACAAGGCCAATTAGCAACAGAAGGCCCGCACTTACTTCGCTTAGGCGAAGGACTCAGCACGGGGGAAGGCAAGCGCGTCACCAGGGTGCCTGTATGAGGCGACAAATCGCTATGCTCATCCTCCTCCTCTGTATCAGTAAAATTGGAGTCAGAGATTGCAACGGCCTTCGTCTTCCCTGTCATGTTCCTCTTTTTGGATCCCTCGTACTTTTTTGCCAGCCTAGTACCAGTTATAAAACTTGTACTCGCATCAAAATTGTGGGGAGGCCCATTCACGAAGACGTGGTAGAGGGCTGCCATGTACGAGATGCGTACTACATCTCTGGTATCAGGAAAAAAGAAGATAGTCTGAGTACGGACGACACTGTAATAATGCCAGGCCCGAATACCTTCTAGGACGCTGCCCTCATAACCCAAACAGAGACTCGGGTTGTCTAAAAACAACTGGCAATACCCAAACTGTCTAGAGTACCGGCTGGGCAAGTAAGGTTCCAAGAAGATAACAATACGATTGCGATACACCAGATGCGCAGGACAAATATTCTACAACCAGCAAAACATCTTCTCAGATAGAATCTGGGGCACGATACTACCATCAAGATGAAGATGTCCCATTTCCTCATCAGTGAAAGGCGGGATCGACACAAAGAAAGAGTAGCTGTCCACCTGCGCAAGCACAACGCGGCATTCGAACATGGTCAAACAGGTCCAAGGCATATCACGATATTGATAAATAAATGCATCATGAATCATCGCGTTCCCCTCAGGGCCAGGTCGCATCAGAGATTGGCATTACATTAACAGCCACCCCATCAGATAATGATAGGGTAGCTCAATTCGGTAGAAATTCTTTATAACATCATGAGCTATGGTTCTGGTCGTAAAGATACGAAGACCCCGATGGATGCTTCACACCATGGCTGGGAGTAGAGCCAGCCTGCCTTCGAAAACTAACTTAACAGCATGGAGGATCAGGTTGCGACTGATTCTCTCAATCGAACCTGTACCTCCCGAGACCACACAAATTCTCAGCCATATCATCAAAAATCTAGCCAAGAGGGCTTTATCGAAAAAGGGCTGGGTATCTTGATAGAAGTAGCTGAATGTGTCGAACTGGCTTTCGAATCTGTCACCAGAAGCTTTGGTTCTCTTGGCGCTTTGCACCAGAGCGTCCACTTTCGTATGAGTCTGGGGGCTCCGAGGGACAACCTGATCCAAGGCGCCAAGGTCGAACAGGTAACTGACCCAGGCCTTGGTGTGAGGAAGGGTCCCCTCAGAACTTTTATCCTTCTTCTTTGACATTTGTTGACAAGTGCTATGATAACATAACACCTCCCGGTAAACGACAAAGAACCCGGGAAACTGCCGCTCTAATTCCTTAAACTCCTCATTCGTAGGAGTATACTCTTCATAAACTTCATCCCCCCAGGGCAGCTTGGAGATGTCATGCATCTCGTAAAGGGCGAGTCCCATCTCCCCAGCAGGTGTATAAAAGGTCTCCGTACGACAATTGTACATCTCGAGGAGCACTATGAACAGCTTTGCGTTCATAGGAAGGCCATAGCAAGTTCCCCTTATGGCATAGTAGAGGCCGAGCCGCTGTAAAATATCCCCATAAGTCGATAGGATCCAGAGCGTCAAGTTAACCCATGGAGGAGAACAACACATCCAATTCTACAGCAACAGTCTACCCGTGGGATATGATCCCTTACGGGCAACTTGGTTCAAGAAGGTGTCGGCCTCAGAGAGTCGATTATTGGGCCTCGGGTCGTTTATAAAACTACCAGGGGCTAGCCTGACGACAAAACAACTGACCGACTCCCTAGTCGCGATCGCTGACCGCAATCGTCTATTATAATGAATGTTGCCTACGAAGATGGCTTGTCGGTCCTGAGTAATGGGGTTCGCTTTTCGCCTTTCGATAGGCACCATATTGAAACTTGACAGAGAGAAGTGGTGTTCCATCTGAGGAAGATGAATCGGTAGCTCATTGGAAACAAAATCCTAGTTCTAAAAAAGCTCCAGGGCGCGAGGATTCGAGACAACTATAGCATCTCCGAACAAGAACGAAGGCTTCAGATGAATGCCCCCTAGCTTCCCAAAATTTATCATGCTGAGTAAGTAAAAAAATGATTGGTTCCTGATCTTCCTTTACTTGTCTTCAGGCTAATTTTGGGTAATTTGAGACAATACACGTTCGACTATTTGGTCGAATCTCACACCCAATACAGACTGGGCATAACCTATCAAGAGTTCCCCCGAGGGAGCTAAGGGCAAGTCCACTGCAAAAAAAAGATAATAAGAAAAAGTTAGAAGTTCATCTTTTCAACCTAGCTAAAACAAGACCTATGCAGCATGAGACGCATACGGTTAGCTCATATGCTCATGCGGCTCAGTCATGAGACACTTATGCGGCTCAGCCACAAAGTGTGCATGCGACTCAGTAATGAGGTACTTAAACGGCTTGGACTTGAAGCGCTCCTGCGGCTCGAGATATGAAACATCCATACGGTTCAACCATGAGACACTTATGCGGCACAATTATGCAGTATTTATGCAGATCAATCCTGGGTCATTTTTGCAGCGCTTATGCGACTCAGCTTATACGGCCCTATCATACAGAACACATATCTTATTGAACAGAAAGCGATATAGCACGGGTCTGCGCATAAAAACATACGACATGGCCATCGTCCTTACCTTTGATGGAAGGGTGCACGTCGGAATGAGTGAAAGGAGAGTCTGCCGCTCTCGATGGAGAGACAAGCCCCTTTCCTTTGGCCGCAGTCGACTTGGAAGCTTTAGAAGCCATTCAAGACAGGAAGACGAAGATGAAAGAGAAGAAGGTAGAAGAAGGTAAAAGAGAAAATTTTCTCTTCAAAAGCACTCATATTTATAGAGTGTTCAGAAAGGGTGCCGCTTCGATTCTCGAGATCATTAAAGATAATGATGACGATTGGGGATTTTATCCCTAGTAACCGTCAACTTTATCTCGAAAAAAAGAGAATCCAAATCCAAAATCGAATCAAAAACATTAAATACAACAGTGACAGCTGGCAGGCTGATGGGATCTTCCTGCGGCTCAATATTTCTCTGCGACTCAAGGTCTCTCTCTGCGGTTCGGAAAGCTTCCTGCGGACTGAAGACTTCCTACAGCTTGACATATTTTTATGCTTCTTATTCAAAGTATTCTAAATTTGCAATTTGAAAACTTTGAAGGGGGTCTTGTAGAAGCATGAAAAATATGAGATTGATGCGGTTTACAAATTGTCGTATAGCCAAACAGGTCTGCATGAAGGAAAGCTGTATGACTGTTCACTGACATATACGGCCCGTCGACAAACAGCTGTAAAAGGAAGATATGTGGCCAAGAAGAGCAGTTCGACTGATAAAACTGATAAGTCCTGGCAAAGCATGACAGTTCTGACACTTCGACAAGAAAGATAAGACGTGAGACGTCGCCCAAAAAGCAGGGCTCGTACGCCTCCATACGGCCAAAAAAGTGTCATCCAAGCCGTATGAACCTCATGCGGCTCAGCTTATGCACCCCAAAAGTTTTCAAACTTCATACAGCCAAGAGTAACTGTGATCCAAGTCGCATGAGTCTCATGCGACCCCACATGATCGAAGATTGAGAAAATCATACGCAACAGGACACGTGGCAATTTGACCAAGTCCTTAACTACCCAGATTTGCTGCAATAAAATTCCAACAAATCGATAGATGGCAGCCCAAGAGCGGGTCTTCGCGTGCTAATCAGCCACGTGGCCGCAAGCCGTCTATGCGGCTCAAAATACATCATATTATAAATAGCAGGGTGCCACACCCCTACAAAAGGCTGGCAACCTTCAAGAAAAAAGTAATATCTTCACGATCTAGAGACTACGTCAGATAGTCCACGGAGTAAGACAGAGTTGATAGCACTTTTTCGAGCCTATACTGTCACCCCCAAGAATCAAAACTAAACAATTGTACTTAGATTATTTCCTAGAATTTCTTTCTAGGCTTTTTTTTTGTACAAGTGAGTTTGCAATCAAGTTCAGTATTCTGTATTACCTGTCTTTGATTTTTATGGCAAACATCTACGTGTCCAACAAATGGACACAAAGTGTCCAAAACCACACGAATACAGTGTATCAGTGAACACGGGGTCGTACTGTGTCCCCGTGTCCATTTTAGACATAAAAAACACCTTAATTAGGGTTAAGGTTTACCTTTAGAGGAGCTCGTAGTGGTGGAGGAGGAGGAGGAGGAGAAGAAGGAGGAGTTCGGTAGTGAAGGAGGAGGACCTCATGGTGGAGGAGGAGAAGGGGCTCGCAGTGGAAGATAGGGAGGAGGGGCATCGACCGGAGGCAGAGGAAAGGGATTTGAGCGGCGCCGAAGGGAAAGGGGTCGGGCTGTCGTCGAGGTCGGAGGAAAAGGGGCGGGAACTTAATATTTGGTGAGAGGAAGAAATAAAAAATCGAACCGAGGAACCCTAGTAACAGCAAGTTAGCGACGTCTGTAAATATGTCGTAAAGCGTCGATGTATTTCTAATATTCTACGACACCATAAGCTTTGCGACGCTAAACGTCACTGAATTAATAAAACTGGCAACGTTTTTTGACACATCAACGACGTTGGTTTCTATTACACTAAAGGTAGTCGCAAAATGTCGATGTTTGTCGCTATCAGCATCGTATTATGATGTTTACTGTTGGCGTCGCTAATTCCATAAATATTAGCGATGTTTTACGTTGGCGTCGCTAATTTTATCGCTGATATGACTTATTTTGGTAGTGATCTGTTAACTTTTGTAACTCTTATAATCCCGTTTGGATAACCCGGATAGTCTATAGGGGTTGTGACTGCGGGAACATCTCATTGTATCTTGTTAGTAATTAGGCCTGTGACAACCCTAGTTAGCTAATGATAGCAAGGCGTAGGACTTGATTGGCCGTGCCTGAATGATTGTCTCATAATTTACATGGAAATTATATTCCACCTCTTATTTTCTTAATACAAGCTAGTATTATCCTTTTATTTAGTTATGTTCATTATCAGTTCTTCTATTCATTTTATCCTGGTTTTAATTCCTAAGTGGAGCCTCCCTTGTGGCACTTGCTCTTTCTGGGGTCTGACTCAGCTGGTTTTGTATGGCCAGATTTTGGAGTGATACCCGAGGATCTACCTGCCTTTCAGCCAGATGGTGAACACGAGGCGTAACCGTAGCAATGAGTGGGTTTTCTTATTTTGATCTTCTACTCTACTGTAACTTATTCTTTTGAGGTACTTAGCTACCGAGCACGTGTTAGCTCATGTTGAAACTATATTTCTGTCTGCCCCAGGGCTGTAACATGATTGACAAATCCTAGGGTTGATCATATATGACTTAACTCTTACTAGTCCTTGTATTTTACTTGACTAGCTTCATGATCATCTGAATATGTAATGTTTGGGATAACTTACTTTGTATGTCTAATGATCTAACGTTTGTAACAATTATTTGCTTGCCTGAGATTGGGATACTAGGCTTGCTCTTGACCATAAGAGACTGTTGGCTTGTAGATAAACCCTCATACATCTAGATAACCGTGACCGTATTACGAGGTAGGTTGTACTTTAATATACATAGCTGGCTGTGTCTGTCCCCTGTTCTCTAGTATTCTGGTTCTGGGGCATGACAGAATATGATGTTTGTTCCTAAACTTTTGTGTTCAATGCGTGTACAAGGCGGTACTGAGTTCATTGGCATAGGTGAGTGGGTCCTTATTCTTAGAAGCCTTTACCATGCGCGAACTAGTGGTTGGCGAAGACTGCATCATAGACTTCTGGTGCGCCATATGACTTGGTTGAGGAAGTTTTGTTCTGCGTCTATTGAGATAGGCACACATGTCAGTGTCTATAGGGTTGTCTTTCTGTGACACCTTCAACTTTCCTTGTTCAATTCTTAATATGCGTAGGATGGAGAAATCATGGCACAAACCTGATTGGCACGGAGCAACCTGGCGTGAACCAGTTTGGCACGGAATAGGCATAATGCCTTGTTGCTCTGCGCGCATTGGCACAACACGTTTGGCGTAGTGCCTATGGGCAGAAGAAATTGGACTTTGAATATGACTTACAGTATTTTGATTTTTTCTACCAAGAGATGTAGAGTTTTTGTTCAGAAGTGTCTGAGCACTGATTGGCGCAGAGACGTAATAGAGTTTGCTTTCCACCAAGTCGAGGACTGGAGAAGAGTGGAAAATGTCCATTGGGCGCTTTCTCTTGTTTTGAGCTTCAGCAGTAATTGTTGGCGTGGGTGTAGACTTCGGAGTCCAGATAGTGCGTGCCTTCTTATTCTTGGTAGCAACAGTGGTGCGCTTGGTACCCCCAGCGCTAATCATCTCTTCGTAAGCTATTTAGTCAAACTCGACGACCAAATTCTCCCGTGTCGTGCCGACCGATGCAACATTATATTGAGTTATCACTTTCTCTTCAGAGAAGAAAGAGATCCCCACCATAGTCGCTATTTTGTTTGCAAAAGCAAATGTTCGCGAAAGAAAACTTAACTACAAACTAAGAAAGAAAGTACAAAGTACAATTTTGATTCTAGGGAAGTGCAACTGTAGGAATCTAATCAGAAGATGATCACTTTATCCCTTGGACAATACGATATCGGAGAAGAAAAGATCTTGAACTTGCTACAGAAACGGTAGAGAATTACAGAGAATTCTTGCCTGGAGTCGATGATAAGCGATGATCCCTTGTGAATTGATTTTGGAACTCTATTTATAGAGTTCTGAATAACTGTCAGATAGTTATATTAATTGGCGTACAGTACAAAAGTACACTGATTATGCACTACTTTGTGTGTCATGTATTGTTTCATCCATTGGCGTGAACGGTTAACTTAACTGCTTGGGACGCATGGCTTTCTGTGAGGGAAAGGCGCTTGGTCATAGGCAGTATCGTGTACACGTTCTTCGAGACTAGTGTCATTCGCACCACGTCATCTTTACTTGCTTCTGGATAATAATTAATTGGCGCCAGTTTAATGAATGGAGCGCTCTATTGACTGGCACCAATTATGAATGGCGCTGAGTGTTGAGTATGTGAAGAGTTTATCACTTCGCGCCATTTGATAAATGGCGCTAAAAAAGTGACTGACAATCATCATGACAAATCTGACAAAATCCTCCTTGAGCGTCGTGCGCTTAAAACTCGAGGAGATTTCTTCGACTTATGTGCTGTCAATCATCATGACTAATGATTTAGCTTCTTAAAGAAGACTGCCACATAGTGTTCTGGCGCTATTTGATGGATGATGCTATTTGATGTTGGGCGCCATATGATAGATAGCGCTGCGTGCTATCTGTGAATGGCACGACACACTCTTTTAAGAATTTTTTATCTTCTACACCTATCCCTGGATCATATGTTTACTCCATTCACATGTTATTTACTGTACTTTATTTTGGCATGTATATTATGTATCTTGTTACATCCCGCTGAGGACCTAGTTTTCTTCCAGGTATACGCAGAGATCTGACATAGGAGATTGGGGATACTTCTTCATATTGTTCTTTCAAGTATCGTTTGTTGATGCCTTCTTATCATATTTCAGTAGTATTTCATATCTAGTCTTTTCTTAGTAATTTTAGAAGAATTTGTGGATTTATACTATGGATACTTGGACACTTGACAGCTTATACTTATTCGAGTTGGACTGGAGTCCGCTTGAATGCGTAACTGGCCATTGCCATGTGGCCTAGTCCCGCATATTTTGGGACTGGGTGGTGAGCACCCTAACATCCCTCTTTAATCCCTCATCCATGTCCATAAATTGTTCTATAGGTTTTATATAGATTTGTGGTCAAATCTTCGTAGTTTTGTCGTTGTATCTCATTGAGACTCTGTAGTTTAATGTGTTCATTGTTGTTCAACCAACCGCCATAAACTTTTTGGTGTTTAAAATAATAAAATATGATGATTTAATTTTTTCAAAAATTATTTATATATGTATATTATTTCAGAATATTTTAATTATTATTTTTGCATAATTATATCTTTCTGAACAACTCGAAAATTGGCGACTTTGTGCGGCTAGTTGAACTTGTCAACTAGTTACTATAATTTCATATAAATACTATGAATATAATATATTTAACTTTTATATTTATTCCAGAATTATGAAATATATTTTTATGATAAAAAAATAGTGGTAGCATATTACCAATAAGGGTTATGACTACCTAATAAGTTTATAGACTAGACTAGTTATATTAAAACCTAGTTTAGCGTATAGATGATGGGAATGTGGTTGGTGCACAATTTGCTTTAGAACGATAGTTAATTGATGGTTAAAGTGTACTAGGCATTCATAACGGAGTGACCGAAGACAACGAAGTCGGACCGTTGTATGCACACTTGGAGAATACAGGCAAGTATACCTTGTCCTATGTACAGTTTATTTTACATGCATGATTTTCACTATTTTTGTTGTACATGTCCCTTTCCTATTGTGTACTTGTTGCCTTGTCATGTTCTATTTTTATGTTTTACCATATCACATGTCTGTCATTTACTTTTTATATACTTTCCTATTTATTTGTGTCAGCCTATTGTTATGTACTTTGACTTGTTCCTTAGATCCTTAACGTTGTATTATTACTTGGTTATTAACCAATCTCGGTCATTAGTGCACGCTATACAGCGATAGAGACTTATATAGATAGTTAGCACACACCGTATTGCTTTCTATATGGCCGTTAGCTTGCGGCGCACTGCTGTTTACCCTATATTTGAGTCATGACTGATACTATTATCCTTTATGGCACGCTACCATCTTGCAATTTTTATCCAACTTTTCTTTTTACCACGTCTAGTAACACTACTTTTATTCTTGTGTCCTCACTCGTGTTCTACTATGTCATTATTTTATTATCTTTCCACTGCATGTTTATTTACTGTTATTTAGTGGCATATATATTATGTATCTTGCTATGTATTATGTATCTTGCTATGTCCCATGAAGACCTGGTCCTTTCTTAGGTATAGACGATGAGTTTTACCTGAGGTTTACGGTTCAGAAGCTGAGACTGGAGACGAGGACGATATAGTCCCGGAGGATTTTTTTTGATTCATGTAGTTTATTTTTCCATGATGTTTTTATTTATTTTTCAGGATACTGTTAGTTGGATATTATCTTTTATCATTTTGCTGAGATGACGAGCTATCTTTTTCCCGTATATTTTTATTACTCTTTACTGCTGGACAGATTTTATTATTATTTTGGACTTGGATATCTTGTGACTTGTTTATTCTGTGTGGATGAGATTAGTACTGTACCCATGGGTTTTGTTGTTATACAGCTTAAGTATGCTCCAACGGGCTTGATAGATGGTTTGGCCCATTGGAGATATATTGCTGGCATGTATACATATTTAGTCCTACATATTTTGGGACTGAGACGTTATACTATTGTACCGGATAGTTTTAGTCCATATATGGCATGTTGTAATCTAATACATTCTGTATACATGTGCTTGGTTTATGGTAATTTAAATCCTTCGTGGATTTTTATGTACAACTTATTATATAGGTTACCATAATGGAAAAATATGCTTCTTCATAATCTATTCATGGTCTTTGTGAGAAGCCTTGAGCGACTAATCGTGATTTATAATTTGGATCTCATTCTTTTTATTTGGTTTCTTACAAACTCCCATTTAAATCCTAATAGGTTTATTCTTTTTGGGGTTTGTATATAGGACCGAATACTCCATGTTTTACAAGAAAATATAGTTTCACTTGAATTGTACAATCTTGTTTTTTTATTCGTTCAAAGATTATTCATGATTCAATGTTATCTTTATTTTTATCACCCTTTTTATTCTCATTTGCTAATGTTATCAATGATAAATTATTTTTCGATACCAAATTTCTCATGAGTATGTATAAAATATAAATTTATTATTCTTGTTGGGCACTAGTACTTGTTTCTCAACTGGAATCTAAGGTATAGCCTCGACTGGAGCGATATTCTTTGTTTTGGATAAATTTGATCATTGATTCACGATATCTTTCGGACTATCATGAACTTTTCTCTACATAAGATGCTACTTCAAGAACTGCTTCTTCAGGACTTGCTACTTCATGAGCTGTTACTTCATGAGCTAGCTACTTCTTTAAGAGCATTATGGCATGTTATATGTCTCTTCTTCCAGAAAGATAATTATTTAGAACCTTTAGGTATCGACGTTCTTGATTCGGAACTTATTCATTTATTTAGTTACTTTGGTAGTTTTATTTTAGTTTGTACATTCATAGCTTGTATATGTGACTTAGTTACTTTTGCATCAACATTGAATGTATCGGCTAATTCATTTGCAGTAGTTTATTCCCCAAATTTATTGTCCACATCTGGCATTCTAGGGTTGAGAAGAGAGTTAGTGGGAGTATGTCACGATAATTCACAACGTTTTTCTAGAATAAGTAAGTCATCTTCTTGTTATCTCCCCTAACGACGCGAATACTATCTTTATCAAAGTGATAGTCTATAAAATTTGTGGTAAAGATATCTCATAACGAGGGATCTAAAAGAAATTTAATAATCAAAAGGAGACTTAGAAACGAACATAATTCCCCATTGACGTTAGGACCCATTATTAATAAATTCTAAAGTATTGTTCACAAAACATATATGCTAAAACAATTGTTCCAAATAGTAAGGCATAAAGTCTAAAGACAACGACATTATAAATAAATGAAACTAAGTTACTTATCATCCAAAAAAATATGCAGATGTCAGGTTGGTGGAGACTTTTTTTTTTTGCAAAATAGACTTCATAGTAGAGCTATCATCTTCAAATTCATTATCTTGATCATTTTTCACGATGCTCGTTTGTCACAACATCTTTGAAGTTGTCTTTTTCTCCAAGATAGTTCAACGGGTCCTTGACATCTATTCATTGAGATGATAAGTCATTGTTTAATGTATGACCTGTTATGTTACTCTGGCTTTTGTTTATTTAAGTATATTTTTTGCTTGGTTAAATATTCATAAAATGGAATAACCTAGTAAATTGAACAATGTAACATTTTTTAAATTTTTTGGAAAAAATAAGTATATTTATGAAATAGAATAACCTAGTAAAATGAAATTAGCCCTAAGCTAACTAAAAAATCTATTCAGATTGTTCGATTGAACTATTTTTATTGTTTAACGGACCGGACCTAAAATTGGGATCGTGGTTAAATTATATTAAAAGTTATAATTTTTATACACAAGTTTGTTGTAATTCAAAGTTGCATCTAAGGTTGACTAGTTGTTAAATTATCAAAGTTGGATTCAAAACACATATATATAGTTGTTATTTTCAAAATATATACATATTTAATTATATGGAAAATTTGTGAAATGCTCAAAAATTGCAAAAGTTTTATGTAAACTCACCGCAAAGTAACATTTCATCGCGTGCCCAGAATTAGCAATGAATATATAAAGCGGGTTCTGAATGACCTTTTTGCCCTTCTAATTTATTGAAAACACCCCCGAACCCTACTCTTCAAAAAAAATATTTTGATACTTCCTCTTCTTCCATACGCTGCTCAGTTTCGAATCTAGATTTTTTCCTCCAAAATCTTCAAACCTTACTTCAAAAACTCGTCGAAAATTTTTGAAAAGACGGACAAACGGTTAAAACGGAGGTCCAAACATCATTTTTTCGCGATTCTAAAATTTCGGAAGGCCGACTAATGGAGAAGCGGTTAATCTCCGGCTCCTCAAAAATACGCTCCTTTTGCGACAAACCGGTCTCGTTTCGACCATCCAGTCAAAAGTTATGGCCCTTCAAAGTTTCAACTGGCCATAAAATGCAGGAGAATAATTATTCTCCGTGGTAATATCACAGAGAATGGCCATTTATCGTGCTAAAATCACGAAAAATGGCCATTCTCCGTGCTAAAACCATGGAGAATAGTCATTCTCCTTGTTAAATTGACAATGAATCACCATTCTCCATGTTAGAATGATGGAGAATGGCCATTTTTTGTCAATTTAACAAGGAGAATGGCCATTCTCCATGGTTTTAGCACGGAGAATGACCATTCTCTGTGCTAAAACTACAGAGAATGGTCATTCTCCTTGTTAAATTGACAAAGAATAGCCATTCTCCGTGTTAAAATGACTGAGAATGGTCATTCGCAGTCATTTTATCACGGAACCATTCTCCATCATTTTAATACGGAGAATGGCCATTCTCCGTAGTTTTAACACGAAGAATGATCATTCTCTGTCATTTTAACACGAAAAATGACCATTCTCCGTCATTTTGACACGGAGAATAGCCATTCTCTATCATTTTGACATGGATAAGGCCATTCTCCGTGGTTTTAGCACGGAGAATGGTCATTCTCCATGGTTTTAGCACGGAGAATGGTCATTCTTCGTGATTTTAACACGGAGAATAGCCATTCTCCATCATTTTGACATGGATAAGGCCATTCTCCGTGGTTTTAGCACGAAGAATGGCCATTCTCCGTGATTTTAACACGGAGAACGTTATTTTGACACGGAGGCCATTCTCTATCATTTTGACATGGATAAGGCCATTTTTCGTGGTTTTTGCACGGAGAATGGTCATTTTCCATGATTTTAACATGGTGAATGGCCATTCTCTGTCATTTTAACACGGAGAATGGTCATTCTCTATGTTAAAATCATGGAGAATGATAGAGAAAAGTCGACAGAAACCTAAAACCTAATTTTTTTTATTTTTATTTTTGTGGAAAAGAATTTGTCAGGAACAAAAATTCAAGAGTTTTCGTTCTTCTTTCAAAACGATGCTAACTCTTATGGAAAAGAAGAAGAAGATATTCTCTTCACAATTGACCTAATCGCCGAAAAACTTCAAATCTCTCCATGATGATGATGATGATGATGATGAGCGATGATCGAAGTTCGACTGAAGAAAAGTACAGTGAACTACGAATGAACTTTATGATCTTTGCTCAAGATGAAAGCAATGGAATTCAGATCTCTCGTGAAGAAGAAGACAAAAATCGCAATACAAATCTGAGTTTGTGCGAAGGGTAGTTATGGTATTATAAAGATGGCAATTTTGTTAATACAGAGCATCTAAAGGAAATCTTCGAATATTTAACGTAAAAATATATAATTCTAGGCATTTCATAAAACCGATCCTACGGGTGGATTTTTCATACAAACCAACCCCGAAATAGAGATTTCTCAGCAATTTCCAGTTAATTATAAGATAAGCATATAATAGAAGATATTTTACCTAATTGCATAAGTCTTACTCGATTTTCGATTTTGAACCCAAACCGAAATCTAAAATCGAAATCTAACAAGTAATTTTAGTATTTTTAAAATTGAAATTGAATCTTTGTTTTTTCAAACCGAACCAAATCGGTTCAGTTAGACAAAAATCAAAATAATGCTGACCCAGTCATGATACTATTATTTTACAGAGGTTTGACTGTAGATTAATTTTTACATATTTTGGCTTTAGGTATTCAAACAGAAAGAAAACTAGAGGCATTTTAACCAAAACAAAAATTTTCACTTAAAGCATAATAAATTTATAAAATTCGACGTAAAGCACAATTTTTTCAATAATTACATACAAAGCATAAGAACGCCTATCCGAAGGGCGTTCTCATTTAAATATGAATTGATTTTAACGTCCGTTAGCGAGATAACGAGGAGGAGGAATTCTGAAGAAAAAAATTAAAAATAAAGAAAACGTCAATCCGAAGGGTGTTTTCCCTTAGGGAAACGCCCATCCGAAGGGCATTTCCTTGCCTCGGCTGCCGCGCTGCTCTGCTACATGCCGCGCTGCTCTGCCATGTGCCGCGCTCCTCTGTCGCTCGCTACTACGCGCGCTGCATGCACTCTGCCGCACGTCGCGCTCTGCCACGTCTCGCTGCCACGCGCGCTGCTGCTGCGCTTTTCGATGCTGCATGTGCGGCAGCAGCTTTAGCTACATAGATGAGCAGGAAAAGTAAAATTGTTGCAGCTTTATTTGGCTTTAGAGACTGGTTTAAAATTTTGGAGACCGGGTTAGGACTTTGGAGACCGGGTTGGAGAGTGAATAAAAGGAGAAAAAGAGAACAAGAGGAATGAGTTATTCAGAAGAAGAAGAAGAAGGAGGAGAAGCAAACGAAGGAAACAAGAGTAGAAGTAAAATGCCCCTGTCTTGTTAACTGGTAATATGATTTTATTTTCAAAAATTATTTACTTGCTATTTTTAAGTTGATTGTGTCCCTTACAATAGTTATATAAGTATATAATAATTATAGAACAAAAAAAATTATAACGATTATTACAGATGGCTACTCAAAATGATAGAAAAATACCCGATGGTCCGACAACTCCATTCATTGAACATGAACGAGAATCGCACATTTCTAAACTTGTATTTTCGGGAGAGGTAAACTAAATTTTAGGTAATTAATTTTATGGTTGTTAGTTTTATTAATTATACTAATAATGTATATATATATATATATATATATATATATATATATATATTATAGCGCTATGATTATCCTGAAGTTAAATTACGTGAGCATGGTGAGTGGCGATCATTATGGGAGTTGTCTGCAGCCCAAAATGCCCTGGTAGCGTCATTTGGTTTTGACCTTATTGACGCTATACGTATTAAGCGCCATGACAGGGACCTGATATTGAGCCTAGTTGAGCGATGGTGGCCAACACGCAACACATTTCAGCTACCTTTTGGCGAGATGACCATCGCTTTAGCTGATACAGCACAGATTCTAGGGTCACCTATCGAGGGTTACCCTATATAATTTTACGAGGGGTTGGATGTTTCTAATATCATTAGGTCATACCTCAGTGTGGAGCCACCATCTGATATTGGAGGTCGGAGCACTGTTAGACTAACTTGGCTCCGGTCCACTTTTATGCATCTTGATCGCATCAACGATACGATAGTTGTTGTCGATGATTCACGGGTAATTTTTTACACTAAAAATTAAATTTTATTTAATATAGTTCATATGAAGAGTTTAATTGTTGCTATTTTTTAGGTGATTTATTGTACAAGAGCTTATTTGTTATGTCTCTGCGGTGCATTATTATTTTCTGACGGAACGGGAAATATGATCAACGTCAGACTGTTACCATTTTTTTAAGATTTGGTTAAACGCACAAAGCACGCATGGGGTGCAGCAGTATTAGCACATTTATATCACTCGATGACATCATTCGTAACTAAGGTTTCAGGAGGTAAAACAGCCAAAAATATTTCTGGATGTCTAACACTTATACAGGTATATTTATATTGCTGGTAGAACATATTTATAAACAGCTAAAAATAATTTTGGATGTCTAACACTATTCGACCTCCCATGTAAATTATTTTTGTAGTTCTGGAGTTACGAGCACTTTGCTATTGGTAGGCCACTTACCATATATACTGATCAACGAGTATGTCCAGGAGGCCTTAAGTGGAACACTGAAAATATAGATTACCAGCATG
Source organism: Iris pallida (assembly GCA_029216955.1). Classification (NCBI taxonomy): domain Eukaryota; kingdom Viridiplantae; phylum Streptophyta; class Magnoliopsida; order Asparagales; family Iridaceae; genus Iris; species Iris pallida. Next base: position 43,669,065 of record JANAVB010014796.1, read on the forward strand.
TTGTCCACAAAGCGGTCTCTACTTACCATAATCAATTTGACACATTAACCGCGTTTGATGTTAGTATATTAATAACCCCCAGATTTACTTGAGTTTTTAAATGTTAATTTTTGTGCATGTCTCAATTTACTTGTTCAACGTTACGTAGGTTTTCTGGCAACCCCAAAGTGTACCAGAAGATATAATAAACAGTACAAAGGGCATGAGTCTCCATCGATATTATATTATGTTCAACGAAAATATCATGTTTCATCCGGCATGATCGTGTAATATGACAGTTTGGACTGAAATAGATGATACCTCTTGATCCTCTATCTTCTAGCATTTCCAAAGCTAATATAGAAGATTGGGCGGCCCACTTTCTTGTTGGTTGGTATTCCAGATTTAGCACGCATGGCGTAGAACACATATCTGAAATGATGACATCGGTTGCAGATGGTAAGTTATAGAATACTTAATTTATATTTCAAATAAATTATAAGGTGTTCGTTCCATGCACTCATATTTTGTTGATATCTTATAGTGGTAGGTAACGAAGATTTTGTACGTTGGTATGGATGTCCGCTAATGCAAAATCGAAGATATGAATTTGAAGAGCCCCGGTTCGAAGTACGAGCTATAGATGATCGGAGCCTGCATGAGCACAGGGGACGTGTAGAATTAACGGTATTAGATTGTATTTCTACATATAATATCATAGAAATTTTTGTTAAGTTTACAACATTAATTCAGTATGTATTATAATATTTAGGTGGACTGCATGACCCATATGTCCCAAGTCCCCGGTGTCGATCCAACTGGGATGTTTGGGGATAGTTTAGAATATCTACGCCAGCCCCTCGCACCAGATTTTGTTCCATTGGATGTCCGGGCCGATCACCCCGTAGGTATTGTCAGGCAGAGACATGCACATCCCCGTACGACCAAGTCACATGCACGTTCTGCAGATGATGACGAAGGCCCCTCACATCCTTACGCTGGTACCGCGGATCCTTATGCAGGCCCCTCATATCCTTACGATGGTACCTCAGATCCTTATGCAGGCCCCTCATATCCTTATGCTGGTACCTCAGATCCTTATGCAGGCCCCTCACATCCTTATGCTGGTACCTCAGATAGTTACGAGGGGGCATCCCAGAGTTACGAGGGCACACCGCAGGACACTTCTTATGCCTTCGATTGGGATTATTACATCCATACGACGGGGTCTTCATTGTTCGGTCCAAGCCATCTTGATCCAAGTAGCCAGTTTTATTCGACTCCATCAGTGCTACATTCACAAGTGGAGGAGCCACCGGAGGTCACTAAGGAAAGGAGAAGAAGGCTAGGGCTAAGGCAAGTAGACCGTAGAGACTATAGAAGGGATAATAGAGGCGGGTAGTTTATTTTATTTCTTTGAGAAATCATGTATGAAGGAAGTTTATGTTATTTCTTTGAAAAATTATGTATGAAGGGAGTTTATGTTATGAATTTGAAAAATTATGTATGAAGGGAGTTTATGTTATTTTTTTGAAAAATTAAGCATGTTCTTTTATTACAACTTTACTTTTTTTTAAAACACGCAAATTACAATAAACACTAAAAACATTAAAAAAATACTACAAATACAATCACTCAGAGTTACAATAATTACTGCATCGGTTGATTTGTGCATGTTTTTTTGTTGTGTCCTATCCCGCCACAAATCGTGCAATGGAGATCCCTTGTCGCCAGCTCTCGCGTCATAATACGGTTCTTCTTCGGTCTTCCAGCTCTGCGTCCAACAAGTGGTACTCCTATTTGACCTCTTGTCAATTCACTTTGAGGAGTGTAGGGGGATGGAATTGGTTCCATACGTGGCATATATACACTTCTAAGTGTTGTAACAGAAAATTCAACAGGATAAAAACTTTCCACTGTAAAGTTGGATGAATGACAAGTATAGCAAGCATGTACACATGGTAGTAGAGTATGTTGCCATCGACCACATGTGCAACATTTACGATCTAGCTGAACCACATAGCATCTATTTGTTGCATGATCAAATATTTTAAATAATAAATTATCAAAACACAACAACTACAAATGATGTGCCTCTCTTATGATGTGTGCCATAGTCTTAAGCATTCTTGGACAAAAGTCCGTATGCATATTTTCAGCATTTGTTTGATGCTTGTCATGCAATGTTATAATTTTAGCTCTAATACCATCAAGCAAAGTTGTTATCGGTTTGTCATGCAAACTTTTTATCCAACCATTAAAACATTCAGCAATATTTGATGTGTTGATATCTAATCGTGGACATGGTGCATAAGCAGTGATTCAGTGCGAGAAAATACGATTTTCATCATTTAAACCTACAAGCCAATTGAAAACATTTATATCTGCAGATTTTATTCTTTCGAACCACTCTTTCGCATCAACCTCATTATAAGATCGGGCAAGTTTATCTAACCATTCTAGATATTTTCGCGAACCCGAACTAGAAAAATGACCTTTCATATTTTGCTTGAAGTGTTGGATGCAAAAAAATGGAGAGAGTTTGGAAAAATTATCCGCATTCCACGAATTAATCCTTTCTGCTTATCTGATATAAATGAAATACTATCCCATTATTCAAAAAAACTATCAAAAGATATTTTCAAGCAGTTTAAAAACCATGTCCATGAATCAGTATTTTCTTTTATAGCAACACAATAAGCAATGGGATATAATTGGTAGTTTGGATCATGAGCACATGCAACAAATAAGTTACCTTGATATCTAAATGTAAGAAAAGTAGCATCAATGCTAATAACAAGTAAACAACCGCTTAGAAAACCATCCATACAAGCTTTGAAACAAATAAAAATCCTTTGAAATATATTATTTTCTACTGTTTTTAGAAAACATTTGCTTCCGGGATTGGTTTCCATAATTGTAAATCCATATTTTTTAAGACTACCATACGAATCAATGTAACTACCGTTAATTTCTGACAATGCAAGTTCCTTAGCTCTCCAAGCTTTGGAATATGTAATATGCAAACGATGTTCTCTAAGTATATCACACACAATGTGGGCTGGACTATAAGAGTTGTCATCTCTAATTTTACCAATTATTTTATTTCTTACCCATGCGGTAGTAGCCAGTTGTGAGCCCCCTGAATTTCGGGTTGATTTTTTTAATTTTTCTAATTGATTTAGTTTCAATAAATAATTTATTCTGGTTATTTATCTATTAATGTACTTTCCCGTGCCTTTCATATTTGGAGTGTCAGGGATGTTCAACTCTGGAAACCTTCTTCACGAGTTTTGTAGTGGACAGGATTACCTTCATGACGGTATATAATGTCCCATCCAAACTTGTTCCCTTGTACTCTTTCTGCTTCTCACAACTTCGGATCGAATTAGACCATTTTATCATTAATTAATTTTCCCACTCTTTTCCTTGATCATTATTAGCACGTTACCGTGACTTTTAATTTGGGAGCACAAGACCAGTCATTTTCTTGAAACCAACTCATCATGCATGATCTACTAGAGACGCTCTTCACCTATGACATTTGTGTCCCACTCAGACACACCATTTTGTGCTCCATTTGCTTCACACAACTTTCCTGACACGTGACCCGATTTTATTTCACCCCACGGTGTCACATTTATTTTCCAAATGGATTTGTGGGTACCCTGTCGACCAAAACCTGTCAGCCCCAAATATGGACATGGCCCACATTGAGCCTACTACTCGCATGATACTTGTGTCCCATTTATTGGAATCCCCACATGCTACTTATTTACCCATGATCATAGACACCTATTTAAATTCGATTATCTCGCAATGCTCGGTTTTGATCCAACCCGGCTTGACTGAACCCAGCCCCAGCTCCATGTTACTCTCCATCACCATCACCCTCAGCCTCATTAATACCCTTAAAAATACTAAATACTCATTCTACCTATTTTTAATATTTACTGGAAATTTTGTTATTGAAATCCCCTTAGGAATAACCTATCTTTCTACAAATAAATCCTAAGCCTTGGTTTTCCCTCAATCAATCCTAACCCTTTATTCCTACTTGTAGCCAACAAATTGCTTTCCCTATGGATTGGCCGACCCTAACTTCTAGGGATGGCTTTTCTCTCTCCTCCCTCTCTTACAATTATTCACTCTCACCCACTCTCTCTCATTAATTCTCATCTCTCTCTCCAACTATTATTTTTCTGCACACTTCTTCTCCACACAGCAACCCAGCCCGAGCCTCCACCTGGCCGACCCCGACCTCCCTCCGGCGGGGCTGACACCGTCGACCACCCCCCCTGGCCGTCGGCCACCACCAGCCTCATCTCCTTCTCTTCTCCTCCTTCTTTCCATTGAACCACCACCACCACCACTTCTTTAATCCACAACCGGCCACCAGCCTCTTCCCTCGACCGCCGTCGCCGTACACTGCGCCGGCCGCACGCCGCCCGTCTCCGCCGGGCCAGGCTGGGCCAGTACAGCCCCGCGCGCAGCAGTGGGCAGCAGCCGTGGCCAAAACAGCTCTGGCGCGCGCGCGTACAGCGCCGCCGTCGGCCGTGCGCCACCGTGGCCGGGCCTCCTAGACTGGGCGCCCCTCCGACGACCTCCCCTGGGTCCACCGCTCCTTCTCCGGCACGATGAATAGACGATTCGTGCATTTTGCACGAATTTCCGCCGTGACGCGCGCGAAATCAAGTCCTTTTTGGCGCCCCGTCCCAGCAACTTTACACACGATTTTCGAGAAATCCGACTGTTGGATCGGCGATTTCTTTGCTCCGTCACAATCTCGGTATAACCACCTTCACTCCTGTCAATTTTCGTCCGTTAATTTTATCGTTTGATACATCAAAATCGGCCACCAAGTTGACCGTTTAAATTGTATAAATTTGGACAGTTTTGCGGAGCCAACTTCGTCAGCTTGTACCTCCTCCACCGCAGCTCCATTTGACGTGCTACCAGTTCCTGTGTGAATCTGGTATAACCCTCTTACTACCCCTCCAGTTTTGTTTCATTGTGAGCTTGTTTGATTGGTTGAATTCGACGTCAAAGTTGGTCGTCCGAATTCGTAATTTCCAACTTGTAAAATTCTATTTTTGAACACGGGACTCCAGATTTTATTTCTGACACCACCAGTAGACTCGTGGTGTCGTTCTGGCATGTTTTCATATAAAATTTGTTAGATTTGGAGGACGTGGGCCCTGGTACGCATTTCGGTACAAAGTGGGTCCCACAGTCCGGGTCAACGGGACTTTTTGACGCCGGCTCATCGGAATTCAAATTCGGATATACCGTTGAGTTCGTATCGTCATTCTGGACTCGTTAACATATAATTTGCTAGGTTTTAGTGGAAATTGGATCCGGCACGTATTTCGGTGCAAGTCGGATACCAATATCCGAGTCAACGGATCATTTTGAGATCGGCTCATCGGAATCCAATTTCGGATATACCGTTGAGTTCGTATCGTCATTCTGGACTCGTTGACATGTAGTTTGCTGCATTTTGAGAATATTGGCTCCAGTACGTATTTCCGTGCAAACCAAAATTCTAACTTCTGGTCAACGGACCAAATTGAGATCGGGTCAACGGAATCCAATTCTGGATATACCGTTGGGTTCGTATCGTCATTCTGGTTTCGTAGACATATAATTTGTTATGTTTTGTAGACTTATTTTCTTGCACATTTTTCGGTGCAAAACGGCTCCGACACGAATACCGTTTTTGACCCGAAATTATTTTTTTGCTCCTGTGTCCAAATTGGACCGATGGGTAGGCTATCCTAGCTAATTTGACTATTCTGGACACGTTGGCGATGTTTATTTCATCATCCGACAATGTTTGTAGATAGTTTCTCTATGTATCACCCTTTTATTAATAATTAATTCTTATAATATTCGTATTACGGGATTAGTACAACGAAACTGAGATCAGTCAATTCCAGTGATCTCACATCGCTGAAATTGACGAGATGGACACGTGGATCACTATAATAAGATTATTAGCTTTACCGTTGATCATCTTATCTCGATTTGCGTGTCGTAAGTTTCGACGTACGAATAACGAAGTACACTTTATATCTTTAATAATTAGACTAGAATTGACCATGTTTGACCAGAGTTGACCAGTTGACCAAAAGTCAACTGTAAGTCAACACTTGACCTAGTTTGACTAGATTGTTGACCGGAGTTGACCTAGAGTTGATTTGACTTAGAAGAACCTAGGATAATATAGATTGCTTGTAGAGATTCATTTATTACAACTTGAACACCTTGTAACCTGTGTTGCTTTAAATAGGACTCTGTGGCTTCAGTTGGACCCCTATACCTATCAGCTGTTCAGGTTATAAGGCGAGTACATTCTCTGATCATTTCATAACTTGTTAGAATTATATTCCTACTTTAGATTACTTTACTTGATGCTGTCACGACATTATCACGGATTGGTACTATATGGATCTCTTCATGCAATGTTATCCCCCTCGGGAGCATCGGGTACATTGTGTCATGTGCGTTTCACTTTCATCATGTACTCCTGTGCTTTCACCATACATGTACACTCTTGTGAATCATATACTCTCATGTTCACAGAGCCCTCATGTATACTATCATGTGCACCCTTTCATGGGCCCTCATGTGATATTATGTATAATAACATAACCTGCTTAGATCCTTGTGTATTGATTAGGGAACGGGAGAGTGCTAATAGTCATGTGAACAATTCCATAGTAGTGTAGATCATGTGAAACTCCTTAGTGTAGATCATGTACTAATTTATCCTGTTCACATGTGCTATCATGTACTCTACATCACTAGCCACTGTTAGTTCTCTATTTATAGTAGATATTTCTATTACAGTTCTTTTTCTATCTACATCATGTACTTTCTTTCAGTTTCCTGTATCTTACTCTACTGCATGTTTATATTTTCTAACCTGCCATGATTTGTTGAGATGTATTGTGCTCGCTCATGTCCTGACTGGACCTGTTGATAAATTTTACAGAAAGCTTGGAGGTTACCTGCTAGCCTAGAGGAGACACAGTAGAGGTTGTGTAGATAGCTAGGGTTTTATTACTTTATTTCAGTTGTCTTGAGTTGTATTCACTTTATGGATTACTGTATCCGAGGTTTGAGATGTATTTCTGGGTTTGTGTATCTTAGACACTTAGACTTCTATCTGCTGTATCTCTTTTGGATTTCATGTTTTATCTATCTTTATCATGCCCTACCTTAGATGTGATTGAGACTTATTTGCTATGTCACCTCCATTCGGAGAGTATATACTGTACAGGTACCTTTATATTGTTAGATGTTTGACCTAGGACAGCGTTCTACCGCCGACACTGCGGCGTAGGCTGGACGTACCCATGTCTCGTGCCCTAACTCTAGGGTGCGGGTCGTGACACGTTTTTAGTGGTGGCCCATGCAGGTCGAGTTTGTGTAGTGGTATTCGAATTAGAGTACCACTACAGCCTGTAGTAGGATTAGGATATATTTTGAAGGTACTCAATCACAGTTAGGATCCCTTGAGAGATTCCTAGGACGACCCTTGAGAATCTTATTTTAACTTCGATTTGAAAACTCGTCTTCCCTTGATTTGATTTATCTTTACTTTCTGTTGTTGAACTTGATTTTGATGGATTATTGTTGAATTTGAGTTTATATTTATTGATTTTGATGATGATTGTTGAGTTTTGAATCTTGATGTTAGTTGTTGCATCCGAGTTTGTATTTATATGACTTGATGGATTTTTGTTCATTTTTGAATCTTGATGTTCGTTGATGAATTTGGTTTTTGGGTATCCATTGTTGATTTAATTTAATTTTTGTCAAGATGAAATTATATAGGCTAGGTCATCTAAGTTATGGAATCTAGTCTTCTATAGTCACATTAGCCAGCATGGTGAGAACATATAGTCTGATTTTGGATATATTTCTCGGGTGTGGGAATTTAAGGTTTTCGCAGCCAAGCTAGCGGCATCACAAAAATGTTAAATACCACGATTCTAGAGGTATGTGCCTAAGTCGAGGACTTTGTGATTATCGTAGCCTTGCTTACTAGTATGACGAGGATTTAGAGCACCATGATTTTGGATAGACGTATATGATTATCAGATTGTACCTTAAGTATTTTTGAACATGTTTTCTCTACTTATGTTCCAATCCTTCAAAAAAAAGAATTATTATTTGTTTGTTTTGTTTTCCTTCTCATTATTTAACTTAGGAGTAGGTTTAGCTGTTTTTATAAACCTTTGTGTAACTTCTTACTATGAATTTCTTCTTAATACAATGAATCGATGATTTTTACTAGGCATTATCTTGGATTTGATATTTTAGCTCTGGGTTTCAAATGGTTCCTTCTTTTAAATGGATAAGCAGAACATATTTTATCGTTATTTCTTTCTTGCTATTATTCTTGTATTAATTATTAATAATAATAATAAAACTGTCTTGATTACGTCAAACACCTACTTTGCAATCTTGGTAGGAATCTAAATGTTGGTCTTGATATAGAATTTAATTTTTATATTGGGACATGAGAATATATATAGTAGACACAGACCCTTGCCTGATACGTATGCATGCTACACTTTGATTACCAACCTATCTAAGTACATATTAATATGTTGTTGATGTTTAAATTCTCAAAACCCCAATATTCTGGTTCTATGCTTTTTTCAGCTTAAACTAGTAATTTAAATATAAATTTTATGTTATTAGTTATGTTTACATCACTGCACATGTATGTTATACATAGGGTTTCAATTCAAAGAAAAAATTTAGTTGAGTTCGTGTTTGAAATTGTCAAATCTAAGACTGTGTGCATATTAACCCTTAATACTGGATTTCAAATGTTTAGTTCAATTTGCTGTTTTATTTTTTAAAATATAATATTTTGAGCTATATACATTGTTGTATGTAGGGATATAATGTTAGGTTTCATATTCTTACATGTTAGGTTGTGATAAACATTGGGTTGGTTTGATGTTCGAATTTCTCCAAAATCCTAAAACTGAATACATGTTAACATTTTTACATTAATTTCAATGTTTAGTTCGATTTCAGATTTAATATGTAATATTGAACTATATGCATAGATAAATGTATGGATAGTATGTTAGGGTTTCTTCTCTATCATGTTAAGATGTATTGGAAGCATTGAGTTAGTTGTGATGTTTCAAATCCCTAAAAATCTGAAACTGCATTATGTTGATATTACACTGGTTTAAATGTTAGCTTATTTCAGATTCTTGTATGTAAATGCTGAACTAAAACTGGATTTAACCCTTCAATACTAAAGCTATAACCCTGTACAAGGACACACCCACCCTAACTTAGTATACGCTGCCATGTAAACCTAACCCTTCCTCTCTATGTTATGTTCATATATATATATATATATATATATATATATATATATATATATATATATATATATATTTTTTTTTTTTTTTTATATATATATATATATATAGTTTATGCATACATGTTATAATGTATATAGATACATAACTAAATCTCTACCTCTTTATATATATATATATATATATATATATATATATATATATATATATATATATATATATATATATATATATATATTCCAATTTCTCATATACACTTTCATGTATATTTCACATACACACATGCCTACTATCTAACCATATGAACATGTCCACATACACCCATACACACACAAATCACATAACATTTACATAATGCTAGCTTTTCCCTCTCTAACACACTCTCTATATATATTGTGATTGGATTTCCATACAATTGACTTTCATTCTTTAACTTTTAATTTTGATTTTCTTTGAATAGTACCCCTTTATAGATAATTGGTAGTTAACTTTATTTTATTTTTGATAAGTACCAGTTTTTTTATATAGGATGGTAGACTGCCTTACAGTTTTGATGATTTGTTATTTCTGTATTTTTTTTCCAGTTTAACACCCTAGATTGCTTGTGTGTTTTGATACCCTATGACCGTTTTGGTTAGCATGACTAGTATACCTAGATGAGACTTCACTACCACCATATGCCATGACCCTGTATGCCGTCCTTTTTAATCGTATGTTTTATTTAAGTTCTGAGACTTGATTGTGGGGGTTTGACCTAGAAGGAGTACGAACATTTTAATTTCGAGGACGAAATTTTTATAAGGTGGGTAGGATGTGAGCCCCCTGAATTTCGGATTGATTTTTTTAATTTTTCTGATTGATTTAGTTTCAATAAATGATTTATTCTGGTTATTTATCTATTAGTGTACTTTCTCGTGCCTTTGATATTTGGAGTATCAGGGATGTTCAACTCTGGAAACCTTCTTCACGAGTTTTGTAGCGGACAGGATTACCTTCATGACGGTATATAATGTCCCATCCAAACTTGTTCCCTTGTACTCTTTTTTGCTTCGCACAACTTCGGGTCGAATTAGACCATTTGATCATTAATTAATTTTCCCACACTTTTCCTTGATCATTATTAGCACGTTACCGTGACTTTTAATTTGGGAGCACAAGACCAGTCATTTTCTTGAAACCAACTCATCATGCATGATCTACTCGAGACGCTCTTCACCCATGACCTTCGTGTCCCACTCAGACACACCATTTTGTGCTCCATTTGCTTCACACAACTTTCCTGACACGTGACCCGATTTTATTTCACCCCACGGTGTCATATTTATTTTCCAAATGGATTTGTGGGTACCCTGTCGACCAAAACTTGTCAGCCCCAAATATGGACATGGCCTACATTGAGCCTACTACTCGCATGACACTTGTGTCCCATTTATTGGAATCTCCACATGCTACTTATTTACCCATGATCATAGACACCTATTTAAATTTGATTATCTCGCAATGCCCGGTTTTGATCCAACCCGGCTTGACTGAACCCAGCCCCAGCTCCATGTTACTCTCCATCACCATCACCCTCAGCCTCATTACCCTTGAAAAATACTAAATACTCATTCGACCTATTTTTAATATTTATTGAAAATTTCGTTATTGAAATCCCCTTAGGAATAACCTATCTTCCTACAAATAAATCCTAAGCCTTGGTTTTCCCTCAATCAATCCTAACCCTTTATTCCTACTTGCAGCCAACAAATTGCTTCCCCTATGGATTGGCCGGCCCTAACTTCTAGGGATGGCTTTTCTCTCTCCTCCATCTCTTACAATTATTCACTCTCACCCACTCTCTCTCATTAATTCTTATCTCTCTCTCCAACTATTATTTTTCCCCACACTTTTTCTCCACACAGCAACCCAGCCCGAGCCTCCACCTGGCCGAGCCCGACCTCCCTCCGGCGTGGCTGATGCCGTCGACCACCTCCCCTGGCCGTCGGCCACCACCAGCCTCCTCTCCTTCTCTTCTCCTCCTTCTTCCCACTGAACCACCACCACCACCACTTCTTTAATCCACAACCGGCCACCAGCCTCTTCCCTCGACCGTCGCCGCCGTGCACTGCGCCGGCCGTGCGCCGCCCGCCTCCGCCGGGCCAGCACAGCCCCGCGTAGCCCCGCGCGCAGTAGTGGGCAGCAGCCGTGGCCAAAACAGCTCTAGCGCGCGCGTATAGCGCCGCCGCCGGCCGCGTGCCGCCGCCGGTCGGGCCCCCTAGGCTGGGCGCCCCTCCGGCGACCTCTCCTGGGTCCGCCGCTCCTTCTCCGGCGCGATGAATAGACGATTCGTGCATTTTGCACGAATTCCCGCCGTGACGCGCGCGAAATCAAGTCCGTTTTGGCGCCCCGTCGTAGCAACTTTGTGCACGATTTTCGAGAAATTCGACTGTTGGATCGGTGATTTCTTTGCTCCGTCACAATCTCGGTATATCCACCTTCACTCCTGTCAATTTTCGTCCGTTAATTTTATCGTTTGATACATCAAAATCGGCCACCAAGTTGACCGTTTAAATTGTATAAATTTGGACAGTTTCGCGAAGCCAACTTCGTCAGCTTGTACCTCCTCCACCGCAGCTCCATTTGGCATGCTACCAGTTTCTGTACGAAGCTGGTCTAACCCTCTTACTACCCCTCCAGTTTTGTTTTATTGTGAGCTTGTTTGATTGGTTGAATTCGACGCCAAAGTTGGTCGTCCGAATTCGTAATTTCCAACTTGTAAAATTCCATTTTTGAACACGGGACTCCAGATTTCATTTCTGACACAACCAGTAGACTCGTGGCGTCATTCTGGCATGTTTTCATATAAAATTTGTTAGATTTGGAGGACGTGGGTCCTAGCACGTATTTCGGTGCAAAGTAGGTCCCACAGTCCGGGTCAACAGAACTTTTTGACGTCGGCTCATCGAAATCCAATTCTGGATATACCGTTGAGTTCGTATCGTCATTCTGGACTCATTGACATATAATTTGCTAGTTTTTAGTGGACATTGGATCCGACACGCATTTCGGTGCAAGTCGACTACCAATATCCGAGTCAACGGGTCATTTTGAGATCGGCTCATCAGAATCCAATTCCGGATATACCGTTAAGTTCGTATCGTCATTCTGGACTAGTTGACATGTAGTTTGCTGAGTTTTGAGAACATTGGCTCCGGCACACATTTCCGTACAAACCGGAATTCTAACTTCTGGTCAACGGACCAAATTGAGATCAGGTCAACGGAATCCAATTCTGGATATACCGTTGGGATCGTATCGTCATTCTGGTTTCGTGAACATATAATTTGTTATATTTTGTAGACTTATTTTTTTGCACATTTTTCGGTGCAAAATGGCTCCGACACGGATACCGTTTTTGACCCAAAATTACCTTTTTGCCCCTGTGTCCAAATTGGACCGATGGATAGGCTATCCTAGCTAATTTGACTATTCTGGACACGTTGGCGATGTTTATTTTATCATCCGACAATGTTTGTAGATAGTTTCTCTATGTATCACCCTTTTATTAATAATTAATTCTTATAATATTCGTATTTCGGGATTAGTACAACGGAACTGAGATCAGTCAATTCCAGTGATCTCACATCGCTGAAATTGGCAAGATGGACACGTGGATCACTATAATAAGATTATTAGCTTTACCATTGATCATCTTATCTCGATTTGCGTGTCGTAAGTTTCGACGTACGAATAATGAAGTACACTTTATATCTTTAATAATTAGACTAGAATTGACCATATTTGACCAGAGTTGACCAGTTGACCAAAAGTCAACTGTAAGTCAACACTTGACCTAGTTTGACTAGATTGTTGACCGGAGTTGACCTAGAGTTGATTTGACTTAGAAGAACCTAGGATAATATAGATTGCTTGTAGAGATTCATTTATTACAACTTGAACACCTTGTAACCTGTGTTACTTTAAATAGTACTCTGTGGCTTCAGTTGGACCCCTATACCTATCAGCTATTCAGGTTATCAGGCGAGTACATTCTCTGATCATTTCATAACTTGTTAGAATTATATTCCTGCTTTAGATTACTTTACTTGATGCTGTCACGACATTATCACGGATTGGTACTATATGGATCTCTTCATGCGATGTTATCCCCCTCGGGAGCATCGGGTACATTGTGTCATGTACGTTTCACTTTCATCATGTACTCCTGTACTTTCACCATACATGTACACTCTTGTGAATCATGTACTCTCATGTTCACAGAGCCCTCATGTATACTATCATGTGCACCCTTTTATGGGCCCTCATGTGATATCATGTATAATAACATAACCTGCTTAGATCCTTGTGTATTGATTGGGGAACGGGAGAGTGCTAATAGTCATGTGAACAATTCTATAGTAGTGTAGATCATGTGAAACTCCTTAGTGTAGATCATGTACTAATCTGTCATGTTCACATGTGCTATCATGTACTCTACATCACTAGCCACTGTTAGTTCTCTATTTATAGTAGATATTTCTATTACAGTTCTCTCTCTGTCTACATCATGTACTTTCTTTCAGTTTCCTGTATCTTACTCTACTGCATGTTTATATTTTCTAACCTGCCATGATCTGTTGAGATGTATTGTGCTCGCTCCTGTCCTGACTGGACCTGTTGATAAATTTTACAGATAGCTTGGAGGTTGCCTGCTAGCCTAGAGGAGACACAGTAGAGGTTGTGTAGATAGCTAGGGTTTTCTTACTTTATTTCAGTTGTCTTGAGTTGTATTCACTTTATGGATTACTGTATCCAAGCTTTGAGATGTATTTCTGGGTTTGTGTATCTTAGACATTTAGACTTCTATCTGCTGTATCTATTTTGGATTTCATGTTTTATCTATCTTTATCATGCCCTACCTTAGATGTGATTGAGACTGTATCTACTATATCACCTCCATTCGGAGAGTATATACTGTACAAGTACCTTTATATTGTTAGATGTTTGACCTAGGACAGCGTTCTACCATCGACACTGTGGCGTAGGCTGGACGTACCCACGTCTCGTGCCCTAACTCTAGGGTGCGGGTCGTGACACCAGTGGATGATATCCTCCTGTAAATCCACCTGAACATGAATGCCTTGTTTCAAATATACGAATTTCAAAAGTATTACCGGCGCCGACGGCTCTAGCATATACTCTCCAACAACAATTTGGAGAATCACAAGTATATACAATTCTATGGAGATTATTATGTTTAGATGAACAACTAAAATTATATCTAATTGCTAGGTCACTAATAAAATTTCTAAATTCATATGGAGAATTAAATGATTTACCAACAAATAATTCGAAAGTGGAAGAATCTAAATTATCATCATTTGACAAATAATAACCTAAATCTTCTACTAAATCATCACTATTTTTATCGTCAATATCCCTATTTTCAGTCTCAATGTTCTCTTCAATTTGGTTTATAGCGCTAGGGCCGGCACCAAATTGATCTTGGTTATTACAAAAACGTTGACTACTGGAAATGATATTTGTGCTAGTACTTGATAATGAGGGATTAACGTAAAATTTAATACAAGATGAACCTAAACAATTTTGAACAACAAAATTCCATGCTTCTTCACTATCTACTACTAAAAAAGTATCTGTAAAAAACTAACTTATGGTAAATTCATAAGTAATGGAAAAACGTTTACTAATAATATTACGTAAACTGCCTAATGTGATATTATAATAAGTAGAAATTAGATGAGTACTACCTCCTTGATAAGACAATCCATCTAGTATACCACCATGATTGCAAATTATTGTTAAATTTTGATCCATTGTTACAAACTTGTAGCTTACGAATGGGTGTTGAAAATGAAAGTTGAAAGCAGCTTCCAAAGAGTAGGATCGAAGAAAAGCTTCTGTCTTTCTGTCTGCAATAGAAGAAGAAGAAGAAGTGGAAGAAAACGAAGAGGTGAATGAGAGCTACTTCTTCTTCTTCGAAATTACTATATAAGATAAAAATCTATCCGTTATAAGAACGTTACCTATCCTATTTTGAATGTTAGCTAGTATTCTAGTATGCGACGTATCTCTATTTTGAACGTTACGAGTGGACGTTAGACAGTATGGTCGCATCAACTGCGAAAAGCGAGCGACCCACGTGAAATGACAAGTCAGTATACATAAAAAAAAAAATGCAAAACGCCCTTCCGATGGGCGTTTTCGTCTGACATGATTCTCTCTGTCATGATTCTCTGACGGATCCTTGTCGTCAGCGTCGTGTAAAAAAAAGAAGCAAAACGTCCTTCCGATGGGCGTTTTCGTCTGACTTGATTCCCTCCGTAAACCCCGTCTTTAACGCCGTCAATACATTATAAAAAATATAAATAAAAAAAGGCAAAACGTCCTTCGGATGGGCGTTCTGATGCCTCAAATGAAATTTTTTGAAAGTTTGTGCTGTCTATACAATATATAATAATATGAGTGCTTTACATGAAAATTTTCGTAACCAAAATTAGCTGGGGAAAAGGAAATAAGTGAAGAGAGGAAACTATATATTCCACTTTGCCACCCTCACCTAACTAAAAAAAGAAATTGGCAACTTCACTAGGACTCTTCCTCCTCT
Organism: Iris pallida; assembly: GCA_029216955.1. Lineage (NCBI taxonomy): Eukaryota > Viridiplantae > Streptophyta > Magnoliopsida > Asparagales > Iridaceae > Iris > Iris pallida. Next base: position 43,685,013 of record JANAVB010014796.1, read on the forward strand.
TCTTTTTCCTCCTACATCTTCTTCTTCTTCGTCATTTCTTTGTACTACTCAATGCGCATGGCGAAATCGCGGAACCCTCGGCTCTTCTCGAGCAGGAGAACCTCTCCGTACGCGCTGGCCCTGACCGTGCTCCTTATGCTCTCCGTGGCGCTACTGATGCTCCTCGCGCTCGGGGTCTTCTCCCTCCCGGTCAACTCCGACGAGTCCCCCAAGATCGGCCACCGGGTCGACCGATCCGCCTATGAGACGTACGTGCCGATCCCTCTCTCGCCCTTCTCTTTCCAATTTTCCTCTTTTTTCTCTCGATTTTTTATTCGCAGGATCTTGACTTTTGGGAGATTTCAGGAACGGAGTGGCGGAGAAGAGAGGAGGAGCAGCAGCAGAAGGACAGCAGTGGACGGAGGTGCTGTCGGCGTGGGAGCCGAGGGCCTTCGTCTACCACAATTTTCTGGTTAGTGCTCCGGACCTCGGATTCATGTTCATTCTTCAGTTAGATTTTTAGGGTTTTTTTTTAGTAACAAACTTTCGAAAAATATTGCCAAAATATGGCACTTTGGTAGAGTTGCTTTTTTTTTTTTTTTGGAAATTGCAATTTCAGTAGATGAGTTGCATTTTTAGGGAATAAAAGATGCTATTTTGTTTAAAGAAACCGATTTTTGAGAATGCGGCTTCATGTCGATGATGGAATTTAGTAATTAAGTCAGTAACTAGTGAAATGGTGTTTTCAAATGCAATTTATGGAAGTTCCATACTTTGGGTACTAATTTGTGAGAAGTTTAGGGTCTGCTTGTGTTGAGGGGGAAAAAATAAGCAGAGTTAAGTGGGGTTAAATGAGGGGAAGTTAAGTGAGGGGGAGTAGAGTCAATACGTAGAACCTTGTTTGGATTGGAGGGAGAGTTAAGTCGGGGGTGTTTAATAACTCTTGCTTGAATTGGAGGTTTTGAGTGAGAGGAGGATTAATAAAAATATGATAGTTACCAAAATAACCTTATTACATATGTTATAAAATTTAATTTGATTGAAATTTTAATTAGAACGTGTCAAAATATCTTCACAAATTAGGAAGGTACGGAGCAACATGTTGAAAACAAGAAAAAATGGAGAAAAAAAATCATGATATTTATAGAACAAATAAGGCGGACTTATGACTCTTTAAACAAAACCACTCAATCCCCCTCGTTAACCCTCCGATTTGAAGGGTTAAAAAATAGACAAAAGAGGGTGAAATAGACCCTCACTTAACCCCCTATAACCCTCTCTCCTAAACCCTCACCCTCAAACCAAGTATGGTTTTATTTTTCCCTCACTTAACTTCTTCACACTGAACTCTCTTAACCCTCAATCCAAGCAGACCCTTAGGTTTTGAATGTTATGTATGAGAAACAACTGTATTTTAATGAAAAGACCGGAGTATGTTATTATGTGGAGTTGAAGATTGGTGGAAGCAACGCTGGAGACTGCCAACATGCAAAAAATCACCAAGAAACAATTCCATAAACAATGGTTGAAGTACAATCTTAAGAAAACATTATCTTAAGAAGAGTTCCTGAATTCTAAAAGGAACACCAAACATTCTGAACCCACAGCTCCACACCAAGGGCTAGTAAGTTCCCATTCGAAATGGAGCATTTGTCGTTTTCGTTGGTATCTTGGCCGAAACGGCAATTGAAATCTGTGTTTTTTCCCACATTTTGTCATACAAAAATGACCAAAAATGAAAAATGACAAATGCTTGTGCGATTACCATTTGACATTTTCCATTTGAAACAAAGAGTTCTCTATTTGAAATGGGGACCAAACTATAGGCCCAAGTGAGCATTTGGCATGATGTACATAAAATATATGCGAAATGCTATTGAAGACCTAATGACCATCCACCGAGTGTACTGAATGTAGCCGCCAATAAAATGGGAAGAAGTACAATGGACATTGTTTGGTGCCTGCATCCTGGGATTATGAGATCCAGATGCGGAAACAGATCCTAGACCACACATCGGTGGGAGCATCACGGCACTGGAAGACCAACTAGTAAGCAAGGTCACTCCAAAAATCTGAGTCGTTTTGTGTCGGGCACGTATTAACACTCCGAAATACAGGAGCACACACCAAAATAGGTGTCATGTCCTTCATCGTGTTCTTCCCGTTTGTCACTGTTTCCTTCCTGTGTCGTGCCGTAATCATGTCCGTGCAATATAGACGACCGGGCAACTATAAGCCAAAAATACCTTGGAAAGTAAGGGGTTCTTTGTAGAGGGCCGTTTATGCAATGGATAAGTAAGCTACCAATAACCCACAATATAGTACAATTATATAGGTTCAGGTTAAGAAAAAAAATGTGGCAAGTATTAATAAGAAGAAAGTTAAAGAATATAATACCGTCAACTAAAAGTAAGGATAAATTTTCCAACTTGGCAACCCTTTTTTCTTCCTTTCTCACTAATTTTCTTTTGCTTAGACTCTCCAAGGAAGGATTGTTGAATAAACTGGTGGAAGCAAAAAGGGCAATGACGTGCACCCAATTTTTTAATTAGGATTTCTACTACACCTAATTTTCTTATTTAGGATTTCTACTGCATCTCCTAATTTTCTTATTGTTCCCTTGATTTGTTTGTTTCCTTTAATTTAGGATTCTCCAGTTATGATGTTTCCTTGTTTATTTAGGGTTTATAATGTAAGACATTGTAATATTTTGGACAATAATGATATTGATTTCTTATCGATCTTGAGTCCGTTCGTGTTGATTCTCGTGTTTGAGAATGAAGGTGCGAGTCCACGTATCTTATCTTGGGTTGTTGGTTTTAGCGATCGAAGTTTCTGTGTTGTGTCAGACAAGTATCATCAAACTGCGCTTAAACCCATATATGACAAGAAAAAATGCATGAGATACAATGATCAACCATATTTACACTAATAAATATAGTAATATACACTCGGTTATTTAGAGTGTTACAATGAGTGAGGAAACAAAAGATAGACATGCAATTCTAGCAAAGGACAATAAACAAATTCACGGAAACTTTGGAAATGTTAGAAGATAATGAGTAGTTGTTGATGAGAATAGGGCACAAAGCAAAGTAGCATGCCTATTCTAACCGTCAAACACTCCCCAAACTAAACCATGAACAAAGTAGAAGTAACATGACTATCCTGACCGTTAATGAGCTTTTTTCCTCTGTAGAAGTGTAACCCTAGAAGTGTAACCCTGGTTACATAAAGACACGATGATTCCTCGTAAAGGAACAATGTATTCCGAACCAGATGTACCAATATGAGATTTGGGGTCGTGATCTATAACTACATCCAACGAAAAGTCATCATCTGGCAGTTGGTCAAAGATGCATCTGTCATCATCTGGCAGTTGGTCAAAGATGCAGGGTTGGCGTTGGAGGAACACGCAGACCTGTACTCCGCTAGTCGGGTTCGAAAGTGACATGCATTAGAGTGATCGTGTGTTGTAGAGTTTCCTCCTCTATGGGAGCCTATAGAGGAGATACCAAATGCGACATTATGGACATGCTCGACGTTGTCACATGTTGCTTGGGAGGCCGTATCAGGTTGATGTGGATGCAAAGCATGACGGACGCAACAACATGTATTAGTTGGTGAATGACTGAATCAGGTACACCCTTAAGCCCTTACAGAAGACTATTCAAACCGAATCTTTACAGAGGAGGGGAATGTTTTTTTGTCTTTGACGGTCTCCACGAAGGAAGAGGGGTTGAACTTGAAGGAGAAAGAAGCATAGAGATCGAAGAATCGACGAAGGAGGCGTGATTCTAGCAGAGGTACGATTGGTAGATGAGTTTCATGATATTTTTTTGAAGGAATTTCCCAGATGGCTACCACCCATGTACGACATTCAGCTTTCGGGATGAGTTTGCCGAACTTTCCACACTATTGTATGTGTCCACTGGAGGACGAGACTCTTTGGGAGAAGGTAGATGATTTATTACAGCAGAACTCGTGGTCGAAGTATCTACAAGAGAATGAGAGTAATAGGGAGAACATGAGCCCGTGGTCGGTTACTACCCTATTTACACCAAAGAGGAATAAAACTGGCGGATGTCTGTAGGCAACTGTGGGATTAAAAAATTACGGTTGACTACACGTTTTCGATACCATGACTGGATGGCATGTGGGATCATGCTGAGTGGGGTCAAAGTTATTTCCAAGTTTGATCTTCGAAGCGGCTACTACCAACTACGCATCCGGTCGGGAGACAAGTGGAAGATGGCATTTATGATGCATGATGGAGTATTGATAGTTAGTCATGATGTTTGGACTAGTCGACGCATTTGATAGGAAAGCGTTTCCGGCAAAACTCATCCATGATGTTGTCGGGTTGGATTACATTAAGGAGCAACTTTATCAAAAACAGGTCATCGACGACTTTTACATCCACGACGGATTTTTGATAAAGGGGATCAGCTTTGCATCCTTCGTACATCTTTGAGTGAGAAGTCGAAGCAGTAGGACTTTGCTTTGATGCAAGCAACATTTTCGTACAATAGCGTGATTCATCCTTCTAAAGGGAAGTCCCTGATTGCTATTGTACATTCCAAACCACTTGATCATATTTTGGATTTGTGTACTTTGCCAAAATGTAGTATTGAATAATTTGGCGAACGAAATCTTTGGAGTTCACGAGGAGGTTTGAGAGCGAATGCAAAAGACTAGTGGAGAAGTTGCTACAAAATTCCCGTATCAGCACTGTTAGCGTAAGGTTTTCAACGTCAGTAGTGGTCATGATGTGCTTTTAGAAGGAGATTTCGATTAGGCATTAGGACAAACTTCAACCGAGAAGATTGGGGCTGTTCAAACTGCAGGAAAAAGAAAGTTTAATTGGCCGGAGGAGGCCTTGACGAAGACACGATCTGCTAGAGGTAGGGTCCTGACCAAATTCATGTCCTTACTGAAACTTTCTAAATCTTTTCGAAATTTAGGTCAAGCCAAACCGGAATTCCGGTTTGTATGATAGCACGATTCACTCATCTATAAAGAAGTCCCCGTTTACTATTGTATATTCCAAACCACTTGATCATATATTGTATTTGTGTATTTTGCCAAAGAAATCAAATAAGTGTTTAGCAGTGAAAAATATGACGAACCAAATCCATGGAGTTCATGAGGAGGTTCAAGAGCGAATACAAAAGACTAGTACGAGATGGTGCATGTTGCTACAGAAATTTTCCTACCAGCACCACAAGCGCTAGGTTTTTAACATCAGTGGCGACATCATGGTATGTTTTCGTAAGAAAATACTAGTTTGGAATTACAACAAACGTCCACCGAGGAGATTGGGATTGTTTAAAGTGCGGAAGAAAAGAAAGTTTAGTTGGGGGAAGGATACTTCGACGAGCTTTACGGTAGCCAACGACGAGGCACAAAGAACTCGGGTCAAATTCTTCTTCAAGAGGATGGGTCTGACTCAGACACGATTCCTTAATTTATGATTTCTACTACATCTTCTAATTTCTTTATTTAGGATTTCTACTGTATCTCGTGTTTTCTTTATTTATCTTCTTGATTTATTTGCTCCCTTTAATTTGATTCCTTATATTTATATGCTTTAATTTAGGATTCTTGTGGTATGAGTATGATGTTTCCTTATTTATTTAGTATTTCTACCTATAAATAATGTAAGACATTGTAGGGTTTTGGGTAAGTTGAATGATAATTGATTTATTATTGACCTTGACTCTATCGCTTGTTGATTCAAGTGTTTGAGAATTGAGGTGTCCTTCCTCGTATCTTTGGTCGTTGGTTTCAGCGATCGATGTTTCTGTGCTTTGTAGGGTGATCAATGTTTCTGTGCTCTGTCAGGCAAGTATCATCGAAATGCACTTAAACTCAGATATTACAGTAAAAAAGCATGAGATACATTGATCAATCCTGTTTATTACACCAATAAATATACCATCTGTTATTTAGAGTGGTAAAATGAGTGAGGAAAAAATGGACATGCAACTCTAGCAAAGGGAAATAAACAAATTCAGGGAAACTATGCAAATTCGTTGGTTTCAGCGATCAATGTTTTCGTGCTCTATTAGGCAAGTATCATCCAAATGCACTTAAGATATGACAGTAAAAAAACATGAGATGATTACACCAATAAATATGCTATCTGTTATTTAGAGTGATAAAATGAGTGAGGGAAAAATGACATGCAACTCTAGCAAAGGGAAATAAACAAATTCAGGGAAACTATGCAAATGTTAGAAGATAAAGAGTAGTCTGATGATGTGTAGTCTGATGATGAGAACAGGGCACGCACTTCCCAAACTAAACCATGCACAAAGTAGAAGTAGGATGCCTATCCTGACTGTCAACGAGTTTTTTTTTTTCCTGTAGAAGTCTAAACCATCTTAGAGAAATATCCAGTTGTGCATGGACACACAGAATAGCCACAACAGAAGGTAGGAGCACAAAAATACATAATTTAGAATTGGGCATTGGAAATTGTTTAGGCAGTGTAAATAATAGGGTTTCTAAAGGGGTGGATGGTGAAAAAAAAAACAACTCAAGTATCAAACTTCCTCATGCTTATCTAAAACAATTTAGGGAATCATAGAGAGAGAGCTAGCAGTACCTACTTGCGTAGTGACACATAGACCTAAATCACTGTGCAACAGAGGGTCAATTGTAAAATCTAGGAAAACTATACCAAAGATCATAAGGTAGAATACAATTACAAACCAAGCAGACTAGCACGAAAATATGTATACCCATAAAGCAGGCATATATAGATTTAGAGACCCAGATGGCTATCTGAATCAAACTTAGCAAACATGTATGGTAACCTAATAGTGACCTAACTAGGAACACTAAAATATACATGCAAATGGAGGATCTCTTTTAACACATGTATCAAATATAATAGTAGTCACCAACCTTAATAGAGGGGAATATAATAACTACTGCCAAACACGCAAGTCTAGGTAAGTGTCTAAATAAGATAAGGACCAAATTTTTGAATCGTGGAAATGCAAATGATTACCATATAACATCAAAAGAAAGACAAAGGATTAGTTCATTACAGGCATTGAAGCTACCCAATCTAGAAATCATTAAGCAGCATACTAATTAAGGGGACTAACACAACTAACCACGTAGGCCAAAGAAAGTAATATAGGTAAGCACAAAACACCACCCGGTGAACCGAAAGAATACATAAACAAGCACCAAATACTCAAGTTGTATGATTACAAGGTGAAATACTTGGATACATCATACCTTACATGCAACAAAAGGCCAACCCTAGATGATTAAAGATATACTAATAACCATCAACCATAATGTAAGTTAGAAAAATCACAGCTATTAACCATGGAAACCTAACAAAGCCCCCAGCTAAACTCAAAATAAAAGATTTGATGAGATAAATGGTATTCTCTATGTAAACCAAGTGAAAAAAACACAAGTAATCACACAAGCCTAGCAAACCTAACAAAATGTCTAAACAAATCAAGATGCAATGATGTAGCCCAAGGAAGACAAAGAAGACTAACAAAATGCTAACTTATAGGTAGACAAAAATAAATCATGACCGAACCACATGCAACAAAGGCACATTACTTCAATTATTTGTTAAAGAAATCTAACTACTATGAAATGGTAGGAAGAACAAACTGTCAGAAACTACTCAATCATGTGAAAGCAAGGAGTAAGTATGCACTATGACACTAAATCTGGACTCTTAGCAAGCTCACAGAAGAGATCAGAGTAAGATACCAATGTGAGAGCCACCTTCTCCCCAAAGTTATTAAAGGCGCAAGATGCTCCGCGGCTCAAAGGGTCTAAAGGACCTAAGGCGTGAGACGAAGGCACGAGCCTCATGACAGCGAGGCGGACATTTATTAAAAAAATTAAATAATGTTTTTAAAATAATATATGACTATATGTAATTGATATTGAAGTGGACGTGCCAAGTTGTTATTGGGCATGACTAATCATGTGGGCTTTTTTTCCTTTTGATCTACGGAGTAGGGAAGCTTACGAGAGTTTAGGCCTTTTTTCTTTTCCTTTTGATCTCATGTGGGCTTTTTTTTTCCTTTTGATCTACCGAGTAGGGAAGCTTATGAGAGTTTAGGCCTTTTTTTCTTTTCCTTTTGATCTTAAGAGACTTTTCAGTTTCCAAGAGATATTAACTGTCACATCCAACAATAGTCCCAATTCACAGGGGAAAAAATATTGGTTAGTAAAGAAACATATAAAAAGAAACAAAGCAACATATGCATGAGGGGCGCCTCAACGGGGCACGAGCCTCGATATGAGGCTTACTGAGGCATGCGTCTTATAAAGGGCGCCTCGCCCCCATGTTTCGAGGCGCGGATGCTCTAGCCTTGTGCACTTTGGATAACTTTTCTTCTCCCCAAGGGAACTAAGTGCAGAATTAAAAAGAGGAAGGGATCCTGTGTATATAAACTAGATTCCTAACTAGCAAAGGGTAATACATCATGTAATCTATTGGTAAGTTGATCATAATAATGATGATAATAATAGTAATAATTTATGATGATGATAATTGACAAAAGCTTTTTGTCAACTATCAAGTGTTAGAGTTTGACGAAAGGCCTCAACGTAAACTATCAGCTCTTGAGAAGTCTTTGAAAGTAAGTACAGCATAAGAGAAACAATAGATACTTTGGCATCCATCGAGATGCCTTTTTGGATGTTATGGCCTACTTCCAATCTTGGATGTCCAATTTAATGAACTTTTTAAGTTCAACCTACCTATTGTGCATTCTAAAGTATCATTCCTTGGAAACTCATGAGATCTGTGCTTCCCTAATCTGTAAGTGGTCATCTATGTTCCCTGTAATAGTAGCAAGTATCAACTTCTTAAAAACTACGGATGCCTTCCATTTTGACATTTTAAGCTAATCTACAAATAGCATTAACTTTCCTGGCATGATTAGGATATTCTTCCCACCAATGGGTATTAGTTTCTAATAGTTATCTGCGTGGGCCAAGAAAATGGCCAGAAACTCACATATGCTTGCACCATCATGTAATTTCAACAGGAACATGCATAATCGTGATATTTTCTCTTCTTGCAAATTGTTTAATTTGATCCAAATCGTTCTTTTTGTTTTCGAATATACTTTGTTATTAGTTTCTAATAGTTATGTGCATATGCACCAAAAAACACTAAGGAACTGACAGATACTTGCACCATCAGGTAATTTCGACATGCACATAATTGTGATGTTTATTTGATGTGGATGGCATTCATTTCTCTTTCTTGCCAATTGTTTTATTTAATCCAATCGATCTTTTCTGCTGTTAAACATACCTGCTTAGGGACGTTTGAATTTCTTTTATTTGTATGTTCTTTTTTCTTAATCCAAATTGCTTTTTTTTTTCATTTTGGTGAATTTGTGATATGACAATATAGCCTGACAAAGTTAGTCTCTCTATTGTATATGTAGCCTTGTGATGTCCTTGCAATTTAATAAATACTAACAACTACTTTTGCAGTCAAAAGGAGAATGTGAGTACCTAATAGCACTAGCAAAGCCTCATATGGAGAAGTCAACAGTTGTTGATAGTGCTACTGGTCGCAGTAAGGACAGCAGGTTGGCTTACCATAGATCTTTAAAGCTTTTCTAGTTGCAGTTAGTGAAGATTCTTATCATGATGTTTTCTGTAGGGTTCGTACAAGTTCAGGCACGTTTCTTAAAAGAGGACGAGACAAAATCATCCGTGCCATTGAAAAAAGGATAGCAGATTTTACATTCATACCTGTAGGTAGGTGATTGGATGTGGAATATTTTATATACCAAGGGAGTGTGCATGTTCAATTGTTCTTTGTTTAACCAATTTTCTTTTAGGAGCTCGAAGATGATGATTATATCAGATTCACACAAGTTGTAAGACAATGTCCACCACAAAGAAGAGCCTTCTTCTTGGCAGATACAAAGAAAACAATAAGTGAAACTTCTAGGTGTGTTTGCATCCATATCAACCCCCCACCCCCACCTCTAAACCCCTGCCCTCCCCACACCCCCCACACCCTTCCTCCTCCTCCTCCTACCCTGCCCTCCCCCCTCTTTACGCATCCTCCCCCCTGCACGCCCTCTCTTTCGTTTCTGTCTTCTTCTCTGCTGCCCCTTAAATCCCCTGCCAGCAATCCCCAAGACCCACACACACAAGGGCAAACACACTTTGTTGGCTAATAAGATACTACAATTAGCCATTTAGAATCTGTTACAATAACATAAAAACATAACCCTCAGCCCTCACTATACATAACCTCATCTCTCACTACATAGTTTTGGTGCAGTCAGGGTACTTTAATATGTTGTTAGAGCAACCCAGGTTCAAACTCTCTGGAACCCCTTTTATGATGACTTGAAAAAATAATACCACTGTGTGAATCCATCTATGGCCCAAAAATGGTCTTCGACCTGCATATGTGTGCTAGAATAGTATAAACATATAGTCATCAACCCTCACTAGAACTCTACAGTTTTGGTGCAATGGCACGGTCTTTAACAAAACAATGTGTGTATTTTGAATCCAACTTTAGCCTATGAGGTGCTTTATCTTTATCAGTGAGCTCTCATGAAGGTTATTATGTGCTTGACAGCCTCCTTTTACCCGATTTAAACTACATTTCAAAATTTTCACAATTATTTCGTCTGAAAGATTAAACTATTGTATAGAGTTCAAGGTGGAGGTGTATATCTTTAGAAAGTTAAAAGTTAAGTTTACCAGAGAATGGTTTGGATGTGCAACAGAGAACTTGGGAGTTAGAACTGATAGGGTTGTAGTTGAAGGTGCTAGTTCGGGAAGGGTAAAGCAAAATGAACATGAATTGGATCTATTTAAAAAGATGCGCTTGAGTATACCAATTACCAAATGAAGTACAATGTTTGTGCCGCCAGTTGTATTTTATGTTGATAATAATGAAACATAACTACAATACTGAAACTCCAAAATGATGTATTAATGGTCCATGCCTTGTCTCCAACTAGGCATTGGGATTGCATAAGATGATGATGACCTATTATGGTATATCGGATATTGTAGGTAACTAACATGTGGCTACTATTGACATGTGGTATATTTGATATTGTAGGTAATCAACATATGCATTATACCTTCTTGAGCTTATAGATAGATAAAGTGGCGCAATCATCGACAAATATGGCTATTTGTTCCATTTACTCCTTTTTTCTAGTGTGCTCAAGCTAAGCATGTAGCGTAGACAAGTTAGATGTAGGGAAAAACTTTCTTATGCAAAATTTATGTGAATTTTACTTTAGCTTGCCTTTATTGAAACAGAGGTTGATATAAGCCAATATCCTAATCAACTCATAAGTTGTAATTGATTGATATTTCCACCCAGATGCAACTTAGATGTTAATGTAATCTACAATTTTGGTTGTGAAAGAGTTTGATTGAATTTTGGAAAAAGATTTAGATCAGACTTTTAATACCAGCTTGCTGTCCACACACATCCACTAACCTATATGGGTTAACTTCAAATTTTCTTAGTCGGTTGAAAGATGATATGAAGTAGTAAAAGGTTAATATTGTGCGCGACTAGTTCCCCAGAGATTTTTTGGCTGAGAAACTGTCTAGACACCGAGACATTTGAAGACAAAACATTCTTGCTTGGGGAAAACCTTCTTCCCTTTCTTTAGAACGCAAGCCAATATGAAACTGTGAAGATTGAATGCGAAAACTGAAGAGTGATATTAGGATGTATAGATGCTGATAACAGTCAAAGAGAAGGAAATATACCTATATACCTATGAACCAACCAATACTCATTTTCCAGAAAATGCATAATGCTACCAGTTACCTTTTAAAGGGTTACTTTCTCATTAGGGATAGGAATCCCCAAAATTCCTTTAAAGGTTTGTAAAACCAGCTAATGGTACCTCTACTCAGTTATCATTTCAATTGTTTCTGCCAAAACTCATTACATTTTGATTCATTAATCAGAACCCTTTGTTATAATTGTGTCTTGTTTGCGAGTCTTCCATTTCCTACTTTGCATATGCACTAGTATGGGTTTCGACAAGTAGAGATTGTCACCCATACAAGTCTACTTGGTGCTTCTTAATATGCAGTTAAATTCATCTCTTTGCTTCTCTATCCATTCGTTATATCAAATTCCACGTATGAGTAATAGCTTGTTAACGTATCTTCTACAGAACATGGGGAGGGTCTTCAAATTCTCCACTATGAAGTTGGACAAAAATATGAGCCGCATTATGACTACTTCCTTGACGAGTTCAACACTAAGAATGGTGGTCAACGTATAGCTACTGTTCTTATGTATCTGTATGCATCATGCTCAACTTTGGTGTAAAACTGGTCCTTTTACGTCATGATTTTATGTACAGTACTGAAGCAACTGATACTTTTTTTGTTAATTTTTCCTAATTATATCTCTCAGATCAGATGTTGAAGAAGGTGGCGAGACAGTATTTCCTGCTGCATCAATAAATAGCAGTTCATTGTCTTGGTATAATGAACTATCTGAATGCGCAAAGAAGGGCCTTTCCGTCAAACCAAAAATGGGAGATGCATTACTTTTCTGGAGCATGAGACCCGATGCCACCCTAGATCCATCAAGTTTGCACGGTTGGTTGTTAATCTAAGACAAGCTTCCTTTTTAGTGCTCAGTTATGAATTTTTGGATTTGAACTCATTGTTTGGTTTACTGGGAACATGGGCTTCCTTTGGACTATATACTGGAATGTTGTTCACATTCTCAACAATTGTATCTGCATATTGATAGATTTAATTAGATAGCTTTATAATATCATTTTTAAATTTCCTTGCAGGGGGGTGCCCAGTTATTAAAGGAAACAAGTGGTCATCGACAAAGTGGTTGCATGTTAATGAGTACAAAGTGTAATGTAAAACAGCTATAGGTAATCTCCTGGTTCCAGCATAGGCAACTAAATCTGAAATAGTGTATACTATTTTGAGAAATCCTCTGTTCACCACCATGCCATTCTCATAGGAGTGGCTGAGCCTTTATGTGAGTCTTTATATTGATTATACAAAAACTTCGGAAATTTCTGCGATTCAAATAGATTATGATCAGACTTTTAGTGGAAAGTGGACAAGAATTTGTGGTTTTTTATGCTTTAAGCTTATTTTATCTCAATCAATTTACGTCAATGTCATAATAAAATCTCATCAATTCTATTATTATTCAGTTTTCTAACCATGAATGCCTTTATTTTCTCCTCTCCATTAGTGTAAGCATGCAATGAGTAAATATACAAGATGGAGGCTATAAAGAGTTTGATAACTGATTTCTTACAGCCATCCTTCTCTCTTCTATTTTCATTTTCTCGATAAGATATGCAATTTACCTTTCTAGCTAATTGAGAACACTTACTGTCCGTCGTGCTTTTATCTGTATGATATGCTGATTTTGGGGAGCAAAATTTTCATTTTGAACTTTTAATACAATTAGATTGAACATGCTAGACTAAGAGCTTATATGTGAGAAAAATTCAAATAAAGGTGCAAAGGGATACAAACTGTTACGAGGGAGATTATGATCTCAGCCTATTATGTATTTATAATTATGAACGGAACTAGAGTTTGTTTGAGCGGAAATCTAAAATCCTACCAGCCTATGGATCACTTGTTACATTTTCTCCTAGACTAAATATAATTCCGGGCCTTAATTTTCTTGAGATTAGCCAATGATTATGTGTATTCCTATAATGTCTAGCTGAGGGATTTTGAGTAAAATACAGTTTGTTTTCACTTGGTACTTTCCAGACAATATTACCAAAATATGGTCCTTTGACAAAATGTGTTTTGAATATGTGATCAAAATAATACAACCATGGTTTGGAAATGTGGTTTTATTATTTACGCCGCATTGGCAAAATACTATTTATGGAATCTATATTTAAATCGTGGGCATATATCGTGTTTTCAAGACTTAATTTTATTACCTAAATCATGTTTTCAGGATGCGGTATATCGAAGTCCCATATTTTTGATAACGTCTTTCAAGAGTGCCTATTGCAAAGATTTTATCATTTTTATTTGCCGTCTGTTGAATGGATGATAATGGTTTCGCCCTTATTTCCTTTGATTGTAGTCATGTTATTTGAAATAACCAGTGGTGTTGAGTTAAAGATTTTATAATAATCATTTCAAAGTATTTTCATGGTGCCTGTATAGAAATAGTACATCTCCAATTTTTGTGTGCTGGTGGTGGATTCTATGCTTTTAAATCTGATGGAAGTCGATAGTTTCACCTGAAACTATAGCTAGGGATTTCTGCAAGCTTACATGATTAAGGAATACTGTCTGCATATACTGCAAAGTCAAATATGTAACTTAATTCTTTATGTAATATGCAATGTTGGTAGCTGTTAGAACCATGCTTTGTCTCCTTGAGGTGCATTATAGATTTCGGATTTTGGAAGATTCTATTCAATATACACAGTTAAACTTCTGTCAACCCTGAAATGTTTAAACCTAATATATACGCATTCAAACTTCCATCAACTGTGAAATGTTTTAACTTATGCCCAGCAAAGAATGTAGGGTTAAGTGCGGAAAGCAATCTGCCTGAAGATGGTTCTGTTAGAAATTGATTGTACTTCACTAACCAGTTCTGCGAAGTTGAATATGTCGTCGAGACTTGAATCGTGCATTTAGCAGCACTTTCCTTAAAGTGTTTCGGGCACTCCGGTAACGTCTTGGAGTCAGCACGCCAGAACATCCAGGATAAGACAACCTTTCTCTGCCGGAGGTTCACTAGACGCTGTGAGACACCGACGTAGGAAAGAACACCTTTCTGGAAACTTTGGAAGAGAAAAATAAGAGGAATGAATACTCGGGTTCTGTGTATTTTGGACTCAGAAATCTGTTGTATTTATAGATAAATTAGTGTTGTTTCGTGAAGTCGCGACCCTTCCGAAACAACATTCATTCATCTGTTCGCAGATTCATTCACCCTTTCGTTTGTCTGGGCTGCTGCAAAAAATAGGAATTCTCGGGGCGAGAATTGCCGCGAGGAGCCCGAGGTCCGAGCCTACGCCACTCGCCCGATGCCAACGTTGCCCAAGTGCACAAGTGCGTCTACAATGCGCCACTATCGCCTCTACGTCCGTGCCCGATCCCGATCCCGATCCCGAGCCGGAGTCGGTGTTGCCGATGGCAACACCGGCTACATTTTCATGAAGAGGTTAAAACAACAACCATTGGTCACCCACTAGCAACCCTTTGGTTGTTGCACACTCCACATGAGTGCACATTCCTATTTAAGCACTCCCAAAACCTTTCTCTTTTTTCGATGTGGGACTAAAGTCCCTTTTTTTTCCTTTTCATCTTTTAAGAACAACAAAGGAAATTAATTAATTCCAACAATCTCCCACTTGTTCCATAAATGATGGAAAGGAATTTCAGAATACGTCACTTAAAGAATGTTAATACAGTTAGGTATCTTTCGATTTGAACCTAACCTTAGTAAATGCAACACAAGATTTTATCGAAATCTCTGGTAGCTGGACTTTAAACCAGTTATTCCTTATGATAAAATCGGTGTTACTTTACACACATTCTTTTGTAGTTCTTCGCCTACATCTCTCGCTTAGCACTATTAATGGCCATGTGCTGATCCTGTCTCGTAAATTTTTATAAGATAAACTCCAGATCTTACTGAGACGGCACCATCTCTAAATTCACATTGGTGAAGTTCTTTCAGTATCTCTGTTGCTTTACAGATACATGTCAACATTACTGAACTTCATTAAGAGTTTTATAAACTCAACCCTCAAATTGCAACAGTCGACATAATCATGTCGTATACATCCAAATTAACAGTTTGTTGTTACCCATTGAATCTAAGATTAAGGTTTTCTTAACATTAGATTGGGTTGCCACTGTTGTTGGAACTCTTACTCAAGGAGTTTTAATCCCATACCTCTCGAGGTAGACTTTACTAAATCCCTAGCTAGTGGTTTAGTAAAGGGATCAGCTAAGTTATAGCTGGTACGCACATACGTAAGAGAAATGATTCCATCTTTGATCAATTTCCTTACGTAGGTATGTCTTAGACTTATATGTCTAGACTTCTCATTATACACTTCGTTGTAGGCTCTTGCTAGAGTAGCTTGACTATCGCAATGTATTGACACTTTTGATACATTCTCTTTAGCCAGCGGAACTTCTAATAGAAGATCCCTCAACCACTCAGCTTCTTGTCCTGCAGAAGCTAGAGCCACAAACTCTGACTCCATGGTCGAATGGGTAATGCACGTTTGTTTCTTGCTCTTCCAAGAAACTGCCCCTCCGGCTAGCGTAAATACCCAACCTGTCGTAGATTTGTTATCCCCGACACTTGATATCCAACTAGCGTCGGTATATCCTTCTAATACGGCAGGAAATCTACCATATTGTAATCCAAGATTCTTGGTTTTCAAAAGATAACCAAAAATTCTTCCGATAGCCCTCCAATGCTCATTATTAGGGTTGCTAGTAAATCTACTCATTTTACTAACTGCAAATGCTATATCAGGTCTTGTGCATTGCATTAAATACATAAGACATCCAATAGCACTTGCGTATTCTAATTGAGCGACGGCTCTTCCAGAATTCTTTTCTAGTTTAACACTTGGATCAAATGGAGTGTTCACTTCTTTGAACTTTAGGTGTTTGAACTTGTCTAGCACTTTCTCAACATAGTGCGACTGCGTAAGTTCAAAACCCCCACTGTTTTGTATTACTTTGATCCCTAAAATAGTGTCAACTTTTCCAAGATCTTTCATCTTGAATGTGGAAGTTAGAAACCTCTTCGTTTCTGTAATTCCACTCATCTCGTTGCTAATGATCAACATATCATCAACGTAGAGACAAAGAAATATCACAATATTTCCATATACTTTAGTGTATAAACACTTATCACAAACATTGTGAACAAAGCCATTAGAAATTATGACTGAGTCAAATTTCTGATGCCACTGCTTTGGTGCTTGTTTTAATTCGTACAAGGATTTAACAAGCTTGCATACCTTTTGTTCATTTCCCGGGAGTACGAACCCTTCCGGTTGCTCCACGTAAATCTCCTCATCGAGATCTCCATTTAAGAATGCCGTTTTGACATCCATCTGATGAACATTAAGATGATGCAATGAAGCTAACGCAAACAATATTCTAATTGTAGTCGTTCTTGCTACTGATGCATGTGTCAAAATAATCAATTCCTTCTTTTTGTCGAAATCCTTTGGCTACTAGTCTAGCCTTGTAGGTGTTTAAATTACCATCACTATGATACTTTTTCCTGAACACCCACTTACATCCAATAGGTCTTGACCCTTTGGGCAGATCGACAATTTCCCAAGTGTGGTTAGACATTATCGAATCCATCTCATCTTGGATAGCATCTTTCCAAAAAGATGAGTCCCGCGAAGCTATTGCTTCCTTAAAGGTTTTAGGATCATCTTCCACCTGAAGAATGATAGGAATCTTTCGAATATATTTCTCTGTATTTCCTTCCACTAAGTAAAAGGAAATGAGTTGAGAATCTATTTCGTCAGGTCCTAGATCCTTAGCCTTTCGAACTCTCTTGCTGATCCGAAGCTCGGGTTGTTTTTCAACTAACCGTGAAGAGCTCTCCTCACGAGACTCTTCATTAGCAGGAATTTCAGGATCCTTATTCTTAGTAATAAGGTTCTCGAAAAACTCCACATCTCTGGATTCGACAATAATGTTAGACTCTAAGTTTAAAAGTCTATATGCCTTACTATTGGCAGCATAACCTACAAAAGCATTTTTGATTCCACGAGGACCTAATTTGGTCCTTTTAGGATCCATATTTTTGTAATAAGCTATGCACCCCCACACTTTAAAATAACTGATATTAGGCTTACGGCCTTTCCATATCTCATATGGTGAAATACCAGTTTTCTTCAAAGGAATTCGGTTCATTATATGACATGCAGTAAGTAAAGCTTCTCCCCACAAACTAAATGATAATTCAGAATGCATTAACATTGCATTTATCATTTCTTGATACGTTCTATTTTTTCTTTCTGCTAGTCCGTTCTGTTGAGGTGTCCGTGGTGCAGAACATTCATGAATAATACCGTTTTCTTCACAGAAGGTATTAAATTCAAAAGAAAAATATTCACCACCTCTATCACTTCTAAGTATTTTAATCTTTCTACCAAGTTGATTTTCAACCTCTGATTTATATATTTTAAAAGCATTAAAGGCTTCATCTTTATGCTTTAATAAATATACATATGTAAATCTAGAGCAATCATCAATGAAGGTAATAAAGTATTTATTACCTCCTCGAGATAATGTGCCATTAAATTCACATAAATCAGAGTGAACTAAATCTAGTAGATTGGTATTACACTCTACACTGTGAAAAGATTTTTTAATCATTTTGGATTTTGCACAAATTTCACACTTATCTAAATCTTCAGAATTGCATGAAATTAATCCAGATTTAATTAACCTTTTCATAGTGCTAATACCTATATGCGCTAATCTACTATGCCATAAAGTAGATGGCTCAATCATGTAAGCAGAAGTAGAAACTTTATTAATATTATTATTAATGATACAAAGTTTTATCATACCCTCATCGGTATATCCCTTTCCAACAAACACTCTATTACGGGTCAATATTAATTTGCCCGACTCAAAGACAGACTTTATTCCAGGTTTACCCAACAAGACTCCACTGACGAGGTTCCTACTCATATCCGGGACGTGAAGTACATTAGTCAGAGTTACTTTCTTCCCGGAAGTGAATTGGATTTCCACATCACCTGTTCCCACGACCGTTGAATGTCCTTCATTTCCCATCTGAACTTCTTGTCCATCATTGACTTCAGAATAGGTCTTGAATGCTGCTTTGTCGTATGAAACATGAATGGTAGCACAAGTATCGTACCACCATCCTGGAGCCTTCCCTTTGACCGTCATGAGTTTGCCCACCGTAGCAATTATGTCCTCTGTCTCAGTGAGATTTACCTCGCTGTTTTGGGTCTTTCGAACCCGACAGTCTCTGGCATAATGTCCTGCTTTGCCACATACAAAACAGCCGTTCTTGGGTCCTTTGGCGTTGCCGGAGTTCTTGAACTTTTGTTGGTCCTTCTTAGGACCGAGAAAGTTCTTCATTCCTGCAGGCTTCTTGCCTTTCGCGCTCACCGCGTTAGCTTTAGAAACTCCGTTGTTCTCGGATTTCTGTCTTTCCTTCGATTCCTCTTCGATTCAAAGGTGTTTTTGAATCTGTTCCAGTGAGAAATCCTCAGAGCTGTGAAGTAGTTTCTTCCGATAACTATTCCAAGATGCTGGCAATTTAGTAATTATAGCACCAACTTGGAATGGTTCCGGAAGTTCTATCTTCACTGTCCTGAGTTTGTTGACTAGAACTTGTAGTTCGTGTACTTGGGCCAGTATAGGCTTTGTATCAATCATTTTGTAATCAAAATACTTTGATATAAGAAATTTCTTTGTACCTTCTTCTTCTACTCTGAATTTGAATTCCAGAGCCTTCCAGATGTCAATTGCCGAAGGATTTTCTGTGTAGAGGTCGTACAGTCTGTCCGACAGGGTGTTCAGAATGTGACCACGGCACAGCAGTTCGTCCTCGTTGCGCTTTTTGCGTTCTGCCTTGACCGCATCAGAATCTGCTGCAGTGGGTTCTGGAATGGGTGGCAGATCTGGATCGAGGACGTAGTAGATCTTCAGTGCTGTCAGGAGGAAGATCATCTTGTCCTGCCAGCGTGTGAAGTTTGTCCCGTCGAAGCGATCTAGTTTTACTAGATCCTGATTCATGACCTTGATGCTCGAAATCGCAGCCTCGGACGCCATTATTTGCAGCACTTTAAGATTGTTAGAAATTGATTGTACTTCACTGACCAGTTCTGCGAAGTTGAATATGTCGTCGAGGCTTGAATCGTGCATTTAGCAGCACTTTTCTTAAAGTGTTTCGGGCACTCCGGTAACGTCTTGGAGTCAGCACGCCAGAACACCCAGGATAAGACAGCCTTTCTCTGCCGGAGGTTCACTAGACGCTGTGAGACACCGGCGAAGAACACCTTTCTGGAAACTTTGGAAGAGAAAAGTAAGAGGAATGAATACTCAGGTGCTGTGTATTTTGGACTCAGAAATCTGTTGTATTTCCGATGCCACGTTGCCTAAGTGCACAAGTGCGTCTACAATGCGCCACTATCGCCACTATCGCCACTATAGCCCGTGCCCGTGCCCGAGCCCGAGCCGGTGTTGCTGTTGCCGGCTACATTTTCATGAAGAGGTTAAAACAACAACCATTGGTCACCCACTAGCAACCCTTTGGTTGTTGCACACTCCACATGAGTGCACATTCCTATTTAAGCACTCCCAAAACCTTTCTCTTTTTTCGATGTGGGACTAAAGTCCCTTTTCTTTCCTTTTCATCTTTTAAGAACAACAAAGGAAATTAATTAATTCCAACAGGTTCTTGATTTGTTTTGCAGCAACTGTGAGTTTGTAGACGAAAACTTACTAAAAATCTTGATGACATTTGCTAGCTAGTGTGAATTGAGATTTGAAACACTTTCATAACCTTCCGTCAATATTTCATGTTGCCAGGGTCTCTTGTGACCAGCATCTCCTGCAGCTAGGGGTGAGGGTTCGGTTTAAATCGAAATAGTCAAAACCAAATAAACCAAAATTCTACAAAACCGAAATTGAACCGAACCGAATAACGATTCGATTTATTTGGTTTGTTCAGTTGGACAAATTCTATTGTATGGGTATGGTCCAAAGTTAAAATTGTGGTTCAATAATATTAAAAATTATAATTTTTATACACGCATTTGTTGTATTTGTGTCTAAAGTTATACCAGTTGTTAAATTACCAAAGTTTGGTTTCAAAATATAAATAAAATTGTTGTTTTTAAAATATACACATTTTAATTACAACATATGTATAGAATTGAAGGTATTTACATAACTGACAAGTCTTGTTTGGTTTTCGGTTTTGGACCGAAACCAAAAACTGAAAACCAAATAAGAAGTTTCAGTATTTTTAAAATCGAAGAAATTAAACCCAATTTTGGGGTTGGCTTGTATGAAAAATCCATCCGCAGGATGGATTTTATGAAATGTCCAGAATTATATATTTTCACGTTAAATATTCTAATATTCCCTTTAGATTGGACGTGTGGGGAGACTCCCTTGCGCCTTTAGTTGCTGGATCTCTGGATGTCTCTGTAGTGCTCTTTCTCTTTTTATCTGCTCTCCTCCGGGGCTCTAGTGCTCTAGAAAATCCTCTCTCTTGCAAGGGAATGGCACCTTGCTATTTATAGGAGTGGAATGCGATCATTAGGGTTTGCAATGATTGCCTCCTCGAGAAGTCGGCGGTTAAAGATCAATTAATCTGGGCCATTAATTCTGATTGTAGCAAATCTAGGCAATTAATGGGGATTACATCAAATCTCTGTGGGCAATTAATGATGATTGCCATGATTTGTTATGCCAAGCTCGGATCTTCCGCCACGTGTTCAATTTGCATTATTGGAAATGATCTGATTTGATCCCAGTAATTATGAGGATGGCACTAAACCTGGTTGTTGGGATTTGTTGATGAATCTTGATCGATTTGATGCCACGTGTCCCACTATTATTATGATGCTAGCTGTAGGGACGCGGGAAAAACTAATCTTCTGCCACGTGTCTTAACCGCGACCCACTTAGAAAATCCGAACCGCATGAGGATTGTTCCCTACTGAGCCGCATAAGACTGGCCACGTATGAAAATGATCTGAGCCGCATGAGCGTAGGCGACCGCATGATGGGTGGCTTCTCAGTGAGCCGCATGAAGATAGTCCTCGTGGGCCGCATAGGGTAGACTCTGCCTGAGCCGCATGAGGTGGCCTCTACTTGAGCCGCAGGGAGTGGCCTCTGCCTGAGTCGCATGCGACTGTCCACGTGTCAAGGCCGCATGAAGGATTTTGGGGTTTGATGGATTGTGTCAGAGATTTTCTTCGTTTTCCTAGGAGTCTACCATTATGACAGAGTCATTATTGCAGCTTTATGTCAGAGCCGTCAGTTCTCCTTTATGTCAGAGCATTAAATAGGGCCTTTGCTTAATGGCTATTTGTAGAAGCGAACCGCAGAAGGCCACGTGGTATTGCTTGAGCCGCATGTCCAAGTTGGTGACTTTTGAACCGCATGATGCTCTTGAGCCGCATGAAGCTCGTCTGTTTTTGAACCGCATGGATTTTCCTGTTCTGAGCCGCATGGACAATCATGTTCTTTTCTATGCTTCTACAATGTTTGAAAATTTTGGAGGAGAAAACCTATATTCGAAACTGAGCGGTGTATGGAAGAAGAGGAAGTATCGAAATATTTTTTTTGAAGAGTAGGGTTCGGGGGTGTTTTCAATATATATTTATGTATTCCTACTATGCCAATATTTGGTTTTATTTATATACACCAATAGGTTTTGTATATATAATATTTTAATAGAAGATAAATATACATGTTGCAACAATAGATTATATTTTAGAGTATTTAATAAATATTTGTTACATTAGTATATATATATAAATTCTAGTATAATTTAATTATTTATTTTTATGTATGGTAACTCCTACAAAAAAAACTTGGTGCCTTATTTTAAAATAATTAGATTAATATTGATACACATTTTTATATTTATATTTTTAAGTTTAGTGGATAATTATAGTCATAAGATATATGTTAATATATGTATAATATATATTAATCTTAATATGTTATATATATATATATATATATATATATATATATATATATATATATATATATATATATATGAAAAAAAAATATATGAATTTATATGACAAGTTATATCTCGTGAGATATTGTAAACAATATCTCGCGAGATGTTAAACTCAAACAGACCCGGCCCTTTGGTTTACTGAAGCTCGGTTACAACAGTATGTATATAAGGTTCGAGAGAGAGCCGGAGAGAAGAACCGTCAAACCCTAACCCAAATCCTAGATTCTGACGGCGCGCCAGCCTCCTCGACATCCTGGGCAGCCACCCCGCGACCGCGCGCCGCTGCGCAAGTCGCCGGACGGTGACAAAGCCCCACGCGAGGCACAACAGCAGCCTCAGTAGAGGCGGCGGCGGAGCCCTATGCGTAGCCAGATTCCCGACACCACGGTTCACCGTTTGTCGAACCAATTTTGCAGGTAAAATTTCAACCTGACCCTTTCGAATATCTGTCAGTTAGTTGAATAGGATTGAACATGATTCGACAGGAATTCGAATCAAAACATTGAAGAAAACTTGTTCAAAACAGAACAGTTTCATGTATTAAATCCTTGTTTTAGAAGTCAGATGTAGATCAGAACATTACGCAACATCAAAAACTAATTTACAGCAGTCCTAGACAACCTATAGGGCTTTGAACCTTTTTTTTGTAGAATCGAATTTCGTCGACTGTGCATCGAGAAATCGGATGTCCAAAACTGATAAAAATCCGTTTTCAAAACTGTAGAAATATTGAAAAACTCTTCGATACGACGTGCGTCCCGCCAAACCGAACGACGTGGTCGCGAACCGAAAGCATCAAAAGGTGGGTATCGACTTCGCGGACGTGTGGACTTTGACGGAATTCAAATTGGTTGCGTGTGCGCGACGAATTTGATGCGTATCCTAAATTAGAAGGATAAAAAGGTCATTCGAAATTCCCTTTATATATTTTTCGCTAATTCTGGGCATGCGATGAAATGTTATTTTGCGGTGGATTTTTCATAAAATTTTTACAATTTTTGAACATTTTATAAATTTTTTCTTTTAAAATCGAAGCCGAATTGAAATTTTATTTTCCAAAACCGAATCATCTCATTCGATTTAGTTTTTTTTGTTCCAAAATCGAATAATGCTCACCCCTACAGCACCCTATTTGTATGAGCTGCTGCGGAGACAGGAAATTGTTTGCAGCTTGATTCTTTTCCTAATCTCCTTTCTATCACAATGAGTCAATGACCAGAGGATGCAGCAAACCGTGGGCTCCATGGGCCTCTTGAAGAAATTATTCAGTAATTCGGACTCATTGTGGCGGAGTATAAGCTGGACTAGCCTGGGCTCGTGTAGCCGGGCTTAAAATTTTTTTTTACTAGAAGCTAACAGAATATTATCACATGTAACTACAGATGGCAGTCTTAGTTTTAATTGATAGTCGTTGGATAGTTTTAATTGATAGAGTTGTTGGATGTTTATTTGGTAGACCTATGATTCAATTCTTGCATACGTAGGTTGTGTGGATTTTCATAATTTTTTGTTGTATTTTTGAGTTTATTACATGACTGAGTTTTTTCTCATCACTACTCTCAGCTCCCCAACACCCCTGCCCACCTCCCCCCCCCCCCCCCCCCCCCCCCCCCTCCCCGCCGCGGTGCAGCATGATTCTCTTCTACATGATGGCATGCAGATGAGTACATGAAGTGGCAGCCTGAAATAGTCCTTCTCATTCCTATGCCATGCTCTTAGTCTCAGTCTCAGCTCCCCTCCCCCCTAATTTTTTTTTTTTTAACTTTGTCCTTGGTGCATCATGATTCTCCTCCACTTTATAGCATGTAAATGAGTACATAAAGTGGTAGCCTGGAATAGTCCTCCTCATTTCTATGTCATTAAGTGGAGGAAAATTAAGATGCATGATAAGCACGGCTTACCAAATAATTCCTCCACCACTTGGCCCCGCCTGCCATTGATGCACATATCAAAGGAAAATTGTAGCCAAAATTCTCGAAAGCATGACAAGATTTGGTATTTAATTGAGTGGCATTGAGAAACAAGCAAGAAACAATTTTTTTTTTTCTTTTTGCCAAACACTGAAACAATTCAATGCTCACCAAACTGAGCCCTTCATCTGATTAAAAATGTCGTTATATGCTGATAGATCTTTGAGTTGATAGTAAAGAGAGTCTAGCTCTTAGAATTTACAAAACAAAACAAAAAAAGTGCACAAAAAAATCTCTCTTCCTCGAAAAACATTATGTTTCAAATTAATATGAAATATTCTGCAGGAATAGTTCAATGATCAATGGCCTCCACGCCTCAAGGAAGTATTTTTCTTGAGTGAACCCAATCCCGAATTTGAGTGGCCAACTTAATTTCTGTTTTAGATGATTTTTCTCTTTTCTTTTTCTTTTTCTTTTTCAATTGATAAATTTAAGCCAATCTTACCATTAGCAGCAGAATTAACCATCTAATCGACGACGGAGAGTCGGGCTCTAGACAAGATCAAGCACACACCTCAAGAATCAACCTCTAACAAATGGTATGGCTCAGCTGAGAGATGTTCAGGGCTGGTCCAGGAAGTCCACAAGACTTCAAATTTGAGTAACCCTTCTCTGCTTAGAGTAACCTCTCAGGATTAGCGTGACACCACAAGAGGTTGGGGTCGGGGTCACAGATGACCTCCTACGACTGACCGACAATAAGATTCAAGGGTAAGCAAAACTATAGTTTCAGATAGGACAACCCAACCTCTGACAAATGGTATGGTTCAGCTAAGAGATGTTCAGGACTGGTCCAGGGATAAGTCCACAAGATTTCAAATTTGAGCAACACTTCTTTGCTTAGGGCAACCTCTCAGGATTAGTGCGACCCCACAAGATGTTGGGGTCGGGGTCACGGATGACCTCCTACGACTGGCCGACAATAAGAATCAGGGGTAACCGAAACTATAAAACTATAGTTTCGGATAGGGCAACCCAACTCCGGCCAAGATGCTTCTCCTGCCAAGCTTGAAGTAGCAGAGAAAGCAAATTGACAAAAATGAGGCATAAGAAACTTATTATCGCTTCACAGTACCAGAAGGAATTACAATGATAAATAACATTACATGTCCCAAGTTTCAACCAGGTTCAAAGTAAAGAGGGCATCGTCTATCAGGCCAATAATTAGAAATGCTACATGTAAGACAAAAATAAAATAAAATTGCAGGTGTTGTGAAAATTGCATATGGATGTCCAAATAAAGAACTGGTTTACTCTCTTAAATAGAGAACTTATAACTCTTGACTTTTGGGTTACTCTCTTAAGCCTACAAAAAGTGAACTTATAATGTATTTTGAGATATGCAGTTGAAGAAATGAAATAGCGCTTCACTCCCTCACTCTCTATTATTCTCTACAAAAATGCTATTTGGCTCCCAAAATTTTTGGGTGATACCATCTCCCATTATGTGGCATATGACATGGCTGATGACATGGCAAAATAACATTAAACATTAAAATTAATATTAAATTAAAATTAAAATTAATATCAAATTAATATTAATATTAAAATTAACATTAATATTAACATTAAATTAAAATTAGCATTATATTAACATTAAAATTAATTTTAATATCAAATTAACATGAATATTAATATTAACATTAATATTAATATTAATTAACATTAATTAATATTAATATTAGTTTTAACATTAACATTAAAATTAACATTAACATTAAATTAAAATTAGCATTAACATTAATATTAACATTAACAATAAAAAAAATGGATAATTAATTTTTTGGGTTAAAACATGACATGTCAGCTGCTATGTCAGTTGTCATGTCAGATGCCACGTAATAAGAGATGGCATCATCTAAAAAATTTGGGAGCCAAATAGCATAATTGTATTCTCTAAGTACTTACTTTATTCTGTGCAAGTTTTAACAGCAGGGCTGTTTTAATATGGTTTTTTCTAAGGGCACCACCCTTTTTGCTAGGGGCTAGCCCAAAAATGTTTTAAAATATTACAAGTTTGCCATCAATTTTTTTTACTTGGGGCTAGCCCAAGCAAAGGTATAAATACCAACTTTTGTTTTCTTTTTCTCTCTCCTTCTACTCTTTTCTTTTCTCCCTCAACTCTTTTCTTCTCTCCCTCAACTCTAGGTCAAAGAATTTAACCCCAAGTTTTTTTCCAACCTACATTTTTTTCAATTTTTTCTCTCAACTCTAGGACATTGATTTTTATCCCAAAATTTACCCTCAACTTTAGGTCATTGACTTCTCTCATTTATTAGTAAGTCATCGAATTTTATCCCTAAAATTTCGACAAAAAATGCTAAAACGGAGGTCCAAACATCATTTTTTTGCGATTCTAAAATTTCGGAAGGCCGTCTAACGATAAATTTGTTAATCTCAGGCTCCTCAAAGATACGCTCATTTTGCGACAAACCGGGCCTCGTTTCGACCTCCCAGTCAAAAGATATGACCCTCCAAAGTTTCAACTGACCATAAAATGCACCGGAATGACCATTCTCCGTCTTAATTTACACGGAGAATGGCTATTTCCAGTGTTAAAACGTAGGTGACTGACCATTTTTCGTGTTAATTTACAAGGGGAGAATGACCATTCTCCGTGCTCCGTGCTAAATTACAGAGACTTACAAATAGGACTGCCACCCCCCAGGCAGTCCTATACTGAAGTAGGACTGCCAGGGTGCTGGCAGTTCTAATTCAATGTAGGACTGCTAGGGGGGTGGTAGTCCTGATACTGGATCAGATAGCCATTCTCCGTGCTAAATTACACGGAGAATGGCCATTCTCTGTGCTAAATTAAGAGTTTTCAGTTGAGGAGCTCCTCATAGAGTTTGATAAGTAGGACTGCCACCCCCCAGGCAGTCCTATACTGAAGTAGGACTGTCAGGGTGCTGGCAGTCCTAATTCAATGTAGGACTGCTAGGGGGGTGGCAGTCCTGATACTGGATCAGATAGCCATTCTCTGTGCTAAATTACACGGAGAATGGCCATTCTCCGTGCTAAATTAAGAGTTTTCAGTTGAGGAGCTCCTCATAGAGTTTGATAAGTAGGACTGCCACCCCCCAGGCAGTCCTATACTGAAGTAGGACTGCCAGGGTGCTGGCAGTCCTAATTCAATGTAGGACTGCTAGGGGGTGGCAGTCCTGATACTGGATCAGATAGCCATTCTCCGTGCTAAATTACACGGAGAATGGCCATTCTCCGTGCTAAATTAAGAGTTTTCATAGAGTTTGATAAGTAGGACTGCCACCCCCAGGCAGTCCTATACTGAAGTAGGACTGCTAGGGTGCTGGCAGTCCTAATTCAATGTAGGACTGCTAGGGGGTGGCAGTCCTGATACTGGATCAGATAGCCATTCTCCGTGCTATGCTAAATTACACGGAGAATGGCCATTCTCCGTGCTAAATTACACGGAGAATGACCATTCTCCGTGCTAAATTAAGAGTTTTCAGTTGAAGAGCTCCTCATAGAGTTTGATATGTAACTGCCACCCCCCAGGCAGTCCTATACTAAAGTAGGACTGCCAGGGTGCTGACAGTCCTAATTCAATGTAGGACTGCTAGGGGGTGGCAGTCCTGATACTGGATCAGATAGCCATTCTCCGTGCTAAATTACACGGAGAATGGCCATTCTCCGTGCTAAATTAAGAGTTTTCAGTTGAGGAGCTCCTCACAGAGTTTGATAAGTAGGACTGCCACCCCCCAGGCAGTCCTATACTGAAGTAGGACTGTCAGGGTGCTAGCAGTCCTAACTCAAACTTGCTGTTGCAGCAAGTTTCAGTCAGGACTGCCAGCACCCTGGCAGTCCTACTTTAGTGTAGGACTGTCAAGTGGGTGGCAGTTCTGATACTGATACTCTGTACATAAAAAAAACAATTCATCACAAGTACATAAACAACAATAATTCATCACAACTACATAAATATTCCACATCCAACTTAAGATTCATCACAATAATTCATCACAATAATCCAACTACAATAATTTATCCCAATAATTCATCACAACTACAATAATTCATCACAACTACTTAAGTTTCACACATTTCACATCCAAATTAAGTTTCAAACAAGTACATAACTATTCCACATCCAACTTAAGTTTGAAACAAGAAAAATATCCAGATCCAACTATATATCATGCCGGGCCTTTGAACGAGACTCTTTATTGTTCATGAAGGGGAAGTCGACCACGTCGTCGATGCGATCAAGCTTGTTGGCGACCGCGACACTAGTGTCACTTTGGCAACCTCTCTGAGCTTCGGGCGTCGGTTCAAAAATTGTTATCGGACGCTCGAGAGGACGTCCCGTACGTTCCTTCCGCTTTGACGCGGTGGGCCGTATTCTTTTGTTAGCGGCCGGTGGACTGCATGACAATATATAGTTATTAAATAATAGAAACATCATGCATTACCCACCCCCATATGTCATAACAGTAGGACTGTCAGGCCTGTGGCAGTCCTACTGAAAATTAGGACTGCCACAGTCCTGATTTTCAGTAGGACTACCACAGGCCTGGCAGTCCTATTGTTATGAGACCCGAACTGCCACAACGACATGCTAGTTTGTCGTGTTCTAGGGTTAGGGTTTCAACATAAAATGTGGGTTTCTTGTGTTCGAAAATTAGGAAAGAGAACGTGAAAGAGATTCTTAACCTATTTTATCAAAACTTTTTCAAGAATTAAAAATATTCTAGGGTTTCGAGTAGAATGTACAAAATTTTCGAATAAATTAGGGAAGAACGTACCTGGATTCCGGTTGCTTTGACTTGCGTGTCATCTCTTCGAGAAGGTTGTGGAAGAAATCTTGGTGGAGGAATTGGGAGTGGAGTGGTGGAGAAGAAGAAATTGGGGTTTTAGGAGAGGGAGAGGGAGAGGGAGAGAGCTCTTTTTTTCTTCTTGAGGAGAGAGAGCGTAGAATAAAAATGAAAGTGA
Organism: Iris pallida; assembly: GCA_029216955.1. Classification (NCBI taxonomy): domain Eukaryota; kingdom Viridiplantae; phylum Streptophyta; class Magnoliopsida; order Asparagales; family Iridaceae; genus Iris; species Iris pallida. Next base: position 43,714,695 of record JANAVB010014796.1, read on the forward strand.
AAAGAAGGATTTGGGGGGTTGGGCTGCCCCTAGCAAATTTTGGGTGCCCCTTAGCAAATTCTCCTCCTTCTTGGGCTGCCCCCAAGTAAGTGATGCCCCCTAGCAATTTTGGTAGCGCCCTTAGAAAAAACCCTTTAATATTTGCTTTCTTCTATGTACTTTCTCACTTGGCCGCGCCTGCCGTTTGGTGCCTCGGCATATGGAGAAGTATTAGCCGGAAGTTCCCACCAGACAAGTTCATCGGAGTTGTTCAAAGAGGATACTAGAGACGCGATGACAGTTGCAGTGACTTCAACATGCAGAAGTGGGCGCATCTAACAGGACCTTCTCCTCTGTCTCTACCAAGCCAACTTGGGGGATATGGTGGCTACTGCAACATCCCACTTTGTACTAGCACGATGAAGCTCCAATCAAGGGCTACCGACGAGTCCATTGCCAAAGATGGGGGATATGGTGATGTCGATGCAAAATATCTCCAACAATGAGGGTCTAACTAGGATCAACCCGCCATGGGAGAAAAGAAAAGACGAAGATTCAAAGCAATAAAGACATGGATTTTAAAAAATGTGAGCTACCCTCTCCCTGAGTTCTAAGATCAGAAAATGATCAGTGAATCATTCTAAGGTCAAGTGATTTGTAAGACAGAGCTCCTCCGTCGCATGACAAATGATGCGAATCTAGGTCCATTGGCTTGCTAGCTTTTCTTTAGGTTTTTTCTAAGGGTACCACCCTTTTTGCTAGGGGCTAGCCCAAAAATGTTTCAAAATATTATAAGTTTGCCATCAATTTTTTTTACTTGGGGCTAGCCCAAGCAAAGGTACAAATACCAACTTTTGTTTTCTTTTTCTCTCTTCCTCTACTTTTTTCTTTTCTCCCTCAACTCTTTTCTTCTCTCCCTCAACTCTAGGTCAAAGAATTTAACCCCAAGTTTTTCTCCAACCTATATTTTTTCTAAATTTTTCTCTCAACTCTAGGTCATTGAATTTTATCCTAAATTTTCCCTCAACTCTAGGTCATTGACTTCTTCCATTTATTGGTAAGTCATCGAATTAATATATGTTTAATGTTTTAAACATGAATTTCATATATAAAAAGTTGAATTATGTGTTTAATGTAGAAAAATATTGAACATGGAACAACCGGGATCATCAAATGTTGTATACTCTCTTTCCGCCACGTCCGAAGAATACTTTGATGCATCGGAAGCCCTCTTGGTAACTAAATTTTAACTTTTCATCGGGTGAAAAATTGGGTCGTGACACAGAGGACTGTCACCTCTCTGGCAGTCCCGATCATAGATTAGGACTGCCAGAGAGGTGGCAGTCCCTCACATATGTAGGACTGCCAGGGGCCTGACAGTCCTACATATGAGAAGGACTGCCACCTCTCTGGCAGTCTATGAAACCTATTTACTTTATGATGTTGTCTAATTGTATTAACTTTTAAGTTCTATTGTAGGATTTGAGATCTTCCGATTTTGCGGTACCTGCTCCAATTGCAGTCAATGTAGCCCATTTATTCTGGACCGATCTTTGTTTTGAATCAAGCGAGGGTGCGGTACATTGGTGTCGAGAAATTGGACGGGAAAACAACATAGTTCTAGTGATATCCAGATCGGCCCGAAATCGCCCGGGACGACAAACTGTGGTGGTTGGCTGTGAAAGAGGTGATGTGTTCAGAACGCACAAGAAAAACATAGTTATCAAGTAAAGTTCCAAAAAAAATGTTGGAACGAGAAAATGTGGTTGTCCATTCACGATACATATTAGAAACGAAGAAAAACGAAAATGGACAGTAGAAGTGAATAATGGAACCCACAACCATGATATTGCCGAGACACTATTGGGTCAGCCGTATGTCGGACGGTTGAACAATACGGAGAAGAAGATAGTCGAAGACTTGTCCACCTCCGGAGTTGCACCGAGACAAATATATTCTGTCATACGACATGAAGATGAGAAGAATAAGTCTACAAAGAAGTCAATATACAACGTCCTATCTTCTTCGAACGCTGTCTGAACGAAATCAAGAATGGCGATGCAAGAAGTGCTCAAGTTGCTTGCCGATAATCATTATGTTGAGTTCCATAGAAGACATCCCCAGAGTAATGAAGTAATTTCAATCATTTGGGCTCATCCCGATTGCACAAGTTTGGCCAGGTCTTTTGCCGACGTATTAGTCCTTAATTGTACGTACAAGACCAATAAGTTCAAAATGCCTCTCTTTCATGTTGTCGGGTTCACCTCTACTTGAAAAACATTTCCAGTGGCATTTTGTTTCATGAAGAGTGAGAAACTTGAAGACTACACATGGGCGTTGGAGAAACTGAAAATACTTTACACCGGTCATACAGAGCCGTCAGTTTTTGTTACCGACAGAGAGTATGCCCTAATTAATGTTATTCGTATTATTTTTTCCTCAAGCGGATACATTGCTATGCACTTGGCATGTCAATCGTAATATTCAAGCCCAATATAAGTTGAAGTTTTGGAAGGAGGATGGTAAAATTGACATGCAAAATTTTGACGAATTCTACAGTGATTGGAATTGTGTGTGGCGAGCCTCTACGATTGCCAGTTACGACGCCGCATGGTACTTGTTTAAGCAAAAATGGGAGGCGAGGGAGCCGGCATGCATTTCTTACTTCAAAGATACATGGCTTGAACCGCACAAAGAACAATTTGTCTTAGCATGGTCGAATGTGGTGAAGCATTACGGCACGACAACTACCAACCGTGTTGAAGGAGCACACTCTTTATTGAAGAGACACCTAAAATCATCTCTCGGCAACTTTGTCTCTGTTTGGCAAGCTATACATTTATCAGTAGACCGGACGGTGAATGAAATTAAGGCATCATTTGAGATGAGTTTGAATATAGTCAAGCATGAGCATAGAAAGGAAGTACTCTTAGATGCTTTAATGCGCGTGGTATCTCACAAGGCGTTGGCATTAATAGTTGATGAGATTAAAAGGTCAAAGTTTGTCGGGTTTGATCCAGAGGTTTGCGGGTGTGTATATCGACATACACTGGGCCTCCCTTGTGCACATCAGATTAATGAATATTGCCGTGAATCCATTCCTATTCCAGTAGATGCTGTCGATCAACGTTGGAGGCAATTGTCTATAATGTCCCTGGTGAAGACGGACGATGATTTCTTCTCTTTGCCACAAGTAAAACTTCTCCACGCAAGGTGGTGTGGCTCAGTAGGAGCGAAACGGATGTCCATTGAGCTTGAAATCCAAGAAATTGTATGTCCGATGACTACTAGAATGCATGAGCCGTCCGTTGTTTCCAATCCTAAAGGCAAGCCTCAAACAAAATTGACTAGTTCACAGAAGAGAAGGCTGGAGTCGACTAAGAGAGATCCATCATCCTTTGAGCATGTTGAACGAAGCTTACAACAACCTCCGCCTGCACCGAAGGACAAGCTTGTCATTCGCCAAAAAATGGAGAAAATGGACCTCCCAAGAGAAGATATCGTTGCAAGCCAAACAACGAGTTTGTATATTGACAAATTTTAACTTGAGCTTCGCAGTTATATTTGGTCTATTGTCGATGTCCCCGGTGATGGCTATTGCGGATTTCATGTGCTTGCAAGACATCTTGGTTATGATGACAAAGATGGATGGAGACGGGTGAGGCAGGAGCTGTACGAGGAGTTAGAGACTCGTCTTCCATTCTACTCCCGTATCCTAAGCGAAGAAACGGTTGCAAGTTTGTTGTTAAATATCCCTTGCACCGACAGTGTTACCGGGAAAGACCACTACATGTCAGTCCCGTCTGTTGGCTATTTATTTGCTAATTGGTACATGATACCTGTTGTACTTATCTCGTCGGATATTAGCAATACATTTTTTTCGATGTACGCTCCTCCGACGGACTACAGACATTCTAACCTATGTACTATAGGTCTAACCGGGATCACTTTGTTATACTAAAGATGATCGCTCATTCTCCGATTCCTCCATCTTCAACATTTTGGTACAAAAGAGCACCGGTCGAAGCCATCGCTTGGACCACACCTTTCGTTGATCAGATCAACCATTGAAAGAAGTTGTTGAAGTTTGAGGAGCCAAGAGACTTACCTGCTGACCACTACGACGTCAAAATCGACTAAGTATGGATATATTTACAGTTTGACATTTTGTATATGGAGGATCACTTTTGTATACAGTGAAATATAAAGTCTACTAATCTATATGGAGTAAATTTTGTATACAGTAAAATATGAAGTTTAGTATGTTATATGTGTTTACCTGTGTATTATATGTGTTATATGTGTCTACCTGTGTGCTATCTGTGTTATATGTGTTTACATGTGTGCTATCTGTGTTATATGTGTTTACATGTGTGCAAGTATGTGTGGCAAAATATACCAATTTGTTAAAGTATCCGATCCATTATCAGGACTGCCACCCCCTTGGCAGTCCTACATTCAATTAGGACTGCCAGGGTGCTGGCAGTCCTAATTGAAACTTGTTGTTACAATAAGTATCAATTCGGACTGCCAGTACCCTGGCAGTCCTAATTGAAAGTAGGACTGCCAGGGGGTGGCATTCCTATTTGTAACTCTCTGTGATGAGAGTTTTGAAACTCTCTATCACAGAGAGTTTCAATTAGGACTGCCATCCCCTGGCAATCCTACACAAAAGGAGGACTGCCAGGGTGCTGGCAGTCTTAATTGAAACTTGCTGTTATATAAATGGTCATTCTCCTGTGTTTTAGTACGGAGAATGGCCATTCTCCGTGTAATATAGCATGGAGAATGGTCATTCTCCGTATAATATAGCACGGAGAATGGCTATCCGATCCAGTATCAGGACTGCCACCCCCTGGCAGTCCTACATTCAATTAGGACTGCCAGGGTGCTGGCAGTCCTAATTGAAACTTGCTGTTACAACAAGTATCAATTAGGACTACCAGCACCTTGGCAGTCCTAATTGAATGTAGGACTGCCAGGGGTGGCAGTTCTATTTGTAAGTCTCTGTGATGAGAGTTTTGAAACTCTCTATCATAGAGGGTCTCAATTAGGACTGCTACCCCCCTGGCAGTCCTACACAAAAGGAGGACTGCCAGGGTGCTGGCAGTCCTAATTGAAACTTGCTGTTATATAAATGGCCATTCTCCTACGTTTTAGTACGGAGAATGGCCATTCTCCGTGTAATTTAACACGGAGAATGGCATTCTCCGTGTTTCTAACACGGAGAATGGTCATTCTCCTGTGTTTTAACACTGGAATGACCATTCTTCGTGCTACTAACACGGAGAATGGCCATTCTTCGTGCTAAATTACACGGAGAATGGTCATTCTCCGTGTAAATTAAGACGGAGAATGGTCATTCTCCTGCGTTTTAACACTGGAATGACCATTCTCCGTGCTACTAACACAGAGAATGGGCATTCTCCGTGTAAATTAAGACGGAGAATGGTCATTCTCCTGTATTTTATGGTCAGTTGAAACTTTGGAGGGCCATAACTTTTGACTGGGAGGTCAAAACGAGGCCCGGTTTGTCGCAAAATGAGCGTATCTTCGAGGAGCCTGAGATTAATAGCTTCTTCGTTAGACGGCCTTCTAAAATTTTAGAATCGCAAAAAAATGATGTTTGGACCTCCATTTTAGCACTTTTGCCGAAATTTTAGAATCGCAAACAAATATTAATTCAATGATGTTTGGACTCTCATCACAGAGGGTTTCAATTAGGACTGCCAGGACCCTAGCAGTCCTACATAAGTGTAGGACTGCTAGGGTGCTGGCAGTCCTGATACTAAATCAAGAATATCAGGAATTGGCAAACAACTTTAAGTTTCCAAACGTAAATAACAACTACATATCCAACAAGTACATAAATAACAACATAAATCACAACTACATATCAGACAAAATATCCAACTTTAAAAAAATAACAACTTCAGTTTCCAAACAACAAATATATCCTTCAAGTTTCAAACAACAAAAACATCTTTACAAAAACATCCAGATTACATCCAACTAATGATCATTCCACATCCAACTACATATCATGCCGGACCTTTGAATGAGACTCCCTATTATTCATGAAGGGGAACTCGACCACGTCGTCGATGTGATCAAGCTCGTTGGCGACCACGATACTAGTGTCACTTTGGCAACCTCTCCGGAGTGTCTGGGCCAATTCCTTCACCTTTTGAGACTGTAAATGAAAGTATAAGTGAATTAAGTCTACAAACATGAAAATCTCAGTCTAATTACAAATTACAAATACGTAACTCACCATCCTCACCAACCTAGCATGCAAGACGTTTTTGGAAGGAAGAGCGCCAATTGCTCCGACGGCCACGGGACCCGAGTTTGTAGGGTTCGACAACTTAGGATGTCCGACCCCCAGAAAGTACGGCATGTAGTCCTCGCTGCAGTCGGCCATCAGGGTGACCGGTCGTCTTTCAGATTCCCGAAGTACATGTCATTGCCACTCGGAGTAAAAGTCGGTTACCCAGTCGAAATCCTCTGGTTTGTAATTTAAAGGTTGGGTTCCGCGAGGAGGCTCCAACAGTCGTAGTGTGCGCTTCGGCACAGTTTACACAAAGCCGAACTGACGAAGTACTCTATCGGGCATGTACGGCTCCGTGATATCATAGCATGTGATCATGCCATGAAATAAAGAAACTGGTTGGACATCATGATTCTGCTCACGTAAATCCCGGTATGGATTCCAAAAAATATGTAGGAAAACAGTTAACAACAAAGCAAAATTAACATGACAAAGTAAGTCAAAATTTAGTACCTCTTCTGGCACCAAATTGTCTAGTACTTCACGAATGGAAGCCAGTGTTTGCCAATTTTTGGTTTCCAGCTGGGATGGCCTCCATCGACACACTCTAGGAAGGTGTTCAACATACTCTGGGTTCAGGTCAGCCCGTCTAAGCATCGAAAAGTGCTCGTATACCCATGCCTATTCAATTTATAAATGAATAGTCAAAAAATAAACAACAAATTGAAGTATACAAGATTAAATTGTTAGAAGTTTTCTTAATGTAGCAGAGTCTGACAGCCGGCCATTGTCTTAGTCCCGACACGGGATGCGATGCCGAGCTCGCGATAAAGATTGGCTAGGATACCGCTTCCCCAGGATATATCGATGAAGTCATCCACTTCAGATAAATTGAGCATGTACCTAGCATGTATCGACGTTCCGGACTTGTCCGGAATGTCGACCGTTCCTAGGACGAATAGCATGTACGTACGGGCCACCACGTCGTCCATATCGTCGTCATCGTCATCCACCTCCATATCCATGAAGTGGTCCACCAGAAATGACAGCAAAATTTCATATGACTTCTTGAAGCCTGGCAGAGTTGTAAAACTCGTAGCCTGAAGTCCAAGGTGACTTGAGACGAAGTTGACGATCTTCTCGTGCCATTTTACGGATTTCTCATTGGTGTAATGTTCTTTGGTCATGACGCGTCCGGTTACTGGCAGCTCCATTATCTGGTAGACATCGTCAAGTGTAATGGTCATCTCCCCTGCTGGAAGATGAAATATGTTGGTCTTCGGGTGCCATCTCTCCACAAAGGCGGATATGAGGGCACTATCCATTGTCCGATAGGCATTTTGTGCCAAATTGTGCAAGCCGCTCGGTATGATTTTGCTCTGGACGGCCTCCGATAAGCTTGCAAACTGCCAGGACACGATTTTCTTCCCGTGACTCACATCCCTAAGGATACGATATGTCCTCTGTATATAGAACAACAAAAAAACATAACAATTATGAAATACATATATATATATATATAGTATACTAAACTGTTAGCTTACAAACGTCATGTACATACCGAGTTCTTCCATATTTTATACGCAATGTGGTTCTCAAAAGAAACCAACATTGAGCAACCGGACGGACGGATAGGCGGCTCAGAAGGACCGGCCTCCTCAGAAGGACCGGTCTCCTCAGATGGAGCCGAACCGCCTTGACGTGATAGGAGTCGGCCAATTGGCACGTCATCGTCGTCGTCATCGGAAGGACGCGTAGGAGTAGGAGCTCGTTGCTTCGACCGAGCTTGACGTGCCGGTGGCGGCGTCCGAGACCGAGCTTGGGGCGCCGGTTCAGAAATTGTTAGCGGATGCTCGAGAGGACGTCCCGCACGTTCCTTCCGCTTTGATGCGGTGGGCCGTATTCTTTTGTTAGCGGCCGGTAGACTGCAGAACAACATACAGTTATTAAATAATAGAAACATAAATATGACATGTAGTTACCTCCCGCATATGAGAATCATGCAGTTACCCACCCCCATATCTCATTACAGTAGAAAAATCAGGACTGCCACAGTCCTGATTTACATTAGGACTGCCACAGGCCTGGCAGTCCTACTGTATTCAACCCGAACGACCAAAAACGACATGCTCGTTTGTCGTGTTCTAGGGTTAGGGTTTCAAGATAAAATATAGGTTTATTGTGTTCGAAAATTTCTTTCATGAACCATAAAGAGATTCTAAACCTAATTTATCCAAAAAAAATTAGAGAACTAAAAATATTCTAGGGTTTTGAATAGAATGTACAAAATTCTTGAAGAAATTAGGGAAGAACGAACCTAGATTCCGGTTGCTTTGACTTGCGTGTCATCTCTTCGAATCTACGAATGTTGTGGAAGAAATCTTAGTGGAGGAATTGGGAGTGGAGTGGTGGAGTAGAAGAAATTAGGGTTTTGGGAGAGGGAGAGGAAGATAACTCTTTTTTTCTTTTTGAGGAGAGAGAGTGTAGAATGAGTAATAAGAATAAATGAAGGGTTTGGGGGGTTGGGCTTGTTGGCCCAATGATTGTATCATGTTTTTGAATATGGTTAATCTGTTAAGTTTAGCATTTCATTATCACTAATCTTTATACTATCACTATAGCATTTCTACTTATACTTATACCTTTGGTGATATGTGCCTATTGGTTTACATTTTAGTGATATGAGCTTTCTATCTTAAATTTAATCGAGTTGCCAAAATTAAAACTATGTTTTTTGATTGTGGTTATTCAATTAAGTTTAATTATTATGATATCACTAACATTTACGCTATCACCTTAGCACTTATACTTAAACTCAGCATTGTCCTAATGTGCATTAAACTTATCATACTTGCTTCCATGAATATTGCTTTGTTTGTCTAACATGTATTTGCAGAAAAGCAATTAGCAAGATCAAATGTCGACATATACAATAAAGAAATCATGGTGGGCCAAAGACGATGGTATTCCACAAAGATTTCTCTGAACCGCCCGACGACATCTTCGGAGCCACGCACCGGGGGTTCGGGGGCGAAGCCCCCGAAAGGTATTCAGTTTTCATAAACTGGATATCTTTGGACAGCTGCCGCTAAGGGAAAAAGCCAGCATCTATCAAGAAAAGAAGCCATGCCATGCCATCAACATTTCAAGACTCTGAAGAAGCATGCACCTGCTACAGTATATCTGGAGTCTGTAATGAGTCTTAGGAATAATTGTAAACACAAGAAATGGATGTTAAAATCGAAAGCTAGGTAGCCCAGGATCATTTTCGGATGCAAACCGGCATACCGACTGTATACCGATCTATACCGACGGTATACCGATTTTGTTCACAGAAAGTTTTCTGTCTACAAAATTGGCATACCGACGGTATACCGGTTCATACCGACGGTATACCGGTTCAGTAACGTTGAAAGTCCAACGGTCGGATTTCCAGCATTAAATGATCCCAACGGCTATATTTCAAGCCGTTGCAATCCTAGACCGGTATACCGATGGTATGCCGACTCATACCGGCGGTATGCCAGTCGCTGACTGAAAATTTGCCTTTGGCTCTTTTCAATGCTTTGGTTATAAATAGCCTTGAACCCCTTCATTCAAGATTGATGCTTTGAGCCTAAAAATTTCTAAACCACCAAAGCCTATCCACAAACAACTCTACAAAGCTTTCATTTGCCATCCATAAATTGTGTTAGAGTTATTGAGTTGAAAAGTAAGATCTTCATCTTATTGTATAAGAAGATCAAAACCTATTGTGAAAGGTTGAAGTTGGAGAGTCTTCGTATCCAAACTCTCGGTTGAAGTTGGAGAGTCTTCGTATGCAAACTCTCGGTTGAAGTTGGAGAGTCTTTGTATCCAAACTCTCGGTTGAAGTCGGAGAGGCCTTCGGATTAAAGCTCTCGTGTAAGAAGTTGGCGAGTTCTTTGGATCCAAACTCGTGTGTAACTATTTGCTCAAATAGTGGATTAAATCCGGAGAGAGTTCCGGGACTGGATTGCCTCTAGGGAGGATACCAGGATACATCGGGTGTCGGTATTGTGATTGCTTCTTCTCTTGCACTTATATTTTTAAA